>CP106727.1:168847835-169447835 GCA_025506655.1 Gossypium rotundifolium
TCATTCTTTCTTCTAACCCTCTCTCTGCCAAATTCTCTCTAGCAAATATCTCCTTTCTTCATTGTTTTGCCAAACCGAAAATATACCTTGTGTAGCCGAAACTTCATTACCAAATTGCTCAAACTCTTTTCTCTTCTTCTTTCAGAATCTTTCAAAAGCCGAAAGTTTGCTAAAATCAAGGCCATAGCCGAATAGTTTTGAGACTTCAAACAAGGGGTTGTCGACTTTTGTATTAAGGGTAAGAACTAGTTATCATTCGATTTTCATCCTTTTTCTTTTAAGATTTGCCAAAATCTAGGACTAACCCCATTAATATCTTGTTACCGAAACTTTGAAGAGATCTTTCGGGATTTACTAAGTGTTGACCACAAGGAAGAAGAAATTCTTTTCCCGAAGGTACACCATAGGCCACGTTTTCCCTAGTTATTCGGTGAATTTCGGGATTTAAAATCCACAACGTAAGACATGCGAATATTCGGCCAAGGCCTATTTTTGGTGTTTTAGATCTAGTTCATATTTATTCAAAAGTCAAACTAATTTGTTAAAGTGATTTAAAGCTTTAGAATACAAGAAAGAGTATAGTGAAGATTTTAGATTTGGCACCAAGGTAAGTTTTAGTGTACTAATCCTACTAGGATTTGGATTTATGGTAGAATGGCTTACTAAGTATTAAATGATTGATTAAATGTAGAGATTTAAGATCTAAGGCATTAGATCAAGCTTTTCAGATTTGGATTGGAAACCTTTGCTTAATCGGTGTGTACCCCACACTAAATCTCAATAGATTTACGGTTTTAATTTATTATATGTGTTAATATGAAAGTGTAAGAATATGGCTAAGGTACCGTGTGTACCCTACTCTAAGTTTTAATATGTTCATGGCTATGTTTTAAATTAAATGTGCATGTTTATAAGAATGTGAATATGGCTAAGGTACCATACTATAGTATAAAGTACTAAGGTACGTTTCCTACTCCTACTAGGAATATGAATATATGTTATTTTTAACATGTGAAAAGTGATAAGAATGTGAATTAAGGCATGATTTTGCATATTGTGTATGAAATATGGGGCATATGGGTTATATGAAAAGGGAAGTGAATGTGGTGACCTAAGACCACAAACACGGTGACCTAAGACGTGATACGAATGTGGTTACCTAAGACCACGTGAATGTGGTGACCTAAGACCACTAAATGAACGTGGTGACCTAAGACCACGAATGCGGTGACCTAAGACCGCGATATGGAGTGTAGCGGAAGGAGGGTTGACTTAGTAGTCCCCACTTTCTGAGGATGGTACGGTGGAGTGTAGTGGATGGCATATAGGTTTGGGTTGGGTTGCATCATATTGTTTAAATGCTTTATGAACATGTATGACACTTGTATGCCTAAAATATTAAATTTTAGTGTTGGTTACACATTGAGTCTGTTGACTCACCTGCTGTGGGATTACTTTTCGGTGACGACCAAGTGATGGACCAAGCCTATGAGATGTTAGTGGAGGCCATGTGAAGTTCAGTTTTCTTTTATTTGGACTATTTTACTTTAAGTATTTAGAATTTAAATTTTGGGAATTATTTGATGTAATAAGGCCTTAGTAGAACTATTTTATTCATTTTTATTTATTAAGCTTACAAACTTTTATTTATTAAAAGATTAAGTAAATTTATTTTAAACAAAGCCTAAACGTTTTGTCACCTAAAGTAAAGGATTTTAATAATGAAATAAACTTGTTATCAACTCAAGCCCAACCCAAAACGATCTTTCTTCCAAATCACACAAGTTTTTCCTAAGTAACAAAAGAATTTGAAACAGTTTACAGGGAACATACTAGATCCGGTCAAGGCTCATGGGCGGGTTTAGGTGTTTCAGTTTGGTATCGAGCCAATTTTAAACTCTCGGCCTTGGGTTTAAGGCCCAAAATGTTTTCAAAGTTTAGCCCAAAAAGAATTTTTGTGAATTAAGTAGGATTTTCTGGCATGGCCCACTAAGTCTCCGACTCCAAGTCCACCAGGTAAGTACTCCGATCTCTTGGGTGATCTATATTATGATTTGTAGAAGGGTAGAAATGGAACATAGAATAGAGATTTAAGTACTTGAACCCTAGGCTAGTGTGCCCCAACAAAAACATAAGACTTAAATGCCTAACTAAACAAACCTGTGGTTAAGTCGCTGAGTTAGGGTGTGGTAACCATGGTGCGCATGTCTAGGATTGGTTTCGGTGGGAGCTTGGTATTTAAGCAGTCCGTGTGACTCACCTCCTCTCCACTCGAACCCTACCTGGTGCGTAGCTTCGGTTCACCCTAACCAAGAGGAATTAGTCACGAGCTAAACCCAATAACTAAAACCCGAAAGGGACTTGCCATATTTTTATGGAAACCCTAGTTTTAAAAGTCAACGAACTACCCTTTTGGAATTTTGAAAATTATTATTTTGGAAAAACTTTCTAAGAATTCTCGATTTACAAAATTACCTAAATACCCTTAGTGGTAAAAATTACTAAAATGCCCTTGATTTTCCAAAAAAAAATATCCAAAAATTTTACAAAATATTAAAGACACTCTGATTTGAAAAAAAAATTTATAAATTACCCCTAACCTGTAAATTACCAAAATACCCCCGAGTTATAAAATTACGAGAATGACCCCCCGATCTTCAAAAATTTCTGCAACAACACTGATTTGGAAAATAAATTCTCAGAAACAACCTTCAAGTTTTGTAAATTCCAAAATATCCTTGATTTATTAAGATTTATAAATTTACCCTGGTTTATTACTGAAATACCACTGTAATTTCAAAATTTCTAAAATACCCCTAAGATTTAAAAAAATTACCAAAATACCCTTATTGACAACATCACCAAGGAACCTTGTTTCAATAAATTGTGAAAAAAATACCCCTGTAGGAAAAATTACAAAAATATCCCTGGGTAGTGGAAAAACAACAACAATGAAAACTACAACATTTCTTTAAATGAACGAAAGTTCATAATTGAGTGATGGATGTATGAATATAAAGACTGTGTGCATGTATGAATACTGAAAGAACCACTTCTAAAATTCTTTCCATAAAACTTCTTCATTGTTAATCGCTGAAACAAAATTTTTAATACATAAAACTTCTTAATCGATTAAATCACAACGTTAGAAATGAGTTTTAAGGGACGTGAACTTAGAGATTGTGCCCGGAAAGTATGATGGTTCTATTAAGATCGAGCGCAAAGATAAGCATAAGTGCGATGAGAAGGATTGTACGATCATAATAAGTAATTTCGAGGACGAAATTATTTTTAAGGAGGGTAGAACTGTAACATCCTGAAAATAGGCCTATGCATTTATTTTGATTATACGAAATGGCATGTCTTATGTGTTATGAATGTATTATGAACATTTTTGGAAACTTGGAAATGTAAGAAATGATTTAGAAATGTTAAGTTTTAAGGCAAGGTGGCCTTAAGAAAATTAATAGAAGAAATTTACACAAAAACAAGCTTGAAAAGTGACAAGGAGTCACCACTTAAAGCCCAAGAATGATGCCACCAAAGATGTGTGCAAGCTTAGGTTCGAGCAAACAAGGAGAGCATTTTCGAGAGTATTTTGCGTCTGAATTGGGCTTATGCCCAATTCGTTATTAAAGCTAAACTAATCATAGGGAGGCGCCACTTAGGTGGATAATTTGGGCCTCAGATGGCCACAAGGAGTCTAATAGAATAAGGTTAAATTCGACTCATCAAGGGAAGGGGTGGACGTCATCTAGCTAAGACTTTAAGTGATTTTTATTTAATTACTTAAAGAGGAAGCAATGGACGACAATAGGGACTCTTAAGGGAAGAGTTTAATTCTCCTTAAAACTCATTAAATAGGTGGATAAATGATGATTTATTTTAGATTATTTTCAAAGAGATAATTGAGGATTATTCTTTAATTTTTAATTAAAGAGATAAAGCTATCAAAATAGAAGAGTGATGGCCAAGTAAGGGATTCTAAGTTAGTAATTTTTGCTATAAAAGGAAAAGAGGGCCATTCATTCTTTCTTCTAACCTCTCTCTCCGAATTCTCTCTAGCAAATATCTCCTTTCTTCATTGTTTTCCAAGTAGAAAATATACCTTGTGTAGCCGAAACTTCATTACCAAATTGCTCAAACTCTTTTTCTTCTTCTTTCGAGAATATTTCAAAAGCGAAAGTTTGTTAAAATCAAGGCCATAGCCGAATAGTTTTGAGACTTCAAACAAGGGGTTGTTGACTCACGTATTAAGGGTAAGAACTAGTTATCATTCGATTTTCATCCTTTTTCTTTTAAGATTTGCCGAAATCTAGGACTAACCCATTAATATCTTGTTACCAAAACTTTGAAGAGATCTTTCAGGATTTACTAAGTGTTGACTATAAGGAAGAAGAAATTCTTTTCCCGAAGGTACACCATAGGCCACGTTTTCCCTAGTTATTCGGTGAATTTCGGGATTTAAAATCCACAACGTAAGACATGCGAATATTCGGCCAAGGCCTATTTTTGGTGTTTTAGATCTAGTTCATATTTATTCAAAAGTCAAACTAATTTGTTAAAGTGATTTAAAGATTTGCGAATACAAGAAAGAGTATAGTGAAGATTTGGGATTTGGCACCAAGGTAAGTTTTAGTGTACTAATCTTACTAGGATTTGGATTTATGGCGAATGGCTTACTAAGTATTAAATGATTGATTAAATGTAGAGATTTAAGATCTAAGGCATTAGATCAAGCTTTTGAGATTTGGATTGGAAACCTTGCTTAATCGGTGTGTACCCCTACACTAAATCTCAATAGATTTACTGGTTTTAATTTATTATATGTGTTAATATGAAAGTGTAAGAATATGGCTAAAGTACCGTGTGTACCCTACTCTAAGTTTTAATATGTTCATGGCTATGTTTTAAATTAAATGTGCATGTTTATAAGAATGTGAATATGGCTAAGGTACCATACTATAGTACAAAGTACTAAGGTCGCTTCCTACTCCTACTAGGAATATGAATATATGTTATTTTTAACATGTGAAAAGTGATAAGAATGTGATTTAAGGCATGATTTTGCATATTATGTATGAAATATGGGGGCATATGGGTTATATGAAAAGGGAAGTGAATGTGGTGACCTAAGACCACAAACACGGTGACCTAAGACCGTGATATCGAATGTGGTGACCTAAGACCACGATGAATGAATGTGGTGACCTAAGACCACGAAATTTGAACGTGGTGACCTAAGACCACGAATGCGGTGACCTAAGACCTGCGATATGGAGTGTAGGGAAGGAGGGTTGACTTAGTAGTCCCGGTTTGCTGTGGATGGTACGGGTGGTGTGTAGCGGATGGCATATAGGTTTGGGTTGGGTTGCATCATATTGTTTAAATGCTTTATGAACATGTATGACACTTGTATGCCTAAAATATTAAATTTTAGTGTTGGTTACACATTGAGTCATTGACTCACCCCATTGTGGGATTACTTTTCGGTGACGACCGGTGATGGACCCAAAGCAGATGTTAGTGGAGGCCATGTGAAGTTCAGTTTTCTTTTATTTGGACTATTTTATTTTAAGTATTTAGAATTTAAATTTTGGGAATTATTTGATGTAATAAGGCCTTAGTAGAACTATTTTATTCTGTTTTTATTTATTAAGCTTACAAACTTTTATTTATTAAAAGATTAAGTAAATTTATTTTTAAACAAAGCCTAAACGTTTTGTCACCTAAAGTAAAGGATTTTAATAATGAAATAAACTTTTTATCAACTCAAGCCCAACCCAAAACGATCTTTCTTCCAAATCACACAAGTTTTTCCTAAGTAACAAAAGAATTTGAAACGGTTTACATCGGGGAACATACCAGATCCGGTCAAGGCTCGTGGGCCGGGTTTAGGGTGTTTCATTAGATCGAGGCAACTTAAAGACTTATCTCTAAAGATCTCTTATCGCTCTTGTACAAGTACAACAAAAAGGAAAAAATATTCATAAATTAAATCACGACTATACTGTAAGCGTACAATGCCAAATTATATTATAGATTTTGTTTACAATGAAATACTATAGTAGTCCAAGGATCGTACTCAAGGGATTGATAAGGGAAGATGAAATAGTCAAGTCAACCAATGTTAAAGCAATTACTAATCTAATCAACTCGAAGATAATTAGTGCAAAACCAAATAGAAATCATGTCACAACTAAATCTAGCTTATCAATTGAACACACTAACCTAACCTTCCTCTTTCTTGCCTTAGATGATGCAAACGATCAATGTGATGGTCAATTAGTCCACTAATTACTCATTAGGCTAATAAACATGTCTCGATTGCATCATTTGCCACTTCCAACTAGGAATCTCCTCTTGGTCTCATCCTAAACTAGAAGTTACCACCTAAGATCTTCTATCGGTCTCACCTAGGCACATAGTTCTCCTCTCGATCTCACTACTCGACATAATTATATCAAAATTTTACCTGATAGATGTTGGAAAAATCCCAGTTTGAAAATGGTTTTCTTGCACAAAGGAAAATTACAAATTTCAAAAATAGACCCGATTTGTGATATTTATAGCAATAAACCATAACCAAATTCATACCTATATTTTTGGCTTAGAGGACGTTCGTTGTTCTTGACTTTCAACCAAATGATCTTCTCCATTATTCTCGTACCACGAACTGCTTCAAGTGTGAGCTCGAACCAATTGAATCGAAACACAGAACTAGAAAAATTTCTCTCTTTTATTTTGGGTGAAAACATAAATTTTCTCTTCTTAATAGAATTTGGTAAAATTTTTATTTTAGTAAAATATATTTAATAGTTGAGAACAAATTCTATCTATTTTTTGGTAGAGTAACAATCTCTAAAAGTTGTGTAAATAGCTCTATCGGTGCCATCGATTTATAGGGGGAGAAGGTAGAACACTTGTTGAATTGGAGAGGTTTATTTCAAATAGAAAAACAACTTCCTAGTTCAACTAGGAGAGGGAGAGAGGCTAATAGGGTGTGGTTTCCCTCATATGTATTATGATGGGGATTTGTGAAACACCCCACACCCGGCCCACGAGCCTGAACCGGATCTGGTATGTTCCTCGATGTAAACCGGTTCAAATTCTTTGGTTACTTTGAAAACTATGTGTTTTTGAAGATAGTTTGTAGTGGGTTGGGCTCGAGTTGAAAACAAGTTTATTTTTATATTGAAAGTCCATTTATTTCAGGTGACAAAATATTTAAAGTTTAGTTTAAATTAAATTGACTTAATCTTTAAATAACATAAATTCGTAACATAGTAAGCCATGGCCTTATTACATAAAACAAACCCAAAATATAATTGTAGAGCACTTAAATAAAATAAAATGTCCAAATTAAATAAAACTTTAAGCTGAGCATGGCCACAACAAGTCCTGCCGTCCCGGTCCATCACTATTCATCACCTGAAACATGTTCCCACAACGAGGTGAGTCAACAGACTCAATGTGTAACCAACACTAAAATTTAACAGATTTAGGCATACCATACATATCATGTTCACTTAATAATAATGATGCAATCCCGAACCCACACCTAGATACCATCCGCTACACATCCCCGTACCAACCTACACACCGTGGGGACTACTAAGTCAACCCTCCATCCGCTACACTCCATCGAAGGCAGTCGCTGCAGTCGACGTGCTTATCGCCCATATAAAATTTGTGGCATAGCCACCAGATTAAATAATTGTGTCATGAGACACCACATTCAGATAATGTAACCGAAGTTACCACATTCAGATAATGTGACCAAGTCACCATATTGCACAAGTGAGACCAAGTCACCACATTCACTTCCCTTTCTCATATAACCGAATGCCCCATATTTTTCATATTATGCATATCATACTTAAGTTCATATTCATTTCACTTTTCACATGTTAAATATAACATATTTCATAATCCTAGTAGGAGTAGGAAACGTACCTGAGTACTTTGTACCATAACATGGTACTTTAGCCACATTCTTACACTTTCATATTAACACATATATCAAGTTAAAGCCATAAATCTATTAAGATTAGTGTGAGGTACGCATCTGATTTGCTTAACGAATTCGTTGAAATCCCGAAAAAATCGATCTATTGCTTTAGATTTTTAAGTCCCTATATTCGGCCAACATGGTAATATTTAGTAAAGGCCTATTCGGCCAAACTTAGTGTTTTCTTTTAAGGCCTAATCGGCTATAACCCAAATCCCAAAGGATTTATGTAGTCAACTTCTTACCTTTGGTGCCAATTTGATGACTATTCAAATCCCGAAATCACTGCTATGCTTCCTCTTGTATTCGGCCAAGCATTGATTCACTTAAACAGATTAGTTTCGGCTTTTTAAACGATTATCAAATAGATCTAGGTATCAAATCAGGCCTTGGCTAAACATACTTATGTGCTTACCTTCCAAATCTAATATCCCGAATTGGATCCTTGTTTCCTTAATATTGTCGAAAACCCTTGAATGTTAAAATCCCGGAGAACTCCTCTTTCTCTAGTCGACACCACCTAAATCCCGAAATTCCTTTCCATAGTGTTGGTCAAAATACAATATGAGGGATTAGTCCCTAAATTTCGACAGTGCTTAAAAAGAAAAGAATGGAAACCAGTCTAGATCTTACCTCATCAAGAATTGATGGAACTCTTGCTTGAACCCTTAGCACTATTCGGCTATGGCCCTGATATGTATCACAATTTTGGTTCTTGAGGCTTAGTGAGAAATCGGCTAGGGCTATTAGTACTTTTGGCTTTTGATTGTGTGTGTAATAGAAGAAGAAAAAAAAAGAGAAGAATAGAATAATGGCAAAGAGAATTCGGTAGAGGGAAGAGAGAAAAGAATGGAGAAATTTGCTAGAGAATTTCGGCAGAGGCTTCCTTGAAGAGAAAAGAATGAATGAAGAATGGCCTTATCTTCCTTCTATTGCCGAAATTCCTAGGCTAGAGTCCCCTACTTGGCCACCACTCTTCCTATGTGATAAATTTTTATCTTTTATTTATCACCTTAATTAATCAATAATCCACTTAAAGTAATCTAATATTAAATCTATTATTTATCCCCTATTTAGCCGAAATTTTAAAGGGAATAAAACTCCTCTTTTAAGAGCCATAAGGCCGTCCAACTCTCTGCTTCTGGAAGCAAAATAAAATTTCTTTTATTTGCTTCCCAGTGACTCAATCCCTGGCCCAAATATACAAGCTTGTGGCGTCACTTGCTGGGCTTTTAAGTGGTGCCTTCAAGCCACTTTGACAAGCCTATTTGTGTGTCAAATTTCCCCTATTAATTTTCTTAAGGCCACCTTGCCTTAGTTTATTCTTTTTAAACTTAACATTTCCATGCATTTTCCAGGTTTCCAAAATGTTTACTTTCCTCTTTTAACTTAAGTTTCCAAAATGTTCACTTTCCTCTTTTAGCTTAAGTTTCCAAAATGTTCACTTTCCTCTTTTAGCTTAGGTTTCCAAAATGTTCACTTTCCTCTTTTTGAAACTTAACATTTCTAAATCATTTCTTACATTTCCAAGTTTCCAAAAATGTTCATAATACATTCATAACACATAAGACATGTCATTTCGTACAATTAAACCAAAATGCATAGGCCCTTTTCAGATGTTACAGCTTCTACCGCCTTAAAATAATTTCGTCTTTGAAATTTCCTAGCTAAAATAATTGAGGGTATTCTTTGTCGATTGCCTCCTCTGGTTCCCAATGAAGCTTCCTCCGATCCATGATTGCGCCATAACACTTTGACTAGAGGAACCGACTTCCTCGTAACACTTTCACATCACGCCCAAAATCAATCGACTCTTCCTCGTAGGATAACCGCCTCGGCCCACTTCTTCAACTGGTACCACGTAAGATGGATTCGATCGGTATCGACGTGGCATGGATACATGGAATACATTGTGCATCTGCTGCAACTTTGATGGCAACTCTAGTTGATATGCTACGGGCCCAACTCGCTTTAGTACCCGATAGGGCCCTATAAACCTTGGCTTAACTTCCCTTTCCGACCAAACCTCATCACCTTCTTTCAAGGCGAGACTTTCAGAAACACTTGGTCTCCCATTTCAAACTCTATTTCCTTCTGCTTGAGGTCGGCGTAAGACTTCTGCCTATCAGAGGCTTCCTTTAATCGTGTTCGGATTATCTCAACCTTCTCTTCAGTTTCTACCACCAACTCTGGTCCCCAAAACTCGATGTTCTCCTAACTCAGTCCAACAAGTAGGAGTTCGACACTTTCGACCATACAATGCTTCATATGGTCCATCTGAATGCTAGCCTGATAGCTGTTGTTGTAGGCAAACTTTGCTAAAGGCAAGTAATCCTCCCAACTTCCTCTGAATTCCATCACACAGCCTCTCAACATATCCTCCAACACTTGTATTACTCGTTCAGACTGCCCGTCGGATTGTGGATGAAAAGCCGTGGTGAAGTCCAATTAGTGCCTAAAGCTTGATGAAGTGCCCTCCAAAATCGAGATGTGAACCTTGGGTCTCTATCCGAAATAATTGACACTGGCACTCTGTGTAACCTTACAATCTCCGCCACGTACAATTTGGCTAACTTCTGAAGGGAATAATCCACTCTTACCGAGATGAAGTGTGTGGACTTAGTCAAATGATCCACTATTACCCATACCGAATCCTTCTTAGTAGGCGTAAGGGGAAGCCCACTAATGAAGTCCATGGTAATTCTTTCGCACTTCCACTGCGGAATCTCGATTGGCTGAAGTAATCCCGATGGAACTTGATGTTCAGCCTTAATTTGTTGACACGTCAGGCATTTTCCCACGAATTCAGTAACTTCCCGTTTAAGATCAGGCCACCAAAATTGCTCTCTTAGATCTCTATACAACTTAGTGCCTCCGGGATGCATAGCATAAGGGCTACTATGCGCTTCCCAAAGAATCTTCTGTCTTAACTCCTCATTCTTTGACATACAGACTTTTCCTTTGTAGCACAATACTCCTTCATCATTAACGCCATAATCCTCTAACTCTCCGCTCAGCACTTGTCAGAACTTAGCACTTAGGTCCTTATCATCAATCGTCCCTTTTTACCTCATTCAGCCATGTGGGTTTGACTTGCAACTCTGCCAACAGGCTTTCATCATCATACAAATTTAAGTGATCGAACATAGCCCTTAGATCTGACACAACCTTTCGACTTAGGGCATCAGCAACCACATTCGCCTTGCCCGGGTGGTACTCTATCGAGCAATCATAATCCTTCAATAACTCCACCCACCTTCGCTGCCTCAAGTTCAACTCCTTTTGAGTCAATAGATACTTAAGGCTCTTGTGGTCTGTGTAGATCACCGACCTTTCTCCATAGAGATAGTGCCTCCACACCTTAAGGGCGAAAACCACGGCTGCCAATTCCAAGTCATGGGTTGGGTAGTTAACCTCATACGGCATTAACTGCCGAGATGCATATGCGACTACCTTTCTGTCTTGTATCAATACGCAACCCAAACCTATATGGGAAGCGTCACAATACACCGTGAATTTCTTTCCTACCTCCGTCAATCAATCTTGGAGCTTAGTTAAAACCTTCTTAAGCTTCTCAAAGCTCTCCCGCCGCTTATTCGACCATACAAAGGGTACTTCCTTCCTCAACAACTTTGTCAAAGTGCGGCTATAGACGAGAACCCTTCCACAAACCTTTCAGAATAGCTTCGCCAAACCTAAGAAACTTTGGATCTCGCCACGGACCTAGATGGTTTCCAATCCAACACAGCTTCGATCTTCCTAGGATCCACTCTTATTCCCTCTGCGGATACCACATGCCCTAAGAATGCTACCTCTTTGAGCCAAAATTCACACTTGCTGAATTTAGCATAGAGCTTCTTCTCCCTTAACACTTGCAGCACAACTCGGAGATGCTCATCATGCTCCTCTTCAGTTTTGAATATACCAAGATATCGTCGATGAACACGACGATGAAACTATCCAAGTAAGGATGGAAAACTAGATTCATCATATCCATGAACGTGGCTGGAGCGTTGGTCAACCCAAACGGCATTACGACAAACTCAAAATGGCCGTACCTTGTCCTAAAAGCTGTCTTATGGATATCTGCCTCCTTTACCTTCAACTGATGATATCCCAACCTCAAGTCTATCTTTGAGAATACTGCGGCCGTTTAAGCTGATCGAACAAGTCATCAATCCTTGGCAAAGGATACTTGTTCTTAATGGTCAGCTTATTTAACTGACGGTAATCTATGCACATACGCATAGTTCCATCCTTCTTCTTTACAAACAAAATCGGTGCTCCCCACGGAGACACACTGGGCCGGATAAACCCACGGTCAAGTAATTCCTAGATTTAAGCCTTGAGTTTAACCAACTCTTTTGGTGCCATTCGGTATGGAGCGATTGACACAGGAGCTGTTCCCGGTAGTAAGTCTATTCCAAATTCCACCTCCCTATCTGGGGGTATCCCTGGTAATTCCTCTGGGAACACATCCTCAAAGTCCCTTACCGTTCTAACTCCATTGACACCTTTCTCTTTTCCATCCAAAGCACTTACGAAGGCTAAAAATGTCTCGCACCCTTTACAAACCATATTTTCAGCCTTAAGCGCCGAAACTACATTGGACAAGTAGTTTCTTCTCTCTCCTATCATAATGACCACCTCATCCTCTGGGGTCTTTAATTCCATTCGTTTAGCCGCACAATCTAACATGGCTCGGTGTTCTACTAACCAATCTATACCAAGTATAAGGTCAAATTCTCCGAAGGGTAACTCCATTAAGTCAGCCCGAAAGCTCACTCCTTAAATTTCTAGGAATACATTCCGAAAGATCTTATTCACCACTACAGTTTGGCCTAATGGGCTTACTACCGTTATCTCCCTATCAGAAAGTTCAGAGTCTAGGCCTAGTGTTTCAACTACACTACATGCAACATAAGAATGGGTCGAACCCACATCAATTAAGGCATAATAAGGCTTGCCATAAATAAAGAATGTACCGGTTATGACATCCGGTGCGTCTCCATCCTCCCTCGGTGAACCACATAAACCAAACTCGATCGCTTTGCCTCGGTGTTAGCAAGACCTCCGCTTTGTGTTCCACATCCTCCGCCAAAGACCATTACCTCATTATTCGAACCACGACCTCGTTGAAATTGCGCCTCCTCTACCAAACCTAATTAACATTACGAGTGTTGATCGACTTTCATCCGGTTTCTTAGGACAATCTTTGAGCATATGGTCCTTGGACCCACACCTAAAACATCCTCCCGTCTTTTTCCAAAGACTCCCTAAGTGCTTCTTTCCACAATGCTCACAAGGACGACATCGCCTCCTATACCAACTTGTCACCCTCTACCATCGGTTCTAAGCCTTTTTCGACATTTTCCAATGATTCCGACGACCCATAACCCTCTTGGGTCTATTCCTATCGAGCTCGCTTAACCAATCCTTGATTCCTCAACTACCTTAGCCTTTTCAACCAACGCGAAAAACTCCCGCTCCTGATGTGGAGCTATCAATAACCTGAGGTCATCCCTTAAATCGTCTTCAAAACAGACACAACGCTCATGCTCAGTTGCTACTACTCCACGAGCATATCGGCTCAACCTCGTAAATTCAACTTCATCACTGCCATCGACTTGTTCCTTGAACCAAATTTTAAAAGCTTTCTCCGCTCATCAATATATCGTGTCGACATACTTTTTTGATATGCCTCCTTAGCATACTCCCGTGTTAGATCCTCAAGAACGGCACCATCCTCACCGTTAACCACCATTGATACGCTTCATCGCGTAGTAGTGCCACCATTCCTTTCAACTTCTCCTCCGGTCGATCAAACTCATCCATAATGCGCTCGGTTGCTCCCAACCAAGATTCACCAGACTGGTGCCACACTAGATACTCCACGGAACACCTCGGCCCGTTGGCTCTGAGTCACTCGAGTGCATGATTTGAAGCTACAGATTTCCACCGCCGCCACCACCATTTCCAAAACTCAGAAGACAACCGCGATACAAAGATCATCCTTCGTCTCGAGCTCGCCACTCGACAATCGACAACGGTGGGGGTGGGGTGGTGGCGGTGGTAACTCATTGTCGCACCCTTGACCCAATCTAACGGGTTCTAACACGACCATTCTTCCTCTACTGCGTCCTTGACGATCGCGTCCTCTAGAATTCATATCTAACGATGCGCTTTAATCTGATTTAAGAAAGTTTTATGAATTAGCCTTTGTTCCACTGATTATCCACAACAAAGTTTTATGAAAAGAATTTTAAGAGTGGTTCTTTCAGATTCATACATGCACACATCTTCACATTCATACATCCATCAATCAATTATGAACTTCCGTTCATTCAGAGAAATGTTGTAGTTTTCATTGTTGTTGTTTTTCCACTACCCAGGGGTATTTGCGTAATTTGTCCTACAAGGGTATTTTCGCAATTTGTCAAATAAGGTTCCTTGGTGATTTTGTCAGAAAGTATTTTGAAAATTTTAAAATCCCGGGGCTTTTCAGTAAATTTAAAAATTCTAGGGGTATTTCGATAATTTTGAATTTTGAGGGTATTTTGGTAATAAACCAGGTAAATTCGTAAAGTTTAATAATTCAGGGATATTTCAAAATTTACAAAACTTTGAGGGTTCATTTTGAGAAATTTATTTTCCAAAACGATGAAGTTGCAAAAATTTTAGAAATTAGGGTCATTTTGGAAATTTTGGTAAGTTAGGGGCAATTTTGTAATTTTCCAAAAATCAAGGTATTTTTGATAATTTGCAAATAAGGGTTTTTGGACTTGTTATAAAATAATGATAGTGTTGATTAAAACTGTGGGTATTTTAGACATTTTTATAAACCAAGGGCATTTTTGTAATTTTACCACTAGGGGTATTTTTGTAATTTTATAAATCAAAATTTTTCAAAAATTGTGTAGGAAAATAATTTTCACAAATTAAAAAATAATTTTAAGAGTTTTAAAATTAGGGTTCTTAAAAAACATGGCTAGTTCCCTTTCGGGTTTTAATTCATCGGGTTTAGCCTATGACCGAGTCTTCTTGGTCGGGGTGAACAAAGCTACGCACTGTAGGATTCGAGTGGAGAGGAGGTGAGTCACACTGATCGCTTAAATACCAAGCTCCCATGAAACCATTCCTAGGCATGCTGCATGAGGTTGTTACACCCACTAAGTCCTCTAGGTTAGGGTGAACCAGAAGCTACGCACTGTAGGATTCTGCAAGAGGAGGTGAGTCACTAGGATCGCTTAAATACCTGTGCTCTTTGGATCCAATCCTGACATGCGCATAGGGGTTACCACACCCTAACTCGATTGACTTAGCCATGGATTTGTTTAGTTAGGCCTTTAAGTTTTATGTATTAGTTGGGGTAGACTAGTCCTAGGGTTCAAGTACCTATCATTCTATTCTACGTTCCATTCCTTTTCTACCCTTCTGTAAATCACATAATCACACAGATGGTTAGGGGTACTTACCTGGTGGACTACGGGTCGGAGACTTAGGTGCCATGCCATCAAACCTGCCTATTTTTAGAAATATTTCCATAAAACTCATTTGGACTCGATTTGAAAATGTTTTGGGCCTTAGACCACAGGCCGAGAGTTTAAAACTGGGCTCTGATACCAAATTAAAACACCCCACACCCGGCCCACGAGCTTGGACCGAATCTGGTATGTTCCTCGATGTAAACCGGTTCAAATTCTTTGGTTACTTTGAAAATTGTGTGTTTTTGAAGATAGTTTGTAGTGGGTTGGGCTCGAGTTGAAAACAAGTTTATTTTTATATTGAAAGTCCATTTATTTCAGGTGACAAAATATTTAAAGTTTAGTTTAAATTAAATTGACTTAATCTTTAAATAACATAAATTCGTAACATAGTAATTAAAACAACAATAAAATCATTACCATGGCCTTATTACATAAAACAAACCCAAAATATAATTGTAGAGTACTTAAATAAAATAAAATGTCCAAATTAAATAAAACTTTAAGTCGAGCATGGCCACCGTAAGTTCGTCAGTCCGGTCCATCACCTGCTCATCACCAAACATGATCCCACAACAGGGTGAGTCAAGACTCAATGTGTAACCAACACTAAAATTTAATGATTTAGGCATACCATACATATCATGTTCACATAATAATAATGATGCAATCCCGAACCCACACCTAGATACCATCCGCTACACATCCCTGCACTCAACCTCGCACACCGTGGGACTACTAAGTCAACCCTCATCCGCTACACTCCATCGAAGGCGATCCGCAATGACATGCTCATCACCCATATAAAATTTGTGGCATAGCCACCAGATTAAATAATTGTGTCATGAGACACCACATTCGAGATAATGTAACCGGGTTACCACATTCGGATAATATGACCAAGTCACCACATTGCATAAAGTGAGACCAAGTCACCACATCCACTTCCCTTTCTTATATAACTTGAATGCCCCATATTTTCATATTATGCATATCATACTTAAGTTCATATTCATGTCACTTTTCACATGTTAAATATAACATATTTCGTAATCCTAGTAGGAGTAGGAAACGTACCTGAGTACTTTGTACCGTAACATGGTACTTTAGCCATATTCTTACACTTTCATATTAACACATATATCAAGTTAAAGCCATAAATCTATTAAGATTAGTGTGAGGTACACACCTGATTTGCTTAACGAATTCCTTAAAATCTCGAAAAAATCGATCTATTGCTTTAGATTTTTAGGTCCCTATATTCGGCCAACATGGTAATATTTAGTAAAGGCCTATTCGACCAAACTTA
The DNA here is from genome assembly GCA_025506655.1 of Gossypium rotundifolium. Classification (NCBI taxonomy): domain Eukaryota; kingdom Viridiplantae; phylum Streptophyta; class Magnoliopsida; order Malvales; family Malvaceae; genus Gossypium; species Gossypium rotundifolium. The sequence goes on from CP106727.1 coordinate 168,864,640, forward strand.
GTGTTTTCTTTTAAGGCCTAATCGGCTATAACCCAAATCCCGAAGGATTTATGTAGTCAACTTCTTACCTTTGGTGCCGATTTGATGACTATTCAAATCTCGAAATTGCTGCTATGCTTCCTCTTGTATTCGGCCAAGCATTGAATCACTTAAACAGATTAGTTTCGACTTTTTAAACGATTATCAAATAGATCTAGGTATCAAATCAGGTCTTGGCCGAACATACTTATGTGCTTACCTTCCAAATCTAATATCCCGAATTGGATCCTTATTTCCTTAATATTGTCGAAAACCCTTGAATGTTGAAATCCCAGAGAACTCCTCTTTCTCTAGTCGACACCACCTAAATCCCGAAATTCCTTTCCATAGTTTTGGCCAAAATACAATATGAGGGATTAGTCCCTAAATTTCGACAGACTTAAAAAGAAAAGAATGGAAACCGAGTCTAGATCTTACCCTTACTGAAGAATTCGATAGAACTCTTACTTGAACCCTTAGCACTATTCGGCTATTGCCCTGATATGTATCACAATTTCGGTTCTTGAGGCTTAGTGAGAAATCGGCTAGGGCTATTGGTACTTTCGGCTTTTGATTGTGTGTGTAATAGAAGAAGAAAAGAAAAGAAGAAGAGAATAATGGCAGAGAGAATTCAGTAGAGGGAAGAGAGAAAAGAATAGAGAAATTTGCTAGAGAATTTCGACAGAGGCTTCCTTGAAGAGAAAAGAATGAATGAAGAATGGCCTTATCTTCCTTCTATTGCCGAAATTCCTAGGCTAGAGTCCCCTACTTGGCCACCACTCTTCCTATGTGATAAATTTTTATCTTTTATTTATCACCTTAATTAATCAATAATCCACTTAAAGTAATCTAATATTAAATCTATTATTTATCCCCTATTTAGCCGAAATTTTAAAGGGAATAAAACTCCTCTTTTAAGAGCCATAAGGCCGTCCAACTCTCTGCTTCTGGAAGCAAAATAAAATTTCTTTTATTTGCTTCCCAAGTGACTCGATCCCTGGCCCAAATATACAAGCTTGTGGCCACTTGTCGGGCTTTTAAGTGGTGCCTTCAAGCCACTTTGACAAGCCTGTTTGTGTGTCAAATTCCTCCTATTAATTTTCTTAAGGCCACCTTGCCTTAGTTTCCTCTTTTTAAACTTAACATTTCCATGCATTTTCCAGGTTTTCAAAATGTTTACTTTCCTCTTTTAACTTAAGTTTCCAAAATGTTCACTTTCCTATTTTAGCTTAAGTTTCCAAAATGTTCACTTTCCTCTTTTAACTTAGGTTTCCAAAATATTCACTTTCCTCTTTTTGAAACTTAACATTTCTAAATTATTTCTTACATTTCCAAGTTTCCAAAAATGTTCATAATACATTCATAACACATAAGACATGTCATTTCGTACAATTAATCCGAAAATGCATAGGCCCTTTTCAAGATGTTACAATTTGGGCCTCTCATTGTATTGGGCCCAATTATATGTTCTTTCTAGATTTTTAACCCAATATAATTTAATCCAACCCATACATATTATTCTATTTTCCAAAATAAACATTAATGCTCTATATTAAACAATTTTCTCATCCCTATTTTACCCCCAATAATTTAATTTAATTTATGTCTATTCTAACTTCACATCGGTTTATTTAATTTAATTTCATTTATGCCTATTTTTACTGTTATTTCGATTTCAATTATTTTTATTATTTTTACTTTTATCAAATTTAAATCCCTATTTCTTATTTTTGCACAGATCGTCACACGTCGTGGGCATGATAGCTGCCTGGCGCACAACCTGGTTAATTCAAAACAACAATTTTAGACATCCTAATCTCTATGGGATCAACCTATTCCCTATACTGCAATTTATTTATTGTTGAGGCATATGAATATTAATTTTTGTGGATTCGACACCCATAAAATTTTGGCGTCATTGCCAGGGACTAGTGCTAACTAATTTTGTGTTTTCTTTTTTACTAGGTTTAGACGTATCGACGCTCGAGCATGAACTAGAAGTAGAGAAGACTGCTCATAAAAAAACATGATGAACGATTGAATGTATTCCACTATGGCTATGAATTATCAATCGTTTGGGTTTATATTGAATTACCCAATGAAAGCAAAAGAGGTAAATGTATCCTCCATGGAAAGTAAACTTAGTCATATTGCTAATATTGTTCATCATATTGGTGCTGAAAATACGACATCAGTCATGATGTGTGGTATATATACTGCACCTAGCCATGCAATAGAAGCGTGTCAAATCTAGGAGGACGATTATCCAGGACAATTTAGCACAGTTGGAAGTTTCAATGGACCATCTTAAGGGTGATACCATTCATTCTCCGAGACATACAATTATGAGTGGAGAGATTACTCCGATTTAGGCTATGGAATGAGACCCTAATTTGATCCATATTATCAGCCTAATCCACCAATGTAACAACCATTGTCGAAACCATTTTTTAAGTTTTTGAAAAAATGGGGATCAATTTTAAAACGAAAATGGGAGTCGCCACCAATCCCTTTTTGCTTAGGTGTGATCGGATCACCTTATAAATCGTTTTATTTCAAAACATTGACTTTGGCCTACGAAATTTAAGAAAACGGGTTCGGGAGTTAGTTACATACGAGGAAGGATTAGCACCTCGTAACACCCAAAATTGGCACCGGATTGATTAGTTATGATCCTAATGTCGAAAATTCGAAAAGATTTAAAAACATGATTTCTTTAAAAACTTGAACAATTTGAGTTGGAACTTGAGATTCCTTTGTTCCGAAAGAATACAAACATCACATCCAGCACGTTAGGACATAATGTTTTAAACCTCGTAACCAAAATCATCTTATGATTAAAATTCATTAAAAGGATATTTAGTTATTTAGTCAAACGGAAAATCCAAACCCAGCACGTTAGGGCATTATTTCTTGAATTTCTAAACACAAAACATTGCCTTATTTAAGAAAAAATTTTGGATAAAATGTGGTAATTTTGCAAAATGTATTTTTATTTAAAACAATGATTCAAGTAAAAATATTGCATTAATACATCATAAAACATAAATACCAAAAGAAATTTACAAAAATTACATGATATACTAACATTTCATACTAATATAGACAATTAAAAGGAAAACAACGTAACATAGCAAGTGATACATGTAATAAAAGGACTATGCTAAAGCAATAATAAGCAAAAAAAAAACATAAATAAACAAATACAAGATATAAAATAAGCAAGAATAATTTAAAAATCTATATGAAAGATAAAAATTAAGAAATGAATATGAAACTCTACAAACAAGATCAAATATAAAAGTAAATAAATGAATGATATATTTAAACACCTGAATAAATATTATAACAAAAAGGAATTAAAAAAATGACAAGTTCTAAAACGATTAATATATATGACAATATATTTTAAATAAATGATATAAAAACTTAGAATATATGAAAAATATAAAGGATAACTTATAATAAATATATAATATAATAATTTAATATATACTTAAAAAATAATAATAATATACATATTTAGAATAAACAATATATGAAAATTTTATGATAGAATAATTAAAATAGTACATAATATATAAACTTTAAAATAATATGTAATATATAGTAAATAGTGGATTTAATAAAATAACCCAATATGACTAATAAATAAAATAAAATTATTTGATATAATACTTAAAATAAATAAATAAATAAATAAATAAATAAAAAAAATAGGGCTAAATAAAATAAAATGTGTGGTAAATAAAAAAAAGAAGGACAGATTAAAATGCACTGTACATTAGGGACTAATTGGGCAATTATACCCTATCACCTAAATGTCGCTGCTCGATATCGCCTTTAAAAGCTCGAGAACCGATTGAAACAAAATATAAATTTTGTAGTGATTTGAAAAAATAAAAGAAACATTTAAATTGGACGAAATCACAAAGAATAAAATTGCGGAAGGACCAAAGAGGCAAATTGCCCCTTTTATAAAAACACGCGGATCCTCTCCGGGTATCGGGTCAACACGCGGATCCTGGCCTTTAAACGACATCGTTTTGGCATGTTTGGCCAATGCCTAAAACGACATCGTTTTAATCACTCATAAAAGCCAAATTTTTTTAGAAAAATTTCATTTTTCAATTCCTCTAAAAAAAAATTGAGAGAGAGCCCCTGCATGCTCTCTGCTTCTATGCCCTAGGCTTGGGTCCGGCGAGGTCTTCTAGCGAGATTCGTCGTCCACCGTCAATGCCACCAACGCGCATGGCCATCGAACTTTGAAAAAAAGGTAGTTTTTTTTTCTCTTTTTTCTTTTTCTATATTATAAACTTTAATATACATAAAATAAAAAAAGAAACTTAAAGAAAAAAACACAGATTCGAAAGAGAAGAAAAATAACGAAGGGAAAAAAACCTTTGCTCATTTGTTTTTTGATTTTTTTTGTGTATTCTATTGTATATCCCTTTGTTTACATATTACAATAGGGTTTTTATAGCCCCAATAAATCGAAAAAAATAAATACAAAGATTCTGTTTTTTGTTTCTGCCACTTTTTCTTTCCTTTTGCAAGTGAACGGCGAGAAACACGTCGGCGATCAGGCACGCTAATTATGGCGCGATGTCCGGCAGTGAAGGCTAACACAGCAGGCAAAGGCGCGAGAAAATAACCCTAAGGTTCGGGGTTTCTAATTTCTGAAACAAAATTTGGGCATTGGGCCATTTGGGTTTTGGGTATTAGATTTAGTTGGGTCTAGGTGTAATGGGTTTTGGGTAGTCTATTTGGGCCTGTAAATTGGACTGTAAAAAAAAAACTGGTCATTTGGTTTATTATTTTTTTATTTTTTTGTTTTATTCGGGCCCGGGCACAAATGGACTATTACAACTGCCCCTCTTTGCTCATTTTCATGTAACGGGAATAGAGTAAAGACTATAAAAGGACCAATTTTAACTGGTCTTGCCAAGCCTTAACTTCTTGATCCTCATATTCTTCAAGTAGTCTCTAACCCAGCTACAACTTCAAGGAGATTGAATCTATAGCTTTAATCTTATTCTACTGTAACTTTAAAGAGATAAGACCTGCTCTGTAGATTTAATCTATCCTACTGTAACTTCAGGAAAGTGAGACTAGTATCTTTAATCTTGTTTCACTACAATATTCAGGAAGACAAGATTTGTTATTTTCAATCCGCTCCACTGCAAACTCAGGGACGCCAGGCTGATGTTTTTGATCCGCTTCGCTGCAAACTCAAGAAGACAAGATCTTCTATCTTCGGTCTACTCCACTATAAACTCAGGGATGCCAAACGGGTATCTTCGATCTCTTCACTGCAATATCAAGAGGATGAGATCTGCTATCTTTGGTCTACTCCACTGCAAACTCAGGGATGCCAGATAGGTATCTTCGATCCGCTTCACTGCAATCTCAGGAAGACAAGATCTGCTATCTTCATTCTGCTCCACTACAAACTCTAGGATACCAGGCTGATGTTTTCGATCCGCTTCACTGCAAACTTAGGAAGACAAGATCTGTGAATTCAGCGATGTTGCGACACCGTCCTCTAAGGGACCTATCCTGTAAAATCGATTTTATGTGTTTATGCTTATACAGAATAGTTAGGATGTTATGATCGGAATGAATCAATTCTCCTAAATGAATGTGTTATGAATGATATATGTATGAATACAAAATGTCATGAGAATGATTCCTATTTAAAGTGTCATCACTCCTCAAGGTTTCATTTTTGTTCCTCTCGAAGTATCAATCATATTCTGCTCAAATAATTTGCCCCATGGTAATTACAGGGCCCACTCCACTTGAACCTTGTGACAAAAGGCTTGTACCACCTTCAAACCATCCCACCATGATTTATAGGATTTGAAACTTTTTAATCCGTCCCTATTGCAATTTAAGGGTACATGATCTATTTCAATTTCAATCCATTCCACCATAATTCAAGGGTTTTGAATATTTTCCCATCAATTTGGTCCGTCATACCATTCCCCGAATGTTATGACCCAATGAGAATGCTTGCAAAATGATCCTCTCTTAGGATTGATATTGCTCAACTCATTATTTTGTCCAATCACCATTTGGACAAAAAATTCAAAGAAATAGTCTCAATCTAGACTTTTTCTCAAGTATTTCCAATCCTTACACATGGAAATTTTTAAACAATTTTCCTATTTCAGTTTCTTGTATTATCTAGAAGCTTCCAGAGTAATATGCGAAACTACTTTTATGAAAGTATTATTAGTCCATTAATCGTTATTTCAATATAAAATGCTTGAAAAAGATCACAACAATGGACAAGAAAGTAATTAATCAAGAGCATAGCTCAAAACAAATAAGTTAATCAAGGAAATAAAAGAAAATTGATTGGGGTATACCTTGAAAAAATAATAAAGTAATCAAAGATAGCCAAGGCCATAAAAGAAAATTGATTGGGGTGTATCTTGAAAAGAATAAAGTAATCAAAGATAGCAAATTCAAAATGGGTAAGACAGAAGCTAGGTGCCGTAGATATCGCAGCCTGAGCTTCTCTGTACAAACTTCTTGAGGACCATTTTGAGCTCAATACGTGTTCAGAGGATCCGGAGTACTTTGTCAATGCCCAAATACGTAGCATACTTCCTTATTGTTAATTCAGGCATAGCAAGACTACCATATGACCTATCTTTGATCAAATTTGAGTCGCCTTTTTTAGATTTTCGGCTCAAAACCCCTTTGGTCTCAAAGCGCTCTTTGCTTGTTTTCGCCTTGCCCTCTTCTTTTTTTTTAGTCTCAAGGCGCCCTTTGTGGGTTTTCACCTTGGCTTTCCCTTTCAGGTAAAATACTTCTTGACTGAACCTGAATTTGTCGAATTGGGAAAGTTTTCACTATTCGTCTTGGTCAATATCAATGCTCCTCTAGAACAGGCCATTTTTTACTACATAAGGTCCTTCCCAGTTAGGCATCTGTTTTCCTCTGAAGATCTTTTTCAACACCAGGTCCCTCTCATGAAATTCCCTAGGATGAACCTCTTTATCGTAAGCTCACATCATCTGACCGTGACAAATAGCTTTTAACCTTTTTTTTTCGATTAGGTTTAATTGGCAAAACTATTTCTATTCCAATGAGAAATGTGTGACCCCAGTGAAGGTTCTAGCCGACGTTCGATAAGACAGAGGGTAAATGGTAACTTCTTTATGTCAATCTTTACAAGTCTCAATCATCTTTCCCATGATCCTAGTTTTGTTATTTTTTTATTTTTTCATTTTTTTGTTTTTTTAGAATTTGATGACTATTGACTTTGTAACATTGGCATATGAAGCTACTTCCACCCTCTTAGTGAAGTAAATGGCAACCACGATGATGAGCCGATGTCGACTAGAAGCTTTTGACGAGATCGGCCCCATAATATCCATTCTCCACATATAGAAAATTTGTGAAGAAATAGATGAGGCACATAAGTTTTGTCTTCCTCAATTTTGGCATTTACGACATAACTGAAGTAATCTCCCTTTTATGGTGGACCAATAGTACCCGAACCTTATGATTATCCTGGCTATTGTAGAACCATTATCATGTTCTTTAAACACCCTTATGGATCTCTTTTAAGATTTTCTCAGGCGTGTTTTGATATGATCGTGCGAAAACATCTTTGAATTCTTAAAAATAACTCAATGATGTCTTGCCTTATTTCTGTGGTTAGTTGGGCTTCGATCTTCACCTCTTTTCTAGGCTCATAATATCTATTGACCCTTTGTAGAGTAGGGTCTGTTTTTCATCTTGTTCTACCATTCTTAACAAATCAGAAGATAGGTTACAATCTCTGTCATCTTCAAAGTCCTGAGATCCCTCTAAACTCATATATTACTCAAAAGGAGACTCTGAGTTAGTAGCAGCGTTGCTCACATCATTGATATCTGGAGACCTATTGTAAGTTCGAAGGAAGATTACAAAGAATAAATGATTCAAAGAATGATTATTTGTATGGTCATGAATGAAGAATGAAAGAATACTTGAAAGAAAGTCCAAAGAACAAACAAAAGAAAAAAACTAAGAACAATTGTTTGTACAGTATGAAATGGAAAAACTAAAAGAATATTTGCTTAAAAAGATGCATTTTATTGAAATAAAAAATTTCAGACACAAGCCTATTTCATAAAAGGGTTCTTATTGCCTCTAGGCTTAAGGCAACAAGCGTGTTTTGAATATTACTCTAGATTAGCTCTAAAAATACAGGGATCTCTTCCACAGTCCCATTATTCAAAACATTCCCAAGTATGCAAGAGCTTGGGAACTTCGTTCCCTGGTTCCCTCTTTTCTTTTGACTTCTTCAAGAAGTCGTAAATTTTTTGTCTCCTCCTTTAATTATCGTATTTACTACCTCGTCAAAGTGATCAGGTTATGATGAAACGTCGAACTTCACAATTCCCATTTTAATGAACCTTTTGACCAACTTTTTAAGCGTAGTATAGTTTCCAATTGAGTGACCCATTATTCCCGTTTGGTACTCACATTGGGCATTCTCATTTTACCATTTTGGGAACGGAGGTTGCACGGGTTCTGAGTAGGACGGAGACACCACATGCACATAAAAAAGATCCTAATATAGCTCCTTATATGTCATTGGGATGGGTGTGAACTGGAGATTTTCTGTATTTGGCCTCGAATTAGATTCTTGCCTTGAAGAGCCTTGATAGTTAGTGGTTATTTTTGGTTGACTGACAGTAATTGACTTCGAGTACCCTTTGTTATATGTACTCGTATTATTCACCTCGTTCTCCTTTTTCCTTAAAGCTGACCTTTTGGTGTTTTCCCCTGTTTCTATCTTTCCACCCCTTATGGCATTTTCAATCATTTCTCCCACTATTACTATATCCGCAAAGCTCTTTGTGGTACTCCCTATCATGTGAGTAATGAATGGGGCCTTTAAAGTGTTGATAAAAAGCATTGTAGTTTCCTTTTCTAGGTGCGGTGGCCGAACTTGAATGGCAACTTCCCTCCATCTTTGTGCATACTGCCCGAAGCTTTCATTCAACTTCTTCTCCTTATTCTGCAAGGTAATTCTATTGGGGGTCATGTTTGTTACGTGGCTATACTGCCTCATAAATGCTTCCGCTAGGTCCTTCCACGAACTAATCTTAGCACGGGTTAGTTGATTATACCATTTGGATGCTGCCCCCACCAAACTGTTTTAAAAATAGTGAATCAGCAGTTGGTCGTTGTTAACATACCTAGTCATCCGTCTACAGAACATGGTGATGTGAACCTCGGGACAACTAGTCTCGTTATACTTCTCAAATTCTGGCATTTTAAACTTATGGGGAGGTATCAAGTCTGAGACCAAAATCAAATCCTTAGCATCAATTCCACGATGATTATCTACATTTTCCAATGCCTTGAACTTTTCTTTTAACCATCTACAATGGTCCTCTAACTGCCTTGGTAATTCAATTCTCGTCCCTTCCCTCTCCTCTATATCTAAATCAGGGATAACAAGATTAGCAGGGTTATCTCCTGGGTTAGATCCTGGGCCAACTTGGAAATTCATGGGCACCCTAGTATCAGCTTGACCTTGTTGAGGCCTAATTGTAACAGATGGCCTTCGAGGATATGTTTCAGGTTGTGTTTGTGTATGCGGTGGGGTAAAACCTGGAGGATAATCCTCATTATCTTCTTTAGCATTAGTCATGGGGCCTGTTCTCTTGTCCATTGCCCCATTCAAGAGTCGAGTCATTTGAGCCACCATATTCCTTTGGGCTTCCATCATTTGTTCCTCATATCTTGTTGATCTTTGCCACCGCTCTTGCAATGGTCTTGCATGTCTCTTTGGAATTGTTCAAGTCTTTAATCCATATCTTTCGTCTTAGCGAGTAATCAGAACGATGTTTAGTTTCAGATTAACTTTATCTCTTTCTCTCTTTTTCTGAAATAACTTCAACTAATTAGGGTCCTTCTATGGATTTTAATGCATATGATGCGATGTAATGCAAATGCATGGAATGAAGGCAAAAGAAAGAGAGGCGTTGATTCTGAATTCAATTCCTATTAGAACAACTTTTCTAGAAAATAAATTCCTTTACATAAAACGAATATTTATATGGCCTTTCCCTCATATTCCAAGCGGAGACATTGATCCCTTTCTTCTTATCCGGACATTAAGGTTTAATCTCGCTAACTTTTTAATAAATGTCTCTACTAGCTCTTTTTACTTGATCTGGGCTGCGACTCACTGCTCACTTATTTCCACAATTCTCGTTAGCCTCTTCAAGAAAACTGAGACGTGGTGATTCTTGAATAGTCTTTGTCAGCTTGAATCCTTGGGCAATAAAGTCTTGTATTCCTTCACGGACTATCAGTCTTCTCTCGTTGTGTTTACTTGGACCATATTCAGACGACCATATTATAATCCACTTTATCAAGAAATGAAACACCCCACACCCGACCCACGAGCCCGAACCGGATCCGTATGTTCCTAAAGTAAATCGGTTTCAAAGAATTTCACACTTAGAGAAAATTCAGTAAAATTTTTAGAAAATGTTGTTGTGGATTGGGCTTAGATTGAAAACCCATTTAATTAATATTGTAAATCCAATTTTTATTAAGGTGATAAAATATTTTTAGGGTTTTAAAGAAAATAACATTTAACTTTTAGTCATAATAGTTCGTAACATAACAATTTAAAGTAAAGCGTAATAAGAAAATCCACTGGGCCTTATGGCCTTATTACATCAAGTAAAACCCAAAACAAATAACAAAGTCCAAATCGAATAAAATCTTCAAATGGAACATGGCCACCTCGAGGTCTACCGTCCCGGTCCGTCACTGTTCATCACCTGAAAATATTTCCCACAACGGGTGAGTCCACTGACTCAATGTGCACAATACTAACATTCAACAAATCAGGCATACATGTTCAAACATCAGATTCATATAAAATAAATTATGATGCAACCCAAACCCAAGCCTAATGGTCCATCCGCTACACACCACCCGTACCTGCCAGTCACACCGTGGGGACTACTAAGTCAACCCTCCATCCGCTACACACCATCGAAGGCAAGTCGCTGCAGTGACGTGCTCATCGCCCATATAATTTGTGTCATTAGACACCATATTCAAATAGTGTAACCGAAGTTACCAAATTCAGATAATGTAACCGGAGTTACCATATTCAAAATGTTGTGACCGTAGTCACCATATAATGTTGGTGAGACCGAAGTCAACACCTTCTTCCCCTTTCACATAAATCCCGAATGCCCCAAAAATATATATATATCATGCAAACATACTTAATTTCATATTCATATACATATATTCACATGTTATAGAATAACATATTTCATAATCCTATCGGAAGTAGGAAATGTACCTGAGTACTTTTACCACATTTGTGGTATTTAGCCACATTCATATTCTTATGCATATTCACATATTAAAATAATTGCCATATAATAAATCGAAGGTTAGTGTGCGTACACACCTGATTTGCTTAATAGATTCCTTGGTATCCCGAAGAACGATCTACCGATCTAGATTTTTACTCCTATATTCGGCCAACCATTAAAATATATTAACAAACTTATTTGGCTTAAAAACCAAATCGAAGTAGGATTTGTATTACTTACCTTGTTGCTGAATTAAAAGTTTGTAAATCAAATGCCGAAATTTGATAGTATTCCTTCCTTAAATCAACTAACACTAGCCATGTAACCATGTCGGTTTAGGCTTTTGAAATAATGGAAATAATCCTAAATATCAAGAAAACAAGCTTACCTTTAATGCTTTGATCGATTGTTTCCTTGCCTAGAGTCACGAGTTTGGCTATGGAGTTTTTATCGAGGATCAAAGAGTGTTTTGGCTCGACAATAGCAAAGGAGAGGAGAAGAAAATAGAAGAAGAGGAGATGGATTTTACTTAAAGAGAAATTGCAAAGAGGGGGAGAGAGCAAGGGATTTTCGGCTACTTGGAAAGATGAGAGAAAAGACCTTGGGTTCTCCTTTTATAGCCGATTTGCTAGGCCAAGAGTCCTTGACTTGGCCACCACTCTCCCTTAAGATAATATTATCTCCTTTATCTAAAAATAAAAGCATTTAATCCATCAATTATCTCCTCGATAATCCAAATTTAAAATCCCTTATTTATCACTTAAAAATAATCTAAAATAAATCCATTATTTATCCCTTATCTCTTAATAAAAATAATACCAATAATAATCCATCATTATCTATCTATTTGCCGAATTTTAAAAGGATAAAAGCTCTTAAAATTAGCCTATGTGTCATCCACCTTTGTCCATCCTTGCAAAGAAAATAGAACTTTTATTTTTAGCTTCCCATGCGACTCGAACTCAGGCCCATTTCTCTTACACATGGCGCCATTTCCATAAGCCTTAAGTGACACCTTTAGGCCACTTTTCCAAGCCCGATTGTGTGTCGAATTTCACCAACTTTTACTTTTAAGGCCCTCTTGCCCTTATTTCCTATTTTGGACTTTAAAATTTGACATTTCGGCATCATTTCTAAGTTTCCTAAAATTTTCGATCGGCTCTGTAACTTGCCATTTTTCTTACATGCTCAAGTTTCCAAAATGTTCAGGTTTCCAAAATGTTCAAGTTTCCAAAATGTTCACTTTCCTAATTTACTTAGGTTTCCAAAATGTTCACTTTCCTAATTTGCTTAGGTTTCCAAAAATGGTCATTTTCTTATTTCCAACATAACATTTCCATACATTCTCGTGTTTCCAAAATCATTCAAATTTATTCCAAAACACATAAAAGATGTCTTTTGTACAATTAGGCCAAAATGCATAGGCCCTTTTCAGATGTTACGCTTCTACCCCTTAAAAATAATTTCGTCCTCGAAATTACTTACTAATGATCATACAATCCTTCTCACCACACTATGCTTACTGTGCACTCGATCTTAACAAAACTAACACATTTCTTAGATACTACCTCGACCACGCCCACTAGAACTCATTACTAACGTCGCGATTTAATCTGATTAAAAGTTTTATACATTAGTTCTTTGTTCCCTTTGCTTATCCATGAATAGTTTTATGAAAAGGAGTTTAATAGTGGTTCTTTCGTATTCATACATGCACACGATCTTTTCCATTCATTCATTCATCCATCAAACAAGTATGAACTTTCGCTCATTCGAGAAACGTTGTATTTTCGTTGTTGTTGTTTTCACTACCCAAAGGGTATTTTCGTAATTTTGTCCTATAGGGGCATTTTCGTAATTTTCGTAAGAAAACGTTCCTTGGTGTTTTGTTAAAAATTAATTTGAAAATTTCAAAGTCTCGGGGTAATTTGGAAAAATTTTGAAGTCCGGGGGTATTTCGATAATTCTTAACCTCAGGGGTATTTTGGTAATTTTTTTTCACAAATCAGGGTAAATTTGTAATTTTAGTAAATTAGGGGTATTTCAAAAGTTGTAAAATTTTAAGGGTGGGGATCTTGCAAAAATTTTGGGAATCAGGGCCATTTTGGTAATTTTGTAAGTTAGGGGCAATTCTATAATTTTTTCCAAAATCAACGTATTTTGATATTAGGGTTTTTGAATGTTTATAAAATAATGGAATTTTGGTAAAGCTTGTTGAGTAGTTGAACATTTTATAATCAGGGGCATTTTTGCAATTTCACCCCTAAGGGCATTTTTGTAATTTTCGCAAATCAGGAGTTTTTCAGAAAATATTGTAAAAATAATTTTCTCAGTTTTAAAAGATAGTTTTAAAAGTTTGAAAAACTAGGGTTTGTTGTTTTGTTCTCTCTTCCTTTTTTTTTTTAAACATGGCTAGCTCCCTTTCGGGTTTTAGTCATTATGTTTAGCCTATGACCGAGCCCTCTTGGTCGGGGTGAACCAAAGCTACGCACTGTGCAGGATTCGTGTGGAGAGGAGGTGAGTCACTGGATCGCTTAAATACCAAGCTCCCACCAAACCATTCCTAGACATGCGCATGAGGTTGCCACACCACCGAGCCCTCCGGGTTAGGGTGAACCAAGCTACGCACTGTAGGATTCTGCAAGAGGAGGTGAGTCACTAGGACTGCTTAAATACCAAGCTCTTAGGATCCAGTCCTAGACATGCATAAGGGTTACCACACCACTAGCTCAAGGACTTAGCCATAGGTTTGTTCAAGACATTAAGACTTATGTGTTTGTGTTTGAGTAGTCTAGTCCTGGGTTCAAGTTCCTATCATTCTATTCTACGCTCCATGCCTTTTCTACCCTTATACAGCTCATAGAATCACACATATAGTTAGGGGTACTTACCGGTGGACTGCAGGTCTGAGACTTAGGGGCCATGCCGAAAACCCGCTATTTTCAAAGAAAATCATTTGGGCTCAATTCAAAACGTTTTGGGCCTTAGCCCACGTGCCGAGAGTTTAAAATTGGGCTCGATACAAATTGAAACACCCCACACCCTACCACGAGCCTGAACCGGATCCGTATGTTCCTAAAGTAAACCGGTTTCAAAGAATTTCGTTACTTAGAGAAAATTCGTAAAATTTTTAGAAAATGTTGTTGTGGATTGGGCTTAGATTGGAAACCCATTTAATTAATCTTGTAAATCTAATTTTTATTAAGGTGATAAAATATTTTTTTAGGGTTTTAAAGAAAATAACATTTAACTTTTAGTCATAATAGTTCGTAACATAACAATTTAAAGTAAAGCAGAATAAGAAAAATCCACTGGGCCTTTTGGCCTTATTACATCAAGTAAAAACCCAAAACAAATAACAAAGTCCAAATCGAATAAAATCTTCAAATGGAACATGGCCACCTCGAGGTCTACCGTCCCGGTCCGTCATTGTTCATCACCTGAAAATATTTCCCACAACGGGGTGAGTCCACAGACTCAATGTGCACACAATACTAACATTCAACAAATCAAGCATACATGTTCAAACATCAGATTCATATAAAATAAATTATGATGCAACCCAAACCCAAGCCTAAAGGTCCATCCGCTACACACCAATTCGACCGCTCCACACCGTGGGACTACTAAGTCAACCTCCATCCGCTACACACCATCAAGGCGCATCGCTGCAATGACGTGTTTCATCGCCCATATAATTTGTGTCATTAGACACCATATTCAAATATTGTAACCGGTTACCAAATGAATTTGTCGAATTGGGAAAGTTTTAGCCATTCGTCTTGGTCAATATCAATGCTCCTCTAGAACAGGCCATTTTTTACTACATAAGGTCCTTCCGATTAGGCATCTGTTTTCCTCTCGAAGATCTTTTTCAACACCGGGTCCCTCGTGAAATTCCCAGGATGAACCTCTTTATCGTAGCTCACATCATCGTAGTGACAAATAGCTTTTAACCTTTTTTTTCGATTAGGTTCAATTGGCAAAACTATTTCTATTCAATGAGAAATGTGTGACCCCAGTGAAGGTTCTAGCCGGCGTTCGATAAGGCGGAGGGTAAATGGTAACTTCTTTATGTCAATCTTTACAAGTCTCAATCATCTTTCCCATGATCCTAGTTTTGTTATTTTTTATTTTTTCTTTTTTTTGTTTTTGAGAATTTGATGACTATCGACTTTGTAACATTGGCATATGAAGCTACTTCCACCCTCTTAGTGAAGTAAATGGCAACCACGATGATGGTAGATGTCGACTAGAAGCTTTTGTGAGATCGGCCCCATAATATCCATTCTCCACATATAGAAAATTTGTGAAGAAATAGATGAGGCACATAAGTTTTGTCTTCCTCAATTTTGGCATTTACGACATAAGCGAAGTAATCTCCCTTTTATGGTGGACCAATAGTACCGAACCTTATGATTATCCACGGCTATTGTAGAACCATTATCATGTTCTTTAAACACCCTTATGGATCTCTTTAAGATTTTCTCGGCGTGTCTTGATATGATCGTCTTGAAAACATCTTTGAATTCTTAAAATAACTCAATGATGTCTTGCCTTATTTACGTAGTTAGTTGGGCTTGATCTTCACCTCTTTTCTAGGCTCATAATATCTATTGACCCTTTGTAGAGTAGGGTCATTTTTCATCTTGTTCTACCATTCTTAACAAATCGGAAGATAGGTTACAATCTCTGTCATCTTCAAAGTCCTGAGATCCCTCTAAACTCATATCTTACTCAAAAGGAGACTCTGAGTTAGTAGCAGCGTTGCTCACATCATTGATATCACGGAGACCTATTGTAAGTTCGAAGGAAGATTCAAAGAATAAATGATTCAAAGAATGATTATTTGTATGGTCATGAATGAAGAATGAAAGAATACTTGAAAGAAAGTCCAAAGAACAAACAAAAGAAAAAAACTAAGAATAATTGTTTATGCAAGTATGAAATGGAAAAACTAAAAGAATATTTGCTTAAAAAGATGCATTTTATTAAAATAAAAATTTGAGACACAAGCCTATTTCATAAAGGGTTCTTATTGCCTCTAGGCTTAAGGCAACAAGCGTGTTTTGAATATTACTCTAGATTAGCTCTAAAAATCTGAGGATCTCTTCCACGGTCCCATTATTCAAAACATTCCCAAGTATGCAAGAGCTTGGGAACTTCGTTCCCCGGTTCCCTCTTTTCTTTTGACTTCTTCAAGAAGTCGCAAATTTTTTGTCTCCTCCTTTAATTATCGCATTTACTACCTCGTCAAAGTGATCGGGTTATGATGAAACGTCAAACTTCACAATTTCCATTTTAATGAACCTTTTGACCAACTTTTTAATCGTAGTATAGTTTTCAATTGAGTGACCCGTTATTCTCGTGTGGTACTCACATTGGGCATTCTCATTTTACCATTTTGGGAACGGAGGTTGCACGGGTTCTGAGTAGGACGGAGACACCACATGCACATAAAAAAATCCTAATATAGCTCCTTATATGTCATTGGGATGGGTGTGAACTGGAGATTTTCTGTATTTGGCCTCGAATTAGATTCTTGCCTTGAAGAGCCTTGATAGCTAGTGGTTACTTTTGGTTGACTGACAGTAATTGACTTCGAGTACCCTTTGTTATATGTACTCGTATTATTCACCTCGTTCTCCTTTTTCCTTGAAGCTGACCTTTTGGTGTTTTCCCCTGTTTCTATCTTACCACCCCTTATGGCATTTTCAATCATTTCTCCCGCTATTACTATATCCGCAAAGCTCTTTGTGGTACTCCCTATCATGTGAGTAATGAATGGGGCCTTTAAAGTGTTGATAAAAAGCATTGTAGTTTCCTTTTCTAGGAGCGGTGGCCGAACTTGCATGGCAACTTCCCTCCATCTTTGTGCATACTGCCCGAAGCTTTTATTCAACTTCTTCTCTTTATTCTGCAAGGTAATTCTATTGGGGGTCATGTTTGTTACGTAGCTATACTGCCTCATAAATGCTTCCGCTAGGTCCTTCCACGAACTAATCTTAGCACGGGTTAGTTGATTATACCATTTGGATGCTGCCCCCACCAAACTGTTTTGAAAATAGTGAATCAGCAGTTGGTCGTTGTTAACATACCTAGTCATCCGCCTACAGAACATGGTGATGTGAACCTCGGGACAACTAGTCTCGTTATACTTCTCAAATTCTGGCATTTTAAACTTATGGGGAGGTATCAAGTCTGAGACCAAAATAAAATCCTTAGCATCAATTCCACGGTGATTATCCGCATTTTCCAATGCCTTGAACTTTTCTTTTAACCATCTACAATGGTCCTCTAACTGCCTTGGTAATTCAATTCTCGTCCCTTCCCTCTCCTCTATATCTAAATCAGGGATAACAAGATTAGCAGGGTTATCTCCTAGGTTAGATCCTGGGCCAACTTGGAAATTCATGGGCACCCTAGTATCAGCTTGACCTTGTTGAGGCCTAATTGTAACAGATGGCCTTCGAGGATATGTTTCAGGTTGTGTTTGTGTATGCGGTGGGGTAAAACCTGGAGGATAATCCTCATTATCTTCTCTAGCATTAGTCATGGGGCCTGTTCTCTTGTCCATTGCCCCATTCAGTAGCTGAGTCATTTGAGCCACCATATTCCTTTGGGCTTCCATCATTTGTTCCCTCATATCTTGTTGGATCTTTGCCAGCTGCTCTTGCAGCTGGTCTTGCATGTCTCTTTGGAATTGTTCAAGTCTTTAATCCATATCTTTCGTCTTAGCGCGAGTACTGTAACGATGTTTAGTTTCCAGATTAACTTTATCTCTTTCTCTCTTTTTCTAAAATAACTTCAACTAATTAGGGTCCTTCTATGGATTTTAATGCATATGATGCGATGTAATGCAAATGCATGGAATGAAGGCAAAAGAAAGAGAGGCGTTGATTCTGAATTCAATTCTATTAGAACAACTTTTCTAGAAAATAAATTCCTTTACATAAAACGAATATTTATATGGCCTTTCCCTCATATTCCAAGCGGAGACATTGATCCCTTTCTTCTTATCCGGACATTAAGGTCTAATCTCGCTAACTTTCTAATAAATGTCTCTACTAGCTCTTTTTACTTGATCGAAATGACTCACTCGCTGCTCCTTATTTCCACAATTCTCGTTAGCCTCTTGAAAAGCGGGGCGTGGTGATTCTTGAATAGTCTTTGTCGACTTGAATCCTTGGGCAATAAAGTCTTGTATTCCTTCACGGACTATCAGTCTTCTCTTGTTGTGTTTACTTGGACCATATTCGGACGACCATATTATAATCCACTTTATCAAGAAATCCATATTCTCATGACAAAGTCTTCTATTTAGCAATCGAATTTGAATCAACACCTCTTTTCTATGATGTGAATGCAATGCAATCAAAACAAAAGAGAACATGTTAGTACAAGAGAAATAAATAACAAAATATGACACCTATTTGGGTGACCATTAGGGTTTGGCATAGTTCCACCTAGGGTAAGCCCTTATGTTTTCTACATGTGGTTTAGCTCTAAAGTTGAGGTACCGGACCAGCAGATTCCTTGATCCTCGCCCATCATAGGCTCATACGGACCAAGTTCAGTTCAGGGGAATACATTTCCCTATGGCCATGTGGAAGTGAAAACCTCATGAAGACATAGGTACAGATGTATCCCGGAAGCAATCCACTAGCCCATGCGGAGGTGAAAACCTCACGAAGACATAGTTTCTCACTCTCACTTAAAGGTGCGACTCTCACTTAAAGGTGCGACCACAACAGTCATGCAATGTAATGTGTGCAAGAAAATAACAATCATATGCAATGACACAAGCAAATGCAACAAAAGGATCGTAATTTTCAAATCAAAATTTCAAATCGAATTTTCAAATTTCTGACAAAGGACAGAAAATAATCAATTTTACGGCTTGACTCTCTTATGTCCCTTGTGGAGTCGCCAAGCTGTCAAAACCATTTTTAAATTTTGAAAAATAGGGGATCGACTTTAAAAACGAAAATGGGAGTCGCCACCAATCCCTTTTTGCTTAGGTGTGATCAGATCACTTTATAAATCATTTTATTTCAAAACATTGATTTTGGCCTACGAAATTTAATAAAACAGGTTTGGGAGTCGGTTACGTACGAGGAATGATTAGCACCCTCGTAATGCCCAAAATTGTACTGGGTTGATTAGTTATGGTCCTAATGTCAAAAATTCGAAAAGATTTGAAAACATGATTTCTTTAAAAACTTGAACAATACTTGAGATTCCTTTGTTCCGAAAGAATACAAACATCACATCCAGCACGTTAGGAAATGATGTTTTAAACCCTCGTAACCAAAATCATCTCATGATTAAAATTCATTAAAAGGATATTTAGTTATTTAGTCAAACAGAAAATCGAAACCCAGTACGTTAGGGCACTATTTCCTGAATTTCTAAACACAAAACATTGTCTTATTTAAGAAAAACTTTTGGATAAAATGTGGTAATTTTGCAAAATGTATTTTTATTTAAACCAATTATTCAAGTAAAATATTGCATTAATACATCATAAAACATAAATACCAAAAACAATTTACAAAAATTACATGATATACTAACATTTCATACTAATATAGACAATTAAAAGGAAAACAACGTAACATAGCAAGTGATACATGTAATAAAAAGACTATACTAAATCAATAATAAACAAATAAAAGAACATAAATAAACAAATACAATATATAAAATAAGCAAGAACAATTTAAAAATCTATATGAAAGATAAAAATTTAAGAAATGAATATGAATCTCTACAAACAAGATCAAATATAAAAGTAAATAAATCAATGATATATTTAAACACTTGAATAAATATTATAACAAAAAGGAATTAAAAAATTATGACAAGTTCTAAAACGATTAATATATATAAACAATATATTTTAAATAAATGATATAAAAACTTAGAATATATGAAAAATATAAAGGATAACTTATAATAAATATATAATATAATAATTTAATATATACTTAAAATAATAAAATAATATACATATTTAGAATAAATAATATATGAAAATTTTATGATAGAATAATTAAAAAGTACATAATATACAAACTTTAAAATAATATGTAATATATAGTAAATAGTGGATTTAATAAAATAACCCAATATGACTAATAAATAAAATAAAATTATTTGATATAATACTTAAAATAAATAAATAAATAAAATAGGGCAAAATAAAAATAAAAATAAAATGTGTGGTAAATAAAAAAAACAAGAAGGAACCAGATTAAAAACACACGCTGTACATTAGGGACTAATTGGGCAATTATACCCTATCACCTAAACGTCGTCATTCTAATATTAGTCTTTAAATAGCCTGAGAACTAGATTGAAACAAAATATAAATTTCAAGGCTGATTTGAAAAAATAAAAGAAACATTTAAATTGGACGAAATCACAAAGAATAAAATTGTGGAAGGACCAAAGAGGGAAATTGATAAACCGTAATATTTTCATATTTTAATCCCACATTTAGCATAATTTTGGATGATTTATTCCCTGAGTTGTGGAATTTGGTGCTCCTAATTCTTTAATTTCATGGTTTACACTTAGGAAAGCACTAGAGGATGAAAAGAACGAGAAACGGGCCGAAAACGGAGAAAATGGGCCAAAGTACGCAATCAACACGGCCTGGGCCCGAGACACACAGCTATGCCTCTTTAGCAGTCTGACCACGGCCTGTACCCGAATCACACGGCTGTGCCACATGGGCGTGTCCCTGCCGCAGCAAAGAAGAGTCCCATTCGGATTAGGGTACTTAGAGGCAAAGAAAGACATTCCAAAATTCTATATAAACACCCTAGAAGCCAACCTTTAGGGGGCGTTCAGCTAGGCCAAGGAGCCAAGCTAGAGGGCCAGGATTGTGGGATTCACTCGAAGAAAGCCAGTTGATTCATCCTATAAGTTGGAGTCATACTCAAGACTGAGGATCTCTCCTTCAATTCCTTCAGGGGGTTTTAGGGTTTTCTTTATGTTTTGTTTTATATTTACTTCTGAGATGTATTCTTTTATGATTATGAACTAATCCCCTCAAATACTTGAGGGGGACGAAACCAAAGACGAATCATGTTATTGTTTTCTGAACTATATGATAAATATTTGATTTGTTCTTAACTATGTGTTCTTAATTCTTGCTTTGGTATTTCAGGAAATTGATTCAAGTATTGATGTGCTTAGGGAGATGAGGAATATTCCCCTTTTAAGAGTAGATCTAGCATAGTTAAGCGGAGTTGATCGCAACCCTAGAGATAGGATGACGAAAATCTGCCGAATTAGGGTCAAACCTAATATGGGAGTTCATAGATTGAGTTAATGCAGTTCTAGGGGTTTTAATTAGAAAGAGGTTTCAATTAATCAACCTGGGGTTAGATGTTAGTAGCCTCGAGAGAGGTATTAATATAAATTAGGGAATCCTATGGATCAAGTCAAGTGAATAAATAAATGCAGTTCGAGTTAGATAACAAGTGAAGTCTAGGTGGATTCTTCCTCGGGTATTGTCTTAATCAATTGGATTTTCCCCAAAAGTATTTCCCCAATTCCTTCCCTGTGTCTTAGCATCTTTATCTTAGTAGTTAGTTAATTTTAGATTAAACAACAATTCCTTTAATTCTTAGGCTAAATAATAAGAAGAAAGTATTAGTACTTTTGGTTCCCTTGGGTTCGAAATCCGGTCTTACCATTAAACTATACTATTGTTCGATAGGTGTGCTTGCCTCAATCGTGGTGATATTTAGTTTCTAGGCTCGATCATTCATTATATAAATTTTAAGACTTTTTCCACCACCATCAAGTTTTTGGCGTGGGTTCCGGGGATATGAAGTATTAAGAATGCTCAATTTTTATTACTTTAGTCATTTTTATTTTTGTAATTGAATTTTATCTTTACTTTTCTAATTTTCTTTTTCTTTTCCTGGTGGGTACCTCTAGTTTATGACTAGAAGGAACCCGACAGGACCCTTAGTTTACGACAATGATATTGAAGGTACAGTTCGTAGAAATCATAGAGAAATAAGGTGAAGCTTAAAATACATACAAGAAGAGCAAGAGAAAGAAATTAATACTACCGAAGAGATGGCTAAGAATATTCCGCTACCTCAGGAGGCGGCTGAAAATCATGCTCCTCAAATTGTGTATGATTATGCTAAACCTAATTTAACAGGAATTGAGTCAAGTATTGTTAGACCTGCTATTGCTGCAAATAATTTTGAACTGAAACCTAACACAATTCAGATGATACAACAATTTGTTCAGTTTGATGGTTTGCAGGATGAATATCCAAATAATCACTTGGCGGATTTCCTAGAATTTTGCTATACTTTCAAAATAAATGGAGTTTCTGATGATACCATCCATCTTCGGTTATTTCCCTTTTCTTTGAGGAATAAAGTTAAATAGTGGTTGAATTCTTTTCCACAAGGATCAATCACTACATGGGACCAAATGACCGAAAAATTTTTATTAAAATATTTTTTGCCGGCCAAAACGACCAAATTAAGGAATGATATCTCTTCTTTTGTGCGGATGGATCTAGAAACACTATAGATGCATGGGAGAGATAAAAAGATTTATTGAGAAGGTGCCCACACCATGGATTACCCTTGTCGCCACAGGTCCAAACTTTTTACAATGGTGTGAACCTCTCAACCAGGCAGTTGATTGATTTAGCCGCCGGCGGAACCCTAAATAACAAAACACCTGAGGCGGCCTACGAATTAATTGAAGAGATGTCACTGAATAACTATCAATGGCAAGTCACGAGGAAAAGGCTAACAAAAGCCGCCAGTGTTTTCAACCTCGACGTAGTAACCATGCTATCAAATTAGGTAGAACTTTTAACTAAGAAAGTTGATGGCTTATGTGGTTCTTCGCAGGTACATCCAAACTATCTGATGCGATATGAATGGAGGAGGGATGAGCAATACAAAATATCCACCTTACAACCCGAGCGTTGAAAACGAGCAAGTTCACTATATGGGTAACAATTTTAAATCTCAAAATAACCCTTATAGTAATACTTATATCCAGGTTGGAGGAACCACCCCAATTTCTCATGGGGTGGTCAAGGAAATCAGAGACAACAACCCCCTCCAAACTTCCAACAACATCCGTACCCACAGGTAAAGAAGCCGAACCTTGAGGAGATGCTGACAAAATTCATAGCGGTGTTAGAAACACGTTTCCAAAACACCGAAACAACACTTAAAAATCAACAAGCATCGATTCAAGGGATCGAGAACCAGTTAGGGCAACTTGCTAAGCTGATCTACGAACGACCACAAGGTAGCTTGCCAAGTAACACTGAGTCTAACCCAAAGGAGCAACTTTAAGCCATAACAGCTCATGACAATGAAGGGTTAGTGGAATCCAAATCTGAACCAAGCCAAGAACCTGTGTTAAGTGAAGGTAAGGTTGAAGTAACCCAAGAAAAGCCAAAATTGATAATTAAAGAATACCAACCTCGTATACCATATCCCGATGCGATGAAGAAAGACAACACTGACAACAATTGATAATTCTTAAACTTTTAAAGAAATTACATATTAACTTACCGTTTCTTAAAGCTCTTTTGCAGATGCCAGATTCAAGAAAAATTTTAAAAGAGCTTTTGACAAATAAGCGAAAGTTAGACGAGGAAGCACATGTGGAGCTAAACGCAGTGTGCTCAGCAATGTTGCAAAATAAACTACCACGAAAGTTAAAAGATCCAGGGAGTTTTACAATTCCATGCTTAATTGGTAGCTTATCTATTGATAATGCTTTAGCTGATTTAGGGGCAAGCATCAATGTTATGCCTTATAAAATGTTTAAACAGCTAGGTCTAGGGAAACCCAAACAAACTAGGATGAGCATTCAATTAGATGATAAATTATTAGAATTCCTAGGGGTATAATCGAAGATGTTCTAGTAAAAATCAACAAATTCATATTCCCAGTAGACTTTTTTTGTTTTAGACATGGATGAGGACAATAGGATCCCTTTAATCTTAGGAAGGCCTTTTTAGCAACTGCCAGAGCTAAAATTGATGTTGGTACAGGTGAACTCACACTACGTGTAGGTGACGAATCAATCAGTCTTCAAGCTCTCAACTCAGCTAGGACATCGAGTGATAAAGGTGAGAACATAAATTCTATTGATAATCATTTGGTTCAACTTTCTTTACAGGAAGCACCACGGAATTACACAACTGAGCCAAATCTTAAACCTCAATCATTAAAGAATAAATAACTTATGAGGAACGAAGACTTCAGATTGATAAACTAGACGAGTGGAAGGCACATTTCAAGGAGAAAACAAAACCACACGAAGTGAAACCGAAGGAACCCGCAGACGATCTTATAGGAACATTAAATCACTTCAAAATAGGAGATCAAGTACTGTTAGATAAAATAGACCCTCGAATTTCCATATCAGACCTGAATACAAACGAAGAAATCCCTTTTAAGGTAATCAATGTTTTTTCATACGGAATAGTCAAGGTAAGTAATCCCACATTCGACACTTTTAAGGTAAATGCCACTCGACTCAAACTTTATAATGATAGCATGAGAAAGGATTTTCACCTCCACAAACCACCATGATTATGCGAATGAGAGGTAAAGTCTAGCTTAAGACTTTAAACGAGTGCTTCTCGGGAGGCAACCCGAGCACTAACCCAATTAAATTTTACATTTATTTTATCTTCTTACTTTTAGCACCTAACTATAAACTAACCAAAGTGCAGATTTCCATACCACACGGCCATGGCTGTGGCTATGTGGACACTATGGATTTTAGTACAGGGGTGTGGCTGAGATCGTGCAGAAACAGGACAAAAATTTTCCCCAAGACAAGGACTCCGATTAAAGCCACGGCCGTACGAGGTGGCTGTGGTCGAAACTGCCAAAAGAACACAGGATGTGATAAATCCACATGGTCGTGCGAGATGGCCGTGGTCGACATTTTAGCTTTTTCACATGTCACCACCACTACCACCTCGAGATCACTCTGATGATGAGGACCTTTGTGTAACGTCCCAAAATTGGGCCTAGTAGAATTGGGCCCAATGGGCCTTGGGCGTAGTAGCATTTAAAATTTTTTTGAGAACAAGAGAACGGCTTAAGTACAAGTTGGACCTATTAGGTGGGTGATTTTGGAAGGTTAGGGGACTTCTATGAAATCCCAGGATCAAACTTGGGCTTAGGAAAAATCTTGGTTTTAGGTGAATAAAACCCTAGGAGTTAGTAGGTAGGCTTTAAGAATAAAATGTGGAGAAAATGACACAAGTGGAGTGTGTGGTGTAGTGGCAAAGTGATGCCACATAAGAGGCAAGGGGATGACGCCATAATGGAGGAAGAAGGTCCAAGGTTCAAGTCTTGGCTCTTACATTTTGGTTTTCTTTTTATATGGACTTTAGAATTTGGCCATAGATATATATTTAGTTGCGCATGGTTTTAGACACAAGAGGAGCTTGTGGCTTAGTGGCAAGTGGCGTGAATTGGCTAATGGGAGAGCCTGGGTTCGAATCTCATGATAAGTAAAGGAGTATTTATTTTGCGGATTGGACGGCAAGAGTTTGAGTTGGATTTAAACTCTGCTAACGGAAGGATCCCACATCGGAAAGATACAAAGAAAGAAGGTGAGAAGTTAGTTATATATAGAGCTGTCTAGAAGGAGAAGGAGCATACCTGGTTGGCGTTGGACGTAGGAGTGCTCGGAGCGCGATTTAGCAGCTTCAGATTCCTATCAAGTGTGTATTCTCTCTACTCTAGTTGTAGAGCGGCAAATGCCGAAATGTCGGTCACACGGTGATAGTAGCCACACGAGCGTGCGAACGCACGTGCGGAAGCTTCGACGCAATACCATGAGTATTCGTATGGGTGTGGGCTATTGGGCCACGATGGCCGAAAGAGGCCAAGTGGGCCCTGGGGGCCCATATGAGTAAATTGTATGATTGAGTAGTAGATAGTGAACTAGACTATGCGAATCTCATATATGTGGCTAGGTTGGGCTAAATGGGCCACACGAGTGTGTGGGCCCACTTGGGGGCAAGAATGGGCCTTTGGCCCATTCGCATCGTTATCTTTGTTTAGAATGCCATGGTTTGCGAAATTACTGAAATACCCCTGGTTTACAAAATTATAGAAATACCCCTGGTTTGCAAAATTATCGAAATACCCCCTGGTTTGTAAAATTACCAAACACCCCTAGTTTGCAAAATTACTAAAATACCCCTGGTTTGTAAAATTACCAAATTACCCTTAGTTTGCAAAATTATCGAATTACCCTTGGTTTGTAAAATTATCGAATTACCCCTAGTTTGCGAAATTATCAAATTACCTCTGATTTACAAAATTACCGAATTACCCTTGGTTTGTGAAATTACTGAATTACCCCTGGTTTGCAAAATTATCGAAATACCCTATATTACAAAATTACCGACATACCCTTAGTGTGTAATTACCATTTTACCTCTAAACGACAAATGACCGTTGTACCCTCGTGGTAGTAATAATGTCTGTGTTAATTGTATGATTGATTATGTTCGAGATGCACTGCATACATGGATTAGTTATGAGTAGAATTACCGAATTACTTTTGGTGGGTAAATTACTAAAATACCCTCGGTGGGTAAAATTATCGTAATACCCTTAGGGGTTGATTAGCGTGATTGTGTGTAATACTCACACCTTTTTCCTGTTACTTTTAAGTATGTATATGCTCTGTTAAATGCCGAAACTTCGACATTGGCTGTTACTTTACCCATAGAGGGTAAAAGCAGGACATCAGGTTAGTAACTTCTGTCTGTGCTAAATATGTGAGTATACTGACATGATTATTTGAACTCTCTGAACATCTGATATATGTCGACATCTGTTACATGCATACACCATGATTTTATGTTGCATAAGGGATGGGTATATGCCATGAATGAAAGGGGAAGTGTATCTGGTGACTAAGTCACATTTATCTGGTGGCTCTGCCACACTCGGTTCTGGTAGCTATGCCATTTCAGTCTTGTGACTCTGTCACAATCTGACGATGAGCAGCTAACTGCAGCATGACTGCCATGAGATGGTGTGTAGCGGATGGAGGGTCGATTGTAGAAATCCCCACTGGTGTGATTGGCAGGTACGGGTGGTGTGTAGCGGTTGGTTATCTAGGTTGGGTTGGGTTTTTGCATCATTTTGCATATGCTATCTTTTGTAATATTCTGTAGGGCTAAGGCCCAATCCGATTCTGAATGGGCTTCGCCCAGTGTGATTATAAAAAGGGGCTACGACCCAGTTGATAAATGAATGGGCTTGGGCCCGTGATGGTGCTTGGCAATTGCACACTGAGTCTATTAGACTCACCCTTTTGCTTAACATTTTTACAGGTAATTGATAGCGCAGCGGACTTGGGCTGGAGAGGTTTTCGGGGTGGCAATGCACGGTTTTGTTAATTAGAACTTTTCTTCATTTTTCTCTAAATTTTCGGGATTTTTGTTATGTAATAAGGCCACTTTAATTTGGTTTAATTTTGATTTAAACTTTGGACATTTTATATAAAAATAATCAATAAGATTTTTTTTATAAAATGAAATTGTAAGTTTTCTCACAACTTAATTAACAAATGGGCAAACGGATTTTTGATGATGAACTTCTAACCTAATCTTTTAACATGCGTTTTTTTTTCAAAAGTCACCTAAATAACAAAGATTTGGCTAATTAAAGTTTTTCCTTAAAGGACTATGGAATTTTAATTGGACCACTAAACTTGAAGTTTTCAAAAAGGCACTTAAAATCATTTTCTAAAGCTCGCTAAATTACATTCTTCCCAAGTGACAATCCAGATCCGATTGTGGTGTTTGGGCCGAGTTTGGGGTGTTACACTTTGAGTCCTTTTATTATTTTTATTTTTATTTTTATTTCTCATTATTAAGTATAATTTGATTTCTTTTATCTCTAGCTGTTTAACTCTCGAGTAACTATAACAAATGTCCAATAAATAAGAACTCCCTAAAAACTTTACTGATGACTTCACAGTTTAAAAAGGTTCTGTAACACCCCAAACCCGGCCCAACATCACGACCGGATCTGACATGTTACTAGGGAAAAAGGTGAAAAAGGAATCTTGTTTCTAAGGTAGGAAAAATATTGTAAAATAAAAACTGTCTATTTGGATTGGGGTTTTTAAAATTAGGGATTTGTAGTTCGAGAAAATTTCAGCTGTTGAGTTAAAAATATAAGTTAATACCCTCATTGTTACAAGTAGAAAACCATTGTTTTTCTTTTACATTGCTCAAGTTTTGAAAACCCATTTTTTTATTGTTCCAATATTATCGAATGTAAAGTAAAACATTTCTTTAACAGTTACGAAATAGTAAAACTACTTAAAAATTCCCAAAGTTTATCAAATTAGGAGTGGCCTTATTACAGAATGAAATTGTCCCAACAGAAAATAACAATTAACATTTTAAAACAAAATTTAAATCAAAACCTTGCAAGGCCACCTCGAGTCCGATCCAACCCAGTCCAACGAGTCAAGGATTACCTGCAATGGGTTTGAAAAATAGGGTGAGTCATTGTGACTCAGTGTGCAATTATTCCACGCAATTCCACAAATGGGTTTGGCCCCAAAATCCACATCAAATCGATATACCACATATAAAGATGCAATATGTTAACCCACCCCAACCTAGTATCCATCCGCTACAAACCACCCATACATCCATCCTCATACACACTGGGGGATTTCTACAATCAACCCTCCATCCGCTACACACCTCTTTGGCAGTCTATGCTGACAGTCAAACTGCTCAAAGTCCACTTAAATGGTCTAGCCACTAATCCACGTGATTAAATCACAAATATCCACGATGAGACTCGAGGTCATCATCAATCCACAATGAGGCTCAAGGCCATTATTAATCGTGACAGAGTCACCCAATGTAAATACACTTTCCCTTTAATCATTATATCCCGGATCCCATGCACATGCAGCATAAAATGGTAAATGGCAATATGATAGAATATGAACACATCCAGATATATATATCATGCTTACATGCATCCACAACCGTTTACCATCAATTTTAACATAGGTAGTATACTAACCTAGTTTACTGGATTACCCCATATAGGTAATAACACCACCACAGCCACTATTTCGGCTACCACACATGATACATATATTTAATTTAAATCAACAAAGGAAACAGTGTGATAATTACACACCTGATAACACATAATACCACGCCTTCTATGTCGTCACTATCGTTAATCGACACTACCAATATTTGCCTATGATCCTGCTCAGAAGCTGGCCCACACCCAAGTGGCCAATCATGAACAGCAGACACAAGCCTCTTCTTGAACTTAGGGATCGAACCCGAAGGTTTACTTCCCTTGCCAAACTATGATTTGCTTGCATCCATTAAAACGTCGGTCAATAAATCACTACGAGAGCTACGATTTGAATGACCACTCAACTCTGTTAAGATAATAGTTGAGATAATGAGTCGATTCACAAACCACTAACAGGAATCTTTCTTACCTAAATCAATTGAATCCTAGAGTTTAGCAACCCTTGAAACCACGTTGATCGAACCTATACAGATACCCGATGAGATTCGAATAATTGAGAAATAATTAAAGAGAAGTGGCGTTTCGGCCAAATAGAGGATATAAGTCCACCTCCCACCATTCAGCCACACACAAACCACTCACCCCTTACCTATAGCTTCCTTCAGGATTCGGCACATCCAACCACTACAGAGAGATTCAGCTTCTAGGAATGTAGAATGAAAACAAAGCCAATGAAAGATTAAGAAAAAGATTCGGCTACTAGAAGAGAAAGAGAAGAGATAACAAAGAAGAAACGTCAGAGGACTTACCAATCCCTGAGATAATAAATCGACTGCGGTGAACTTCGGGAAATGAGACTGAACCTTGGAGGTTTTTGGCTATGTGATGATATGAGAGTGATTTCTACTTTTGTGAAAAGAAAGGAAAAGAACAACACCCTAATTCAAAGTAGAAGATACTGCTAGAAAGGCTTCAAGAAAGAAAATGAAAACTTAAAATGAAAAGGGAGGAAAATGTGATATTTTTGGCTTTTGAAGATGAGAAGAAAAAATGAACAAAAGTGACCCCAATGGTCTTCTAGGTTTCGGCTATGAGTCAAAAGAGAGAAAAGAGTTGAAAAGCTAAGTGATTTTCGGCACAAGAGAGAATGAGAGCAAAACTAAAGCAAAAAAAATGTGAAGCACCAACCAAATGCCAAAAGATAAAAAAATAACCACTATACACTAGCACCAAATTTCGACTTCACCTTAAGCTCAAAATCGAATACTCCCCCCTCTCAACCCCTCAAAAATTTGGCTAACACTCACCTAGCCAACACCCCCCACGATTTTCTCCTTAACTCCCTCTACATCACCCATTCAAATGAGTTTGAATCGTTCAACTCCTAATAATTCTCTCACCACTTATTCAAAAAATATTTGACCCCTTCAAACCTTCCCCCATAAGTGCCCCAGACGAATCCATCTCCTATCCCCCCATGCATAAAATGAACTCCCAAAATCTGTCCTGCAGCCTGAACCCTTCCCTTTGAACTCCATTCAGCGCCACCTCCCAAAGCACACTAAGTAGCGCCTCCGCCACTACACCACCCTCCTCCTTATATCCATAACCACGTAATTAAATCCTTAATAGCTTTGGCTCCCTAGCTTTCCCTAAAGCTTAAAATTAGGAATTTTCACTAAGGCTCAAACTTAACCTCTTGGTTTCCCGAAGCCCCAGACACACTCAAACAAGCGTATAGAGCATACTAACATATATACGCAATAAATGCAAAGCCCCTAAATCCCGGATGTTACAGTTCTACCCCCTTAAAGAAATTTTGGCCTCGAAATTACCTGATCAAAAGAGATGAGGGTATTGTTGTCACATTGCCTCCTCTGGCTCCCACGACGCTTCCTCCGAGCCATGGTTCATTCACAACGCCTTGACTAAAAGAACTAATTTCCTCTGTAGTACCTTCACATCTCGCTCCAAAATCTGGATTGGTTCCTCCTCGTAGGATAAATCTGGTCTTAACTCAACTTATCTTCCAGGACCCCTGAAATCAATAACGCAAGTCCTCAACATATCTTCCAGGACCTAAATTACCCTTTTCAGACTGTCCGTCCGTCTGCGGATGAAATGCCATGTTAAAATCCAATCTAGTACCCAAAGCCTGATGCAACAACCTCCAAAATCGTGACATAAACCTAGGGTCCCTATCTAAAATGATTGACACTGGTACCCTATGCAGCCTCACAATTTCTGCCACATACAACTTTGCCAACCTCTGCAGAGAGTAGTCGACACGAATAGGTATAAAATGAGCAAATTTTTTCAACCGATCCACGATCACCCATATCGAGTCTTTCTTAGTAGGCGTAAGAGGAATCTTACTAACAAAGTCTATCGTGATCCTCTCCCACTTCCACTGTGGAATCTTCACTGGTTGCAGCAACCCCGAAGGCACCTGATGTTCAGCTTTAACCTGCTAACATGTCAAACACTTCCCCATAAATTCTGTAACTTCTCGCTTCAATCCAGGTCACCAAAATTGTTCTCGCAGATCCCGATACATCTTACTTCCTCCAAGATGCATAGTATAAGGGCTACTATGCGATTCCAGAAGAATCATCTGCCTCAACTCACATTCTTTGGCATGCATACCTTCCACGAAAACACAAAACCCCATCATTTGTTCTGCTGTAATCCTCTATTCCACCATCCTGCACTTGCAGAAGTCGAGCACTCAGAACCTCATCCACCAACTGTTTCTCTTTTACTTGACTTATCCATGTCGGCTTCACTCACAGCTCAGCTAACAAACTCCTATCGTCATACAAGCTAAGATGGGCAAACATCGCTCTCAAATCTGATACTACCTTCCGGCTTAACGCGTCCGCCACCACATTTGCCTTCCCGGGTGGTATTCAATCGAGCAGTCATAATCCTTTAATAACTCCACCCACCCTCGCTGCCTCAAGTTCAACTCCTTCTGAGTCAGCAGATACTTCAGACTCTTGTGGTCAGTGTAGATTATAGACTTCTCCCCATACAAATAATGCCTCCACACTTTTAAAGCGAAAACCACCGCAGCTAACTCCACATCATGCGTGGGATAGTTAATCTCATGAGGTCTTACCTGTCGAGACTCATAAGCAACAACCTTCCCCTCCTGCATCAGCACACAACCTAACCCCATGTGAGAAGCATCACAATACACTGTGAAATTCTTTCTAGCCTCAGGCTAAATTAATATCAGAGCCTCTGTCAAAATCCTTTTTAGCTTTTGAAACTCTCTTGCGGCTTGTCCGTCCACACAAAAGATACCTCCATCCTCAACAACTTAGTCAAGGGTGCTGTAATTGAGGAAAACCCCTCGATAAACCTTCTGTAATATCCTGCCAACCCCAAGAAACTTCGAATCTCCGCCACAGACTTAGGTGGTTTCCATTCCAACACCGCCGATCTTGGATCAACCTTAGACCAACAAAGTAAAGTCCCTTAGCCAAAATTCACACTTGCTAAATTTGGCATACTGACCTCTTCTCCTTAAAATCGTAGAACTACAGAAGATCGCGATCGTGCTCCTCTTCTGACTTAGAGTACATCAAGGTGTTGTCTATGAACACCACTACGAACTGGTTCAGATAGGATTGAAAAACTCGGTTCATCGTATCCATAAATGCAGCTGGTGCATTTGTCAACCCAAACGACATTACCAAGAATTCATAGTGCCCGTGGTGAGTCTGAAAAGTCATTTTGTGAATATCTGCTTCCTTTACCTTAAGCTGGTGATATCCGGACCTTAGATCTATCTTCGAAAAGACCGATGCCCCCTTGAGCTGATCAAACAAGTTATCTATCCTCGGTAGCGGGTGCTTGTTCTTGATTGTCAGCTTATTCAACTGGCGGTAATCTATGCACATACGCATAGATCCGTCCTTCTTCTTTACGGACAACACCGGTGCTCCTCATGGAGACACACTGGGTCGAATAAAATCGCGATCCAATAACTCTTGGATTTGAGCTTTCAATTCCACCAGCTCCTTGATGCCATCCTGTAAGGGGCGATAGACACCGGAGCCGTACTTGGTAGAAGCTCGATTCCAAACTCTACCTGACGATCTAATGGTAACCCTGGAAGCTCTTCTAGAAAAACATCCACAAACTCCTTCACTGTTCTAACCTCCCCCACGGTCGCTTCCTTTGCATCCAAGGCACTAACAAACATTAGGAAGGCCATGCACCCTTTCTTCACCATTCTTTCGCCTTGAGAGGGACACTACGCTAGATAGACAGTTTCTCCTCTCACTTATCACCAAGACTTCTTCATCCTCAAGAGTTCTTAACATCATGCATTTAGCAGCACAGTCCAAGTTCGCACGATACCTTACCAACCAATCCATGCCTAGGATTAAGTCAAATTCCCCAAATGGTAGCTCCATCAAGTTAGCTGGAAAAATTGACCCTTGGACTTCTAGAGGCACATCTCTAAAGAATTTGTCTACCACTACCGATTGCCCTAAAGGACTAAGTACAGTCATCTCCCTAGAGACAGTTTCAGGATTCATACTCAAAGTTCCAGGCACCATATTAGCAATGTATGAGTGAGTCGATCCAACATCAATTAGTCCAGTAAAGGGTAACCTAGAAATGAGAAACGTACCCGTTATCACGTCTGGTGCCTCCCCCTCCTCACGACGTCTGGCTGCGTACACTAACCCAGGCTGCCTTGCCTCAGTACTCCCTGATCCTCTGCCCGGTGCCCGCGACCTCGGCCAAAACTATTCCCTCTTTAGTTCGAACCACAACCTCTTGACACCTGTGGACCACCCCTTCCTGGCTGCACATACCCCTAACCTACCATCCGAGCCCTAGCCATATCTTGCGGACAATTCTTAATCAGGTGATCCTTTGACCCACACTTAAAACACTCATTGTTTCTTCCCCAGCACTCCCCCGCATGTGATCTCCCACAATGAGCACACTGTCGAAATTGCTCAACAATAGCCGGCGTAGCAACGCGAATAGGTCTATCTACCCTAGGCCTTTTCTGAAAACCTCCTGATGACCCTGACGTCCATAACTCCTCTTATTCCTGCCTCTGCCTTTATCCCTATTCTGCTTCTCAGTTCGCTTAACCTCTTTAGCTATCTTGGCTTTTTCCACGAACACGGTAAAATCTCTCTCGTTTGGCGCTTATCAATACTCATGACTCGTCGCATGACCCATCTTCAAATCTCACACAGTACTCGTAACCAGTTGCAACAATCCCTCGGGCGTGCCGGCTTAACCTCAGAAATTCTGCCTCATACTCGGCTACTAACTTACCCCCTTGAACTAAATTCAAGAATGCCTTCCTCTGCCCATCCACATAACTGGCTCCGACATATTTCCATTGAAACTTTATCTTAAAGAAATCCCAATCCACTCGGTCTGTTGGAGTACCCTCTCTGATGGTGAGCCACCACTGGTAGGGCTCATCTCGAAGTAAAGAAACCGCACCCTTTAGCTTCTCTTCAGCTGTGCAGTCCAAGTCATCCATAATTCTCTCGACTATCTCCAGCCAATATTCAGCCATGTTTGGAGCTACACCCGAGATACCTCTAAACATTTTGGCTCCATTAGCTTGGAGTCGCTCAGGGATGGACTTCCATGTTCTTTGCCCCGTGCTCGCTTGACCACACGCTCTAGAACCATGACATTACGAGATACTCGCGTCATCTCCATCCATTTGACCTTGAAGCTCTACTTGCAGTAGTGATAGCGGTACCTCATTCTCGACCCATAACAGACCCTCTGGTTACGACACGATCACCCTACCCCTACCACGACCACGCACATTATGCCCACGTCTTCGGGTGCTCATGACTAGCGTTCACAATTTAATCTGATTTAAAAGTTTTATGCATCAGCATCTCTTTCCACTATTTAACGATGGACAGTTTTATGGAAAAGAATTTTAACAGTAGTTCTTTCGAATTCGAATTCTATTTACAACATTCAGGTCTCAAGTCTGTATTTCCTAATTCCAGAGTTCACATTCAATCCACCTCAAATAGAGCATCACATGCATACATCAAACACAAGTAAACATCCATGAACTCACATTCATCACCTAGGGGTATTTTCGTCATTTCACTACCCAGGGGTATTTTAGTAATTTTTTTCAAAATAAGGTTTCTTGGTGGTTTTCAAAATAGGGATATTTCGGTAATTTTTGTAATCTAGGGGTATTTGGTAATTTTCAAACAAGGGTATTTTGGTTATTTTACAAAATTAAGGGTGTTTCGGTAAATTTTCTCAACCTAAGGTGTTTTACAAAATCAGGGACATATAAGTAGTTTTGCAAAAATTAGGGTACTGGTCCCTTTTGGGTTTTAGTCATGACTTTGGCCCATCAACAAGTCCTCATGGCTAGAGTGAATAGACACTACGCTTTTGGTAGGATTCAGAAAAGAGGAGGTGAGTCATTAGGACCGCCAGGACCAAGCTCTTCCTAGATCCATTCCTAGGCATGCGATGCTGTTACACACCCTACCTTAACAACTTCTTCACAAACATGTTTAATTAGGGAAATTAAATCTTATGGAATTTGCAGAATTGTTCAGTCGAGCCCTAAGGTCTATTATCACTATCCTACCAGTCTACGCCCATAAAGCCTATCAAACCCCATATCATATCAGAACAAGAGTTAGAGTACTTACCTGGCAGACTTGGGCAGGAGACGCAGGAGCCATGCAAAAGGAAAAACATGTATTTCATCCTACTATGTTTTAAAACCATTTTCAAAAGATGTTTTAAACCCAAAACCCAAAGCCGAGCTTTTGAACCAGGCTCTGATACCAAAATTGTAACACCCCAAACCCGGCCCAATATCACAACCGGATCTGACATGTTACTAGGGAAAAAGGTGAAAAAGGAATCTTGTTTCTAAGGTAGGAAAAATATTGTAAAATAAAAACTGTCTATTTGGATTGGGGTTTTTAAAATTAGGGATTTGTAGTTTGAGAAAATTTCAGCTGTTGAGTTAAAAATATAAGTTAATACCCTCAATGTTACAAGTAAAAAACCATTATTTTTTTTTACATTGCTCAAGTTTTGAAAA
Organism: Gossypium rotundifolium; assembly: GCA_025506655.1. Taxonomy (NCBI): domain Eukaryota; kingdom Viridiplantae; phylum Streptophyta; class Magnoliopsida; order Malvales; family Malvaceae; genus Gossypium; species Gossypium rotundifolium. Next base: position 168,901,182 of record CP106727.1, read on the forward strand.
CCCTTTTTTTTATTGTTCCAATATTATCGGATGTAAAGTAAAACATTTCTTTAACAGTTACGAAATATTAAAACTACTTAAAAATTTCCAAAGTTTATCAAATTAGGAGTGGCCTTATTACAGAATGAAATTGTCCCAAAAGAAAATAGCAATTAACATTTTAAAACAAAATTTAAATCAAAACCCTGCATGGCCACCTTGAGTCCGATCCAACCTAGTCCAATGAGTCAAGGATTACCTATAATGTGTTTAAAAAATAGGGTGAGTCATTGTGACTTAGTATGCAATTATTCCACGCAATTCCACAAATGGGTTTGGCCTCAAAATCCACATCAAATCGATATACCACATATAAAGATGCAATATGTTAACCCACCCCAACCTAGAATCCATCTGCTACACATCACCCGTACATCCATCCTCATACACACCGGGGGATTTCTACAATCAACCCTCCATCCGCTACACACCTCTTTGGCAGTCTATGCTGACAGTCACACTGCTCAAAGTCCCCTTAAGTGGTCTAGCCACTAATCCACGTGATTAAATCATAAATATCCACGATGAGACTCAAGGTCATCATCAATCCATAATGAGGCTCAAGGCCATCATTAATCGTGACAGAGTCACCCACATATAAATACACTTCCTCTTTAATCATTATATCCTGGATCCCACACACATACAACATAAAATGGTAAATGGCAATATGATAGAATATGAACACATCCAGATATATATATATATATATATATCATGCTTACATGCATCCACAACCATTTACCATCAATTTTAACATAGGTAGTATATTAACCTGATTTACCGGATTACCCCATATAGGTAATAACACCACCACAGCCACTATTTTAGCTACCACACATGATACATATATTTAATTTAAATCAACAAAGGAAACAGTGTGATAATTACACACCTGATAACACGTAATACCATGCCTTCTATGTCGTCACTATCGCTAATTGACACTACCGATATTTGCCTATGACCCTACTCAGAAGCTGGCCCACACCCAAGTGGCCAATCATGAACAGCAGACATAGCCCTCTTCTTGAGCTTAGAGATCGAACCCGAAGGTTTACTTTCCTCGCCAAACTGTAATTTGCTTGCATCCATCAAAACGTCGGTCAATAAATCACTATGAGAGCTACAATTTGAATGACCACTCAACTCGGTTAAGATAATAGTTGAGATAACGAGTCGATTCACAAACCACTAACAAGAATCTTTCTTACCTAAATCAATTGAATCCTGGAGTTTAGCAACCCTTGAAACCATATTGATCGCACCTATACAGATATCCGATGAGATTCGACTAATGGAGAAATAATTAAAGAGAAGTGGCCTTTCGGCCAAATAGGGGACATAAGTCCACCTCCTACCATTCGGCCACACACAACCCACTCACCCTTACCTCTGACTTCCTTGAGATTCAAAGACCGACCACCACCACGAGAGATTCGACTTCTAGGAATGTAGAGTGAAAACGAAGCCAACGAAAGATTAAGAAAAAGATTCACTACTAGAAGAGAAAGAGAAGAGATAACAAAGAAGAAACGTCAGAGGACTTACCAATCCCTGATAATAAATTGGCTATGGTGAACTTTGAGAAATGAGACTAAACTTTGGAGGTTTTCGGCTGTGTGAGGATATGAGAGTGATTTCTGCTTTTGTGAAAAGAAATGAAAAGAAAAACACCCCAATTCAAAGTAGAAGGCTTCAAGAAAGAAATGAAAACTTAAAATGAAAAGGGAGGAAAATGTGATATTTTTGGCTTTGAAGATGAGAAGAAAAGATGAACAAAAGTGACCCCAATGGTCTTCTAGGTTTCGGCTATGAGTCAAAAGAGAGAAAAGAGTTGAAAAGCTAAGTGATTTTCGGCACAAGAGAGAATGAGAGCAAAACTAAAACAAAAAAAAATGTGAAGCACCAACCAAATGTTGAAAGATAAAAAAAATAACCACTATACACTAGCACCAAATTTCGGCACCCTCACCTTAAGCTCAAAACTGAATACTCCCCCTCTCAACCCCTCAAAAATTTGGCTAACACTCACCTAGCCAACACCCCCCACGATTTTCTCCTTAACTCCCTCTACATCACCCATTCAAATGAGTTTGAATCGTTCAACTCCTAATAATTCTCTCCTTCACTTATTCAAAAAATATTTGACCCCTTCAAACCTTCCCCCTTAAGTGCCCCAGCCGAATCCATCTCCTATCCCCCCATGCGTAAAATGAACTCCCAAAATGTTGTCCCTGCAGCTCGAACCCCTTCCCCCTTTGAACTCCATTCTGACGCCACCTCCCAAAGCACACCAAGTAACACCTCCCTTCCACTACACCACCCTCCTCCTTGTACCATAACCACAAAATTAAATCCTTAGTAGCCTGGCTCCCCTAGCTTTCCCCTAAAGCTTAAAATCAAGAATTTTCACTAAGGCTCAGACTTAACCTCTTGGTTTCCCGAAGCCCTAGACACACTCAAACAAGCGTACAAAGCATACTAACATATATTCGCAATAAATGCAAAGCCCCTAAATCCTAGATGTTACAGTTCTACCCCCTTAAAGAAATTTCAGCCTCAAAATTACCTGATCAAAAGAGATGAGGGTATTATTGTCGCATTGCCTCCTCTGGCTTCCACGACGTTTCATCCCAGAAGTCGGAGTCATACTCAAGACTGAGGATCTCTCCTTCAATTCCTTCAGGGGGTTTTAGGGTTTTCTTTATGTTTTGTTTTATATTTACTTCTGAGATATAGTCTTTTATGATTATGAACTAATCCCCTAAAATACTTGAGGGGGACGAAACCAATGACGAATCTTATTATTGTTTTCTGAACTATATGATAAATATTTGATTTGTTCTCCGCTATGTGTTCTTAATTCTTGCTTTGATATTTCAGGATATTGATTCAAGTATTGATGTGCTTAGGTGGATGAGGAATATTCCCTTTTTAAGAGTAGATCTAGCATAGTTAAGCGGAGTTGGGATGACAAAAATCTACTGGATTAGGGTCAAACCTAATATGGGAGTCCATAGATCGAGTTAATGCAGTTTATGGGTTTTAATTAGAAAGAGGTTTCAATTAATCAACCTAGGGTTAGACGTTAGTATCCTCGAGTGAGGTATTAATATAAATTAGGGAATCCTACGGATCAAGTCAAGTGAATAAATCGTCTGGTTCAGAGTTAGATATCTAGTGAAGTCTAGGTGGATTATTCCTCGGGTATTGTCTTAATCAATTGGTTTTTCCCCAAAAGTATTCCCCAATTCCTTCCCTGTGTCTTAGCATCTTTAGCTTAGTAGTTAATTAATTTTAGATTAAGCAACAATTCCCTTAATTCTTAGGATAAATGATAAGAAGAAAGTTAGTATTAGTACTTTTGGTTCCTTGGGTTCGACAATTCGGCCCTGCCACTAAACTATACTACTGTTCGATAGGTGCGCTTGCCTCAATCGTGGTGATAGTTAGTTTTTAGGCTCGATCATTCATTATATAAATTTTAAGACTTTTTCCACCACCATCACAAATTGACCTTTTTATAAAACCACGCGAATCCTCCCTGGATATCGGGTCAACACGCAGATCCTCGCCTTTAAACGACGTAAGTTTTGGCATGTTTGGCCAGGGCCTAAAACGTCGTCGTTTTAATCACTTATAAAATCCAAATTTTTTAGAAAAATTTCATTTTTTCAGTTCCTCTAAAAAAAAATTGAGAGAGGCCACCTGCTTCTCTCTGCTTGTCCGCCCTAGGCCTGGGTCCGGCGAGGTTTTCAGTGAGATTTTGACCGTCCACCACCGTCGGCGTCACCGTGCGCGGTAGCCGAGCTTCGAAAAAAAGGTAGTTTTTTTCTCCTTTTTCTTTTTCTATATTATAAACTTTAATATACGTAAAAGAAAAAAAACACAGATTCGAAAGTGAAGAAAAATAATGAAGGGAAAAAAACCTTTGCTCGTTTTTTTTGATTTTTTGTGTATTCTATTGTATATCCCTTTTTTACATATTACAATAGGGTTTTTATAGCCCCCAATAAATCGAAAAAAATAAATACAAAGATTCTGTTTTCTGTTTCTGCCATTTTTTCTTTCCTTTTGTAGGTGAACGACGAAAACGCAGCGGTGATAAGGCATGCTAATTATGGTGTGATGTTCGACAGTGAAGGCTAGCACAGTAGACAACGACACGAGGAAAGAACCCTAGGGTTTGGGGTTTCTAATTTCTAAAACAAAATTTAGGCCATTGGGCCATTTGTGTTTTGGGTATTTGATTTAGTTGGGTTTGGGTGTAATGGGCTTTGGGTAGTCTATTTGGGCTTGTAAATTTAACTGTAAAAAAAAAATTGGACATTTGGTTTATTATTTTTTTATTTTTTTGGTTTGTTCGGGCCCGGGCACAAATGGGCTATTACAACCATAATCTTCAGATGTGTCTTTTGAAAAACTCATTAATGCTTTAGCTGCTGACACTCTTGAATTCCAACAAGAAACAAAGAGAAAAATGGAAAAATTGGAGAGCCTAATGAGCCAGCTTGCTATCTCAATGGGTGAATGGGACTCCTTAGAGGAGTTTTCAATCCAAATAGAGCTTAACCCGAGCCAAAACATGAGTTCGATGACTCATAGAAGCGGAATAGTTCTAGAGCCCTATTCAGATAAAAATTGTGAACAATACTTGTGTAAGAGAGAATATGATGATGATCCAAAAGCAAAGGTAGAACCAACACCTCCAAAAGCGATCATGATTCCACCACATTTTCTTGGAAGGCTAATGAGAGACAAGAACAAAAGACAAAACTTAGATTCTTGAGATTTTTCGCAAAAATGAGGTACACATTCCACTACTGAACACTATGATAAATATACCTTATTTTGTGAAACTTTTGAAGAAATTTTGTACCAACTAGAAGAATGCTTCCAGTTTTGAAGAGGTAAGTATGGGGGAGAACATTTCTGTTCTTATGCAGAATGTAATACCCCTCAACTGCGAGGACTCATATATGATTTCAATTCCATGTAAAATAAGTAATGTAGGCATTAAGAGAGCTATGTGCAATTTGAGTTCATTTATTAACATAATGTCATTATATGTTTATGAATCACTTAATGTCGGTCCTTTGAAAGATACATAGATTAGCCTCCAATTGACTAATAGCTCTACAGTCTACCCAGACGGAGTGTTGAAAAAGTTTTGGTTAAGGTTAATGACTTAATATTTCCTATAGATTTCTATGTTGTATATAGGGAGGATGACGACTCTTTGAACGCTTCAAACATTCTATTAGGGTGATCATTTCTTAGCATTGCAATAACCAAAATAGGAATCGTTAACAATACACTTGCTATGGATTTCAATGGTAAGGTTGTTGAACTCAGTATTTGTGATTCACTAGAACATCCTAGTGAAGTGTCCAAGGTATGTAGTAAGGGTATGATTGATTTTGTGACACATAATTCTTTAACTTACACGATAAAATTGAATTGATTTTATTGCTTTGCAGGAGTGTTAATGAGGAAAAGTTAAGTCAACTTGGAGATCATCTTGTCGTTGAAGAAAAAAATTTAGATCTAATATTGCAAGATAGAGGTAATGAAGCATCCTGATTATGGTTCGAATAACACGAAATTACCTTCCTCTTATTTTAAGCTTTAGCAATTTATTTTGCAAGCATTGACGTGGAATCGAAATCGTTGTGGTCTCCTTAACTTTCTCTTACTAGGAGACCATTAAAATCTTCTTCCTTAAGATGTGGAAGAAATTCATATTAGATATCCAAATTGAACCAAGTAATGGAGAATTTCAAGCCAATGGCATTAAACAAATGAGCTTTTTGGGAGGCAACCCAATATTATTTTATTCTCTTATTTGGTTTAGTAATTTTCTTTATCTTTATTTTTGTTTTTTATTCTAGTTATTTTACAAGCAACTCGACACATGTATGTGTTGAGTTCTTTGAATCTATACTAAATACATTTTTTTTATTTACCAAGAATCTTACGCTCGGGAAAAATGGTGGTTGCATTACTCATAAAAGAACTTGATACCCAAAAGTTTCGAACTACTTCTAAAAAACATATTTTTTAAAAAAAATTTAAAAAACTTTAAATTATTTTAATAATTAATTATTTTACTATATTAAAAAACTCTAAATGCTCAGCCTGGCCGAGAATTATGTTAGCTTGGATCTGCTAAAATAAAAATAAACACTTTTCAATATAAAATATAATATAATTGCGTTTCTATTAATGCAAATCTTTTATCAATTACCATATACTACTAAAATTATCATTATTGAAAAAAAAAGAGGTTTCAAATTTAAAATGAGTGTTAATTAATTTAAAATCTACTAGTATAGGACTTTTTTGTCTGCTGGGTTTAGCACGCCTTTTGTCTTTGTTTAGGGTTTCATGGTGGGTTGGTGGTTAGTGATTTTAGGGAGAAGATGAAGGAGGATCTAGCGAATCTAAATATTTCTGAGGAAGAAAAAGAGCCATTTCAAGGCCAAGGGAACACAAATGTGGTTGAAGAGGATTATAGACTTTCTTTAGTGGGACGAGTTCTGACAGATAGTGTAGTGCACTTTCTATCGATGAGAAATACCCTAGCAGATCTATGGAATCCGTTGGGAGGAGTCTCTATCATAGATATCGGGGAAAAGAGGTATTTATTTTACTTTTATTATGATATAGATTTGAAGAGGGTGACTGAAGGTATGCCGTGGACCATTACTACGCATCTAATCATATTTCACAAGTTGGAATTGAGAGAAGACCTTTTACAAGTGCCACTAGTTTTTTTAGTTTTTTGGGTTCATATTTACAATCTGCCTATGGGATATATGTCGAAGGTAATGGCGTGTCAATTTGGGAATTTCATTGGTAAATTCATGCATTATGATACTTATTTGATATCAAGGGGTCGTTTGGTTCATGAAAATACAAGTAAAGATTGATCTTCGATTCCCATTGAAAAGGAAGAAGAGAATTGCGCTGGATCAAAATTGTTTGGTTTACGCTTACTTTTAGTATGAAAAACTCACATTATCCTGTTTCTTCTGTGGGAAGCTTGGTCACGATGAGGGCTTTTGTCCAACTCTGGTTACGCTAGGGACACATGTTGTGGAATTTGGTTGGGATATTTTGCTAAGGTGACATTTAGAAGGAGGTCGACGACGGTATGTATGTGGCTACGAGAAGAAAATTCGGGAAGAAATCCATCAGGAGGGGATTTGGATGGAAGAGGAAGAATGGTTGGAGGAAACATGGCTAATTTATCTAATGTTGGTCATCAGGTATACAAGGAGAATGTAGTTAGTGGGTCAAGTTTGGAAGGGCAAATGGAGTTGGGTTCTAGTATAGAGGACAACCCTTTGGGACTGATTGATGACAAGAAGAGGTATTATACTTATGTTGGGAATTTGAATGCTTCCATTAAGATGGATTCATTAGATTCGAGTATCTCTACTGAAATATCAGAGGTCACTGCTAAAAAGGTCGGTCGGGAGCAATGAAAATTCTTTCTGGAATGTTTTTGGATTGGGGCATCCACGGGATATCAAACGTCTCAAAAATAAGTTGAAACAAATTAAGCCCCAACTACTGTTTCTAATTGAAACAAAGGTAAATACAAGAAGAATGGAGTGGATTTGAGAAAGGAGCGGATTTCCTAATGGTATAGATGTTGGTGCGGATGTGTCTAAAGGTAGGGTATCTCTGGGATGGAATGATTGTATTGTTCAGTTAAGAAGTTTCTCTTCTTTGCACATTGATATGGAGATAATGGAAAGGGATTGGTTGTCTCATTGGAGGTTTACGGGTTTTTATGGGTCATCAAAAGAAAGGTAAAAAGAAGAAACATGGAACCTGTTAATGATTTTTGGAAGGAATGTTTCATTACTGTGGTTAGTGTTTGGTGACTTTAACAAAATTATGTATTCATTTGAAAAATGAGGGGCTCAAATTTGAGATGAATGAAAAATGAGAATGTTTCAAGAAACTGTTGAAGAGAGTGATCTCAATGATCTAGGATTCTTGAGTCAGTGGTTTACCTGGGAAAGGGGTCGGCTACCGGATAATAACATGCAGGAATGTCTAGATAGTGGGTGGCTAAATCGGCTTGGTGGGAGCTTTTCCTTGGTTATAGGATCAAGCATCTTACTCATGTTTTTCAGATCATTTTTTGATACTGGCGCATACTACAAGCAAGGATAGTATTTAGTTGGTATGGAAATGCCCCCGCTTTTGATTTAATGTGAATTGGGTTCTTGAAAAAACATGTGAGGTGAAAAATAGGAATTTTTGAGAGTTAGTTAGGTTGGATGTGCTGAAAAAACTGGAATAACTAAAGACGAAATTAAGTGGGTGGGTGAAAGTGAATCATAAATAGAGGAAGCATAGTGTCTATGAGTTAACTGTCGGTTGGAAGAATTGAATTCTACTGACCCTGATAAGGATAGTCTAGTTGAACTAACTAAAGTTAAGCTTGCGTTGAACATGGAAGCAGACAAAGAAGAGCTATTTTGGGAACAACGAGAAAGAGCAGAATGGCTCAGATTTGGAGATTGAAATATGCTATATTTCCATAAATTTGTATCTTATCATAAGAAAATGAATATCATCAGGGGATTGAAAGATAAAGATGGAGTATGGGTAATAAGGGAAAGGGAAATGGTTGCGATTGCAATAGATTATTCAAAGAACTATTCACGACTTATTCGGTATGGAGCTTTGATCATGTGTTGTCAGGAATACAACTTTGCATCTCGGAGAGCATGAATAAGGAACTGTCAACTATTTTCAAGGAAGATGAAGTGTTGGAAGCTGTTAAAAGTATGATGCCACTAAATGCATCAGGTATAGATGGATTCCCAATTTTATTTTCTAGAAATACTTACATGTTATTGGAAAGGAAGTAACTCAGCATTGCATTGATGCTTTAAATGAAGCAAATGAGTTTGATACTATTAATCACAGAAATATAATGTTGATCCCTAAAGTAAACAACCCGAGTGCTATGTCACAGCTCAGGCATATTAGTCTTTGCAATGTTTTATATGAGATCATAGCTAAGATAGTTTTCAATAGATTTAAAAAAGTGCTAGACATTTGTATGGATGAGGCCCATGGGGCATTTGTTCCTAGAAGGCAGATTATGGACAACATTCTTGTTGCTTGTGAATTATTGCACGCCTTAAAAGTGAGGCATCATGGCTCTCATGCTTCGTTCACGTTGAAATTGGATATGAGTAAGGCCTATGATAGAGTTGAATAGGTTTTTTAGAGAGGATGATAGAGCGATTGGGGTTCAATAGGTATTGGATTGACTTAGTGATGAGGTGCGTAACATCGGTGTCATACTTGGTAGTCTTTAATGGTAATTAAGGAGAAGTGTTTCAACCTTCCCATGGATTGCGACAAGGGATCCTTTAAGCCCTTATTTACTTTTAATTTGTGAAGAGGGCCTATCTAGTTTGCTTAAGAAGGCAAAGCAAGATGAGTTAATTTGAGGAGCAAGAGTAGGGAGGTGTGGTTTGGCAGTGACACATTATTTTTTTGTAGATGACAAGATTCTTTTTGGCTAGAAAAGTGTAGAAGAAGAGAATGAGATGAAAACAATTATATTAGAATATGAATTATGTGAGGCCAAGTGGTCAATTTTGATAAATGGCTCATTTACTTTAGTAAAAACGTTGATAGTATAATGAAGGAATGAATTGGGGATGTTTTGGGAGTACGAATTTCGAGTAACCCAGAAAAATATCTTAGGTTGCCAACTATTGTTGAGTGAAGAAAGAAGGAAGCATTTGTGAGTTTCAAAGTGAGATTATAAAACAAATAGAAAGTTGGAGTGTTCTTCATTTCTCAGTAGGGGAAAAGAGGTATTTATTACGTCCATTTACAAGGAATTCCAATTTATGCCATGTAGTGTTTTTATTACCGATTATGTTGTATCGCAAGTTAAAAAGTGTTATTAGTAGATTTTAGTGGTGTAATAGTACCACAAAAAGGGTATACATTGGTGCCAATGGAGGTTGCTATTCAAATTGAAATCCAAAGGTGGGTTGGGCTGTTGATATTTTGCCAGATTTAATGTGGCTTTATTAGCGAAACAGGCTGGGAGATTATTAATGAAGTTAAATTTTTGTTTGCTCATGTGATGAAAGCTAAATACTATCAAGGATGGAATTTTATGAATTCAAGGTTAGGGTCTTACCCTTTTTATACATGGCGTAGCATTTGGAGTGCCCAAAGCTGATAGAGCAAGGCAGTGGTTGGAAAGTGGGCAGTAGGGTGACAATAAATATTTGAAATGACCCTTAGTTGTTCGGACCTGGTAAAGGGAGAGTGTGTTGTCAGAATATTAATGTTAATTATACAAATGTAGAAAATTTGATAAACTCAAACTCGAATACTTGGAAGTTAGATGTGTTAAACATGCTATTTAATAGTGGTAATATAACACCCCAAACCCTGTCAACACACCACGACCGAGTCTGGCATATTAAAGAGTAAAACGTTCTGCTGCTCAAACCTGAGTTCTCCCTTCCCTGCATGTGGCGTCACCCTCAAGGCCCTAAGTGGCTCCTCCTTGCCACTCTACCAAGCCCATTCTTGTGCTGAAATTCCCCCACTAAATATACTTAACTTCTAACTCCTTCAACCCCCCTTAAATAAAACTTAAAAACAAAAATTTTCCTACAGCTCGGGCCTACCTTTAGCTTATAACTAGCCTCTAGAACACCTCAAACAACAACACAACACCCACACACATGCAAAGAATTTCAAACACAATAACCCCTATTTAAGGATGTCACAGTTCTACCCCCCTTAAAAATAATTTCAACCTCGAAATTACCTAGTCAAAAGAGTTAAGGGTATTGCTATCTCATCACATCCTCTGGTTCCCACGTAGCTTCTTCCTCGCCGTGATTCCGCCACAAACCTTCACTAATGGAACTGACTTCTTGCGCAAAACCTTTACATCTCGATCCAGGATCTGCACTGGTTCTTCTTCCATAGTCAAATATGGACTCACCTCTATTTCTTCCACTGCTACGACATGCGATGGATCTGAACGATAACGTCTAAGCATGGAGACATGGAACACATCATGTATCTGACTCAGCTCTGCTGGCAATTTGAGCTGATAGGCTACTGGTCCCACTCGTCTCAACACCTTATATGGGCCAATAAACCTTGAACTTAACTTGCATTTCCTTCTAAACCTCAACACTTTCTTCCATGGCGAGACCTTCAAAAAGACCTTGTCATCCACGGAAAACTCTATATTCCTCCACTTGAGATTGGCATATGACTTTTTCCTGTCCGAAGCTTCCTTCAGACGAGCCTGAATCAACTTAATCTTAGCTTCAGTCTCTGCAACCAACTTTGGTCCCAACATCTGACGCTCACCCAACTCCGTCTAGCATATAGGTGTGTGGCACTTCCTACCATACAATGCCTCATATGGTGCCATTTTAATGCTTGCTTGATAACTATTGTTGTATGCGAACTCAGCTAATGGTAGAAATTTTTCCCAGCTGCCTCTGAAGTCCAAAACACAACCCCTCAGCATATCCACTAAGATTTGTATAACCCTTTCCAACTGCCCGTCAGACTGAGGGTGAAAAGCTGTGCTGAAATCCAACCTCGTTCCCAAAGCCTGATACAAAGCTCTCCAGAACCTCGACGTGAACCTCGGATCCCTATCCGAGATAATTGATACTGGCATACCATGCAACCTTACTATCTCGGCCACATACAACTTAGCTAACTTCTAAAGTGGATAATCAACCCTCACTGGTATGAAATGAGCTGATTTGGTCAAACGATCCACAATCACCTATACTAAGTCTTTCTTGCTAGGCGTGAGGGGTAGCCCACTGACAAAGTCCAAGGTAATCCTTTCCCACTTCCATTGAGGAATCTTTCTGGTGAAGTAAACTCGACATCGGTGATGCTCGACTTTGACCTGGCGACACGTCGGATACTTACCCACAAACTCGATCACTTCCGCTTGATACAGCCACCGTAATCGCTCAGTAAATCTGGTACATCTTGCTACCTCCAGGATGCATAGCGTATGGGCTACTATGTGCGTCCTAAAGAATCCTCTGCCTTAACTCGACATCCTTGGCATACAAGCTCTCCTTTGAAACACAATACTCCATCTTGGACACACTATAACCCTACACCACCATTCTGAACTTGCAACCTCCGAGCATTCAAACCCTCATCCACTAACTGTTTCTCCTTAATCTGCCCTACCAAGTCGGCTTAACCTGCAATTCTACCAAAAGACTCCCATCGTCATACAAGCTAAGACGAGCAAACATCGCTCTTAAGTCCGCTACTACCTTACGGCTCAACGCGTCTGCCACCACGTTAGCCTTGCCCGGATAATACTCAATCGAACAATCGTAGTCCTTTAACAGTTTAATCCATCTCCGTTTTCTCAAGTTCAAATCCCTCTGAGTTAGAAGATACTTTAGACTCTTATGATCAGTGTAGACTATCGACTTCTTTCCGTACAAATAGTGTCTCTAAATTTTCAGGGCGAAAACCACTGCAGCTAACTCCAAGTCATGTGTCGGATAGTTAACCTTATGCGGTCTCAGCTTTCGAGATGCCTATGCCACTACTTTCCCTTCCTGCATCAACACACATCCCAAGCCAGTATGTGATGCATCGCAATAGACGGTGAATACCTTCCTTGCCTCAGGCTGTACCAGAACTGGAGCTTCCATCAAAATCTTCCTCAACTTGTCAAAACTTTCCTGCTATTTCTTCGACCACACAAATGGAACTCCCTTCCTCAATAGCTTGGTCAACGGTTCTGCGATCAGAGAAAATCCTTCCACAAATCTCTAGTAATACCCCGCTAGACCTAGAAAACTCTAAATTTCAGCCACCGACCTAGGCGGTTTCCAATCCAACACTGCCTCAATCTTGCGAGGGTCCACTCTAATCCCTTCAGCGGACACTACGTGACCTAAGAAAGTCACTTCCCTAAGCCAAAACTCGTACTTACTGAACTTGGAAAATAGCTGCTTCTCCCTCAGAATTTGCAAAACCACTCGCAGGTGCGTATCATGGTCCTCCTCAGTCCTTGGGTACACCAAGATGTCGTCTATAAATACTACGACAAACTGGTCCAAGTACTACTGAAACACCCGATTCATCAAGTCCATGAATGCTGCCGGTGAGTTCGTCAACCCAAACGGCATTACTAGAAACTCGTAGTGCCCATACTGAGTACGAAACGCCGTCTTGTGGATATTAGCCTCCTTCACCTTAAGTTGATGATACCCAGACCTTAAATCAATCTTTGAGAAAATTGATGCCCCTTAAGCTGATCAAACAAATCATCTATTCTTGCAACGGATACTTGTTTTTGATCGTCAGCTTGTTCAACTGGCGGTAGTCTATACACATCCGCATTGTACCATCTTTCTTTTTGACAAAGAGTACCGACGCTCCCCAAGATGAAACACTTGGCCGGATAAAACCTCGGTCCAACAACTCCTGAATCTGAGCCTTCAGATCTACCAATTCCTTCGGCGCCATTCTATACGGGGCAATAGACACTGGCGCAGTTTTGGGTAACAGATCTATACTAAATTCAACTTCCCGATTCGGAGGCAAACTCGAAAGTTCCTCTGGAAATACGTTAGCAAAATCCTTTACTCTTCAAACATTCTCAATAGCTGACTCCTTAGCCTCTAAAGCACATACATAAACCACGAACGCCTCATAGCCCTTCCTGACCATCTTCTCAGCTTTCAACGCAGATACTACGTTGGATAGATAATCTCTTCTATTACCTATCATCACCACTTCTTCACCCTCAACTGTTCTCAAAACCATGCGCTTAGCCGCGCAATCCAAACTGGCATGATATTTAACCAACCAGTCCATCCCAAGAATCAGATCGAACTCCCCAAACGGAAGTTCCATCAGGTCAGCTACAAACACTACTCCTTGGAGTTCTAGGGGTACATCCCTATATAGCTTATTTACTTCTGAGAATGACCTAGAGGGCTAATTCATCATCTCTCCGGAAATAGTTTCAAAGTCTAGGTTCATGGTCTCTATTATGCTACTAGCAACATCTGAATCGTCGAACCCACATCAATCAAAGCGTTATCTGGTAATCCAAAGATTAAGAACGTACTGGTTATGACGTCTAGTGTGTCGCCCTCCTCTCGACATCTCGCTGCATATACCAACCCAGGCTATCTTGCTTCAGTGTTGCCTGCACCTTTGCCCGGTGCTCCGCGGCCCCGACCAAAACCATTACCTCCTCTACCAGCACCACGACCCTTCTGCGGTGGTGGTCCCTCATTTCTGAACTGAGCACGACCTTGACCCTCAGACTGAATCTTGGCTAACTTAGGTGGATAGTCCCTTACACGATGATCCAATGAACCACACTCAAAACATCCCTTTTCACCAGTCTAACACCCTCCCCAATGAGATTTCCCACATCGAATACACTGCGCTGGTCCCTGATTAGTAGTAATAGGCCTTCCAGATTGATTCGGGCCACTCTATCTAGCCCTTTTCTGTGGATTACCGGTTGACCCCGATGATCCAAAACCTCTTTTGTGTCTATTCCTATCCAGATTCTGTCTCACAGACTCCTTTACCCCTTCAGCTGCCTTAGCCTTTTCCACCAAAGACACAAACTCTCGCTCCTGCGTGGAGCGATCAACAATCTCACTCATCTCTCAATCCATCCTCAAACGACACATCGCTCATGTTACAGAGCCACGATGGCCCTAGCATACCGGTTCAACCTTAAAAGTTCTGCCTCCTACCCGATTACGGACTTACTCCCGACCCGACCTCGTAAACGCTTCATTGTGCATCAATATAGCTAGACCCAACATATTTCTTCTGATAAGCTGCCTTAAAATAGTCCCAAGTAAGATCATCCGCTGCTGCACTATCCCGAACCGTGAGCCACCACTGGTATGACTCATCCCGGAGAAGCGACACTATCCCTTTCAATTTTTCCTCAGTGGTCAGATCCAAGTCATCCATGATTCGCTCCGTCGCCTCTAACCAATACTCAGCCGTACTGGGAGCCACACCAGAAACACCACGAAATACCTTGGCTCCATTGGCTCGGAGTTGCTCAAATACGGATTTCTGAGCTCTCACGCCTCCACCTGCTCCAGCCACTCTCTCAAGCACTCGCAGCATCGCCTGTGACATTGCATCATCTCCCGTCTGATCCTGGTACTCCACACCAGTAGCTGGTGGTGGTGGTATCTCATTCTCGGACCCTTGACCAGACCTGACCGGTTCTAATATGGTCATTCTACCTCTACCGCGTCCTCGCACATTACGCCCACGTCCCTTAGTACTCATGTGTATAATCGCGATTTATCTGCTTAAGAAATTTTATGAATTAGCTTCTGTTTCATTGATTACCCACGAATAAGTTTTATGTTAGTGGAATTTGGTAGTGATTCTTTCGATCATCACAAAGTTTTCATTTCAATTTCCTACCCTCATTCCACGTGTAGTGGTATTCTCGTCATTTCACTACCTGGGGGTATTTTCATAATTTAACCTATCGAGGTATTTTAGTAATAAAACAAGGTTAATTCGAAAACCTTTACAAATCATAGATATTTTAGAAATTTTAAAAATCGGGGTTATTTTGGTAATTTCATAAACCAGGGGTATTTTCGTAAAATTTTTTTTCCAAAATATGGTTCGAGGTGATTTTACAAAATAAGGGTATTTTGAAAATTTTCACCTCGAGGGTACTTCGGTAATTTTCCATACTGAGGGTATTTTGGTAAATCTTACAAGTCTGAGGTAATTTGGTCATTTTTCAATTCAGGGGTATTTTAGTCATTTTCCAAACCAGGGGTACTGTGGTAATTTCGGACTAAGGTTTAAAGTGTTTCGAAACGAAATGGCTGGTCCCTTTCGGGTTTTAGTTATTAAATTTAGCCTGTGAATAAGTTGTCTCAGTTAGGATGAACCGTCACTACGCACCAGGTAGGGTTCGAGTGGAGAGGAGGTGAGTCACTAGGACTGCTTAAATACCAAGCTCCCCCTTGAATCCATTCCTAGACATGCGCACAACGGTTGCCACACCCTTAGCTCAGTGACGTACTCACAGGTTTGTTTAGTGGATCATTAAGTCTTATGTAATTGTATTGGAGTAAGCTATTCCTAGGGTTCAAAACTCCTAAACTACTAATCTACGATCCCAAAATACCCATTTCCCCCACATATAATTCACACAATAGTTAGGAATACTTACCTGGGCAGATTGGTACCGAAAACTTGGTGCCATGCTGTTCAACCCATGTACCTTTTCCACAAAACTTTTCAAAACCCTACTTTAAAATATTTTGGGCCTCGGGCCCACAGTCGAGCTTTTGAACTTGGCTCTGATACCAAAATTGTAAAACCCCAAACCCGATCAACACACCACGATCGAGTCTGGCATATTACAGAGTAAAACGTTCTGAAGTAAATGAGTTACTATTTTTTTTACCTTCAGTGAAAACCCTAGTGTTGCTTAGCGTTTTAGAAAACATTTATGTCCATTAAAAACGCGAGTAATTCTTTTAACTTGTCTAATTGGAAAATGTTTGAATTAAGTATGGAAAACTTAAGTTTGAAAATAATTTGAGTTGTTGTTATTGTCAAGTTTAATTGTGTTACCGTTGGTAAAGTTCTAAAAACCGCTATGTGTTATAGTTTAGAAATCCTTGTGTTCAAATGGTTTAATCAAGTCAAATAATTTACTTTGACAATTTGAAATCAAATCTAAAGCATGCAAAATAATCTAAAAACATAATTTAAAGGCCTTATTACAAACCCAAATAAAAACCAAAATTTAAAAATAAATACCCAAATCAAAATCCATGTATAACCAAATATATTTAATGCATAGCCACCTCGAGTCCACCCGGCTCCTCATCCACGATCTACGAATCACCTAAAAAGATAAGGGAGAAGGTGAGTCACCAAGACTCAGTGCATAATCCCCCTCCCGGCTAATGCAACATGCTTACACAAATCATAACCAAGCAATATATATGCACCCGAACCTAGCCATCCATAACTCCGTTTCTACCCCGTGTGGTACCAAACCACTGGTGGTGCCAAACCACTGGTGACCCAAAGTCATGATATCCAATAATAATGTGGTGCCAAACCACTGGTGACCCAAAGTCACGAATAATCTATCTGTGGGGCCAACCCACGTTGTGATACCAAATCATGGCGATAATCCGTAATATCAAATGTGGGGCCAACCCAATCGTGGTGCTAAGCCACCTGGGACGAGTCACTATGAGGTGCCAAACCTCTGGTGACCCAAAGTCACGAAATCAACTGTGGTACCAAACCACTGGTGGTGCCAAACCACTGGTGTCCCAAAGACATGGATATCAAATCTTCCCCCTCCTCTCATATCACCCATGACAATGTAATACATGTGTAAATCATGCCAACATGCCTTTAAATTAAACATATATCAAATATATCGTAGATCATAGCATCAAGTATCAGATAGCAATATCTCATCAAAACGGACTTACCCGTAATCCTTGCTCATACCCATAAAGGTATGATTTCACGATCTACACAGTTTTTAGCTTTTAACAAATTTAGGTTATTAATATATTTGCCAAGTTATAAAGTGTGTAAGCTACACACCTGTTACTAACGCAACCACTGAATCTCGAAGACCCGATCTACTGCACTAGATCCCTTGATCCTACATTCGGCCAACCCAAAACCATTAACAAGGCCATTCGGCCATACCAATAAATCCCGAAGGGTTAACGCATGGAACCCCAAACCTTACCTTAATGCTCTTTGAATACTAGCCACCACCCAAAGTATGTGAGATTGAACCTTCCCCTACAATCGGCAACCATTAACACTCACTTCAATAGCCTTCAGCTTTTCAAACAACTAAAAGAGTGATTTAACTAACATGGATCCTTACCTCTTGACTTACCAAATTCGACTGTCAGAGAATAGAGGGCTTAGATCGACTGCTCCTAAAAACTCGAAGAACCTAGGAGAAATCGATTCCTATAAATGATTAGAAATAATATCAACAAATGCTGAAATTTGGCTTTTGCTCTCCTATGAGTCGATAGAGAAAAGAGAAAGAAGTAGCATAAACTCAGCCAAGAACACTTACTCTCTTCCAAAACCGATTGAATAGAAACCAAAAGAGATCTGAGTTAGACGATATTCGGCCAACAGTGAGGAAGGAAGAGCTTGAGAACTTTCGGCAATGGTGGAGGGTAACAAAGGAGATTCGGCTAAAGTGAATAGAAGAGGATGGGAGAAAGATGAATGGTATTCACTTAGGCTTAAAGAAAAAAGATTCAAAGAGTTACGGCAAAAAGAAAGGAAGAGAAGAAGATTCGGCACAAGAGAGAATGAAGAGAAAAGAAAAAGATGGAAGGGAAGAGGATTGCTTTCGGCTTTGAGTAAGAATGAGAGAAAGAAAAAGAGAGATGGGGAGGAAGAAGGTTCGACCAAGCACCTTAATTGCCGAAAAAGAGAAGAGTAAAAAGATGTCAAGTGGGGTTTTGATTTTCAAAGGAGAAAAGAAAGTTTCCAAATGGTTCCTGTGTGATTCGGTTAACTGCTTTAGAGGGGAAAATGACAAGAGCCTATGGTGGTTTGACGACACAAAACAAAGAATGAGAGCCTTCAAGCTTAGAAAATATCACCTAGCTAACTAAGGAATTTTGGCACCCCCTTACTCAGCTTCCCAGTTGATTACTCCTCTTCAATCAAGAGTTCAAAACTCAACAAACACCTCAAATTCCTCCTGACCACAAATTCGAATAAGTTTAAATCAGTCAAGCCCCTAAATTCTCTCCTTGCCACCAATTCAAATTAATTTGACTTGTTCAATGCTTATCGTGAGTTTGTCTTTGAGCACAACTCCTCCCCTTAGCGTCAAAATGGTAGCGCGAAAATGGAATTCTGCTTTGCTCAAACTGAGTTCTCCTTCCTGCATGTGGCGTCACCCTCAAGGCCCTAAGTGGCACCTCCTTGCCACTCTATCAAGCCCATTCTTGTGCTGAAATTCCCCCACGAAATATACTTAACTTCTAACTCCTTCAGCCCCCCTTAAATAAAACTTAAACACAAAAATTTTCCTATCGCTCGGGCCTACCTTTTGCTTATAACTAGCCTCTAGAACACCTCAAACAACAATAAAACACCCACACACATGCAAAGAAGTTCAAACACAATAACCCCTATTTAAGGATGTTATAGGTAATGTAGAAAGGATCATAAAATATCACTTTGTACTTTTGCCCGAATTTAGGAACTTGCGTGGCGAGGGGATAATACATGAGTTTATTCAACAAAGAGTGGCTAAAATGGCTCACAATAGAGGATGCATGTCACACCTCAAAACATAGGGGGTTAGTTTTAATGAATAAGCTAGGAATAAGCCTTAGGCTTGATGGTTAAGTAGGTTGTACATTCCTTAGAAGTCCTAGGTTCAGGTCACTCCTCCCCCATTTCTTTTCTTTTAATTTTTAGCAAAACTAGGATAAAAGACATACTAAAACAAATATTAACTAGTGTAAAAACTAAATAAGAATGGGTACCAACCCAAATAGTTAAAACGCCACTTCTTCCCCTTATTTACCCAAGATTGAGTCACCCCATACTTAAAAAACGTCCCTTTCATTTTTCCTTTATATTTTGTTTTAAATTTTGGCCCAAAACTTGGGATAATTGTTCTTGTTGCCTCTAGGGTTTCAAAACCCTAGGTAATTAGTCATTTTTCTTAATTAGACTAGGTATCTTGTTTTATTTTCAATCCCAATTAGAATTTTCTTTCCTCTCCCTATTTCTTCTCTCTTTCCTTTTCTTTCCTCTCTTAAATCAAATTTAACATATTTTGCTATTGAAATTATTTTGCTTACTATATCAAAATCAAATCCTGATAAATCGATTCATTATTGATTGTTGAAATTCTTCGTTGATAGTCTTCGAAATTCCATTATGTTCGGTAAGTCCATCTAGATATAAAGTGTAGGATTCCAAATTTCATAGAATTTCTGTCCGATGTTTATCTTTCAAATCAATTATTCAATCTTTCATGATTCTTGATGAATTTATAGTTAATATCGTTGAATCTTGGTAAATCTTAAAAACAAACATTAACTCGTGTATAAATGTCATTTTAAGGATCTGTTCTAGGTGCATCGGATCAAATTGGATTGTGATGGGCGACACTTAGGATCTCGATGAATGGTGTGTGTGTGTGTGTTCTTTTACAAGTAAATCAGGGAAAATCGTGCCTCAGGATAAGGCCACACGTGTGGACCTACACGGCCTTGTTCCTCTGAAACCCTAGGTTTTTTGATTCTAACACGGCTTAGGACCCTCCACACGGCCTACCACATGACCACAGTCTGTCACACGACCTAGCCACAAGGTCGAGTACCCTCCATACGGTTCGATCACACGACCGTGTGTCCTTTGTACCTCAAATTTTACAATTTTGATCCAAAATTTTATGTTTTTTTAGTTTTTTCCCAGAAATTTATGATATATCTAGTTTCGTCCCTGATTAGTTCTCGAATGATTTTAGAGCTTTATTTCATTCAATTGAGTTCCTGATTATATGAATAATGATGGAATCTAATATTTGAATGTTTGAATTATTACTCTTTATGCATGATATGTAAATATTGCATGTCTACTGTCACTAAATTTTGATGAATTGCCACTGTTATTTCCACCACTGTATTACTTATTGCATGATATACATGCCTACTTTTACCGTTAGATCAAACACATGATAAGCAAGTTATTGCTACTATTATGATCTACTCAAAACATGATAATTACTACCGCATATGTACTTGTTATAAACATGTTATTTGCTACTATATTGATCTGTATAGCATGTACTGTTGCATTTCATTGGGTGAGATGATTTGAACGAATGAAGTAGTTGGTAGTTTATCTGCTCGACCAATGGTTTATCCACAATGTATTTTAGTCAGAAGTCATCTACTTGATCAGTGATTTATTCACAACATATTTTAGTCAGCAACCATCTACTCGACTAGTGGTTCATCCACATGTATTAGGAGCTTTTGTTTGCACAAATGGATGGTTCATTCACCATATTTTAGTTGACAGTCATCTTCTCAACCAGTGTTTCATCTACAATGTATTAGCAACTTTTACCTGCATAAATGGATAGTTCATCCACCAATATGTTTTAATCATTAGCAGTTCAACTGTAATGATCAGTGGTTCATCCACAGCGTGGTGTAAAGGTAGAGGGGTTCTGGGGAACTCCAACTGTGGTGTGTAGCGATGGGGTAGGAACCTTTTATGATAAATTGAAATTGCATTGCATTCATAAGAATTCATATAGATGTGAATATTGAGATATTATAGTGATGAGTTGACCTGAAATACCAATATTTAGAATTGCTATTCAATTGTGATAATTCTATAAGTGGATATTCTCTATGATTTGCCTACTGTTTGCACTGGTTTTATTGTGATTTAACCCACATTGAGCTTCATAAGCTCACTCCCCCTCTTATTTCCATTCTTAGAAATAAACCACCAGGTTAGGCGTGGACTCGACATACAGAATGTTCATCTCGGATCAATTTCTTTATCAAAATATTTTAGATTTATTACTAGATATCTTTATTATTCAGAGACTATATCATTTTATTTTATTTGAATTGTGGCATGAGACTTCGATTTTGGATTTTTTAGCATGCATGGTAATTTATTTGAATTTAGAATAATGAAACATGGATTTAGGATTAATTTAGCTTAAAAACTATCCTAATTTTTCTTAATTAAAACTAGGTTGAATATCACTTTTTCACTTCTAGTTTATAAATAAATTTTGAGTAATAAATAAACTGAAATTAACTAAGTTTTCAAAAATAGTCACCGTTATAAGGAATACGTTTTACATAATCAGTTTTTTGATTACTCGTGGGTTTTTATGAAAATAGGCTAAGTGATCTGCTGGAACTCGGTATAGTGAATTAAACTAGTTTTCGCATTTAAGGAGCTTGAATACAAGCATTTTTGTTATGTTCTAGTTAAGTTTTTGTAGTTTTATTTATATTCAATAAAATGTGCAAATTGAGTCTTTTATTGACCTTAGGGGTTGAATGAGTTCTAAGGGTGAGCTAACGTACTTTGTAAGTGTGCAAGAGACCATTAGAAGGTGCACTAAATGTATACTGGTCGCTATGTTGCAACACGGATGGCTCAATGTCACAGCATAGGGAACATAATGACAAAATCTCAAGTTTGCCTTCAATGTCGCGACATAGACTGAGGGTGTCGCAACATACCCTTGAAGATGGCTATAGAGGAGCATACTAGTTACTATGTGGCGACACAGGTCCTGGTGTGTCGCGACATCAACTTTATGATGGAAACTAAACACGAAGTAGGGGCATTTTGGTCTGCACAATCAAAATTTAAATCCAGAGAACGTCACCTAACCTAGGGTTAAGGATGGCGGCCACCTAAAGGCTATAAATAGGCTCATTTGTCACCTGTTAGAGACATTATTCCTTTTAGCTTAGATTCTATAACAACCCAATTGTGGGGCTAGTCAGAATAGTGGTTTTGGAACCACTAATTCGAGGCTGGAGAAATTATTTTTTAATATTATTTTATGTGTTATAGCATGATTATAAGTGCATGAAAATTTTGGTGGATTAACTTTAGTGATTACTTGCTTAATTTCGAAAAAGGACTAAATTGCATAAAGTGCAAAAGTTTTGTTCTACAAGCTAAAGGTGTTAAATAGCTAAGGAACACTAAAGTAGAGGTCCTTATTGAGTAAATAGACCAATAAAAGTGGTGGCTGGACATGAATTTTTAATTCATGAAATTGGTCAAAGCTTAGGTAGATTTTTGGTAACTTAATTAATGAAATATTCATAAAATAAAAAGAAAGCTTCATCCTTTTCATTCTTTCTCTTCACCACCGAAATTTTCAGTAAAAAAAGGGGGTTTTGAGAGCTCAAATTTCAGCCAAGCTTTTCTCTTGCAAGTAAGTGATTTTGGTGGTTGTTTTTTGTTAATTTTTGTGTTTTTGGAACCCCTATAGCTTAATCTAGCTAATGAGGAGACTATTTTGCAAAATGGTTGAGAGTCTAGGGTTTTAGCATGTGCGTACTCATGTTGTTTGCTAAAATTTTATGGAATAAAATGAATATTGGTTGTTAAATAAACAACTTTTGTGAAAGGGGTTTTCATGAAAACACCTAAAAGGATCTTTTTGTAAAAGTTATAAAATGGGTAGTAAATGTGTGAAATAATTGGATTTGTGAGTTGGTATAAGAGTAATAAAGGTTTGGCTAGGCTTGTTAAAGGAGAAAATTTGATTAAAATCATTTTACGAGCCTAGGGGAAAAATCGTAATTATGTGAAAGTTTAGGGGCAAAATGGTAATTTTGTCTAGGTATGAATTATATATTTTCTTGATTAATGTAGTGATTAAATAAGTGAATTTGTCATTATAGATCAAGAAAAATAGAGTCCGGACCTAGACTGGGGAAAGACCAAGCTAGTAGACTAATTCAATCTAGTCACCCACTTTTTGTATACCAAGGTAAGTTGTACGTAAATAATACAAATTTATTGTTATTATGTATTGAAAAATTAATGTGACATAAAGTGTTTGATTATTGTTGTGAATATGCATGATGAGAATTGATGTAGTAAAAACTCTCGGTTGAACCATAGGAATAGATTGGATATCCATGCCATGACATTTGGGTGATATGTGTGCTAGTGTAAGACCATGTTTGGGACATGGCATCAGCCACATTATGAGAGCTAGTGTAAGACCATGTCTGGGACATGGCATCGGCCACATTATGAGAGCCAGTGTAAGACCATGTCTGTGTAACAGCCTGATTTAGGGGCTAGTTAGAATAGTGATCTCGGAATCACTAATTCGAGGTTTGATAAAATTATTTTCATGTTATATTATGTGTTATAACATGTTTATAAGGATGTACGGAAATTTTGGTGCTTTAATTTTAGCGATTTCATGCTAAATCGCGAAAAAGGACTATTTCATAAAGTGCGAAAGTTTCATTCTATAGGCTAAAGGTACCAAATAGCCATGAAATGATAATTGAAGGTTTTTAAAGGGCAATTAGACCATCTTGAATGTGTTGGCCGGCCATGTAGACAAAGGGACAAGAGCTTTTAATTTTGGTCAAAGTTGGTGGCTTAAATTGATGTTTTATAATAAAATAAAGAAAGGAAAAAGATATCATCTTTCCTCTCTTCTTCTCCACTGAAATTTTTAGCAAACAAGGGGTGTTTGAAAGCTCAAAATTTTAGCAAACTTTACTCCACTCAAGTAAGTGATTTTGATGGTTTTTTTCTTGAAGAAAATTGTACTTTTGAGATCCCTAAAGCTTAAGCTTTCTAAAGATGGAACAATTTTGCATTATGGTAAAAAGTTTAGAGATTTACCATGTGAGATTTTAAGTTGTTAGCTGAGTTTTTATGGAAGAAAATGAATGTTAAAATGATGAGAAACAACTTTTGTGAAAGGTGTTGTTATGAAAACACCTAATTTGGGCTAAAATGTAAAAGTTGTGATTTGTTCATTAAGGCATGAAATAGATGAAATTGTGGATAGTTATAAGAGGATTAAATGTTCATCTAGGCTTGCTTAACAAGAAAATATGATAAAAATTTATTTATGAGCCTAAGGGTAAAATTGTAATTTTTCCATAGTATAGGGGCAAAATAGTCAATTTTCCCTAAAGTGTAGATTTTGGTATATTATGATTTATAGGTGATTAAATCAGTAAATTCCATTGTTATAGATTAAAGAAAATGAGATTTGGACCTAGAACAGGTGAAAAGAGAAATGTGGGCAAAAAGTCCCTTTCGGCCTTTACGACATCGAGGTAAGTTCATGTGCGATTGTTGTAATTACGTATGAGCTAATTTAATATTCCAATATAATATGGAATGCATCTTTATTCAATGAATGTTTGAAATATCTTTTGATGAGATGTTAAAAGAATCTAAGAGTAATAGAAAATGTATATAGCATGATATGATGATAGTTAAGGTCTCGTGTAAGACCATGTTGGCATATAGCCTTCGTGTGAGATATTGAATAACCATGCCAGGGACATGGCATCAATACGATATATCATGTAAGACCCTATTGGGTTATAATGTCAATATGACGTTATGCGTATAAGACTCAAGAGTGTTATTTAATAATTTGAGTGATTCAACGGGTATGTTGAAAGAGAAAAGTATGTGGTTATGCCATGAGAAGCACAAGTATGTGTTAGAATTGAATTGAAATGAATTTAGAATATGATAAAACCTAGTGGATTATGTGTAATCAACGCACCTAGTTGCATAAGATAGATTGATAAATGCATTGTGTGAATGTGAACGATTATTGTAGAATCTAAGTAAGAATGATAGCGAGTGAGGATGTTCACGGATGAACATTTGAATTAGAGAAATGTATGTGTATAAATATTTGTGAATGTATAATAACGGTGAGTTGAGTGCAAATACACCTCATTGAGGGTTATTGATGGGCTGTGTGCGATACCATCAACCATATTATCACTAATGGGCTGTGTGCGATACCATCAACCATATTATCATTGGTGGGCTGTGTGCGAAACCATCAACCATATTATCATTGGTGGTGTAACAGTCCGAATTTGACCCTAATCGGAACAGTGGTTTTGGGACCACAAATCTGAGTCTGAGAGATATTTAAATATTATATTCTGTGCTTATATTGTGTGAATTAATGTGTGTGAAAGTTTCATAGAAAAATTTTATCGTTTAAGTGTTTAATTTGATAAAAAGGACGTAATCGCGTAAAGCGTAAAAGTTACATACTATAGTAGAAAGTGCTTAAATGATGATGGCTTTTTAGTATGGAGTAGTAAAAGGGAAAATAGCCCATTTTACAAGTTAGTGGATGGCTTTTGACTAACATGCCCTTATTATATATGATAGTTTTATTTTTAGTAAAAGGTTATTATAGTAATCTAAAATAACATATTATATACTTTAATAAAACAAAAACAAAGGTGATTATCATTTTATTTTTCATTTGGCCAAATGTTGGTGAAGGAAGAAAGGGTTTATTTCCTTTGAATTTTGGCACTTAGAAGTTCAAATTAAAGGTTAGTTTGACTTTGGTTTTTGTTAATTTTTACGTTTTTGAGATCGTTGCTTAGTATATTATTCGACCCATGCTAAAATTTTTGAGATTATTGTACATGTGACATTTAGACATTGATATGTTCTTAAAGCTTTTGGTATTTGATGATTTTATATTAATGATATGTTAAAGATTGTTTTGTTTTGTATTAGAAATTTTAGTGATTTTGAGTATTTAGGACTTTATTTCAAAGAATAAAATTTAGAGGGGCTTATTTGCAAAATAAATGAAAGAAATGGACTTGTGAGGTCCTTATGAATATTCGACCCTAAGGTATCATATTGAAATTTTGTGTATTTTGTATTTTGTGCAATTAGGACTAAATTGTTAAAATGTGAAACCTATTTATGTGCTTTGGGACTAAATTGAAATGAAATGTACTTGAATGAGCTTATTTTTGATATGTTTAGATCAAGAACAAAGAAAAATGAAATTGGACCGGGAAAAGACGAAGGTTGTCGAATAGTCGGTTTAAGTCATCTGTTGATAATCGAGGTAAGTCCTTAAGCAAATATCTATTAAAGAGTTAATTATGAATATGTTAAATGATGATATTTGATAATCTTGAGTATAAAACTATGAGTTAGCCGAATGAAAAAGTGTTGAATTGGATTGAATATAAATTTTGTAAATGTGATATGAATAAGTGTATTTGATATGATATGTGAAAGTAATATGAGGTATATAATGTGTTGGTGAAATTAGTATTTAAATATGTGTATTGAAAGATTGGATTAATTATGTGGTTATTTCGGGCTTTGATGCCTAGCAGGCTTTGTGCCAGTGGTATATTTCGGGCTTTAATGCCTAGCAGGCTTTGTGCCGGTGGTATATTCGGGCTTTGATGCCTAGCAAGCTTAATCTTGGTGTATATTTCGAGCTTTGATGCCTAGCGTGCTTAATCTTGGTGTATATTCGGGCTTAACGCCTAGCGTGCTTAATGGGTGATATGTTATAAACAAATGACTCGTGACTTATCGTGGTGGAACATGAATTTTCATTAGAGCTAATAGCTCGGTAAGTATAAACGTTTGTGTTTGCAATGAGTAAAATAAGTTAGTGTACTATGATTCAATTAAGTATGATAGAATTTGTGCTTTCAATTGTACATAAATGAGTTTATGTGGTTGGTATAAATGTGTACTTATTTGAGTTGAAATATGCTAATGGTTGTAACATATATATATATATATCATTTGTATTTCAATTGAATTACATGTTATGTTGATAAGGTACAAGTACTTAAGATAATGATTTAATAGTATTCGGCAAGGGTGAATTCATATGTTGAATTCTTTATATTTAATGATATATGTGTAATGAGATTTAAGTTTATAATGTTTAAATATTTTATAAAGTGAAAGTAAAAAATTTGCTTGAGACTTACTAAGCTATTAAGCTTACCTTGTGTGCGCTCATTGATGGTTTTATAGATTTTGGACTCAACTGCTGGCTCATAGGATCGTCGGGAAGTCAATCACACTATCACCCCTTTTGGTATATTTCAAGCTAGTTATTTAGAATCAAAGGCATGTATAGGTTATCTAAATGTGTGTGAATGATGTTTTGTTTATATATAAATTATAGCCATGTGAAAATGGCTTCAACATTTAATATAAGCTAGGTTTTATTTGTTCTTGCCTATGTGATCAAAATGTTTGGTTTTAAACCATTCAGACATGGACTGTCTTTATTTTAAGCTTAGACATAATGTGTTCATGATGAATTCGTGTTAATAATGCCAATGTCGGTATTAAATTAGCTAGATGAATCGGCATTTAAGTAAACCTTTGTATATATATACATAATTATAGTTGAGCTTCATTAGAAAATTATATCTATGTATGTATCAACCTTGGTTGATTTCAATAAGATGAATTCTATTGAATAAAACATGTATGTGTATTCGGCCAAACCTAAGTGACATTTGCAAATGTGGTTAAAATGTTTAAAGTAGTTTAGGCATAGTCGAATATGAAAAAGGGTGCATAATTGAGATGTATGCATTTATATATATATTTGGCTTGTTAAATTGCTTATTTTAATTGAGTGCATGAAACCGCTAAACTCGGTTTGTGCTAGGTAACGTTCATGAAATGTTATAAATGAAACCATGTATATTTGGCCAAATAAGTGGGTGTACAAGTGATGTGTAACAGGTTGCATGTATTAGTTTATTTGTAACTAAGTCTTTATGCTATAAGAAATTGGTCTAAATAGATGTTATGATGCAATGGCAATCAAGTGTACTTATTTAATTAGATGGCTATAAGAAGTTTAGACATTTATGAATTTTCATGAGATCTGCTTGGTTATGTGATATTGACGTAATATACATTGTATGATGACTTATGTTCATCGATGATTCTTTTGTATATGACTTGGATCAAAGTATCTAGAATGTGTTACACATGTATGGATTATTTTTTATAAGATAATATTTGATAAAGATGATCTACCATGATTCAATTGATTTATCTAAAGTTTTAGCTTGCATGGTAATACCCGTAACCCTAATCCAGTGATGGACTCGGGTTAAGGGTTGTTACAGGTGGGCTGTGTGCGTTACCACCAGATTAATTATTAATTGATGGGTTGTGTGCGATACCATCAACTATATTATTATCGGTGGGCTGTGTGTGTAACCACCTGACTAATTAGTAATCGATGGAATGTGTGTGATACCATCGCTTATAAATGATTGGTGAGCAAAGTGCGAAATCACCATAAGTATAAATGATTGGTGGGCTGTGTGCGATGCCACCCTATTAGAGGTTGATGGTGGGCTACGTGCGAAACCACCGAGAGATTAGTAGAATGAGTGGCTTATCATAAATGCTAGATGTGTTGTTTTATATGATCATGTATGATCAGTGCAGGAATGTATGTTAATTAAACGAGCAAATTGTCTTGTGGCATGGTAAGAATGTGGTAGGAGATAGAATGAGTAAGCTTCAAGAATGATTGAGTAAGTAATCATGAGCTAATGAGAAAAACTCGACATATTACCTCGTAGTTACGTTTATTTAGTAAATATCTATGATTGTCAAATTATGCAGATGAACTTACTAAGCATTATTGCTTACTCTTCTTCCTTTCTCACCTCTTATAGGTTAATTTAGCTAGCTCGGGTTAGAGATCACCGGAGATGTTTTCACACTATCGAGTAGACACTTGGTATGAGGTATCAAGCCCTTATGAGTCATGGCATGTATAGGGCTAGTACTTGAGGTTGATTAAGTCTTTGTTGATGTAGTCAATTTGTGTTGGCCTAAGAGAACTTAGAATTGGGTTGTGTATAGCCATAGATGATGGCTTAAGTTGTTGTAAATGTATTGGGAATAGTTCTCCCTAGTGTGTGGGATGAAGACTTTATCACTCTTATGATTAAATGTCCTTAATTCAAGAGTTATATTGATGTTATGTGAAATTATGTGTTAATATATGATGGTATGCAAATGAGAGTGGAAAAAGGCTTAGTAGATAGCCTCTAAGTGCCCACACGGTTAGACACATGGGCGTGTGTCTAGGCCGTGTGTTCCCTACATGTTAGTGTTTTATGTTAGAATAGACCACGGGCTAACCCCACGGCCGTTTGTATAGGCTGTGTGTGACACACGGTTAGCACATGGGGGTGTGCTCCAAGCCGTATGAATAAGTCAGTATATCAAGGTGTGACACACGGTCTGCGGCCACGGGCGTGTCAAGGCCGTGTGTAATTTGGCAGTGTCCACTACGAGTGGAAGACATGGGCGTGTTTTAGGGGTACACGGGTGTGTCCCTAAGCCTACACGGGCGTGTGGCCCCTGTTCAGGTAAAACTTTTCCAAGTGTGTAGAAGTTTTGATATATTTTCAAAACCTTTTAGAGGCATGTTTAGGGCCTCGTAGGCCCATTATAAGGATGTTAGAGCTGTGTGTGTGGAAAGGTTGTAATTTGGAATGAAATTTGATAGTCCAAAGTCGTATAACCCTGTGAGTTAAGTGCAGTAGCATATAAATGTCTGGTTTATTTGTAGAACATGGGTAAGGGGTGTTACATTTAGTGGTATCAGAGCTATGGTTTAGTCGGTTCTTAGACTAACCTAGCGTGAGTAAGAGTCTAGCTATACATGCCATAGGTGGATCGTGATAGTGTGATATCTCCCGACTCTAACGAAACTGTTTTGTTAAGACAGAAATGATTCTCAACCAAGCTAATATGAATAAGGTTGTAAGTGGCAATGAGGTAATTGAAATGTGCTTATGCATTGTTGAAATTTAGAGCAGCATGAATAGAAGTTTATGACATGTGGGTGATAAGGTATGAAATGTTTTAACTCCAAGTAGAGGAATTAAATGAGAGTTATGAAGTGATGAACTTATTTATATTGATTTGATATGCGTATGGTGTTATATACTCAACTTATTGGGTTAAGTGCATATAGTGAGTAAAATTGTCCAGAGAACGAGATATGTGTATATGTACAATTGTTTGAATGATGTCAGATGAATGTGTCCACATGGTTAAATCTCATGTGTGTTTGTTAAAGTAGAAAATGTATAATGTTTTGTTTCATCACTCTGTTATGTAGCCACACATATTATAGTGTGGAAGCTAAATTGGGAAGTTTGATTTAGTAGAATGCAGGAGATGAGTATGGTCGTCCAATAATAAATTGATGAATAAGACCATGGTTGGACCATGGTGGCATATGTGATCCCATATAAGACCATGTCTGGGACATGGCATTGGCATCGATACATGATCCCGTATAAGACCATATCTGGGATATGGCATCGGCATCGACATGAGTTCCATGTAAGACCATATCCGGGATATGGCATTGGTATTGATATGAGATTTCGTGTAAGGCCATAGCGAGGCTATGGCATCATGATGACATGTAAAGTAGTAATAGGGCTATGATGTTGTGATACGAGTAAGATTATAGTTGAACTATGGCAATCAAGTAAACGACGTACTCAAACCCGTAAGACATTCTTTAATTGATTAGTTGTAACACCCCAAACCCGGTCTATGCATTGAGACTAGATTTGGTTTGTTACATGAATCGAGCTATCTTCAAATCTTCAATAAGTTGAAAACTACAATATTATTTTTAATTACGGGTTTAATAAAAATCGGAAGAGTATTTTAATTTGATGAATATTAGAAAACATTAGTTGAAAAATATTATTAACATTGTATTATCAAAACCCTTAGGTAATTTGTTTAAGAGTTAACAATAATAAAATATTTATAAAGGAATTTCATATATTTGAAAACCCAAATTTATTTTAATAAAACATCATATAATCATAGCCCATATTTAAAAGTCCAAAATATAGTTTAAAACCAAACACACATAAAAATCCATAAATTATTTATAGAGGCCCTTATTACATTAACCCAAAATAGTAAAATACTTATTAAAAAGTTAGAGTTTAACAAACCCATGTTTTGCGATATGGCCTCCACGAAGTCATCCCCGCCCAGTCCACATCAATTTCCATTACGAGATGGAAAAATTTAAGGGGTGAGTTACTTAGAACTCGATGTATAACTCACTTACTTGTCCTTGGGCGATTTTCAATTTATGGATTTGGGCCTTGAGCCTTTAAGCAAAATTAACACATAATTAATAATGACATAATGAATACATAATTAATAACATGCATGTAAAATGAATTTTCCTCCCAAACCTAATTCCATCCGCTACACACCCCAGTACCAACCATCACACTGTGGGGATCAAGTCAACCCACCCGCCATCACACCAATCATAGGCATTAAGCCAATTTATATTTTGTGGCATAGCCACCGAACTAGATGTGACAAAGTCACGAACTAGAGCATTGAGCCAATTATTATTTTGTGGCGAGCCACGAACTAGAGCAAATAGCCATTTATAACTTTTGTGGCGAGCCCAAGAACTAGAGCAAAAAGCCATAATTTTGTGGCGAGAGCCACCGAACTAGATTTTGCAGCAGGCTTTCTTCTCTTCATCATTTCCCAACCCATGCAATATGTATGCAATAGTAAACTATGGTCATACAATAATTTTATTAAAAGGCCCATTAACAAGAGTTAATATTTCCAAATCTTTATTAAGGCCCATAAATAACATTTTGGCCTAATTAACTATTATCAACTAGGGCCCAAATTTACGATCTAGCAAGAGTTGACCCATTTATCGATCTAGCAAGTATTTTAGTCCGTTTAACAATTTAATAGAGTTTACGGCCCATTTATCGATCTAGCGAGGATTTGCCCAATTTATAATCAAATAGAATTTTGGCACGATTATCAATCTAATGAGTTTTCGCCCATTTATCGATCTAGCGAGATTTATTAATTACAATCAAGCAGATTTGATTTGATTTTCAATCTATGAGTTTTGACCCATTTATCGATCTAGCGATTTGTTAATTACAATCAAGCAATTTCGACCGATTATCAATCTATGAGTTTTACCCATTTATCGATCTAGCGAGGTTTCGCCCAATTTACAATCTAGCGAGCTTTTAGGCCCATTTAGTGATCTAGCATATTTTACGGCCCATTTTTACGAAACATACAACTTACATATTAACAAGTAATTTCTCGAGGGCGTTTTCGTAATTTTCACGATTTTAGTCGTTTTCATGTATTTTCGTCAAAATATCGGTTGTTACGCTTTATATCGATCTAGTCGTTTTACGATTTTACTTCAATACCGAAATTGATATCCAACGAGAAAAAGTGTGAAGTTACACACCTCGTCTGAAAGTACTAATCCTTCTCGCTCCTCGACACCTAAAACATATTTCGATCCGTTAGAACACTATTTTGTCTAAAAAATACATTATCGATATTAGATCCGAAACCTTACCCTCTTGATTTTGAATCACTTGATTTTGGTTTCTCCTCGTTTATTGGTTTGTTAGTCACGAGAATCCACTAACGTACAAAGGCTCGGAAGTTCGTACCACTTCAAATAATTGACTTCCTTGGAAGATGGTCCATAACCGGTGGAAAATCCGATTGTCGAAATCGCTCTTCGTTTAAATGGGGATTCTGGATCCGCCCTCTTAATATGACTAAACACCGCCCTTTTCTTCCCTATTTTGAAAGTCTTCAAGATCAAAGAACATTAATCCAATCTAAAATAATATCGAAATAATACTAAAGGTTTTAAGGATGTGATTTCCTTACCACAATAAATTGATTCCAACGTTTCTCGATTCTCTCGAACACTTGAGTTAGATCTTCCGTTATTGCACTATATTATAACGAATAAAGCGTTAATAGAGCGAGCGTTTATTTCGATCCAAATGGTCCTTCATGACACCATCAATATTCGACCATATCACTATTAACTAATCGAAAGCGAAAAAGAATCCCTTACCTATTTTCCACGGTCGAAAAGAAAGGTTTGAGAATGGTGTTTGTAATTGATGAAGATTTCGGCTATGAAGAATCAAAGAAAAGAGAAAATGAATTGACTATAGGCACATTAGCATTCGCCATGAGAGTGTAAATGGAGAAAATTTTGATTGAAAAGAAATAAAAATAAGAGAAAAGATGGTGATGATGTTATTTTGGTTTTCAAAAAGAAGAGAAGAAAAAGATGGTTTTAGGAGCTAGGTACATTCGGCAATGGTAAAAAAGAAAAGAAAAAGAATGGCTTTTGGTATAGGTGATTTCGGCACTCAAAGAAAAGGTACAAAACAAAGGCTAAAGCAATAAGCAAAAATGACCAAATGGTCAAAAGATTAGAGCTTTACCTAGGTTCAATTTCGGCCAAAGGAAAAAGTTGAGAAGAGGAATGCAAAATTTTGCACAAGGTTGCTAGGAATAACCAAAAAGAAACTTCAATTCTTAGCCAAACTATCACCAAAAATTCGGCTCCCCCTATAGTCTAAATTGCCATCCCTATGCATGGTCAAATGACCATGATATTGTTTCCATAACTTTTCCTTGATATGTGCCCCATATCTTCATATCTTTCCTTAATTTCTTGATTCCCTTCCTTAAGTTAACAATTTCCTTAATCCTTTGATATGCTAACCAAAAATAACATGGTCAACACTTACCATATATGCTCTTGGCGACACTTGCTATACATGTGCGGAAAAATTTAAAAATAAAATTCATCTAGATGTTAAACAAGGATTAGAACCTCTCCCTCATGCTACAATTCATGCGCCAACACCACCATGCCATGTACTCAACTTATGTCACTCATTAACACTTAATTTAACTTAAGTATTAATGACACTTGCTTCTCTTCAATAAATTCTCAAATATTAAATTTATTCCTTACCCAAATTATGCTATACTCTTCTTTAGGACTTCAATAAACACGAAAATAAAAGTAAAAATTTTCCTTTAAAATCTAAACACCAAATCAAGCAATATAAAAATACTCGATTTTTAGGGTGTTACAACTCTACCCTCCTTAAAGAAAATTTAGTCCTCAAAATTTACAGTTGAAAGAGGTGAGGGTATTGTTGTCGAATTGCATCCTCGAGGTTCCCCGTAGCTTCCTCCACTCCGTGGTTCGCCATAGAACTTTGACCAACAACACGATTTTCTTTCTTAGCACTTTGACATCTCGGTCTAAGATTTCCTTGGTTCTTCTTCAAAGACAAATCGATTTCAACTCCAATTCTTCTGGGTATAATGTGCGAAGGATCCGATCTATAATGCCTCAACATGGAAACATGAAAAACATTATGAATTTGATCCAATTCGGAGGTAACTCAATCGATAAGCCCTTTGGACCAACACGTTTCAGACTACGATAAGGTCAATGTATCTATGACTTAGCTTGCCCTTCCTTCCAAACACGAAGATCTTTTTCCAAGGAGAGACCTTCAAGAAAACTGATCCCTACGGCATACTCGATGTCTTTACGCAGTGCGCATCGACTTACATCCATCGAGGCTTCTTTCAACCGTGCTCGAATAACTTTTACCTTTTCCTCTGTTTCAAATATCATCTCGGGCCTAACATCATCGTTAAGCCAACTCGGTCCAACAAATAGGAGAAGCGACACTTACGACCATACAATGCCTCGTAAGGTGCCATCGAATGCTCGTGATAAGCTGTTGTTATCTGCGAATTACGCGGTGGTAGATAATCCTCCCAACTACCCACGAAGTCGATTACACATCCTCTTAACATATCTTCTAATATCTGAATTACTCTCTCATTGACCATCGATGAGGATGAAAAGCCGTCTTGAAGTTCAACTTTGTCCCCAAGGCTTCATGTAGAGCTTTCAAAATCGTGATGTAAATCTGGGATCCTATCGATATAATAGATCTGGTACCCCATGCAACCTCACAATTTCGGTTACATACAATTTTGCCAACTTCGCAATGAATAATCCGTCTGTTGGCGGGAAATGGGCGTCTTAGATCAAACGATCAACACTTACCCACACAGAATTTTTCTTAGTAGGTGTTAAAGGTAACCCACTAACAAAATCCATGGTTATCCATTCCCATTTCAAGAGGAATCCTTACCGGTTGTAACAATCCAGACGGTAATTGATGTTCTGCCTTCACTTGCTGACAAGTCAAACATTTTCCCACAAATTATGAAATCTCACGCTTCAACCCTGGCCACCAATACTATTCACGGAGATCTCGATACATCTTATTTCCTCCGGGATGCATAGCATAAGGGCTACTATACGCCTCCCGTAGAGTCATTTGCCTCAGATCTGAGTCCTTAGGCATACATACTCTTCCTCGAAAGCACAACACACCTTCCGTGTTTATTCTAAAATCCTTGATTTCACCATTTTTAACTTGCAAGTAAAAGTCCCAACTTCTCATCGATGTACATTTTTCCTTGATTTGTTCCGATACGGAGGCTTCACGAATTTACGCTAACAAACTACCATCCTCATCTGAGACTCAAATGGGCAAACAATGCTCTCAAATCGAATCGCCTTGTGACTTAACGCATCGGCTACCACGTTAGCCTTTCCGGGATGATATTCGATTGAGAAATCATAATCCTTTAATAATTCTACCCATCTTCTTTGTCTCAAATTTAACTCCTTTTGGGTAAGGAGGTATTTAAGACTCTTGTGATCCGTGTAGATTATTGACTTCTCACCATAGAGATAGTGCCTCCAAATCTTTAAAGTAAAGACCACGAGTTAACTCCAAATCATGAGTAGGGTAGTTTACTTCGTGTGGTCTCAATTAACGAAGCATAGGCCACCACCTTTCCGTTTTGCATCAACACACAACCCGGACCCGTGTGAGGCGCATCACAATAAGCGATGAATTCTTTTCCGACCTCGGCTAAATCAAAGCTGGAGCTTAGTTAGGATCTTCTTCAATTTCGAAACTCTCTTGCTACTTTTCGGTCCAATAATCTGGAACTCCTTCCATAGCAGTTTAGTTAGGGTGCGACAATCAGCGAAAACCCTCTACAAAGCGTCTATAGTATCCGACCAAACCCAAGAAACTCAATTTCACTCTGATGTTGGTGGTTTCCAATCGAATATCCTCAATTTTCCGAGATCCACCCTTATTCCTTGGCTAATACCACATGACCAAGGAAAGTCACTTCCTTTAGCCAAAATTCACATTTACTAAATTTGGCATCGATTTGCTTATCACAAGTAGTTTGTAATACTATCCATAAATGCTTGTCATGCTCCTCCTCATTTCTCGAATAAACCAATATGTCATCTATGAACACTACCACAAACCGGTCTAAATATGGTTGAAAGACTCGGTTCATCATGTCCATAAATGCGGCTGGTGCATTGGTTAATCCAAGCGGCATCACTACAAACTCATAATGTCCGTAGCGTGTCCGAAATCTTTGTCTTATAAATGTCGCTTCTTTCACCTTGAAATGGTGATAACTTGACCTTAAATCAATTTTGGAAAAGCGAAGCTCCTTTTAATTGATCAAGCAGTCGTCAATTCTCGATGAGGATACCGATTCTTGATCGTCAATTTATTCAATTATGCGTAGTCAATGCACATACGCATCGATCCATCTTCTTCTTGGCGAACAAAAGCGGGTGCTCCCCCGGAGACACACTTGGTCGAATAAATCCCGATCCGACAATTCTTGAATTTGAGCTTTAAGCTCAACCAACTCCTTGGTGCCATTCTATAAGGAGCAATGGACACTTTGAGGTATCCCGAACAAAAGCTCAATGCCAAATTCTACTTCCGATCCGAGGTATACCGGGAAGTTCTTGGAAATACATCGGAAATTCCTTCACCGTCCTCACATCATTCACGAGATAACTCTTTGGCATCCAAAGCACGAGATAAAGGATAGGAATGCTCCATATCCTTTCCGAACCAACTTCTCGCCTTTAATGCAGATACCACATTTGCCAAGTAGTTCCTTCGCTCACCAATCATTATGACTTCCTTATCATCGAGGTTCTTCTTCGACATTTGTTTTCGGCACAATCCAATTCTTAGATGTTTAACCAACCAATCCATGCCCAAAATGAGATCGAACTTCGCGAAAGGTAGTTCCATCAAGTTTGCTAAGAATACCTCCTCTTGAATTTTTAAGGCACGTCTTTAAACATTTTATTTACAATTCTGGTGTCTAAAGGACTAATTCTTCGTCATCTCACTATCGGTAATTTGATTCTAAATTCAGTTTCGGATATGGCGCTAGCAACATATGAATAAATGAGCCAATATCTATTAAGGCAATAACGGTACATCAAAAATGAGAGCGTGCAGTTATCACATCGGTGCATTCCGTCCTCATGACGTCTAAGCGCATAAACCGTCCAGTACGTCTTGCATCTGCGTTCCCTCGGGACCATTGCCTCGACCGGTGCACCTTGACCACGACCAGCCCCATTACCACCACGACACGGTCCACGACCTCTTGGTGGGCTGCTTGATTACCTCTGGCCTATTTGTGCATCATTATTACGAACTTCTTGAGTCGTATCCATATGTCGAGGATAATTTTGTCTTGATGATCCATTGAACCGCATTTGTAGTATCGCCGTTTTCCTCAACATTCTCCAAAATATCTTTTCCCACCCTCGGTGCAATCTCGACTTGATTATTTGCTCTTTGGGTTCTACCTTAATGGTTCATCATTAGAGGTCTCTTGAAATCTCTTTGAAGAACGATCTTGTATCTCTCTCTTGTTTGAAATCTTTCTCGGTTCGCCGTTCGAATTCTTAGCCTCTTGACTATTTTGGCCTTCTCCACAAGAGTGGAAAAATTTCTAACTTGCTGTGGAGCAATCGAACCCTCACTCATCATTAAGTCCATCCTCAAAAGCACACAACGTTCATGATCTGTTGCTACAATTGTCGGGCATAGCGGCTCGGGCGT
This sequence comes from Gossypium rotundifolium, assembly GCA_025506655.1. Taxonomy (NCBI): domain Eukaryota; kingdom Viridiplantae; phylum Streptophyta; class Magnoliopsida; order Malvales; family Malvaceae; genus Gossypium; species Gossypium rotundifolium. Next base: position 168,939,779 of record CP106727.1, read on the forward strand.
AAAAACTTCGACTTCATATCTTTGCCACGGTCTTACTTACTTGGACAAGATTCGAAATTCTTTCCTTTGGCGTCTACATAACTTTCGTTCCAATGTATTTTCCTTGGAAGGCGACTTTAAAGAATTCCCAATTAATCGGTCTGACTTGGTGCCTTCTCGACGATGAGCCACCAGCGTCGCCTCATCTCTTAACAAGGATCTGACTCCTCTCGGTTTTGCTCAACGGTGCATTCCATATCATCCATAATCCGTTCCACGACTTCGTGCGATATTGACCACATTTGGGGCTACAGGAACTCCTCTAAAACTTACGCATTATTGGACTTAAGTCGCTCTGAAATTGACCCACGAGTTGTTGGCCCAATTCTAGTTCGTGACCCTTTCCAAGACTCGCACATTGCTTAAGTCAATGCATTATCTTCTTCCATGTGATCGCATGATCCGTCTCACTCTCAATTGGCCGAGTCGTCCATTTCAAACATATGATTTGGTGCTTGATCGTAGCACCTCGGCCTCTACCACGCCACGTCTACTGCGTCCACGACCACGTCCTCTTGTGCTCATGATAGCTTGTTCGTTTTATCGATTACAAGTTTTATGAATCGAAAATTTGTTTTGGTGTTTATTAATGATGTTTTATGAAATTTGAGATATAAAGTTATTTTTTGCAACATATCCTATAGTCTCAATCTCTACGGTTTTTCACATCTAAAACTAGAAGTTCTAGAGTGTTCCTATGATCATCATAGTAATTATTAAGCAATAAATACTTACTTGACTTGTTGCTTGGGATGCTTGTGGTGCCATCTTGATCTTTAAAATATAATTGAATGATTTCATCTGAAATTATTTGCGAACCCAAACCACGTAGAGAGTTTTTGGCGGCTCGATACCATTAAATGTAACACCCCAAACCCGGTCTATGCATTGAGACTAGATTTGGTTTGTTACGAATCGAACTATCTTAAACTCTTCAATAAGTTGAAAACTACAATATTATTTTTAATTACGGGGTTTAATAAAAATCGGAAGAGTATTTTAATTTGATGAATATTAGAAAACATTAGTTGAAAAACATTATTAACATTGTATTATCAAAACCCTTAGGTAATTTGTTTAAGAGTTAACAATAATAAAATATTTATAAAGGAATTTCGTATATTTGAAAACCCAAATTTATTTTAATAAAACATTGTATAATCATAGCCCATATTTAAAAGTCCAAAATATAGTTTAAAACCAAACACACATAAAATCCATAAATTATTTATAGAGGCCCTTATTACATTAACCCAAAATAGTAAAATACTTATTAAAAAGTTCGAGTTTAATAAACCCATGTTTTGCAATATGGCCTCCATGAAGTCATCCATTACCCAAGTCCACATCAATTTCCATTACGAGATGGAAAAATTTAAGGGGTGAGTTACTTAGAACTCGATGTATAACTCACTTACTTGTCCTTTGGGCGGATTTTCAATTTATGGATTTGGGCCTTGAGCCTTTAAGTAGAATTAACACATAATTAATATGACATAATGAATACATAATTAATAACATGCATGTAAAATGAATTTTCCTTCAAACCTAATTCCATCCGCTACACACCCTATACCAACCATCACACTTGTGGTGATCAAGTCAACCCACCCAGCCATCACACCAATCATAGGCATTAAGCCAATTTATATTTTGTGGCATAGCCACGAACTAGATGTGACAAAGTCACCAAACTAGAGAGCATTGAGCCAATTATTATTTTGTGGCGAGCCACCGAACTAGAGGCAAATAGCCATTTATAACTTTTGTGGCGAGCCAAGAACTAGAGGCAAAAGCCATAATTTTGTGGCGAGCCATAGAACTAGATTTTGGCAGCAGCCTTCTTCTTTTCATCATTTCCCAACCCATGCAATATGTATACAATAGTAAACTATGGTCATACAATAATTTTATTAAAAGGCCCATTAACAAGAGTTAATATTTCCAAATCTTTATTAAGGCCCATAAATAACATTTTGGCCTAATTAACTATTATCAACTAGGGCCCAAATTTACGATCTAGCAAGAGTTCGCCCATTTATCGATCTAGCAAGTATTTTAGTCCGTTTAACAATTTAATAGAGTTTACGCCCATTATCGATCTATGAGGATTTCGCCCAATTTATAATCAAGCAGATTTACACGATTATCAATCTATGAGTTTTCGGCCCATTTATCGATCTAGCGAGATTTGTTAATTTACAATCAAGCAATTTGACCCGATTATCAATCTAATGAGTTTTCGCCCATTTATCGATCTAGTAGATTTCGCCCAATTTACAATCAAGCAATTTGACCGATTATCAATCTATGAGTTTTGACCCATTTATCGATCTAGCGAGATTTCGCCCAATTTACAATCAAGCAGATTTTGGCCGATTATCAATCTAGCGAGTTTTGACCCATTTATCGATCTAGCAGAGGTTTGGCCCAATTTACAATCTAGCGAGCTTCGGGCCCATTTAGCGATCTAGCATATTTTCTGCCCATTTTCTGAAACATACAACTTACATATTAACAAGTAATTTCTAGAGGCGTTTTCATAATTTTCACGATTTTAGTCGTTTTCATGTATTTTCGTTAAAATATCGGTTGTTACGCTTTATCCGATCTAGTCATTTTACGATTTTACTTCAATACAGAAATTGATATCCAACCGAGAAAAGTGTGAAGTTACACACCTCGATCTGAGAGTACTAATCCTTCTCGCTCCTCGACACCTAAAACATATTTCGATCCGTTAGAACACTATTTTGTCTAAAAAATACATTATCGATATTAGATCCAAAACCTTGCCCTCTTGATTTTGAATCACTTCGATTTTCGGTTTCTCCTCATTTATTGGTTCGTTAGTCACCGAGAATCCACTAACGTACAAAGGCTCGGAAGTTCGTACCACTTCAAATAATTGACTTCCTTCGGAAGATGGTCCATAACCGGTGGAAAATCGAGCCCAGCGAAACCGCTCTTCATTTAAATGGGGATTCTGGTTGCCCTCTTAATATGACTAAACACGCCCTTTTCTTCCTATTTTGAAAGTCTTCAAGATCAAAAGAACATTAATCCAATCTAAAATAATATCGAAATAATACTAAAGGTTTTAAGGATGTGATTTCCTTACCACAATAAATCGATTCCAACGTTTCTACGATTCTCTCGAACACTTGAGTTTCGATCTTCCGTTATTTTACTATATTATAACGAATAAAACGTTAATAGAACAAACGATTATTTCGATCCAAATGGTCCTTCATGACACCATCAATATTTGGCCATATCACTATTAACTAATCGAAAACGAAAAAGAATCCCTTACCTATTTTCCACGATTGAAAAGAAAGGTTTGAGAATGGTGTTTGTGATTGATGAAGATTTCAGCTATGAAGAATCAAAGAAAAAGAAAATGAATTGACTATAGGCACATTAGCATTCGACCATGAGAGTGTAAATGGAGAAAATTTGATTGAAAAGAAATAAAATAAGAGAAAAGATGGTGATGATGTTATTTTGGTTTTCAAAAGAAGAGAAGAAAAAGATGGTTTTAGGAGCTAGGTACATTCGACAATGGTAAAAAGAAAAGAAAAGAATGGCTTTTGGTATAGGTGATTTGGCACTCAAAGAAAAGGCACAAGACAAAGGCTAAAGCAATAAGCAAAATGACCAAATGGTCAAAAGATTAGAGCTTTACCTAGGTTCAATTTCGGCCAAAGGAAAAAGTTGAGAAGAGGAATGCAAAATTTTGCACAAGGTTGCTAGGAATGACCAAAAAGAAACTTCAATTCTTAGCCAAACTATCACCAAAAATTCGGCTCCCCCTATAGTCTAAATTGCCGTCCCTATGCATGGTCAAATGACCATGATATTGTTTCCATAACTTTTCCTTGATATGTGCCCCATATCTTCATATCTTTCCTCAATTTCTTGATTCCCTTCCTTAAGTTAACAATTTCCTTAATCCTTTGATATGCTAACCGAAAATAACATGGTCAACACTTACCATAAATGCTCTTGGCCGACACTTGCTATACATGTGCAGAAAAATTTAAAAAATAAAATTCATCTAGATGTTAAACAAGGGATTCGAACCTCTCCCCTCATGCTACAATTCATGCGCCAACACCACCATGCCATGTACTCAACTTATGTCACTCATTAACACTTAATTTAACTTAAGTATTAATGACACTTGCTTCTCTTCAATAAATTCTCAAATATTAAATTTATTCCTTACCCAAATTATGCTATACTCTTCTTTAGGACTTCAATAAACACGAAAATAAAAGTAAGAAATTTTCCTTTAAAATCTAAACACCAAATCAAGCAATATAAAAATACTCGGATTTTTAGGGTGTTACATTAGTAATAGTAAGAGAAATTAGAGTGAAATGTTTAGTACTCGAGTAGATATTAATGTGGAACTTGAGTATGTGAAAGTCTCGATTGAAGTTGAATTACTTAGGATACTTAGTCGCTCACATGAGGCAAGAAAGTCCGTATAAGACCAAGCCAAGGCATGGCATCGGCAAATAGGCAAATATATCAAGTAAGTCCCTATTAAGACACGGCGTCGAGGGCAAGTTAAGAAATCCCATGTAAAACTATATCCAGAATATAGCATTGGCATCGAGATATATTTGAGATGAGATTCAGTATCCTCGGTCATTCATAGTAATTCATCGGGCAAATGAGTGAAGATTGAATGAGAAAGCAAGGAAGTCAAGTGAGTAAAGCTGTTATTAAGTTATTGGAAACACGTAAATTTATACACTTTTTCATGCCCTTTTTAACTCAAATTTATGCAGTTTCAGTTAAATTCTTCTCGAAAAATAATTAAATATTATAAAATAATTAAATTGTGCTAAAAATATGAACATGATGGATTTTAATTAATTTTATAGTTAATTTTGATTAATTTTTACTATTTTCGACAGATTCGCACAAAGGGCGAAAATTGGCTCGGCAGGCACTACTCGAAGAATAAACTCGGGAAGCAATTTGAAGTATAAAGGCAAATTTATTTCCAGCCCAAGACAGTCCAATTATGAATATTTATTTATAATTTAATTAATTTTAATTTATTCCCAATTTAATTTGGGCTAAATAAATTAATCTTAATTAATTATGAAAAAGGCCCAGTTGAACCGCATCAGTTGAACCAAATCGACGGAGCAAAGAATTGGGCAGCCTAAACCATCCATAATGCTGGCCCAAATCAGCTTATTAGCTGATTTATTAAGCTTGCAAAGAAGCCCTTGAAGACTTTTCAAAGTTGCATTCAACCCCCTCCAAATATAGTGGCATTGTAGATTTGCCCCATGCCATATTTAGCAAAGTTGAATCCATCAACTTTTCCACATAGATGGCCGGCCAAGGGAGGGCTCTTTGGCTGATGGGATTTTCTATTTTTAGCAGCCACAATCAGCTATAAATACCACCCCTTGCTAATCATTCAAATCATCCCTCATCTCTCACATCTCATTCTCTCTTCTCCTCTCTCACTTTCTCTCATTTTCTCAAAAAACCCAAGCCTTCTTGCCAATTTCCCCTCTTGGAAAAGAGGTGTTTTTCCAGCCATTTGGAGCAGCAAGTGGAGTTTTCATAAGCCATCTTGGTAGCTGAGGACAACGGAGAACGAAGAACAGAGCAATTAGTCAAGCCACGGAGAAACACCAGATTTGCTTCTTGTTCCTTATCTCTTTAAATTTCGTTGTTGTTTTGACAAACATGTTTATGAATATTTATGCTATTGAAATGGTTATTTTAATCAGCTTAGCTTGAATTTAATTCGTGTTGGGTTGATTGCATGTCGTCCTCTTAAATTATTAAAATTGTGTTTATGCTGTTATAGGCCTCGGTAAAATGCTTGATTAAGTAAAATCATGCTTAAGTTTTTGGCATTATAATTGTTTAGATAATTAAAGAATTAATTATTTAAACACATTGAAATTGAATTAATGGACACAATACTTAATCTATGCATGTTTAATTCTTCTAAGGTAGCTGAAGATTAAATTAGCATTGTATTTGGCAATACATATGCCTTGCATAACTTGCAAGATTTTTGTGATTAAATTGTTTCAATGTAACATCCAAAATTGGGCCTAGTAGAATTGGGCCCAATGGGCCTTGGGCGTAGGAGTGTTTAAAATTTTTGAGAACAAGAGAACGGCATTATTTCAAGTTGGACTTATTGGGAAGGTGATTTTGAAAAGTTACGGGGTTTCTAGGAAGTTCTGGGTTCAAGTTAGGTAATAGGAAATTTTAGTGTTGAAGCATTTAAAGGGGAAAAGACAAGTGGCTTCTAGCATAAGGGAATAACTGGGCAACTTGCTAGCACAAGAAGAGCTTGTAGCTTAGTGGCAAGTGGCGTGAATGGCATAGGGAAGAGCTTGGGTTCGAATCCCACCTAGTGTAAAATTTTGATTTATTTTTTTGTGCTTCTTTCCTAAGTGTCAGCCATGGTTGTATTTTTGGTAAGGTGGACTTTTTAATTATGGAAAGGTGGCTAAGGAAATATGGTAAGGAGGAGTGTATGGAAAGGAGTAAAAGAAAGGAGCAAGAAGGGGGATATGTTGGCCGGTTTTAGGGAAGATGTTTTGGAAAGAAGTTTATGGTCATCATCGATCCTTTTGGCAAGAGTTTTCACACGGTTTTGTTAGGGAGAGGGAGAGCCGAATTTCTCTTGGCCATTTTGAAAAGCTTTGTTCATTTTGGCATTTTCTTTACCAACTACTTTTCTTTTGTTTTGGCCGAAATACCTAGTCATTGTTCATCTTGTCCCCTTGTTGTACTGTAAGCCTTAATCCATCATTGTTCATTCTTCTTTGGTTGCCAAAACTATCAAGTCATCCTTTGCTGCTACTTATCATTCTCTTAGCTTTGGGTTCAGAAGTTGATTGGTAAGTGGGAGGTTAGGTCGAATATTGGTGGTAAGATGTTACTCTTTATTTCGATATTTTACACCACTCATGTGATTCTATTTTATGGTGATGTTATAACCTTCTTGCTCTTGTGGAAGGGCCGAATATTGGATGAATGCTAACCCCTTTAGTACATCACTTATTTACTTTAGGAACTCATTGCAATAGCCAAAGTGCAAGGCTGGATTTTAGAATCTAGTAGGGAAGGACCACGATTGTGGGGGCAACGAAGAGTGGTTCTTTAGGAAATTCGAATAAGGTGTGTAATTTCGTGCCCTTCCGAATACATGTGAATATTATGTTATTATATATGCTGCATCTCTACATATTGCATGGGATGGGAAAATCAATGTTGAAGAGAAGTGATTCCGGTGGTATTGCCACAAAAAATGTTTGTTAATATGATTTACTATGATTTCGGTGGCTTGGCCACAATCAAAATATGTTATAAATGGCAACTTGCCTGCGTTTGGTGTGTTTGGCGGGGTGGGTTGACTTGATCCCCACAGGTGTGATGGGATGGTACGGGTGGTGTGTAGCAGATGGATTATTAGGATAGGTTGGGTTGCATACATTAAACATATATATATTCTGTTATGTAAATGGGCTTCGGTCCAAGATTATGCTACATGGGCTCCGGCCCAAGTTATTGCTAAATGGATTTAGACCCAGTGGATGACGGTAAGGAGATTATGCATTGAGTTCTTGTAACTCACCCTCCTTTCTTTCTTAATCCTTGTAGATAAATCTCAGTGATGAGGAATTGGGCCCATGGGTGACTCGGTGGAGGCCATACTTCGAAAATAAATGTTTTGAACTTTAGTAAATTAATTTTTTGCTCTATTTTGTTACTTTTATTATGTTGGGTTTAAACTTGTAATAAGGCCTCTGGAATATGTTTTATTTTGCTTTACATTTAGATGTACTTAATATCTTTCTTGAATTATTTTAAATGGGGATTTTATTAAAATCATTAATAATGGTTTTTCCAAAATAGATTAACAAATGAATTTTATAACTAACTTTTACAAATATTTTTAACTTGGAAATTTTCCCTTGAATTATCAATGATATTTTCAAAAGTCACGATTTTATAAGATCTCTAGTTCAACTTATCGATTTATCAATCAACCTTCGAGGTTAGTAGTACTTTATCAAATTTTCAAATCAAACTTGTTTTCTCGATTATAGCAAAACAACACCTATTTTAGTACGATTAAAAATGATTTAACATGTTTTTCTTATGTGACATGTCAGATCCGATCATAATGCATGGGTCGAGTTTGGGGTGTTACATTTTATGGTATTAGAGCCCGGTTGCAAAACTCGACTGTGGTTTGGGTTCAAAATCATTTTCCAAAGCTGTATAAAATTTTAAAATGCATGTTCTAAAGGAAGTATGGCACTAGGGGTATCCGACACCAAGTCAAGTAAGTTTATGTTTTTATTTTGGAAATTATTGTGGTATGATTGTAAAAATACTCTAGAACTTTTAGCTTTAGGAGCTAAAAGTATAGAGATTGAGACTTTAGGATATGTTTTGCTAAAACGACTTTACTTCCTATACTTCATAAAACACTATTTAATAAATGTTGAATAGTATACTGATCCATAAGACTCTTAATAAGATTAAGTCGATTTAGTGAACATGAGTGCTAGAGGGCGTGGACGCGGTGGACGTAGTTGTGGTAAAGGCTGAGGTGCTTGAGCTGGATCTTCAGCACCGAGACATGTGCCTAAAAGGGAGGCGTCGAAATCGCCAGTGGCTGAGACGGGATCTCATGATCGAGCTGGGGTTGATGAGCTGACTCAGTTTGTTAAGGAGGTAGGAGGTTAAAGGAATCGGTGAGGCACTTCGATAGGAGTGCATAGACTGTAAGAAGAAAAAGGATCGTGGTTCTTTAGGGTCACAATCTCGTTCTGTGAAGCGTGTCAGGGCACGACCAAACTTTTCGGCTTGCGATTATTGCGGAAGGCATCATCCGAGTGAGTGCTGGAGGAGGTAAGGAGCATGTTTGAGATGTGGGTCTAAGGAGCATAGGGCTCGGGATTGTTCCATCACCATTAAGACGGGTATGTTTTGGTTGAATGAATAAAATTTTATGAATGAGTGATAAATCATATTTGTTTCTGAGGATTAGATATTTGATGATGTGAAGAGTTTCCAAGATTAAGATAGAAAGCAAATTAGTGCTATTAAGATCAGAGTGCGCAGCGAAAGCATAGTGGTGTGACTTGAGCGGTGCGTTTAGTAGTTGGTTTGAAATTTCGAGGATGAAATTTCTTTAAGGAGGGTAGAATCGTAACATCCAAAATTGGGCCTAGTAGAATTGGGCCCAATGGGCCTTGGGCGTAGGAGTGTTTAAAATTTTTGAGAACAAGAGAACGACATTATTTCAAGTTGGACTTATTGGGAAGGTGATTTTGGAAAGCTACTGGGTTTTTAGGAAATTTCGGGTTCAAGTTAGGTCATAGGAAATTTTAGTATTGAAGCATTTAAAGGGGAGAAGACAAGTGGTGTCTAGCATAAGGGAATAATTGGGCAACTTGCTAGCACAAGAGAAGCTTGTGGCTTAGTGGCAAGTGGCGTGAATAGCAGAGGGGAGAGCTTGGGTTCAAATCCCACCTAGTGCAAAATTTTGATTTGTTTTTTTGTGCTTCTTTCCTAAGTGTCGGTTATGGTTGTATTTTTGGTAAGGTGGACTTTTTAATTATGGAAAGGTGGCTAAGGAAATATGGTAAGTCGGAGTGTATGGAAAGGAGTAAAAGAAAGGAGCAAGAAGGGGGATATGTTGGCCGGTTTTAGGGAAGATGTTTTGGAAAGAAGTTTATGGTCATCATCTATCCTTTTGGCAAGAGTTTTCATACGGTTTTGTTAGGGAGAGGGAGAGCTAAATTTCTCTTGGCCATTTTGAAAAGCTTTGTTCATTTTGGCATTTTCTTTACCAACTACTTTTCTCTTATTTTGGCCGAAATACCTAGTCATTGTTCATCTTGTCCTCTTGTTGTACCGTAAGCCCTAATCCATCATTGTTCATTCTTCTTTGGTTGCTGAAACTATCAAGCCATCCTTTGCTGCTACTTATCATTCTCTTAGCTTTGGGTTCGAAAGTTGATTGGTAAGTGGGTGATTAGGCTGAATATTGGTGGTAAGATGTTACTCTTTATTTCGATATTTTACACCGCTCATGTGATTCTATTTTATGGTGATGTTATCAACTTCTTGCTCTTATGGAAGGGCCGAATATTGGATGAAGGCTAACCCCTTTGGTACATCACTTATTTACTTTAGGAACTCATTGCAATAGCCAAAATGTAAGGCTAGATTTTAGAATCTAGCAGGGAAGGATCACGATTGTGGGGGCAACGAAGAGTGGTTCTTTAGGAAATCCGAATAAGGTGTGTAATCTCGTACACTTCCGAATACATGTTTGAAATGGTGTGTAATCTCGTACCCTTCTGAATACATGTTTGAAATGGTGTGTAATCTCACACCTCTCTGAATATTTGCATGAAATTTTTTGTGATTTGGTTGAAAGATCGAAAAATCGAAAACCGGCATTTGTGATCACTCGGGCGTGCGTATGTTCGTAGTAGAAACCATATTTTGCAATGAAACAGTTTTTGATTAGCAGCAGAGATGTGACTTTGAAAAATCATGAAAAATAGGATAAAGGGAATTAGAAAGTGAATAAGGTATAGAATTAAAGCTTACTATGTCTAGTTTTATATGAAAGAAACAGAAGAGGAAGAGGAATTTTATATTCTGTGATATTTTAATTTTAGTGAGACTGGCTCTGAATGACTTCGTGGTTCTCTATTCTGTCTTGGAAAAATCATTCAAAATTGTAAAAAGTGAATTATGAGTTAAAATTTATATGTATAGATTTCTTAGTGAGTCTAATTTCAATAGAAACAAGTGGAAGCAACATATGAAAACTGTACAGTTAGGTATTTGAATTTAGGGTAAGAGAGGTCAGAACCATTGGTTAGTGAAACAAGGGAAACTTTAATGAATAAACTTTACTAAATGGCTAAGTCAAAAGTTCTGGAAAAATTGTACTAAGAAGATATATGAGTCTAGTTTCAAGGAAAATTTACGGATCTAAATTTTGAGTTTCCTAATTCGAGTTATAGTCAATTTAGTCAATATGATGCAGATGGACAGTTTCAATTTTTATGCCCCAAATTAGTAGTTAAGTCCGGGGTTGCGAACTTACGAAAATACCCTCGATGGGTAAAATTACAGAAATACCTTTAGGTTGTGAAATTACCAAAATGCTTCTAATGGGCCGAATTAAAAAAATGCCCCTAATGGACCGAATTACGAAAATGCCCCTAATGGGCTGAATTACGAAAATGCCCTAAAGGGCTGATTTGCTTGAATGCCTTAATGGGCCGAATTACTATTGCTTAAATGGGCCAATTCACCGAAATGAATTCTTAGATTAATGATTGTTGTTTATGCATGTGAATATTATGTTATTATATATGTTGCATCTCTACATATTGCATGGGATGAGAAAATCAATGTTGAAGAGAAGTGATTCGGTGGTATTGCCACAAAAATGTTTGTTAATATGATTTACTATGATTTCGGTGGCTTGGCCACAATTAAAATATGTTATAAATGGCAACTTGCCTGCGATTGGTGTGTTTGGCGGGGTGGGTTGACTTTATCCCCACAGGTGTGATGGGATGGTACGGGTGGTGTGTAGCGGATGGATTATTAGGATGGGTTGGGTTGCATACATTGCACATATAAATATTCTGTTATGTAAATGGGCTTCGGTCCAAGATTATGCTACATGGGCTCTAGCCCAAGTTATTGCTAAATGGATTCATACCCAGTGGATGACGATAAGGAGATTATGCACTGAGTTCTTGTAACTCACCCTCCTTTCTTTCTTAATCCTTATAGGTAAATCTCAGTGACGAGGACTTGGGCCCATGGATGACACGGTGGAGGCCATACTTCGAAAATAAATGTTTCGAACTTTAGTGAATTAATTTTTTGCTCTATTTCGTTACTTTTATTATGTTGGGTTTAAACTTGTAATAAGGCCTCTGGAATATGTTTTATTTTGCTTTACATTTAGACGTACTTAATATCTTTCTTGAATTGTTTTTTAAAATCATTAATAATGGTTTTTCCAAATAGATTAACAAATGGATTTTATAACTAACTTTTACAAATATTTTTAACTTGGAAATTTTCTCTTGAATTATCAACGATATTTTCAAAAGTCACGGTTTTATAAGATCTCTAGTTCAACTTATCGACTTATCAATCAACCTTCGAGGTTTGTAGTACTTTATCAAATTTTCAAATCAAACTTGTTTTCTCTACTATAGTAAAACAACACCTATTTTAGTACGAATAAAAATGATTTAACATGTTTTTCTCATGTGACATGTCAGATTCGATCATAACGCATGGGCCGGGTTTGGGGTGTTACATTCAAGGTAAGGATACTTTGCTACCTCACATGATCTTTTATATGCTTATTAGGTTGAATTAATCGGTTGAATCACATAGGAATATGCTAGAGATTGTTTAATTTAATAAGTATGCATGTGCAATAACATGTAAATATGTTCATAAGTTAGCAAATTACCGAGTTGTCGTGATTTATTCGTAACAAGTATAAGCATGAGTTTAATAATTCTAAGTTAAGAAATGTAATTAATCCAACACAATTATATCATCTTGATTAAAATCAGCTTTTGAAATCGTGCATTAGAATTTTATTTTATTTTACTTTACTTTGGTTTCCTTTTTTTAGTTTTTAAATTTTCCTTAAATTCAAATATTTTCCCTTCACCAAAGTGTTTAAAATCATTTTCATAGATAATTCTTTTACAGTCCTTATGGGTACGATAACTCGACATTTACTTGTCACTTTATTACTTGTTATGATTGTTCACACTTGCACATTTCCACTGTTCCAAGTTTTTGGCGCCGTTGCCGGGGACTGTTTTAAAAGATATTATTTGTGAAATTGTTAATTTTGCATTTTGGTCTTTTTTTTCTGTTAAATTTTAATTCCATTTTTTTTGTGTTTGTTTCAGAGTATTGATCAAATTATTGACTTACTTCCTGTAAACCCCAAAATTGAAAAGACTTTCTAACAAAGGAGAAGACAAGCGAACCAAAGAAGGACCGAAGATATGAATTTCGAAAATCCAAACCAAAATCCAGGAGGAACATTCACTTATAATACTCACAATCCGATCATTGTTGCCGATGATAGAAACTATGCCATTCAACATTATGCCATTCCTCTATTCAACGAGCTCAATCTGAGTATTAAGAGACCCGAAATCGAGGCACAACAATTCGAGCTAAAGCCAGTCATGTTCCAGATGCTTTAGGCTGTGGGCCAATTTAGTGGAATGCCTACTGAAGATCCTTATCTTCACTTAAGACTATTTATGGAAGTGAGCGATTCTTTCAAGTTAGCCGGAGTTTCTGAAGATGCCTTACAATTGAAGTTGTTCCCATATTCGTTAAGGGACAGAGCTCATACCTGGTTGAACTCATTGTCACCGAAATCTATTTCTACATGGCAAGAATTAGCCAAAAGATTCCTCTTGAAGTATTTCCCGCCAAGCAAGAATGCTAAGATGAGGAACGAGATCACTGCCTTCCACCAAATGGATGATGAGTCCTTGTATGAGGAATGGGAAAGATTTAAAGAGTTATTATGAAAGTGCCCTCATCATGGAATCCCTCATTGCATTCAACTTGAGACATTCTATAATGGTCTTAACGCTCACAAAAGGATGGTAGTGGACGGCTCTTCTAATGGTGCTCTCCTTTTAAGTCTTATAACGAGGCTTATGAAATTATTGAGAGGATTTCCATCAACAATTATCAATGGCCAACCAGTCGTGCAGCGTCAGGAAGACGAGTCGCTGGAATACATGAAGTAGACTCTCTTACTTCACTCGCATCTCAAGTATCATCAATATCCTCGATGCTTAAAAACCTTACTACTAATGGGTCTAATGGTTTTGCAGCACAGCCACCTAATCAATTTGAGAATATAGCCTGTGTCTATTGTGGATAGGGACATTTTTTTGAAGAATGTCCATCGAACCCCGAATCTGTCTACTACATGGGCAATCAGAACCAAAACCAAGGAAGGCAAGGGCTATAATCAAACTTTTATAACCCATCATGGAGAAACCACCTGAATTTCTCTTGGAGTAACCAAGGGGCTGGAACCAATACCACTTACACCCAACACAAACCAACCCAGCCACTTAATTTTCCATAACAAGTTGAGGAACTAGTTCAAGCTGAAGCATCCAACATCTTGGAGAATTTGCTGAAGACATACATGGAAAAGAATGATGCCTTAATCTAGAGCTAAGCAACTACATTGAAGAATCGAAAAACCAAATGGGCCAGCTTGCAACTAAAATTAGGAACCAACCACAGGTACCTTACCTAGTGATACGAAAAATTTGAGAAATTCGGGAAAGGAGCACTACAAAGCACTGACACTGAGGAGTAGAAAGAAGATAGAGCCCAAAACCATTGAACTTGAAACGGAGCAAGTTGTAGCACAAGACAAAGAGGAAGTTCAACCAAGTGTTGAAACTCCTGTACCACAGAAGTCAAATTCAATAATCCTTGATGAGGTAAACACTAAACCAGTTAGTTTTGATTATCTAACACCCTTGTCAGATGGAGAAAAGTTTCCACAAAAGAGTTGTCCGGTTAAAGCTAAGATTCCACCATTGCCGTATCCTCAACGATTCTAGAAGTAGCAACAAGATACTCAGTTGAAAGAAATTTTTTATGACAAGGTGATTTTTAATGACTTCGATGCTGCTAAATCCGCAGATGTAGTCGAAGACTATTTTGCTATTTTCAAGATGGAATCACTGGCTTCTACAGAATTGGATCCCAATTCTTTAGACAATCCATTAGAACATATTCTATTGGAGGATTCACCAAGTGATGATGAAGACAAGGAATGTTTGGCTTGGTTAGAAGCTAATTCGAAGGAATTCACTCAAGAAGTTCCACTCGAATCATTAGAGTTATTATCTCAAGAGTATACGCAACCAAAGTCATTGATTGAAGAGCCAGCTAAATTGGAACTGAAGATTTTGTCTCCTCATTTGAAATATGACTATTTGGGTCTATCTTCGACTTTACCTGTCATTATTTCAGTTGAGTTCACCAAAGATCAAAAAGAAGAGGCACTTGTGATTTTGGAAAGGCACAAGAAGGGTGTTGGATGGATTATTGCAGATATTCGAGTCACGGGTTGGAAGATTTGTAGGAATTACAGGAAGTTAAAGAAGACCACCAGGAAAGATCATTATAGATTTTCTTTCCCTAATAAGATGTTGGGCATATTTGATGGGAAAGAATATGATTACTTCTTGGATGGTTGTGGTTGGTATGACAAATGGCCATTTGACACCACCATGGTCAATGACAATCCTAAATAAAATGAAGGGAGTTCTCTTCACTTTCTTTATCGTTATTTTATATTTTTAGTTTTTTTCTCATTTGAATAAAATGGTAGGCTTAGATAAAATTTTCTTTAGTTCATTACATTAATTAAAACTCTGTCTAGGAGAATGAGATTTAAGCAGGACCATCCGTGACCCTTCCATTCTTTCCTGGGAGTTTAATTTAATGTAATTTTAAAAAAAATATTTTTCTAAGTAGCCCAAAGAATTTAAGTTTTTTTTTTTTTTTGTTAAATAAAGGGTCAACTTTTAACCCAAGCACTAATTTCTTTGAGTTTTTATTTTCAGTATAGGAGCTTAGGATCCAAAAAGGACATGCTATTGGGCTTAAGACACTACTAAGAAGGGAAATATTCAACCCTTTTCTAAACAGACCTATAGCCCTTGCCTTATTCCACCACCACTCCCAAGTAGCCCAATTGTGCATCTCACTTAATCCCTTAATGTTGCAGCCCTTAATCACCACCCCAAACACTTTCATTCAAAGTCACCAACTACTACACCTAAACTATCCTTAAAACCTCCACCCTCCTCAACTCTAAACCTTACCCTCTGCCACTCACCCACCCGCCCAAAACTGAAACCACCCTTAACAAATTCCCTAAGTTTGACGCTGAGAGTCCCTTTATCTAGTACTATTCCATGAAGTGAACAGTTTGGTAAAATGGCTATGCTGCAACACATGTAGTTGCAGTAACAAGATTACTGGAGATACTCAAAAAAATATGGGATGACTCAATCAAAGATGCATTTAAATTATATACTTGAACCATGTACTCCAATATCGAGGAAGGAAAAAGATGAGTCAGATTCTGATGGACCTGCAAATAAATAAAAAGGGGAGATCTTTACTTTATTTCATTTTCTTTCCTAGGTTATTTAATGTTTTAGGATTAGGTTTTATAATAATTTTTATTTTTTCACAATAAAACAAGAGATAGGAATCATGAATAAAATCTGAACAAGTCACAAAGGCTAAAGTGTGGCAATAGGTATATACATGTCTAGGATTGGATTTTAGAGAGAGCTTGGTACTTAAGCAGTCAATTTGACTCACCTCCTCTTTTCTAAAATCCTACCTGGTGTATAGTATTTATTCACTTTAAACAATGAGGCCATTGTTCATTTTTAGTTGGGGGACCGAAAATTGAAATTATTTCCACTCGAGAATAAATTTTTTTCTTTTAATTATTAATATGATATATTTTTGTTCAATAAATTTGAATTTTGTTAAGTATGCTAAATTTAAGTATGAATAAAGTTTGATTATTTCAATAAATTGTTATGTTAGCTTAATAATGACATGAAATGTATTTCTAATAAAGCATGCAATGCATACCATAAAATTTTAGTTCTTTAGGAAAGTTAGGCATGCATGAAAGTTTAAGTCTTTAGAATTGACTTAGTACTTTCTTGAGGCAAAATCCTAGGAAGCATGGAACGTTGAAAATGATTTAGGCAACTATTGTTTAGACTGTTTGAGCCTTTCAAGCCAACCATGATGAAATTTTTTGAAACCCAAATTTGAGACTTCATGGCCTAATTTTATTTGAACCCTTACAAAATTAGCCATCTGTTACATCCCGAATTAGGGCCTAGTCAGAACAGTGGTTTCAGGACCACAAATCTGATGTTGAGAAATTTATTTTATTTATATTTTTATGGTTTACAATTTCACGGAATGATTTCATGAAAATCTTAATCGAAAATTCTGACGGTTGGGCACTCAATTTAGTAAAAAGAACTAAATTATAAAAAGTGCAAAAGTTGAGTTCTACATGTTAGAGGTGTCTAATTGTTATGTGTTTTAAAATTTGAGGTCCTTAAAATTCAATTAGACCATTGGATAACTTGATGGACAAAAATGGGCATGAATAGGACAAAATTGAAAGAAAAGCCTTAAGGGTATTTTAGTTATTTAGTGTTTTAAATGAATAAAAAGACAAAAGAAAAAAAAAATCTGCTCATCTTCTTCAAGTTGCTGCCAAAAACTTCTAGACTCCATGGATAAGGGTTTCAAGCTTTTCAAGCTTCATAGTAAGTGTTTCTGAGCCCCGTTTTTAATGTTCATCGTATTTTTGGAATCCCGGTAACTCGACTAAGCTAATTCTACCATTAATTCGAGCTAGGTTTTATATTTGAAAAATTACCCATAGGTGAAAAATGTGTATTTTGATGTTTTGTGATAGAATATGAAGCTTAGAATTATGTTAAACGACTTTTGCTAAGCAATTTTAGTAAAAACGAGTAAAATGGCATAATCGGTAAAAATTATTATTGTTTATAATTGTATGTTAGAGCAAGAATTTGATGTTTCTATAGAAGGGAAAAATGTTCATCATGTCATAAAACATAAGAAAAAGGAATAAAGTTTAATTTACGAGCCTAGGGGTAAAAGTGAAAATTTTTAAAAGTTTAGGGGCAAAATTATAATTTTACCAAAGTTTGAGTTAGGGACTGTTTTGAGTAGTACATTAATTAAATAAGTGAAATGTGATGTTTTAGACCCCGAAAAATGAGATTTAGACCTAGAACGGAAGGAAAATCGAAAATCGGGAAAGTTGGTAAATTACCGTTTCTGGATCTGAGGTAAGTCGGTGTGTTAATAATAATGCAATAATGTCGTAATGTATGTTTGAAACCTAAATTGTGGTATTAAATTGATTTTTTTGAATTACATTTTAGTATATTATGTTGGTGAATTGATTTAATAATATGTTTATGCTAAAAAGGTGACATAGGTGACATGGAAGATGGGTTGAAATGTTGTGCTTAAAGGTGTTTTCTATGCCTATGGTTATTATGTGAAATGGAAAGTATATATGTAAATAATGCATTTATTTTACTTGTTCAATAATTATTTTTCTAGATATTATGGAAATCATTGGGTGATAACTAAAATATGAAAATATATGGAATGGGAAATTCTAGATTGAACCTTCGGAAAACTGAGAGATACGGACAATATGTAGCTAGGTCACATGAGTGATAAGGGACCTTCACTGTGTGCACAAGAAAGCTACGAGATGGCAAAATTTGATATGTAGCTAGGCCACATGGATGATAAGGGACTTTCACCATGTGTGCAAGAAAGCTATGGGCTAATAATTTCATATGTAACTAGGTCACATGGTAATACTGTGTGTATACCATGTGTACAAGAAGGTTACGGGTTATGAGTAGCTAGGTCACATGAGTGGTTCCTAGTGTTGGACTCCATGTAGACAAGAAAGCTACGAGATGGAATGGCTAGGTCACATGGGTGATAAGGGACCTTCACAATGTGTACAAGAAAGCCGAATTATGTGTAGGTGGAGCTATGTGCTGAGATCACCGATGTATCGGGAGTTTTCCAAAGGGGTTCAACAAGATAACTTACTAATGGTGATTGGTGTGATCATGTTATGAATAAGTGCAGGAGTGAATGTGACCAATTGAGAAATGTGGCAAATGTATGTGTGAGCAAGGGTGCATGTGACCATATGTGTATGTGCATAATGTGTTTGATATGTGATACGTGATTGAAATTGTGGTAAGGCTGATATGGTGTAAACACCATTATGAGTACTCGTAAATATTGGTTATGATTATTCATTCGTATGGCTATTTTTGAATATGCTCGGTGTTATGTGTGCATATATGGAAGTAATATAAAGAAAACATGGGAGAGTAAAATTTTCAGTAAAATAGATTGAAACAGCAGCAGTTATGTGACTTTGAAAAATCACCATAAATCGTAGAATTTGAATTGTATGTTGTATGGATATTTATTTAAATATTATTGAGTCTATTTTCATATAAAAGAAACAGAGAAAGCAAAGGATTTGTATATTTTGAGATATTTAAATTTTTGTAAGACTGGTTCAGAATGATTACGTGATCCCCTGTTCTGCCTTGGAAAAATCATTAAAAATTTTATAAAAATTTTTATGGTGTGTAATTTATATCCTCAGAATCCTTGATGAGTCTAATTTTGAGAGAGACAAACGGGAAGGTTATACAAACTCTATATAATGAGAAATTTTAATTTTAGTGATGAGGTGTTAGAGCTATTGAACAGAGAAACAGGGAAATATTTAATGAATAAACTGTATTGATTGAATAAACCAAAAATTCTGGAAAATTTATGGTATTAAGATATGTGAGTCTAGTTTAATATAAAATTAGCAGATATTAATTTTGAGTTCTGTAGCTTATGAAATAATTAAATTAGTGACTAAGACTCAGAAAAACAGCCTAAGCTGAACTTAAGAAAAAGGGTAAAACTATCTGAGTATTGATTCTATTTCCTTGAGTATATTTATCCAGAAATGGGTTAATATTGTTAATTAAATTGCTTATTATTATTAATATGTCAACTTACTAAGCTATAAAACTTACACCATTTTCCCATTTCTCTTAGTGTTGTTAGGTTGGCTCGAGGTTGGAGATCGTTGGAGGTATCATCACACTATCAATTTGTCAAGTTGTAATCACAAAAATCCATAATTATTTTCAAGTGAATGGCATGTATAGAGATTTAGTTATTGGTTGTATGTATTATTATGAATTGTACATGGGATCCAGACATGGGCATGTGAGAACCTCACGGTCTACTCACATGGCCGTGTCATATGTCACACGGGCGTGTGACCCTGTTTTGGTAAAAAAAAATTCTAAATGTTGAAAAGTTTCGGTTTGGTCCCGAACCAACTTTACTATTTGTTTTGGGCCTCGTAAGCCCATAATAGGGACATAGAGTGTGACTATGAATGGTTTTAATGTGTAATTGAAATGTATGTATCGGAGAAGTGTATAAGATTGCTGTAATGCCTCGTACCCTGATCTGGCGACAGATAGGGGTAAGGGGTGTTACACCCTCACTTCTCTTAATTATCTTAAAAATATCCCAAACATTAGACTTAGTACCATTCAGAATATCGTTTGAAAATAAGTTTGGGGGAGTTGAAAAGAAGTATCAATTGCTCGAAAAATTGTAGTACATGAAGCAAGTGCTCGAATTTGAGCTTGAATAAAAAAAAAAAAAAAAGCATGTACTTGGAATAAATGGTTGAAAGAGCAGAAGTTGGTGTATCAAGGGTAAGAATTTTGAAGGTTCGATTTTAAGCTGAGTCTAGGGTTTTTAAGCCAAAAAATTGTCTATCCTTTACCTACCCCTAAGCCCAGCCACGTTACGACCTTGTTAAAGACCTATTGATTCAAAGTTCCAATGTTACCTACATTAGTGGAGAGAAATTGCTCTGTTCAACATCTGAAGACATCAGTTAAGCTTAATGATTGCAGCTTAATTTTGAATAAGGAATTAAAATCAACTTGGTAGTGAGTAACATGTCTTTATTAAGAAACATTTAGTCTAATTTTGCTAGTATAATAATTGTTGGGGGTAATTTGAACGATATGTATACTTAAGTAGCATAATTGTCAAATTTCTTATTTTTGAGCCTAAGTATATTAAATTCATAATTTTGAGAAGGAAGTTGTTCTGAAGGAGTTTTTCAAAGGTGTTCCCGAGAAAATTCTTTTCAAATTTGTGCATTACTCGAGATGAGCAATGAATTAAGTTTGGGGGTGTGGAAACACAAAATTTATACATTTTTTCATGCCCTTTTTTAACTCAAATTTATGCAGTTTCGGTTAAATTCTTGTCGAAAAATAATTAAATATTATAAAATAATTTTGATTAATTTTTACTATTTTCGACAGATTCTCACAAAGGGCAAAATTAGCTAGGCAGACACTGCTCGAAGAATAAACCTGGGAAGCAATTTGAAGTATCAAGGAGAATTTATTTCCATCCCAAGACAGTCCAATTATGAATATTTATTTATAATTTAATTAATTTTAATTTATTCCCAATTTAATTTAGGCTAAATAAATTAATCTTAATTAATTATGAAAAAGGCCCAGTTGAACCGCATTAGTTGAACCAAACCGATTGAACCGAACGAGCAAAGAATTGGGCTGCCAAAACCGTCCAAAATGCTGGCCCAAATCAGCTTATTAGATGATTTATTAAGCTTTCAAAGAAGCCCTTGAAGACTTTTCAAAGTTGCATTCAACCCCCTCCAAATATAGTGGCTTTGTAGATTTGCCCCATGCCATATTTAGCAAAGTTGAATCCATCAACTTTGCCACATAGATGGCCAGCCAAGGGAGGGATCTTTGGCTGATGGGATTTTCTATTTTTAGCAGCCACAATAAGCTATAAATACCACCCCTTGCTGATCATTGAAATCATCCCTCATCCCTCACATCTCATTCTCTCTTCTCCTCTCTCAGTTTCTCTCCTTTTCTCCAAAAACCCAAGCCTTCTTTGCCGATTTCCCCTCTTGGAATAGAGGTGTTTTTCCAGACATTTGGAACAGCAAGTGGAGTTTTCATAAGCCACCTTGATAGCCGAGGACAATGGAGAACGAAGAACGGAGCAATCAGTCAAGCCACGGAGAAACACCGATTTGCTTCTTGCTCCTTATCTCTTTAAATTTTGTTGTTGTTTTGAAAAACATGTTTATGAATATTTATGATACTGAAATGGTCATTTTAATCAGCTTAGCTTGAATTTAATTTGTGTTGGGTTGATTGCATTTCATCCTCTTAAATTATTAAAATTGTGTTTATGCTGTTATAGGCCTCGGTAAAATGCTTGATTAAGTAAAATCATGCTTAAGTTTTCTGGCATTATAATTGTTTAGATAACTAAAGAATTAATTATTTAAATGCATTGAAATTTTAATTAATGGACACAATACTTAATCTGTGCATGTTTAATTCTTCTAAGGTAGCTGAAGATTAAATTAGCATTGTATTTGGCAATACATATGCCTTGCATAACATGCAAGATTTTTGTGATTAAATTGTTTCAAGGTAAGGATACTTTGTTACCTCACATGATCTTTTATATGCTTATTAGGTTGAATTAATTGGTTGAATCACATAGGAATATGCGAGAGATTGTTTAATTTAATAAGTATGTATGTGCAATAACATGTAAATATTTTCATAAGTTAGCAAATTACCGAGTTGCCATGATTTATTCGTAACAAGTATAAGCATGAGTTTAATAATTCTAAGTTAAGAAATGTAATTAATCCAACACAATTATATCATCTTGATTAAAATCAGCTTTTGAAATCGTGCATTCAAATTTTATTTTACTTTATTTTATTTTTTTTGGTTTTTAAATATTCCTTAAATTCAAATATTTTCCCTTCACCAAAGTGTTTAAAATCATTTTCATAGATAATTCTTTTAAAGTCCTATGGGTACGATAACTCAACATTTACTTGTCACTTCATTACTTGTTATGATTGTGTACACTTGCACATTTCCACCGTTCCAGTTATGCTAGTTAAAGCTGACTAAGAGTGTTATGCATGTTATGAATGAAGAAGTTGAGATTATGTTTACCATATCAAAGTATGTTGATGTATGTGATTAATGCAATATTTATAATAGCACAATTGAGAGTGCTTTGTATCACATTGGTACATGATGCTCTACTAAATAGAGTAATTGTTGTTGAACATAAGATTGAAGTCCTAGGGGACTAAAATAGAAAGGCTATTGTTGAGATACAAAATGATACGGTTCTGTATGAGACCATATCCAAGAAACAGTTTTGGTAACAAATATGATAATCGTATAAGACCGTATTCAGAATATGGAATCGATACTTGATGTGGAAGTCCATATAAGACCTTATCCAGGATATGACATTGGCATTTAAAGAGACTCCATATAAGACCACCTTGGGGATGTGGCATTGGTTTGGTGCCTACATGAATGATGATGAATAAGCGTCTTTGAATATCCCTAGTGATCAATGAGACATGTAGATGAGTAAAAAGTAGAAATGAGATGAATACTAAAGTCACGTGAAGGAGTGAATTTAGGGACTCGTGAATGAATCACGAAGAAACGATTATGATATGTGGCAGAAAATGTGTTATATGAAGGTAAATATGAGTAAGTTGGCTCGAAGTCTATAGTTTGTGCATGGTTAGTTGATGCCATGGATGGATTATAATAATCTCCTTGGGTATTACGTATAAATATATGTTACCTTTCAAGGCTGATGTAGTTGTTCTTTCCATAGACCGTGATTGTGCGAGAATGTTAGATGATAGTAAAAATTAGACAAAATGGTTGTCAATTTAATTAATTGAAATCAACATTTCTTTATTTCCCCGTAACCCTATTTGGGTACTTTGAGGAGGAAGTCGGGGATGATTCTAGTATAAGAAGTGAAATCACAAGTTTCACGTTGTATGATGAGTTTTCGAGTGAGCTGAATAGAGTTAGTGAATTCGATCGAGGTGTCCCTACTATCGTGAGATATAATGATAGTAAAGGTTTTAGATTAGCATAGCAATAGATACTCAGATGATAATATGCTTAAAATATGTTCTTAGTATGGAGAAAATAGTAGATTAATGTATTGAGATATGATTCAATCTCTGTGTATATTCACGTATGAATCCATAAAGAGAATAAAATTCTATGTATACATGAGTAGGGAGCATGATACAAAGGTATGCTCATCAAAATGTTTAAACTGTGATACTGGAGTTGAAAGCTATAGAAGAAGTTATTAATTGAAAGTTCTAATACTGAGTTCAGTCTGAATCAAGAAAAAGAGTTGACAGGTTGGTGATCTCGAGACGATCACTTCTGTGTCTTTATTGTAAGTTAGATGTTATGAAAGATCCATGTTAAGTAGTGTGAGTTAGTTACTCGGTTGATCCTAGTTGGTAATATCCTAGTTTCAGCAAGGTTAATGACTAGAGTGAGTTTTCTTTTTAGAATAAAAGGGTTCAAGAGTGAGATATTAAATGGTATTTTAAATAAGCTCGAATGAGTTTATTTAAGGTGATAAAATCCAGGTTGGATAAGATTTCCGTTGTTGATGTTTCCTTGAGTAGAAGTCGAATGATGATAAATCCAGAACTTATGCGAAAGTTTTGGTATGAGATTTAGTAGTAGCATATCTACTAATATAAGAATAAGGATGTACAATTATGTGCATAAATGTTTTGACACTAGAATACATTTCACGATACGATTGGGTTTATGGCCAGAAGTAGTTGACCACTAAAAGCTGAGTTTTTAAGGCGTGCAAGTCAAGAGTATTAATGTTGGTGAATGCTTTAATGAGAAAGTGAGATAAAACCTTATTGATTTCAAATTTGGCTTGACAAAATTCCCAAGAAGGGGAAATGTCATTCGAATTGTTGTAAATCAATCGGTAAAGATCCGAGTGATCATTTAGATGTGTACAGAGTTCTAAATTAGTGGATTACTAAGTATACGCCTTGGAGGAAGAAATACCTAGGTTGCAAGTGATGCCTTGACCTTGTGTATGATAGCTTAAAGGTTGTTGACAAGAGAAACTTGAGGATAAATGGATTTGTGATTTTGAAGAGTTTATGGAAACATTGTAAGAATGTGGGTAGCAAATTCTCCTAATAAGATTTTCGGGGACGAAAATCCCTAAAGGGGGGAGAATAGTAACAGCCTAATTTAGGGGCTAGTCGAATTAGTGATTCTACGAAATAGTGATCTTAGAATCACTAATTCGAGGTTTGATAAATTTATTTTCATGTTATATTATGTGTTATAACATGTTTATAAGGATGTACGGAAATTTTGGTGCTTTAATTTTAGCAATTTCATGCTAAATCGTGAAAAAGGAATAAATCGCATAAAGTGCAAAAGTTACATTCTATAGGCTAAAGGTACCAAATAGCCATGAAATGATAATTGGATTTTTTTAAAGGGCAATTAGACCATCTTGAATGTGTTGGCCGGCCATGTAGACAAGGGGGACAAGAGCTTTCAATTTTGGTCAAAGTTGGTGGCTTAAATTGATGTTTTATAATAAAATAAAGAAAGGAAAAAGATATCATCTTTCCTCTCTTCTTCTCCACCGAAAGTTTCAGCAAACAAGGGGTGTTTGAAAGCTCAAAATTTCAGTAAACTTTACTCCACTCAAGTGAGTGATTTTGATGGTTTTTTCTTGAAGAAAATTGTACTTTTGAGATCCCTAAAGCTTAAGCTTTCTAAAGAGGAGACTATTTTGCATTATGGTAAAAAGTTTAAAGATTTACCATGTGAGATTTTAAGTTGTTAGCTGAGTTTTTATGGAAGAAAATGAATGGTAAAGTGATGAGAAACAACTTTTGTGAAAGGTGTTGTTATGAAAACACCTAATTTGGGCTAAAATGCAAAAGTTGTGATTTGTTCATTAGGGCATGAAATAGATGAAATTGTGGATAGTTATAAGAGGATTAAATGTTCATATAGGCTTGCTTAACAAGAAAATGTGATAAAAATTTATTTACGAGCCTAAGGGCAAAATCATAATTTTGCCAAAGTGTAGGGGCAAAATAGTCATTTTTGCCTAAAGTGTAGATTTTGGTATATTATGATTTATAGGTGATTGAATCAATAAATTCCATTGTTCTAGATTAAAGAAAACGAGATTCAGACCTAGAACGGGTGAAAAGAGAAATGCGGGCAAAAAGTCCCTTTCGGCCCTTACGACATCGAGGTAAGTTCATGTGCGATTGTTGTAATTACGTTTGAGATAATTTAATATTCCAATATAATATGGAATGTATATTTATTCAATGAATGTTTGAAATATCTTTTGATGAGATGTTAAAAGAATCTAAGAGTAATAGAAAATGTATATAGCATGATATGATGATAGTTAAGGTCTCGTGTAAGACCATGTTGGCATATAGCCTCGGTGTAAGTTATTGAATAAGACCATGCTAGGGACATGGCATTAATACGATATATCATGTAAGACCCTATTAGGGTATAATGTCAATATGACGTTATGCGTATAAGACTCAATAGTGTTATTTAATAGTTTGAGTGATTCAACAGGTATGTTGAAAGAGAGAAAGTATGTGGTTGTGCCATGAGAAGCACAAGTATGTGTTAGAACTGAATTGAAATGAATTTAGAATATGATAAAACCTAGTGGATTATGTGTAATCAACGCACCTAGTTGCATAAGATAGATTTATAAATGCATTGTGTGAATGTGAACGATTATTGTAGAATCTAAGTAAGAATGATAGCGAGTGAGGATGTTCACAGATGAACATTTGAATTAGAGAAATGTATGTGGATAAATATTTGTGAATGTATAATAATGGTGAGCTGAGTTCAAATTCACCTCATTGAGGGTTATTGATGGGCTGTGTGCGATACCATCAACCATATTATCATTGATGGGCTGTGTGCGATATCATCAACCATATTATCATTGGTGGGCTGTGTGCGTTACCACCTGATTAATTATTAATTGATGGGCTTTGTGCGAAAACATCAACCATATTATCATTGGTGGGCTGTGTGCGTTACCACCAGATTAATTATTAATTGATGGGCTGTGTGCGATACCATCAACTATATTATTATCGGTGGGCTGTGTGCGTAACCACTTGACTAATTAGTAATCGATGGGCTGTATGCGATACCATCACTTATAAATGATTGGTGATCTAAGTGTGAAATCACCATAAGTATAAATGATTGGTGGGTTGTATGCGATACCACCCTATTAGAGGTTGATGGTGGGCTAAGTGCGAAACCACCGAGAGATTAGTAGAATGAGTGGCATATTGAAAATGCTGGATGTGTTGTTTTATATGATCATGTATGATCAGTGCAGGAATGTATGCTAAACGAGCAAATTGGCTTGTGGCATGGTAAGAATGTGGTAAGAGATAGAATGAGTAAGCTTCAAGAATGATTGAGTAAGTAATCATGAGCTAATGAGAAAAACTCGACATATTACCTTGTAGTTATGTTTATTCAGTGAATATCTATGATTATCAAATTATGCAGATGAACTTACTAAGTATTATTGCTTACTCCTCTTCCTTTCTCACCTCTTATAGGTTATTTTAGCTAGCTCGGGTTGGAGATCACCGGATATGTTTTCACACTATCGAGCAGACACTTGGTATAAGGTATCAAGTCCTTATGAGTCATGGCATGTATAGGGCTAGTACTTGAGGTTGGTTAAGTCTTTGTTGATGTAGCCAAATTGTGTTGGCCTAAGAGAACTTATAATTGGGTTGTGTGTAGCCATAGATGATGGCTTAAGTTGTTGTAAATGTATTGGGAATAGTTTTTCCTAGTGTGTGGGATGAAGGATTTATCACTCTTATGATTAAATGTCCTTAATTCAAGAGTTATATTGATGTTATGTGATATTATATGCTAATATATGATGGTTTGCAAATGAGAGTGGAAAAAGGCTTGGTAGATAGCCTCTAAGTGCCCACACGGTTAGACACATGGGCATGTATCTAGGCCGTGTGTTCCCTGCATGTTAGTGTTTTAAGTCAGAGTAGACCATGGGCTAACCTTACAGTCGTTTGTATAGGCCGTGTGTGACACACGGTTAGCACACGTGCGTGTGCTCCAAGTCGTGTGAATAAGTCAGTATATCAAGGTGTGACACATGGTCTGTGGCCACGGGCGTGTCAAGGCCATGTGTAATTTGGCAGTATCCACCACGGGTGGAAGACATGGGCGTGTTTTAGTCCCTAAGCTTACATTAGCGTGTGGCCCCTGTTCAGGTAAAAATTTTCCAAGTGTGTAGAAGTTTTCGATCTATTTTTGAAACCTTTTAGAGGCATGTTTACGGCCTCGTAGGCCCATTATAAGGATGTTAGAGGTGTGTGTGTGTGGAAAGGTTGTAATTTGGAATGAAATTTGATAGCCCAAAGTCGTATGCCCCTATGAGTTAAGTATGGTAATGCCTCGTATCCAGTTTCGGTGTAGAACACGGGTAAGGGGTGTTGTAGTCTGGGACATGGCATCGACCACTTTATGAGAGCCAGTGTAAGACCATGTCTAGGACATGGCATCGGCATTTAGATGAGAGCTAGTGTAATACCATGTCTGGGACATGGCATCATTTAGATGTGATGTAAGACCATGTTTGGGACATGGCATCGGCATTGAGATGAGAACTAGTGTAAGACCAAGTCTAGGATATGGCATCAGCCTCGACATGTGAGCCAGTGTAAGACCATGTTTGGGACATGGCATCGGCATTTTACCTTCTTGTGTAAGGCTTATTGGATATCCTTTAATATTCCAAATGGTTCCACGACTTATTTAAAGCATATGATAAAGATATGAAAGGATATAATCATGTTGTGAGTGGTACATGTTCTTACTCGAAACTCATGAGATATGAACTTAGTTATGATGCCTTAATGGTAAGGATGAAATTGAGTAAGTTCTATCTATGAGAATGATTTCGGGACGATCTTGTAATCTTTGGCTTATACTTGTGATGTGTAAATATGTAGTAAATCTATCATTGCTAAATCAAGAAGTTGTGCTGGTTTATAGTATGCTATATGTTTAAAGATGCATGGTTGATGTTGTTACTTATTTACATGCAACTTACTAAGCTTTATGCCTACCCCTCTCTTTTCCACTCTCTTATAGTATCGTCAAGCTAGCTCGGGGATCAAAGGATGTCGGAGGCTCGATCACACTATCAATCTAAACATTTGGTATAGTTAGATTTATCATTTTGAGTACGACATGTATAGGGACTTGGTCTTTTGTCAAGTTTCATATTGTTTTGGCCAAATGTGTTGGCTTGTTTTGATGATTGATTCATTTTGAGTATAGCCATGAATGATGGCTTATGTTGATTATATGTTTATGCATGTGTTAATGCCCTCTTGTGAATGGGAAGCTAGTATGGTTATCATGAGCTAGATGTGATGATGATGTATAACAAATGATGATATGAGAATGACATGTGATGTTGTGTGAATGTGTGCAAGTGAGGGTGGCAAAATGGCTTGGAAAGTAGCCTTGTATTTGTCCAGACAGGTAGACACACGGGCGTGTGTCTAGGCCATGAGTGACACACCGTCTATCCCCATGGGCGTGTGATCTGGCCGTGTGTCCCCTGCACCATAATTAATACAAAACAGAATGCCTAGTAGTAAACACATGGGCAGAGACACTACCGTGTGTCTCAGATGTGAGAAAGACATGGCCAAAGGACATAGGCGTGTGCCTTGGCCATGTGACCCTAAAATGTTGCTGACATAAAAAACAGAAAAAGGTTTTAACACACGGGTGGTGACACGGGCGTGTCATGGCCGTGTGAGGAACACGACCATGGACACGGGAGTGTGCCAATCCGTATGAAAACCCCTGTAGGTTTGAATTGAAAAAGAAATCCACGCGGCTAGAGACATGGCGTGTGTGATCACATGGTCTGCCCACACAGGCGTGTCCCTTACCATACTGGCGTGTGCCTCTATTTTCAGTGAAATTTTCCAAAGTTTTCTAAAGTGTCTGGTTTAGTACCGAACCATTTCTAAAGTATGTTTTGGGCCTCGTAGGCCTATATTAGGGATTTCAAAATGAAGTTTTAAAAATTTAAAATTTGAACGAAATTTCATAACCCGAAAATACTTATATGTATGTTATTAAGTTAGGTAACACCTCGTACCTTGTTCCGACATAGGATACGGGTAAGGGGTGTTACATTTAGTGGTATCAAAGCTATGGTTTAGTTGATTCTTGGTCTAACCTAGCATGAGTACGAGTCTAGCTATACATGCCATATATGTGATATGATAGTGTGATAACTCCTAATGAATTTAAATTCTATTTTCATATAGTAAATGGATCTTGACGGAGCAGTGGTGGATGATGTATGAGAAATGTCTGTTGGCTCATTGAGGACCAAGGCGATGAGAGTAGGCCTGTGACACTAAGTCAGGGCTGTGGGGCTAGAGAAGCCTACCTCCATATGATGGATGCTTGGTATTCAGAGTTTGTTCGTGCAAATTCGAACACTCCACCACCTTCACCCCATCCAATCCTCAGTCTGCCCCTGTAGTTCCCTAAGTGGTAGAGATGTTAAGAAGGGAAAAACCTCTAGTTGACAGAATTCGAAAGCAAGGGGCTGAGAAATTTAGAGTGAATATAGATGATGACCCAGAGAGGGCATAGTTTTTGCTAGAAAATACCGTTAGGGTATTCCATGAATTATCTTGCACACTTGAGGAGTGCATGAAGTGTGTTGTGTCACTCATGCGAGACTCGGCCTACCAATGGTGGAAAACCCTTGTGTCGGTTGTACCAAGGGAAAGGATTACATGG
Source organism: Gossypium rotundifolium (assembly GCA_025506655.1). NCBI lineage: Eukaryota > Viridiplantae > Streptophyta > Magnoliopsida > Malvales > Malvaceae > Gossypium > Gossypium rotundifolium. Next base: position 168,970,402 of record CP106727.1, read on the forward strand.
GAGTTTTTCAAGAGGAATTCTTAAAGAAGTATATTAGTCAAAGGTTTATAGACCAGAAGAGGAAGGAATTTCTAGAATTGAAGTAAGGCCGACTGACGGTAATAGAGTATGAGCGTGAGTTAGTGAGGATCAGCAAATACGCTAGGGAGTGCTTATCTACTGAAGCCATCATGTGCAAGAGGTTTGAGGACGGATTGAACGAAGACATTTGATTATTAGTTGGCATCTTAGAGTTAAGGGAGTTTGTGGTGCTTGTTGAGAGAGCTTGCAAGGCAGAAGAGTTGGTCAAGGAGAAGAGAAAAGCTAATAACAAGTCTCATGACTCAAAGAAAAGAAAAATGGGAAGATCATTTTAGACCTCATCCAAGAGATCGAGAGAGTTTCCTACTCGATCAAATGCGTCTGCAGGATTCTCAAGCAGAAATAAGAATAAGCAGTATACAGTGTCAAAAGCTCAAACCACTTCTTTCGCGAATGCTGGTAATGCTCGACCGAGCAGACCAGAATGTTCACAGTGCGGTGACGTCATCTCGGTGAGTGTCGAGGAAATGAAAGAGGCTGTTTCAAATGTGGGTCACTAGACCATTTTATTCATAGTTGTCCCGAGATGGATGAGAAAGACAAAAAGCAAGTGCGAGCGAGTAATGCTCCGTCTAGGGGTAGACCACAGAAGAACCTGGGAAGTAGGGCTAGCAGTAGTGTAACGCCCCAAACCCAATCCATACGCCATTACCAGATTTGGTATGCTACAGGTTAAATCTTAAAAACTTTGCTTCGATGGGTTTCAAAAAGTCTCAGTTTTTTTCATTAATCGTGATATTTGTGAAAAAGTTTGAAGAACTTATCATTTGCGTCGGTTGAGTTTGAAAAGCCCGTTTATCATTTTATTTTATTAATAAGACTTTGGAAATACATAGGTTTATAAGCATGTGACTTATTAAGGGTGAAAATAAAATAAGCGAGTAACACATAAATTGGAAACCTAAGTTATGGGGCCTTATTACAAAAATATTCCCAAAATTTATATTTTAAATGAAAAGTCAAAGATAGTCTATGAAAATAATAATAGTCTTGATGGCCCCTCGAGTCGCCTCTGCTCTCATGTCCACGATCTCTTGCTCATTTGTAGAGTGGGAGGAACGTAAATGGGTGAGTCACAAAGACTCAGTTTGCAAAACTTGAAAACACATAAAAGCCTAGGGCCCATAAACACATTATGGGCCTTGGCCCATATACAATGGTAACAAAATATGTCATGCAACATGGCCCATCCCAAAACCTAAGAGTCCATCCTCTACACACCCCCGTACCAACCATCACACCATGGGGATTTCTACAATCATCCTCCATCCGCTACACACCGTCGACAATTTGTCTTTGCTTGTCATAAAGACCGATCGCTAATGTAAACCTCAGAAAATACATTTAGTATTTCGATAGCTATGCTGCCTATCATAAAGACCGATCGCTAATGCAAACCTTTGTGGCAAAGCCACCGATTGCCCACGACCTGTTCCCCTTCCATAAATCGATCAATCAATCCCATCCCATGCATACATACATACAAGAATCAAAATATCAAGCCATCTAACAGATCTCATACTTTCACATGCTTCGATACACATAGAAAGTTTCTATGATTACGTACCTGGCATCCCTTGCCTACCCTTTCCGGGTAACACGATTGTTCATACAGCCTCTCTTTTCGGCTTTTATCCCATAGCATACATATAACATAACAAAGCTTATGTGTCAAGAATCTATACACCTTATTACGGTTAAGACGGCACCCTCTGTGTTAACACTGTCAGAAGCCAATACGACTACTATCTGCCTAAGATACTGTTCAGAAGTCAGTCCATAACCCGATGGCCAATCTCGAATAGCGAACACTGCTCGTTTCTTAAACTTAGGGATTGGGTTTATGGACCCAATCCTCTCCTTTGCTCGATCCATATTTGATTCCATCCAAAAGTCCTTGTCGAATTACTATAGCGAAATAGGGTTGTTAAACCATATATGAGTTAAGATCTCAAATATGATAGTGAATCTAATAGGAATCTAAAGAAACCCTTACCTTGAAATCCTAAAATCGATAGGATACTTAGAGATTAACGGGTTCGCTTTTGAGATCTGGATGATTCGATCTACTATGATTTCCAAGTCTTGCCCAAAAGAACATGTGATTAGAGAAAAGTTAAACTAAAGATGACCTATCAATCAACTAGCCATTCATTATAGTCTTAAAACCGAAGAGAAGGAAAAGAATAGAAGAAAATCGACACCTACCTTTACAGGGAATTCGACAACTTCCAGAAGGTTTCAGCTTTATGGAGAAATCGGCACAAGAGAAAAGAATGGAAAAAGAAAGTGAAGTGAGAGGTTTCAGCTTTTGAAAAAAAAAGAGAGAACAGAAATTGTAGAGAAAGATTGAGAATTTTGGCACAGAGAATGAGGAAAAGAATAGGGTTCAAATGCCAGAATTGAAGAGATACCATCCCTATTTATAGAGAATTTCGACACTTGCTTATCAAAACCCAAAAGTGCCCTTCTTGATAACTAATAATTAATCAAATAATAGGGGAAATTTTGAAACCCATTTAACATGAAGAAACCGATTCCTCCCCCTCTAGGAGATGGAATTTCGGCCAATTCTGCTCTCAGCAGATAGCTCATATCTTTTCTCCTTTATCTTAATCTATTCACCTTTAGGAGAGGCTAAATAACACCACCTCTCCCTACTATTATCAGCACAATATCCATATTATCCAACTGATAAATCTTCCTATTCTAAAGCATCCTAGCCACCTCACTCTCCTCTCCTTTTAACGCAAAAAACAATTAAAATAAATAAGTGGGTAATGCGACTCGAACCTTGGATCACCTTACTGCTTTTCACGCCACTGTCCACTGAGCCACTAGCCCTTTTTGTGTTTTAATTCGCGAACAATATCTTTTAAGCCCAGACCTATCTAGCTTTCCACTAAAGTGCCCAAACAGAAAATTTGATTAAGGCCTCAGCCCAAACCTGAGCCTAATTTAAACCCCTTAAACACTCTAATTATAATATTGAACATAACACACATCAAATGCAAAGGCCCATTAATTTAGGATGTTAAAGTTCTACCCCCTTAAAGGAATTTCGTCCTTGAATTACTTGATCCGAATGGATGCATTGCTTTTGCATCGCTTCCTCCGGTTCCCACGTAGCCTCCTCAAAACCATGATTCCGCCATAAAACCTTAACCAATGGAACCTTCTTCCTTCGTAATACTTTGACATCACGATCCAAGATTTCCACTGGTTCCTCTTCAAAGGATAGGTCAGGACTTACCTCGATTTCCTCCACAGGTACCACATGAGACGGATCCGAACGATATCGTCTTAACATAGAGACGTGAAATACATCGTGGATCTGATTCAATTCAACAGGTAGCTCAAGCGATCGCTCTTGGTCAACTCGTTTCAACACCGATAAGGTCAGATGAATTTGGGACTTAACTTACCCTTACATCCAAACCTTAATACTTTCTTCCATGGCGACACTTTCAAGAACACCTTGTCACCCACTGCAAACTCTCTGTCCTTGCGTTTCAAATCAACATAGGACTTTTGTCTGTCCGACGCTTCCTTTAGTCGAGCCCGAATTAGCTCAACCTTCTCCTGCGTCTTGGTAACCAACTCCGGACCCAAAATCTGCCGTTCCCCTAATTCCATCCAACAGGTAGGAGTACGACACTTTCGCCCGTATAATACTTCATAGGGCGCCATCTGAATACTAGACTGGTAGTTGTTGTTGTACGTAAACTCCGCCAATGGCAGAAACTCCTCCCAACTACCTCTGAAATCAATGGCACAACCCCTTAACATGTCCTCCAAGATCTGAATCACCCACTCAGACTGTCCATCGGTCTAAGGATGAAATGCTGTACTGAAATCCAACTTCATACCCAACGCTTGATGCAACACCTTCCAAAACCTTGACGTAAACCTAAAATCTCGGTCTGAGATAATTGACATAGGTACTCCATGCAACCTTACAATCTCCGCTATATACAGCTTAGCCAACTTTTGTAAGGAATAATTGACCCGAACCGGTACAAAATGAGTGGACTTTATCAACCGATCAATGATCACCCAAACTAAATCTTTCCTAGTAGGTGTGAGAGGTAGCCCACTAACAAAGTCCATTGTGATCCTTTCCCACTTCCACTGAGGAATCTTCACCGATTGCAACAACCCTGATGGTATCTGATGCTCCACCTTTACCTGCTGACAGGTTAAACACTTCCCCACTAATTCAGTCACCTCTCATTTTAAGCCTGGCCACCAAAACTGCTCCCATAAATCTCGATACATCTTACTCCCTCCAGGATGCATAGCGTATGGACTACCATGCGCTTCTTGCAGGATCCTATGCCTCAATTCAGGATCTTTCAGTATGTATACTCTCCCTTGAAAACATAACAACCCTTCCTCATTCACACTAAATTCCGTTGATTCATCACTTGCTCCAACTGGAAACTTCTCCTTCAGCAATTCATTAGTCTGCTGCTTTTCCTTAACCTGACTGACCCATGAGGGTTTTACTTGAAGTTCCGCCAATGAACTCCCATCGTCGTACAGACTAAGGTGAGCAAACATTGCTCTCAAGTTAGAGATCACCTTACGGCTTAGAGCACCTGCCACCACATTGGCCTTATCCGGATGATACTCGATCGAGTAATCATAATCCTTTAACAACTCGATCCACCTCTTTTGCCTTAGATTCAGCTCCTTCTGTGTCAAAAGGTACTTCAAACTCTTATGATCCATGTAAATGATGATTTCTCCCGGTACAAATAATGCCTCCAAATCTTCAAGGCAAACACCACCGCTAACTCCAAATCATGGGTGGGATAGTTTACTTGATGCGGTCTTAAGCGCCATGATGCATACTCAACCACCTTTCCATCTTGCATCAACACATATCCTAGTCCGTGTGTGACGCATCACGATAAATCACGAATTCCTTCCGACCTCAGATTGAAAAAACACGAGCCTCGTCAATATTCTTTTAAACTTTTAAAACTCTCCTGCTGCTTATCGGACCAAGCGAGCGGAACTCCTTTTAGTAGCAACTTAGTCAATGGTGCATAATTAGAGAAAACCCTTCAACAAACCTTCAGTAATACCCAACTAAACCAAGGAAACTCTGAATCTCTGCCACCAACTTAGGTGGCTTCCAATCCAACATCGCTTCTATTTTTCGAGGGTCAAACCTAATCCCCTCTATCGATACCACGTAACCTAGAAAAGTAACTTTCTTTAGCCAAAATTCGCACTTGCTGAATTTGCTTAAAGCTGCTTCTCCCTCAGAATCTGTAGAACCACTTGCAGATGTGAATCATGCTCCTCCTCCAATCTTGAATAAACCAAGATGTCATTAATAAAAACCACGGTAAACTGATCCAAGTAGGGTTGGAACACTCGATTCATCATTTCCATAAATGTTGTTGGTGCGTTAGTCAACCCAAACGGCATCACTATGAACTAGTAGTGGCCGTAGTGGGTCCTAAAAGCTGTCTTATGAATATCCGCCTCTTTAACCTTAAGCTGATGGTACCCTGACCTCAGATCTATCTTTGAAAAGACTGAGCCCCCTTCAACTGATCGAACAAGTCTCGATCCTTGGCAACGGGTATTTGTTCTTGATGGTTAACTTATTCAATTTACGTTAGTCAATGCACATACGCATTGAACCATCATTCTTCTTAACAAATAACACCAGCGCTCCCCAAAGTGACACACTTGGTCGAATAAACCCTCTATCCAACAACTCCTGGATTTGCGCTTTCAATTCCACCAACTCCTTGGCGCCATTCTATATGGAGCAATGAATCTTAACCTTTGTTCTGGAAGAAGATCAATTCCAAACTCTACTTCTCGATCCGGAGGTAATCTCGGAAGCTCTTCTGGGAAAACATTAGAAATTCCTTCACTGTCTTAATGTCCTCAATAGTGAGGTCCTTGGCTTTCAAAGCCCACACAAACATTAGAACTGCCTCGCACCCTTTTTTCATCATTCTTTCCACTCTTAGGGTAGTTACCACGTTTGACAGACAATTCCCCCTTTCTCCTATCACCAACACTTCACCTCCCTCAGGGGTTCTTAACACCATACGCTTGGTTGCACAATCTACATTGACCTGATACTTCACTAGCCAATCCATGCCTAAAATTAAGTCAAATTCCCCGAACGGTAATTCCATTAGATCCGTCAGGAAAACTACTCCCTGAACTTCTAAGGGTACCTCCCGATAAAGTTTATCTACCACCATAGATTGTCCTAATGGGCTAATTATCGTCATCGCCCTAAGGGTAACTTCAAAATCTAAACTTAAAGTTTCAGACACACTACTAGCAACATATGAATGTATCGACCCAATGTCAATCAATGCAGTATAAGGCAATCCAAAAATTAAAAATGTACAGGTTATAACATCCGGTGCGTCGGCCTCTTCTCGACTTTTGGTAGCGTAGACCAACCTCGTCTGCCTCACCTCAGTGTTTCCTGCCCTTCAACCTGGTGCTCCATGGCCCCGACTGAAACCATTACCAGCTCTAGCCGGACCACGACCTCTCTGTGGCTACTGACCTCCTCTACCCGACTGAGTATTTCCCTGCCCTGCGAGTCCTACCTCATCCCGTGGCTGAGGACAATCTCTTATCTGATGGTCAAAGAACCACACCTAAAGCACTTTCCACTGCTTGCCCAACACTTACCTATATGGAATTTGTCACATCGGCCACATCTTCGTGTTCAATTAGCAGCAAGTCTTTCATCCGTCTCGATCCATCTGACCTAGGTATTTTTTAAGTATGCACGGTGTCTTTGTCGATCCAAAATTTCTATTACCTCCGCCCCTATCTCTATCCCAATTAAGCTTTTCCGTCCGTTTGACCTCCTCAGCTATTTTAGCATTCTCTACAAGCACAACAAATTCCCACTCTCATTGTGGAGCTATCAACACACGTAGATCATCCTTCAGGCCATCCTCAAAATGAACATATCTCTCATGCTCTGTGGCCACTATCCCTCGAGCATAATGGCTAAGGCATAGGAATTCTGCTTCATACGCTGCTACCGACCTACTTGAACCAAGTTTAGGAATACTCTGCTACACATCCACATAGCTCATCCCAATGTACTTACTTTGGAACGCCGTTCTGAAGTGATCCTAGGTGATATGGTCACTCTGATTACCTTCTTAGTAAGCCACCATTGATATGCTTCGTCCCGGAGAAGAGACACAACTTCCTTCAGCTTCTCTTCATCCATAAAGTCGAGATCATCCATTATCCGATCCATTGCTTCCAACTAGTACTCCGCTATACTAGGAGCTACACCAGAAATTCCCTTAAACACTTCCACCCGTTGGCTCTCAATCGCTTTGGCACAGACTTTCGAGCTCCTGTGCCCATGCTTGCCCCAGTAACCCTCTCTAAGACTCGTAACATTGCCTGAGATACAACATCATCTCCGGCCGTCTGATCTTAAAATTTTACCTCCACGGTGATGGCACTTTGGTACCTCATTCACGACTTCGTGACGGACCTACGGGTTACGACACGATAATCCTGCCTCTACCTCGGCCACGCACACCACGTCCTCTAGTGCTCATTCTACCGTTCGTGATTTATCTGATTAAAAATTTTATGAATTAATAATTCTTTCTTCCACTGATCAATAACGGACAGTCTTATGGAAAGTAGTTTTAATAGTAGTTCTTTTGAATTTGGATTCTATCTACAAGTTCAGTTCTCAAATCAGTATTTCCTAGTTCTAGAATACACATTCAATCAACATCCATCACACATCAACACAAAAGCAGCATTATGAACTTACATTTATCACCTAGGGGTATTTCGTCATTTCACTACCTAGGGTATTTTCGTAATTTTAACATACAGGGGTATTTTTGTAATTTTCCAAAATAAAGTATCTTGGTGATTTTACAAAATAGGGGTATTTTAGTAATTTACAATTTGGGGTATTTTGGTAATTTTACAAATTTTGGTAACTTTTGTAAATCAGGGGTAATTTAGTAATTTCTCAAATAAGGGTACTTTGGTAATTTTTAAACAAGGGTATTTCGGTAAATTTTCTCAACCTAGGGTGTTTTGGATAATTTACAAAATCAGGGACATACAAGTAATTTTACAAAAATAAGGAGGCTGGTCCCTTGGGTTTTAGTTATGAATTTTGGCACATCAACAAGTCCTCGTGGCTAAAGCGACATCCTACTACACACGGTAGGATTCCAAAAAAGAGGAGGTGAGTCACTAGGACCGCTTAAATACCAAGCTCTTCCTAGATCTAATCCTAGACATGCGTATGCCTGTTTCCACACCCTAACCCTGTGACTTGTTCACAAACATGTTTAATTAAGAAAAATTAAGTCCTATGAGATTTGAAGAAGTGTTTATACTAAACCTAAAGTCCATCAACACTATCCTACTAGTCTTCGTCCATAAAGCCCATCAAACCCATCATATATATCACATCAAAGGTTAGAGTACTTACCTGGGTAGATTGGGTGTCGGTAGACTCGAAGGCCATATCTTCCAAAACTTTTCTCAACTTACATTACTTCCATAAATTCCTACTGGACCCATTTCACAGCCCGAGTTTTGAACTGGGCTCTAATATAAAAAATGTAACACCCCAAACCCGGCCCATACGTCATTACCGGATCTGGTATGCTACAGGTTAAATCTTAAAAACTTTGCTTCGATGTGTTTCGAAAAGTCTCAATTTTTTTTCATTAATCATGATATTTATGAAAAAGTTTGAAGAACTTATCATTTGCGTTAGTTGAGTTTGAAAAGCCCATTTATCATTTCATTTTATTAATAAGACTTTGGAAATACATAGGTTTATAAGCATGTGACTTATTAAGGGTGAAAATAAAATAAAGCGAGTACATGAGTTATACCATCCAAAAATGGATAGCGAATCTAATAGGAATCTAAAGTAATAGGGTTGTTAAACCATATATGATTCCATCCAAAAAGTCCTTGTCAGAATTACTATAGTGAAATAGGGTTGTTAAACCATATATGAGTTAAGATCTCAAATATGATAGCGAATCTAATAGGAATCTAAAGGAAACCCCTTACCTTGAAATCATAAAATCGATAGGATACTTAGAGATCAACAGCTTTTGCTTTTGAGATCTGGATGATTCTATCTACTATGATTTCCCGAAGTACCGCCCAAAAGAACATGTGATTAGAGAAAAAGTTAAACTAAAGATGACCTATCAATCAACTAGCCATTCAAATATAGTCTCAAAATCAAAAGAGAATGGAAAAAGAACAGAAGAAAATTGGCACCTACCTTTACAGGGAATTCGACAACTTCTAGGAGATTCTGGCTTTATGGAGAAATCGGCACAAGAGAAAATAATGGAAAAAGAAAGTGAAGTGAGAGGTTTCGGCTTTTGAAAAATAAGAGAGAACAGAAATTACAGAGAAAGACTCAGGATTTTGGCATAGAGAATGAGGAAAAGAATAGGGTTCAAATGCCAGAATTGAAGAGATAACATCCCTATTTTTAGAGAATTTCAGCACTTGCTTATCAAAACCCAAAATTGCCCTTCCTGGTATCCAATAATTAATCAAATAATAGGGAAATTTGGCACCCTTTAACATGAAGAAACCGATTCCTCCCCTCTAGGAGATGGAATTTGACCAACTCGCTCTCGGCAGATAGCTCTATCTTTTCTCCTTTATCTTGATCTATTCACCTTTAGGAGAGGCCTAAATAACACCACCTCTCCCTACTATTATCAGCACAATATCCACATTATCCAATAGATAAATCTTCCTATTCTAATACATCCTAGCCGCCCCCACTCTCCTCTCCTTTTAATGCAAAAAAACAATTAAAATAAATAAGAGGGTAATGGGACTCGAACCTTGGATCCCCTTACTGCTTTTCACGCCACTGTCCATTGGGCCACTAGCCCATTTTTGTGTTTTAATTCGCGAGCAATATCTTTTAAGCCTGAACCTATCTAGCTTTCCACTAAAGTGCCCAAACAGAAAATTTGATTAAGGCCTCAGCCCAAACCTGAGCCCAATTTGAACCCCTTAAACACTCTAATTATCATATTGAACATAACACACATCAAATGCAAAGGCCCATTAATTCAGGATGTTACAAGTAGAGGTGCGCCTAAAGATTCCACTGTGAGATCAGAAGGTAAAGCTCCTGCAAGGCCTTATGCCATTCGCACTCGCGAAGAGGCTTCACCCCTAGATGTGATTACATGTACGTTTTCTCTTCATGATATCTCTATTTTTGCTTTGATTGATATGGGGTCTACCCATTCGTATGTTTGTATGAAATTGGTGTTTAGTATGAATATGCATGTTGAGTCTACCAAATTTGTGGTAAAAGTGTCAAACACTTTAGGCGAGCATGTGCTAGTTGAACAAGTGTGTAGAAATTGTCCCTTGACAATTTGAGGTCATTATTTTTGGCTAATCTTATACTACTGCCGTTTGATGAATTTGACGTGATTCTTGGCATGGGTAGCTCATGATGTGATAGTAAATTGTGGGCAAAAATTTATTGAACTAAAATGTGAAAATGGGATATCCTTTGGGTTGAATCAGATGAATCGGATAGCTTGCTTGTAGTGATTTCTTCTTTGGCGGTGAGAGATGTAAAAGAAAAGGGTATGAGTCTTATCTCGTGTTTGTGTTGAATACTCAAGTGTCGGAAGTAAAGATTGAGTTAGTGCCAGTGGTATGTATGTATCCGGATGTGTATCTGGATGTGTTTCCAGATGAGTTACTTGGATTGCCTCCAACTAGGGAAGTTGAGTTTGGTATTGAGTTAGTCTCTAGTACGGCACTTATTTCGGTTCACCCGTATAGGATGGCCCTGTTGGAGTTAAAAGAGTTGAAGGTTCAACTACAAAAGTTAACGGATAAGGGTTTTGCGAGACTGAGCTATTCTCGTGGGGTGCTATACTTTTTGTGAAAACGAAAGACGGGTCGATGAGGTTATGTATAGACTACAGATAGCTGAACAAGGTGACTGTGAAGAACAAGTATCCTTTGCCAAGGATTGCTGATATGTTTGACCAATTGAAAGGAGCCACAGTGTTTTCTAAGATAAACTTAATGTCCGGTTATTACCAGCTAAGAGTTAAGGAGCAAGATGTATCAAAAATCGCATTTCAGAAGAGGTATAGGCACTATGAGTTCCTTATCATGCCCTTTGGTTTAACAAATGCTCCCACCGTGTTTATGGATTTAATGAATCGTATTTTCCAACCGTACTTGGATAAGTTCGTTGTTGTTTTTTATCGATGATGTATTAATTTATTCTCATGATGAGAGTGAACACGCGAAGCATTTGAGAACTGTTTTGCAGACTTAAAGTAGTTGTATGCCAAGTTTAGTAAAAATGAGTTTTGGCTTCGAGAGGTCAGATTCTTAGGACACATCGTGTCGGGTGATGGAATTAGAGTTGACTCGAGTAAGATCTCAGCTATTGTTGAGTGGAAACCGTCGAGGAATGTATCAGAGATTAGAAGCTTTCTAGGCTTAGTAGGTTATTACAGACGATTTGTTAAAGGATTCTCCATGATTGCTACTTCGATGATGAGGTTGCTACAGAAAGATGTCAAGTTCGAATGGACAGAAAATGGCAATAGAGTTTTGAGAAACTAAAGCCATTGTTGACTGAAGCTCAATTTTAGTGCAAATGGAACTGGGAAAAAAATTCGTAGTGTATAGCGATGCATCCTTGAATGGATTGGGATGCGTGCTCATACACGAAGGCAAGGTATTAGCATATGCCTCAAGACAACTAAAGCCGCATGAGAAAAACTATCTGACTCACGACTTAGAGTTAGTCGCCATAGTGTTCGAACTTAAGATTTGGAGACACCATTTGTATGGCGAGAGATGTCGAGTATTCATTGACCATAAAAGTCTAAAGTATTTGATGACTCACAAGGAACTGAATCTTCGTAAATAGATATGGCTAGAGCTCATAAAAGATTACGAGCTAGTGATCGACTATCACCCGGGGAAGGCAAACATGGTCGTCAATGTTTTGAGTAGGAAGTCATTGTTTGCCTTGAGGGCTATGAACACTTAGTTGTTAGTAATCGACGATGGTTTGATTTTAGTCGAGTTGAGAGCTTTGCAAGAGATCTATGAAGCTCAGAAAGGTGATAAAGAATTGCAAGCTAAGATAACTCAGTGTGAGACGGGTATAGAATCAGATTTTTGAATTGATTCAAATGGATGTTTAATGTTTCGAGATAGAATTTGTGTACCTAAAGACGATGAGCTTATTTGGAAAATTTTGCATGAGGCACATAGCAGTTGTATGTCTATCCATCTGGGTAGTGTGAAAATGTACAATGACTTGAAGAAAATGTATTGGTGGTCGGGAATGAATAGAGATGTTTCAGAGTTTGTCTCTAAGTGCCTAATTTGTCAGCAAGTGAAAGCCAAACACCAAGTACCTTCGGGTTTACTTCAGCCTGTAGTGGTTTCTAAATGGAAATGGGACCGTATTACTATGGATTTCATGTCCGGGTTGCCTTGGACGCCAAGGAAGAAAGATGTTGTATGGGTTGTGATTGATAGGCTAATAAAGTTAGCTCATTTTATACTGGTGCGTATGGATTATTCGCTTGAAGAAAGTGAGACTCCGCGGAGTGCCCTTGTTGATTATTTCAAATAAAGATTCGAGGTTTACCTCACGGTTTTGGAAAAAGTTACAAGAAGCTTTGGGGACAAAGTTGAATTTTAGCACAGCTTTCCATCTGCAAACCGACGGTCAGTCAGAGAGAGTAATTTAGATTCTTGAAGACATGTTGCGGTGTTGTGTCCTTGAATTCCAAGGCAGTTGGGAAAAGTATTTACTCTGGTAGAGTTTGCCTACAACAATAGCTATCAGTCGAGTTTGAAAATGGCACCTTATGAGGTTTATATGGGCGTAAGTGCCAAATGCCCTTGTATTGGACCAAACTTAGAGAAAATTAGATTCACGAGGTTGACTTAGTCAAAGAGACTGAAGAGAAAGTAAAGGTAATTTGTGACTATTTGAAGGCCTCTTTGAATAGACAGAAATCCTACACGGATTTGAAACGAAAAGAAATTGAGTTTCAAGTCGGTGATAAGGTGTTTTTGAAAGTATCCCTGTGGAAGAAAGTCCTTAGATTCGGTAGGAAAGGAAAATTAAGTCCACGTTTTATTGGGCCATATGAGGTGACTGGGAGAATTGGATCAGTAGCATACCGATTAGCTTTACTATCAGAGTTAGAGAAGATCCATGATGTTTTTCATGTGGCCATGTTGTGCCATTATCGTTTTGACCCTTCACACGTTATTTCACCAACAGAGGTTGAAATTAGACCGGATATGACCTATGGTGAAGTGCTGGTTAAGATTTTAGATTGAGAGGTCAAGCAATTGAGAAATAAAAGTATAGCACTCGCGAAAGTACTATGGCATAGACATGGGGCTGAAGAGGCCACATGGGAGCCCGAGGAGACTATGAGAGATTAATACCCAAACCTTTTCACTAGTAAGATTTTTGGGGATGTAAATCCCTAAGGGGGGAATTGTAACAGCCCGATTTTGAGGCTAGTCGAAACAGTGGTTTGGAACCACTAGTCTTAGGCCAGAGTAATTATTTTTTAATATTATTTTATGTGTTATAGCATGATTATAAGAGTGCATGAAAATTTTGGTGGATTAATTTTAGTGATTACTTGCTTAATTTTGAAAAAGGACTAAATTGCATAAAGTGCGAAAGTTTTGTTCTACAAGCTAAAGGTGTTAAATAGCTAAGGAACACTAAAGTAGAGGTCCTTATTGAGTAAATAGACCAATAAAAGTGGTGGCTGGACATGAATTTTTAATTCATGAAATTGGTCAAAGGTTAGGTAGATTTTTGGTGACTTAATTGATAAAATAATCATAAAATAAAAGCTTCATCCTTTTCATTCTTTCTCTTCACCACGAAATTCTCAGCAAAAATGGGGGTTTTGAGAGCTCAAATTTCAGCCAAGCTTTTCTCTTGCAAGTAAGTGATTTTGGTGGTTGTTTTTGTTATTTTTTTTGTTTTTGGAACCCCTATAGCTTAATCTAGCTAATGAGGGGACTATTGATAAACTGTAAAAGCAACATATTTTAATCCCACATTTAGTATGCTTTTGGATGAATTATCCTTGATTTAAGTAAAAAAGGTGCTCTTAATCCTTTCTTTTCATGTCTTATACTCAGGAAAGCACCTAAGGATAAAAATAATATAAAACGGGCTTAAAAACGGACTAAATTGAGCCAACCCAAGAATTCGACACGGCCTGGCCCAAAGCCCACATGACCGTGTCTCGCCGATTACCTAGAGCACAGCCTCAATTTTGTCACACACGGCCGTGCATCATCCATTTACTACACACGGACATTCCTGGTGATCTACATGGCCGTGTCCCAATTGACAGACCTGAAGCATGGCTTGAATCCCAACTCACAGGGTCGTGCCACGGTTGTACCCAAAACGATAGAATCAAGGCACGACCCAACCCCAAATTACAAGGGCGTGTGCCATGGGTGTGCCCCTACTGCAGGAGAGAGCAATTTCACTTGGATTTGGATGCTTGAAGCCAAAGAAACATACTTCTAAGTCTACTTAAACTCCTTAATAGTAATTCTACTTGAAAGAGGTACTTAGGAGCCAAATAAAGTATCTCAAAGTCCTATATAAACAACCCAAGCAGGCATTCAGAGGGGGGAGCTTTTTGGCAGAGGCTTTTTGCCCAAGCTTTCATCTTTTAGGGGAATACTTGAGGATAGCTAGTTGATCCATCCCAAGAAGCCGGAGTTCTACTCAAGACGGAGGATCTCCTCTTCAATTCCTTCAAGGGGTTTTAGGGATTTCTTATGTTTTGTTTTATCTTTTCTCTTGAGATGTTTTCCTACTTTGTTATGAACTAAACCCTTCAGATACCTGAAGGGGATGAAACCTATGATGGATTTTGTTATTTGATTTCTAAATGATATGATAAGTACTTAGTTTGTTCTTAATTATGTTGCTTAATTTAATCTGATGTGATTAGGTGGAAGAGGAATAGACCCCGCCTAAGAGTAGATCTAGCATAATTGAGCGGAGTTGATCGGGCGCCTAGAGATAGGGTTACAAGATTTTGTCGGATTAGGGTGAAACCTAATATGGGAATCCATTGATCGATTTACTGCTTCCTTAAGGGGTTATTATAAGAGAATGTGAGTTCTACTAATTAACCTGAGGTTAGATGTTATTCGCTTCGAGGGAAGGTTTAATATAGGTTAGGGAGTCTCATGGATCATGAAACACCCCAAACCCGGCCCACGAGCCTTGACCGGATCTGGTATGTTCCCCGGTGTAAACCGTTTCAAATTCTTTTTATTACTTAGGAAAAACTTGTGTATTTTGAAAGAAAGTTTGTTTTGGGTTGGGCTTGAGTTGAAAACAAGTTTATTTCGTTATTAAAAATCCTTTTGATTGAGGTGACAAAACATTTGGGCTTTGTATTAAAATAATTATACTTAATCTTTTAATAAATATAAAGATTGTAGGCTCAATAAATAAAAGTAAAGTAATGTAATGCTACTATGGCCTTATTACATCAAATAATTTCCCAAAATTAAAACCAAAATAAACTTTAAAATACTTAAAATAAAATAAAAGTCCAAGTCGTAAATTTCTTGCTATGCATGGCCATCCTAAGCTTCCGCTTAGAACCGGTCCATCAACGATCATCGCTTTGAAAATAGTCCCATAGCGGGGTGAGTCAAGCAGACTCAATGAGTAACCAACACTAAGAATTAACATTTCAGGCATGCATTATCATATCACTTACATGTTCATATAACATTTAAACAATATGATGCAACCCGAACCCAAACCTATATGCCATCCGTTACACACCCCCGTACCATCCTTCACAGTAGGGACTACTAAGTTAACCCTCCTTCCGCTACACTCCATATTGCGGTCTTAGGTCACCGCGATTCGTGGTCTTCGTCACCACGTTGATTTACGTGGTCTTAGGTCACCACATTGATTCATGTGGTCTTAGGTCACCACATTCAGATATCATGGTCTTAGGTCACCATGTTTGTGGTCTTAGGTCACCACATTCACTTCCCCAAAAATAAACCCATATGCCCCATATAATAGTAATATGCATAAATATGCCAGAGTTCACATTCTTATTCTTGTTCTCATGTTACAATTAACATATTTCATAATCCTAGTAGGAGTAGGAAACGTACCTGAGTACTTTGTACCATAACATGGTACCTTAGCCACTTTCATATTCTTAATATCACATATATTAATTATACGTAGCCATAAAACATATTATGATATAGTGTGGGGTACACACGGTACCTTAGCCATATTCTTACACTTTCATATTAACACATTTAATTTAAAACATAGCCATGAACATATTAAAACTTAGAGTAGGGTACACACAGTACCTTAGCCATATTCTTACACTTTCATATTAACACATTTAATTTAAAACATAGCCATGAACATATTAAAACTTAGAGTAGGGTACACACCGATTTGGCTTAGCGGTTCACTTAAATCCCGAAAAGCTTGATCTAATGCCTTAGATCTCAATTCCTACATTCGGCCAACCTTAATATATTAGCATAAAGCCTATTCGGCTATAAAACCAAATCCTAGTAGGATTTGTATTCTTAAAACTTACCTTCTTGTCGTTTAGATGATTAAACAAATCTCGGAAACTTGTATTCTACTCCTTTGAAATTGGCTAATCACTAGATTCCTTGAATCGGTTAGTTTTTCGGTTTAAAACACATAATAATAGATCTACTACTAAAATAGGGTCTTGGCCAAATATTCATAGTCACTTACTTTAAGGATTTTAAATCCCGAAATTCACCGAATAACTAGGGAACACGCGGCCTATGGTGTACCTTCAGGAAAAGAACTCCTTCTTGTAGTTGACTTAAACAAATCCCGAAAGATCTCTTCAAAGTTTCGGCAACAAGATATTAATGGGGTTAGTCCTAGATTTTGGAAAATCTTAAAAGAAAAAGGATGAAAATCGAATGATAACTAGTTCTTACCCTTAATACAGAAGTCGACAACCCCTTGTTTGAAGTCTCAAAACTATTCGGCTATGGCCTTGATTTTAGCAAACTTTCGGCTACACAAGATGTATTTTCGGCTTGGCAAAATAATGAAGAAAGGAGATATTTGCTAGAGAGAATTCGACAGAGAGAGAGTTAGAAGAAAGAATGAATGGCCCTCTTTTCCTTTTATAGCCGAAATTACTAACTTAGAATCCCTTACTTGGCCATCACTTTTCTATTTTGATAGCTTTATCTTTTTAATTAAAAATTAAAGAATAATCCCTCAATTATCTCTTTGAAAATAATCTATAATAAATCACCATTTATCCACCTATTTAGCCGAGTTTTAAGGAGAGTTAAACTCTTCCATTAAGAGTCCTGTTGCTAGTCCATTGCTTCCTTTTTAAGTAATTAAATAAAAATCACTTAAAGTCTTAGCTAGATGCCGTCCACCTCTCTGCTCTTTGTAGCAAAATAAAACTTCTTTTATTTGCTTCCTAAGTGACTCGATCCATGGCCCAAATACACTTGCATGTGGCGCCATTTCAGAGGCCCTAAGTGGCATCTTGAGCCACTTTTCCAAGCCTATTTGTGTGTCAAATTTCACATACTTTTTCCCTTAAGGCCACCTTGCCTTAATTTCCTCTTTTAAACTTTAAAACTCAACATTTCTAAGTCATTTCTAAGTTTCCAAAATTTTCGTTTGGCTCTTTAAACTTGACATTTCCTTACATTTCCTAGTTTCGAAATGTTCACTTTCCCTTTTGAATCATTTCTAAATCATTTTCCTAGTTTCCATAAATGTTCATTTTCCTCTTTTGAATCATTTCTAAATCATTTCCTTACATTTCGAGGACATTTCCTACATTTCCTTACATTTCCATACATTTCCACACATTTCTTACATTTTACATTTCCATACATATTTCCATATATATTTCTTACATTTCCTTACATTTCCATACATTTCCATACATTTCCTTACATTTCAAGGTTCTAAAATGCACACACACATCCATATCATAGTAAACATGCTATTTCATAAGATTAAGCAAAAATGCACACAATGGGATTGAACCTCTTCCTCAAAGTACTTCACTTGATGCCATAACCCTTGCACCTTAGGTGGCATCCCTTGCCACTTTTCCACATCACTTCTTGTTTTTAACTTAAAACCAATAATTGTCCAAAGCTTTCTCTTCCATCCTAGGATTTTAAAACCCTTAATTCATTTCCAAACACCGCCAAAACCTACTACTCATGAATTATGCACAAATGCATAACCCTAATCTAGGATGTTACAGTTCTACCCTCCTTAAAATAATTTCATCCTCGAAATTACTTACTATGATCATACAATCCTTCTCACCACACTATGCTTACATCACAAGACTCGATCTTAATAGAACCATCATACTTTCCGGGCACAATCTCTAAGTTCACGTCCCTTAGAACTCATTTCTAACGTCGCGATTTAATCGATTAAGAAGTTTTATGTATTAAAAATTTTGTTTCACTGATTAACCGCGAGGAAGTTTCATGGAAAGAATTTTTAGAAGTGGTTCTTTTGTATTCATACATGCACACAGTCTTTACATTCATACATCCATCAATCAATTATGAACTTTCGTTCATTCAGAGAAATGTTGTAGTTTTCATTGTTCTTGTTCCACTACCCAGGGGTATTTTCGTAATTTGCCCTACAAGAGTATTTTCATAATTTGTCAAAATAAAGTTCCTTGGTGATTTTGTAAATAAGGGTATTTTGGTAATTTTTATTCCCGGGGTATCTTGGAAAATTTTGAAATCTGAGGGTATTTTGGTAATTAACCCGGGTGAATGTGTAAATCTTAACAAATCAAGGATATTTTGGAATTTACAAAACTTGAGGGTTCTTTTTGAGAATTTGTTTTCCAAATTGGTGCTGTTGCAAAAATTTTGAAAATCAGGGGTCGTTCTGGTAATTTTGTAACTTGGGGGTATTTCGATAATTTGCAGGGTAGGGGTAATTTCGTAATAATTTTTTTTTTAAAAATCAGGTTATTTTGTCATTTTGCAAATTAGGGTTTTTGAACATTTTATAACGTAATGAAATTTTGATAGAACTATGGTATCTTGAAAATTTCATAAACCAAGGGCATTTTGTAATTTTACCACTAGGGTATTTTAGTAAATTTATAAATCAAAAATATATCGGAAAATTTATAAAAGAATCTTTTTCAAATCAAGAGGGTAATTTAAAAATTTTAAAACTAGGGTTTCCATAAAAATACGGTAAGTCCCTTTCGGGTTTTAGTTAGGGGTTTAGCCCGTGTATAAGTCCTCTTGGTTAGGGTGAACCGAGGCTACGCACCAGGTAGGGTTTGAGTGGAGAGGAGGTGAGTCACGCGGACTGCTTAAATACCAAGCTCCCACTGAAACCAATCCTAGACATGCGTACCATGGTTGCCACACCCTAACTCGGTGACTCAACCACAGGTTTGTTTAATTAGATATTTAAGTCTTATGTTTTTGTTGGGGTATACTAGTCCTAGGGTTCAAGTACTTAAACTCTATTCTACGTTCCATTTCTACCCTTCTACAAATCATAATATAAATCACACAATGGATAGAAGTACTTACCTGGTGGACTTCGAGTCGAAGACTTAGTGGGCCATGCCAAAAAAACCTGCTTAATTCACAAAAATTCTTTTTGGGCTTATCTTGGAAAACGTTTTGGGCCTTAAACCCAAGGCTGAGAGTTTAAAATTGGGCTCTGATACCAAATTGAAACACCCCAAACCTGGCCCATGAGCCTTGACTGGATCTGGTATGTTCCCCGGTGTAAACCGTTTCAAATTCTTTTTGTTACTTAGGAAAAACTTGTGTATTTTGAAAGAAAGTTTGTTTTGGGTTGGGCTTGAGTTGAAAACAAGTTTATTTTGTTATTAAAAATCCTTTTGATTTAGGTGACAAAATGTTTGGGTTTTGTATTAAAATAATTTTACTTAATCTTTTAATAAATATAAAGATTGTAGGCTCAATAAATAAAAGTAAAGTAATGTAATGCTACTACAGCCTTATTACATCAAATAATTTCCCAAAATTAAAACCAAAATAAAATTTAAAATACTTAAAATAAAATAAAAGTCCAAGTCGTAAATTTCTTGCTGTGCATGGCCATCCCTAAGCTTCTGCCGAACTCGGTCCATCACTGATCGTCGCCTGAAAATAGTCCCACAGAAGGGGAGAGTCAAATAGACTCAATGTTTAACCAACACTAAGAACTAACATTTCAGGCATGCATTATCATATCACTTACATGTTCATATAACATTTAAAAAATATGATGCAACTCGAACCCAAACCTATATGCCATCCGCTACACACCACCCGTACCATATTGCACACCGTGGGGACTACTAAGTCAACCCTCCCTCCGCTACACTCCATATTGCGGTCTTAGGTCACCGCATTTGTGGTCTTAGGTCACCACGTTTAGATTTCTGTGGTCTTAGGTCACCACATTTAGATTACTATGGTCTTAGGTCACCACATTCAGATATCACGGTCTTAGGTCACCGTGTTTGTGGTCTTAGGTCACCACATTCACTTCCCTAAAAATAAACCCATATGCCCCATATAATAGTAATATGCATAAATATGCCAGAGTTCACATTCTTATTCTTGTTCTCATGTTACAATTAACATATTTCATAATCCTAGTAGGAGTAGGAAACGTACCTGAGAACTTTGTACCATAACATGGTACCTTAGCCACTTTCATATTCTTAATATCACATATATTAATTATACGTAGCCATAAAACACATTATGATATAGTGTGGGGTACAACGATACCTTAGCCATATTCTTACACTTTCATATTAACACATTTAATTTAAAACATAGCCATGAACATATTAAAACTTAGAGTAGGGTACACACAGTACCTTAGCCATATTCTTACACTTTCATATTAACACATTTAATTTAAAACATAGCCATGAACATATTAAAACTTAGAGTAGGGTACACACCTGATTTGCTTAGTGGTTCACTTAAATCCCGAAAAGATTGATCTAATGCGTTAGATCTCAATTCCTACATTCGGCCAACCTTAATATATTAGCATAAAGCTTATTCGGCTATAAAACCAAATCCTAGTAGGATTTGTATTCTTAAAACTTACCTTGTTGCCGTTTAGATGATTAATCAAATCCCGGAAACTTGTATTCTACTCCTTTGAAATCGGCTAATCACTAGATTCCTTGAATCGGTTAGTTTTTCGGTTTAAAACACATAATAATAGATCTACTACTAAAATAGGGTCTTGGTCGAATATTCATAGTCACTTACCTTAAAGATTTTAAATCCCGAAATTCACCGAATAACTAGGGAACATGCGACCTATGGTGTACCTTTGGGAAAAGAACTTCTCCTTCTTGTAGTTGACTTAAACAAATCTCGAAAGATCTCTTCAAAGTTTCGACAACAAGATATTAATGGGGTTAGTCCTAGATTTCGGCAAATCTTAAAAGAAAAAGGATGAAAATCGAATGATAACTAGTTCTTACCCTTAATACAGAAGTCGACAACCCCTTGTTTGAAGTCTCAAAACTATTCGGCTATGGCCTTGATTTTAGCAAACTTTCGGCTACACAAGATGTACTTTTGGCTTGGCAAAATAATGAAGAAAGGAGATATTTGCTAGAGAGAATTCGGCAGAGAGAGAGTTAGAAGAAAGAATGAATGGCCCTCTTTTCCTTTTATAGTCGAAATTACTAACTTAGAATCCCTTACTTGGCCATCACTCTTCTATTTTGATAGCTTTATCTCTTTAATTAAAAATAAAGAATAATCCTTCAATTATCTCTTTGAAAATAATCTAAAATAAATCACCAATTATCCACCTATTTAGCCGAGTTTTAAGGAGAATTAAACTCTTCCATTAAGAGTCCTGTTGTCAGTCCATTGCTTCCTTTTAAGTAATTAAATAAAAATCACTTAAAGTCTTAGCTAGATGCCGTCCACCTCTCTGCTTTTTGTAGCAAAGTAAAACTTCTTTTATTTGCTTCCTAAGTGACTCGATCCCTGGCCCAAATAGACTTGCATGTGGCACCATTTCTAGAGGCCCTAAGTGGCATCTTGAGCCACTTTTCCAAGCTGTTGTGTCTCAAATTTCACATACTTTTTCTCTTAAGGCCACCTTGCCTTAATTTCCTCTTTTAAACTTTAAAACTCGACATTTCTAAGTCATTTCTAAGTTCCCAAAAATTTTCGTTTGGCTCTTTAAACTTGACATTTCCTTACATTTCCTAGTTTCCAGAAATGTTTACTTTCCCCTTTTGAATCATTTCTAAATCATTTTCCTAGTTTCCATAAATGTTCATTTTCCTCTTTTGAATCATTTCTAAATTATTTCCTTACATTTCCAGGACATTTCCCTACATTTCCTTACATTTCCCTACATTTCCTTACATTTCCTTACATTTCCATACATTTCCTTACATTTCCATACATTTCCATACATTTCCTTACATTTCCATATATTTCCATACATTTCCTTACATTTCCATACATTTCCATACATTTCCAAGGTTCAAAAAATGCACACCACACATCCATATCATAGTAAACATGCTATTTCATAAGATTAAGCAAAAATGCACACAATGGGATTCGAACCTCTTCCCTCAAAGTACTTCACTTGATGCCATAACCCTTGCACCTTAGGTGGCGTCCCTTGCCACTTTTCCACATCACTTCTTATTTTTAACTTAAAAATCAATAATTGTCCAAAGCTTTCTCTTCCATCCTAGGATTTTAAAAACCCTTAATTCATTTTCAAACACTTCCAAAACCTACTACTCATGAATTATGCACAAACGCATAACCCCTAGTCTAGGATGTTACAGATCAAGCTAAGTAAAAGAAATCATATGAATTGAAAGCTAGATAATAAGTGAAGTCATTGGTGGATTCTTCCCGAGGGTATCATTTTTATCAACTGAGTTTTCCAAAGTCTTTTCTCCAATTCATTCTTTTGTCTTTGCATCTAGTTTAGTTTTTTTATTAGTTTAATAAACCAATCACTCCATATTTCACGCTAAATAATAGAAAGAAAGTGAGTAGTAGTACTTTTAAGTTCCTTTGGGTTCGATAAGATATTCTTGCCTAAACTATACTACTTTTTGATAGGTGCACTTACCTCTATCGTTGTCATAGATAGTCTACAGGTTCTGTCATTCTTTGAGAAAAAATTCTTTTCCCAACACGGGTGGCGATAATAGTCCACGCCCGTACCGACGTCCCGTACGAGGTTACTGACTTGTCAAGCACGGGCTAAACACGACCGTGCCTCCCAGCTGTGCCAACATTCTGACTCATTGAACACGGGAGGAGCATGCCCGTATTAAATGACCGTGTGAAGAAAGACACGGGCGTGCCATGACACCCACGGCCATGCCCGAACACCCTGAATGCGCTCAAAATTCAAAATCCCAAAACACGGGCTACATCTTTATTTAAACCTCATTCCCCATTTTTCTAGTTGTCTTTCATTTTCCATTATTTATTTTTGTTTTTACTTTATTTCATCATTATTTTTTTTACTTTATTTTATTTTATTTTCTTCTTCTTATTCTTTATGGCATTTAGATTTAGCTTAGGATACAATAAAACCAAGTGGCTACTTGAGGATTCAATTTCAAGCGGTTCAAGATGCTTCCCACGTTCACCTCCAATCTTATTCGATTTCTTTTCATAGACTTCATCCAAAAATTCAGGAAGTGTTACTTCTCCCCTTCTCTTTTGATTTTATTATTACATAATTTTTATCTATCTTTGTACATTGAGGACAATGTACATCTTAAGTGTGGGGGGGTAAAAGTACTTGACTTTTTGCATTATTCTCAAAATCTGAATTTAGTCTTGTTGAAAGTATTTTTCTCATATTACTAATTAGGATGAAATTTCTAATGATTTATGATTTTTATTTGATATGTCTTTGAATAAGTCATAGTTAATTGTGCATTGATGATTAAATTTGAAGAATACTAGAGAATCGATCTTGATAAGTGTACTTTTAAAATTAAAATTGATAGGTTGTTGAATGTAATTTGAGTATCACCTTGAAGTTCACAATTTATAGGGATTGGTATCAAAAGCACCCATAATTTTTGTGAGATTTTGAGCCTTATAGAGCATATATTCTTTTTCGTGCTCACTTTATTAATTATGAGTGTGTCAACTTTGAACTGTTATTCTAGAACTTGCCTCGTTTATGCATGTCGAGACCACATTAATGATTTGATATACTGAGATGATAAAGGCACCTAGGTTTTAACCCATTCACTCCACTAAAAATCCTACCCATACAAATTAACCCTAGTGAACCCTGTTAAATCCTAACAACCTTTTTATTGATTCACCTATTAATATTACCCGAAACCCCTTTGTATTTGTTATCAACATTCTTTTGACTACCCCTCTATCAAGAATTATTTTGATCAGTTGCCGAATTAGGTTATTTCAATTATCAAAGTTCCTTCTATTATGTTTAAAAAAAAATCCAAGTTTATTCAATATTACTATACAAAAGAGCTTAGAGCATTTAAACTCCAATTGTTAAAGAAAAAGCTCGTATTAAAGTATTATCAAATTTCAAGTGAGGGAAATACTCGTTATTATAGAGTAATTATCAATAGTAGGTATTATTGGCTTTCAATTGATGTAAGTACTCATATTAGTTCATTGTTTCTAGTTAGGTAATTTGTCAAGTCAATCTCGATTCTAGCCTTCTAATTCAGCCCGTATCCACACCTTTTAACCCTAGCCCCGTTACAACCCTGTTAAAGACCTTTTGATCTGTGTATCATCTCATATACAGTGGTGGAGATTTGATTTTCAGGCAAGCCTATGGGATTAACTTTTCAGGTTCAACTTAGAGTGCTTATTCTTGAACCTTAAACACCTTTGAGTGATTTGAGTGAATCTTTAGTGAGGATGTTAGTCCTTGTCGGTTTTGAATTAAAGGTAATTACTTAGATAAGGGGAGAGACCTATATTTTCGTACTACTACAAAGGTATGACTTATCTTGACTGAATCTTTAGGGTTCTTTGAGTTGAATTATCCATGTATAAATTATCTATGAATTATGATGAGACATTGTCGATAGGAATTATGAATTATGAAAAGTTTGTTTTAATTATAAATTGAGAATTTTGCTTGAGGACAAGCAAAAGCTTAAGTGTGGGGGTATTTGATAAACCGTAAAAGCAATATATTTTAATCCCACATTTAGTATGCTTTTGGATGAATTATCCTTGATTTATGTAAAAAGGTGCTCTTATTCCTTTCTTTTCCTGTCTTATACTTAGGAAAGCACCTAAGGATAAAAAAACGTAAAATGGGCTTAAAAACGGACTAAATTGTGCCAACCTAAGAATTCGACACGGTTGGCCCAAAGCCCACACGACCGTGTCTCGTCGATTACCTAGAGCACGGCCTCAACTCCGTCACACATGGCCGTACATCATCCATTTACAACACACGGACGTACCTGGTGATCTACATGGTCATGTCCCAATAGACAAACCTAAAGCATGGCCTGAATCCCAACTCACACGGTCGTGCCACGTGCCGTGCCCAAAACGACAAAATCAAGGCGCAGCCCAACCCCGATTACACGGACGTGTGCCATGGGCGTGCCCCTACTGTGGGAGAGAGTAATTTCACTCGGATTTGGATGCTTGAAGCCAAAGAAACATACTCCTAAGTCTACTTAAACTCCCAAATAGTAATTCTACTTGAAAGAGGTACTTAGGAGCCAAATAAAGTATCTCAAAGGCCTATATAAATAACCCAAGGCAGGCATTCAGAGGGGGGAGCTTTTTGGTAGAGGCTTTTGCTGAAGCTTTCATCTTTTAAGGAAATACTTGAAGATAGCCAGTTGATCCATCTCAAGAAGTGGAGTTCTACTCAAGATGGAGGATCTCCTCTTCAATTCCTTCAGGGGGTTTTAGGGATTTCTTATGTTTTGTTTTATCTTGTCTCTTGAGATGTTTTCCTACTTTGTTATGAACTAAACCCTTCAAATACCTGAAGGGGATGAAACCTATGATGGATTTTGTTATTTGATTTCTAAATTATATGATAAATACTTAGTTTGTTCTTAATTATGTTGCTTAATTTAATTTGATGTGCTTAGGTGGAGGAGGAATAGACCCTGCCTAAGAGTAGATCTAGCATAATTGAGTGGAGTTGATCAGGCGCCTAGAGATAGGGTTACAAGATTTTGCTAGATTAGGGTGAAACCTAATATGGGAATCCATTGATAGATTTACTGCTTCCTTAGAGGGTTATTATAAGAGAATGATAGTTCCACTAATTAACCTAAGGTTAGACGTTATTTGCTTCGAGAGAAGGTTTAATATAGGTTAGGGAGTCTCACGGATCAAGCTAAGTAAAAGAAATCATATGAATTGAAAGTTAGATAATAAGTGAAGTCATAGGTGGGTTCTTTCCGAGGGTATCATTTTTATCAACTGAGTTTTCCAAAGTCTTTTCTCCAATTCATTCTTTTGTCTTTGCATCTAGTTTAGTTTTTTCATTAGTTTAATAAACCAATCACTCCATATTTCAGGCTAAATAATAGAAAGAAAGTGAGTAGTAGTACTTTTAGGTTCCTTTGGGTTCGATAAGATATTCTTGCTTAAATTATACTACTTTTTGATAGGTGCACTTACCTCTATCGTTGTCATAGATAGTCTATAGGTTCGATCATTCTTTTAGAAAAAATTCTTTTCCCAACACGGGTGGTGATAATAGTCCATGCCCGTGCCGATGCCCCGTGCGAGGTTACTGACTTGTCAAGCACGAGCTAAACACGACCGTGCCTCCCAGCTGTGCCAACATTCTGACTTATCGAACACGGAGGAGCACGCCCGTATTAAATGATCGTGTGAAGAAAGACACGGGCGTGCCACGACACCCACGGCCATGCCCGAACACCCTAAATGCTCAAAATTCAAAATCTCAAAACACGGACTACATCTCTATTTAAACCTCATTCCCCATTTTTCTAGTTGTCTTTCATTTTCCATTATTTATTTTTGTTTTTACTTTATTTCATCATTATTTTTTTACTTTATTTTATCTTATTTTCTTCTTCTTATTCTTTATGTAACACCCCAAACCAGGTCTATGCGTTAGGACGAGATTTGGTTTGTCACATAGATCGAACATCCATTTAATTCTCTAATGATTTAGGTAAAAGAGTTCTACAAAACCTTTTGAAAGTGAAGTTTAGTAAAAAAAAAAAAATCAAGAAATTGATTTATAATCGATGAATAAAGAAATACTAGTTTGAAATGTTATCATTTAGTATTTTAATTGTCAAAAACCTTAAAGTAATTTTTAAAGAGTTCAAAAGAATTTGAAAAAACAAGAATATTTAAAGAATTTCATATGTTTTAAAACAAAATTTTAAGGAAACATTATAGAATTAACATAAGCCCATATTAAATGTCTAAAACAAAAATTAAATCCATCCACACATAAAAATCCATAAAATATTAATAAAGGCCTTATTACATCATACCCAAAATAGTAATTAAAAGAATTCACTTAATAAAAGTTCATAGTTTATAAAACCCATGTTCAAGTATGGCCTCCCAAAGTCATCTTCGCCCAAGCCTTAAATCAATTGCCATTACCTGAGATGGATAATTAAATAGAGTGAATTACTCAGAACTCAGTGTATAGCTCACTTTCCACATTCATTGGGCCAGACCATCAAGAATTATTTTGGGCTTGAGCCCATTTACGGATTCAACAATAAAATAAATAAAATGCATGTAAAATAAAATTCCCAGCCAAACCTAATTTCCATCCGCTACACACCACCCGTACCAACCAACACACCTGTGGGGATCAAGTCAACCCACCCCGCCAACACACCAATTGTAGGCATAAAGCCATTTTAAATAATATTGTGGTGCACCACGAACTAGATTGTGACAAAGTCACCGAACTAGAGGCATTAAGCCATTTAAAATATATTTGTGGCGAGCCACCGAACTAGATTTTGGCAATTGGCCTTTCTTCTCTTAATCAATTATCCCAACCCATGCAATCATGTATGCATAACAATATATATATCCATATGATAATTTAACAAAAGCCCATAATACATGTGAGTCCAAAATTCAAATTTTCATTTTGGCCCATAAGACAAAATAGCGTTTTAGCCCATTTATCGATCTAGCAAACTTTGGCCCATATATCGATCTAGCAGGTTTTTGGCCCATTTATCGATCTAGCAGTTTTTTTGGCCCATTTATCGATCTAGTAGTTTTTCGGTATCGATCTAGCAGTTTTTCGGCCCATTTATCGATCTAGCAATTTTTCGGCCCATTTTTTGATCTAGTAATTTTTTGGCCCATTTATCGATCTAGCAGTTTTTTGGCCCATTTATCACATGAGGCATAAAATTTACTATTTACCAATTAACTCATTGAGGGCTTTTTCATAAATTTCACGACTTTAACTGTTTTCATGCATTTACACAAAAGTGTTAATTACTACGCATTTTTCGATTTTACTATCTTTACGATTTTATCCTAATACTTACGGTATAGTATCTAACCCGAGATAAGTGTGAAGTTACACACTTGGTTACTGTGAGAACTAGACTTTCCCACTCGTCGATACCTAAACGCATCACGATAAATTAGAACACTATTGTTTATTGACAAATCGAATCTTAGAAATAACGATCTAGACTTTTACCCTCAGAATTTCGAACCACTTCTATTTGCGATTTCTTCCCGATTGTTGGTTCATTACCCGATGAAAATCCACGAGCAAACAAAGCTTCGGGAGTACGGACGACTTCAAACAACTGATTCTCCTTGGATGAGCGTCCACAACCCGGTGGAAAATCTCGGATTCTCAAAACTGCCCTTCGCTTAAACTTAGGGGGAATAGCGGAACCACCCCTCTTTCGAACACTATTTACCACCCTTTTCGTCCCTATCTTGATTGTCTCTATTGACAAAAGATCATTCACCCGACTAAAAAATTATCGAAATTATGACTAACGATTTTAACGGTGAGATTGGCTTACCACAATATCCTTGTCCCACAATATGAAAATCGAGCAATAACGTCCCCTAAAACTAAATCGATTAATAATCCATCTATATCAATATGTCGAGTAATATGAGAGTCCTTAATAATCCCTTACCTTAACACCTTAAATCGATTCCAACGATTCACAATGCTCACGAACACTTGAGTTTTGGCCCTCCACTATCACACTAAAATATAACGAAAGAAAACGTTTAATAGAATGAAGGATGATTTCGATCAAAGAGAATCTTCTTACCACCATAAAGATTCAGCCAAGACTTCCCTTAAGCCAACATAGAAACCAAAAAGAAAATATTACCTATTGTCCAATGCTTGAAAGAAGAATGATTAAGAAGAATACTTATGTATAGTGGAAGATTCGGCTATGAATAAACAAAGAAAAGAAAAATGATCCGGCAATGGAGTAATCTAACATTCGGCCATGAGAGAAAAATAATGAGGAAAGTATGGTTGAAAAGAAAATAAAAGATGAAAGAAAGAGATGATGTTGATTCGGTTTTCAAGAGGGAAAAGAGAAAGAAAAGAGATGAATTTAGGAGCAATATGCATTCTAACAATGGAGAGAAAAAGAGAAGAAAAGAAAATGATCTTGGCTTTGGTATTTCGGCCTAAAGAGAAAAGTGTCTTGAAATGCTAAGCAAAAATGTGCCCAAATGGTAACATGAAAATGAAATGGTCTAAAGAACAAGGCTTACCAAAAGCTCAAATTCGGCTAGGAGAAAAGGTTGCGAAGAGAATTGCAATTTTGCACAAAAATGCTAGGAATGACCAAAACTAACTCCTAATCCTAGCCAAGCTACTAACACATTCGGCCAACCCCGCCTAGTCCACAATGCCGTCCACATTCTTGGTCAAAATGGCCATGAAAAAACTACCAAAACATCAACCTAGATTCAAGCCTCACAATCCTCCATTTTCCTTAAGTTTGAGAAATCCTATCCCCAAAATCAAGCAATTCCATCCCTAAAATCATGCTTGCCATAAACTTTAGTCTTCTTACCAAAAAAAAAAAAAAATAGTCCATCTTATCCATGAATGATGCTTGGCCGACACATGTTAGGAAAAAGCAAAAATAAAAGCTCCCAATTTGTATGCTAGGAGATTCGAACCTCTCCCTCAAGTCCAACATATGACGCCATCACCTCTTTGCCAATTACTCATCTTATGCCATCTTTTATCACTTAATTAACTTAAACTTCAAGGTCACTGATTTCTCACAAGAAAGTACTCTTTACTAAAATTTATTCTAATTCCAAGTAAACTCGAGCCTTCTCAAGACTATATTAAGCACACAATAAAATCATACCCGAACTAACACCAAAGACAAGCAACATATTGATACTCAAATTTTTAAGACGTTACAATTCTACCCCCTAAAAAAATTTTGTCCTCAAAATTTACCTGATTAGAAGAAGTGAGGATATTGTTGCCAAATTGCATCCTCAGGCTCCCACGTAGATTCCTCCGCTCCGTGATTACGCCATAAAACCTTGACCAATAGCACAGTCTTCTTTCTTAGTACCTTAACATCTCGGTCTAAGATTTTCACTGGTTTCTCCTCAAAAGATAAGTCTGACGTCAACTCCACTTCTTCTACTGGTACTATGTGAGACGGATCCAATCTATAGCGCCTCAGCATGGAAACATGGAAAACATTATGAATTTGACTTAACTCCGGAGGTAATTCAATCTGACGACAGCCTCTGGACCAATACGCTTCATCACACGATATGGTCCAATGAACCTAGGGCTCAACTTGCCCTTCCTTCTAAATCTGAAAATCTTTTTTCAAGGTGAGACCTTCAGAAAGACCTGATCCCCCACACCAAACTCGATATCCTTACGCTTCAGATCTACATACGACTTTTGTCTATCTGAAGCTTCCTTTAATCGTGCTCGAATAACTTTTACCTTTTCTTTCGTCTCAGATATCAATTCAGGACCCAACATCCGCTGTTCACCCAATTCGGTTCAACAAGTAGAATACGACACCACGACCATACAATGCCTCGTAGGTGCCATCCGAATGCTATACTAATAGCTATTGTTATACGCAAACTCGCCAACAAAGAGAAAATCCTCCCAACTACTTCAAGTTAATTACACAACCCTTAACATGTCTTCCAATATCTAAATTACTCTTTCCGGTGACCATCGACCGAGGATGAAAAGCCGTCTTGAAGTTTAACTTTGTTCCCCAAGCTTCATGCGAGCTTTCCAAAACCGTGATGTAAATCTAGGATCACATGCGATATAATGAACCTTTGGTACCCCATGCAACCTCACGATTTCAAATACATACAGCTTAGCCAACTTCTGTAATGAGTTATCCGTACAAACTGGTAGAAAATGAGCAGTCTTCGTCAATCGATCAACTACTACCCAAATAGAATTTTTCTTAGTAGGTGTTAAAGGCAACCCACTAACAAAATCCATTGTTATTTGCTCCCATTTCCAAAGGGGAATCTTTACCGGTTGTAATAAACCTGACGGTAATTGATGCTCCGCCTTCACTTGTTGACAAGTCAAACATTTTTCTACAAACTCAGAAATCTCATGCTTCAACCCTGGCCACCAATACCATTTATGAAGATCTCGATACATCTTATTTCCTCCATGGTGCATAGCATAAGGGCTACTATGCACCTCCCGTAGAATTATTTGTCTCAAATTTGAGTCCTTGGGCATACAAACTCTTCCACAAAAACACAACACTCTATCCGTGTTTATACCAAAATCCCCTATTTCACCACTTTCAACTTGCTGAATTAAGGGTCCCAACTTTTCATCTGATATTTGTTTTTCCTTGATTTGATCTAACCACAGAGGCTTCACTTGAAGTTCCGCTAACAGACTACCATCCTCATACAAACTCAGATGAGCAAACATTACTCTCAAATTAGATACCACCTTACGACTTAACGCGTCTGCTACCACATTTGCCTTTTAGGATGATACTCGATTGAGAAATCATAATCCTTTAACAGCTCCACCCATCTTCTTTGTCTCGAGTTTAACTCCTTCTGAGTAAGAAGATACTTAAGACTCTTGTGATCTGTATAGATGATAGACTTCTCACCGTAGAGATAGTGCCTCTAAATCTTTAAAGTAAACAGTACCGCAACTAACTCCAAGTCATGAGTAGGGTAGTTTACTTTGTGCGGTCTCAACTGACGAGAAGCATAAGCCACCACTTTTCCATTTTGCATCAGCACACAACCTAAACCCGTGTATGACGCATCACAATAGATGATAAATTCTTTTCCTGTAACATCCTAAATGTGGGCCTGTGCATTTATATGTTGGTTTAATATGTTAATTCAAGAATTTAAGGCTCGGTGATGCCTTGATTAAATATTTAGATTAGGGTTTAAATTAATGTTTTGTGTAATTTAAGTGATATTTTGGGTTTTAAAATTTGGGCTAAATGGCAGATAAATAGTGTTAGTTTATAATTTAAGTTAGGTAGCAAGCTGGGCTTGTGGCCCAACTTTTGGAGGAGTTTGGGCCTTGTGTGGCCGATTGGGCCTCAAGATATATGGGTTAAAATTTGGCATAGGAGAGAAGGGGGTGGGCAGCACATGTGCTATAATATAGGGGATTTAATTCTTTCATTTTTATTGATTATTAAATGATGATAATAGGAAGGGAGGAGTTGGTTTAAAGGAAGTCTCTTCTAAAGGCAAGATAAGGATTGGGTTATCATGCAAGATAAGAGCTATCAGGAGGGGGAGAGTTGGCTGAAACTCCAACACTGTGTGCGTTCCAAAATTTAATAGCCTGAGTGTCCAGCTTTCTTTCATTTTTTTTCTCTTTTCCCTCTGCCTTTCTCATTTTTTTCTCTCTGGCTGAAATTTCTTTTCCTTCCTCTTCTCATATTTTGCTCTCTTCTAGCCGAAATTCCCTAGCCTTATTTCCCTCTTCATTATATTTTAAAAAGCTAAATTCTCCCTATGCATATCCTTTTCTTCCATAGCCGAACCATCAGGTGAGATTTTGTTTTTCCCGAAGGTGCACCATAGCTGAATACTCCTCTTTAATTTGGAAAGTTTTAGTATTTTGCTTCTTTGCGATTTCTTCATTCTCTTTTATCAAGTTTCTAATCGAATCAGTTTTTTAAGGCCTGTCGATTTCACTCTTTGTACCTAAAAGCCAAATCTGCTTCATTAAAACCTCCTGTGCCGATTTGTGAAAAGCCGAAGGTAGGTGGTCAAAGGTAGGTTCGGCTGAATGGCCACTTTCTTGTTCTTTTATCTTTGGACAAATGTCATAAGGTGTTAGATGGGTTGCGATCATCGGTTTGGTTAACTATTTTTGGTGATGGCCAAATGTAGGAAGGGAGGTGACATGTTCTCAAGGACATTCGGGGTTCGATTAACTAGGTAAGAGTTCGTTTTAAGTGTTATAATTGTTTAAGTAATTAGATCTCATCCTTTAAATGGTTTAGTGATTAAGGGATTATGATGGACTTGAATAACAGTCAGGCAGAAAAGGTTGGATCTGTAAAACCAACACCTAAATACAAGAAGCAATCTGTTCCGGTAGTGCGAGATTGGCCATCGGGGTGTGGGCCAACATCGAAGTTAGATCGTGGGCCGATAGTGGTAGTCTCGAGTGATAGTAGCATAGACATAGCGAAAGCGTTATTACGAGAATCAGGTGTGTAGTACTTCCTCACCATCTAGATCTGATTATTAAATATATGCTCATAAGTTTTATATGTTATGATAAATGCCAAAATCTCAGTTTAATGATGGAAACCCAAAGAGGGTAAAAGCGTACCACCAGGTTAGTGAATAATGATTAAATGTTATAAGTAAAATTTCTTGTATGTGATTGCATGGGTTGGGTTGATGAAAGGAGGAAGTTATACGTTATATGTGTAGCGGTTTATTCCGTGATTCATTGAAGCGGCTAATGCCGTGATCATTATAAGGGCTTGGCCATAATATGTTGATGAGCAAAGATGACTACCATCTTGGCATGTAGCGGTGTGGGTTGATTGTAAAAATCCCCAATGGTGTGAACGGTTGGTACGGGGGCATGTAGCAGATGGAAACCTAGGAAAATGGGTTGGGCTTTGCATATTATTTGTTATCTATGCAAATGAAATTATTATTATGTTTTATGGGTTAAGGCCCAAATCTAGTGGTGCATGAGGGTTGCATACTGAGTCTCATGACTCAACCAATTAAATTAACATTTCAGGTGACACTTAGTGTATTGGATCGGGCTGGAGAGGAGTGCAAGGTGGCCAGGCAAAATAATATGTGGATCCGGCATAAAGACTCAACTTAATAGTTTATAAGATATTTTGTTTTTATGGATTTTAAACCCCATTGTAATAAGGCCAAGGGCCATCAGTTTATTCATTTTTCTTTATTTATTTACTTTAATTAAACTAGGACCTATAATTAAGTTTTGGGCTTTTAATTATAAAGGCATATTTTATAAATTACATATGGGCTTTCTGGTAACCTAAATTGTTTTATTAAAATTTTTCTTAGTGACATACCAGATGCAGTTGTAGTATTTGGGTCGAGTTTGGGGTGTTACAAATTGGTATCAGAGCCCAATTTAAAACTTGGCTCTGGGGGTTTTTGGGCTCAAAATGTTTTCTAAAAATGGGCATTTGAAACGTGGATGTTTTTAAGTAAAAGGTTTGTTAGCTCAACGTGGTACCTGCGTCTCCGGCCCAAGTTCATCAGGTAAGTATTCTGAACTCTTGATTGTGATATAAATGTGGGCTTAATGGGTTTTATGGGACGTAGATTATCTAGGTTAGAACTTGATGGACTCTAGGCTTAGACAAACAACTCTTAAAATCCATAAGACTTAACTTCATTAAACAAAACCTGTAAATAAGTCACAAGACTAAAGTGTGGTAACAAGCATATGCATGTCTAGGAGTAGATCCGGAAGAGCTTGTTATTTAAGTAGTCCGAGTGACTCACCTCCTCTTCATTTGGA
The DNA here is from genome assembly GCA_025506655.1 of Gossypium rotundifolium. Lineage (NCBI taxonomy): Eukaryota > Viridiplantae > Streptophyta > Magnoliopsida > Malvales > Malvaceae > Gossypium > Gossypium rotundifolium. The sequence continues at coordinate 169,005,680 of CP106727.1, forward strand.
ATCTTACAGTGCATAGTGATTGTTCACTTTAGCCATGACAGGTGTGGCAATAGGCATATGCATGTCTAGGAGTGGATTAGGAAAGCTTGGTACTTAGCGGTCTTAGTGACTCACCTCCTTTTCACTCGAATCCTACGGTGCATAGTGACTATTCATCCTAGTTCTGATGCGTGTTGTGTGCCAAAACTTACAATTAAAACCCGAAAGGGACCGACCATCTGCTTTGTAAAATCCTAAAGTAAACCGTAGTTCAAATCACCAAATTACCCTTGATTCTTAAAAATTACCCTGGTTTTGGAAAATGACAAAAATACCTCTTGTTTAAAAATGATCGAAATACCCTCAAATTTAAAAAATTACCGAAATACCCTGAGTTGAAAAAATTATCGAAATACCCTTATTCCGCAAAATCACCCAGAACCATATTTTAAAAAAGAAAATTATGAAAATACCCTTGTAGGTTAAAATTACAAAAATACCCCTAGTTAGCGAAATGATGAAAATACCCTTTGGTGATAGATGTTACTTGTATGAATGTGGTGTGTTTCTAGAATTAGGAAGATTGAAAACTGTAGATAGGTTCGAATTCGAAAGAATCACTTTTAAAAACTATGTTTCATAAGATTGTTCGGGGATAATTAGTGGAAACAACTAATGACTCATAAAACTTTTAAATCAGATAAACGCGAACTAGAAGAATGAGTACAAAAGGTTGAGGACGTCCGCCATGTGGTCGCGGCAGAGGTAGGATGATCGTGTTAGAACCCATAGGATCAAGTCATGGGTCCGAAAGTGAGATACCTGTTCCACCAGCTGCTGGGGTGGAATTTCAGGACCAGATAGGTGGAGAGGACATGGTGTCTCAGGCTGTACTGAGGGTTTTGGAAAGAGTGGTTGAGGCTGGTATGGGCATAGGAGCCCGAAAATTTGTGCCAGAGAGGCTTAGGAACAATGGGGCAGAAGTATTTAGAGGAGTCTCTAGCATATCCCTAAGTTCCGCTGAATATTGGTTGGAGGCAGTGGAACGTATAATGGATGACTTAGACTTCACGGTGGAGAAGAAGCTGAAGGGGGTCATGTCTCTTCTTTGAGACGAGGCCTACCAATGGTGGCTCACGGTGAAAGAGGGTACGACCGTGAACTTGATTGACTAGGATTTCTTTAAGGAGTCATTCTAGGGAAAGTATGTTATATGGATGCTCAAAGGAAAGCATTCTTGAAATTGGTGCGGGGAGTAAGTCGGTTTGAGGATGGGCTCGAGTGAGCTAAGGTCGAGTTTCACGCTTGAGTCGTTACGTTAAAATAGGGGAATGGTAGCAAAGGAGTATGAATGATGCGTTCGGTTCGAGGATGGGCTATGGAATGAGCTAAGGATTCTAGGTTGTGTATTTGAAGAAGAACTTGAATAGGTTGATTGAAATTTGATAATGTATTGAAAACAGGAAATTTTAAAAACTTACTCAGATGGGTAGACAAAATAGGTTTATCTCGTTAAGATGTTTGAGTTTATTATTTTTACAAAACAACATCTTTTTAAGTTAGAAAACATTTGAGTTCTTCTTTTTCCAAGTCTTAGTGGATAGATGGTATAGTTTAAATAAGCTTTTGTAGTTTTGAAATCGTTATCTTTCCAAATTTTAGCACATTATAACCCAATTATTTTGTTAAGGCATATTATAAAACTTTAATCATGGACATAACTTAAAAGGCCATTTACAAACCCCAAATAACATGCCAACACACATATCATAACGAGAATAATGCAAGTAATGCACGATCCTAACCAACCATATCGCCTTTTCTACCGTGTGGTACCAAACCTTTGGTGGTGCCAAACCATGGTGACCCAAAGTAACGATATCCATCTTGTGGTACCAAACCCTTTGGTGACCGAAGTCACAAATAATCCAATGATGGGGCCAACCCATCGTGTGATACCAAATCACTAGCGACGATCCGTTTCTCATAAGTGGGGCCAACCCACGGTGGTGTCAAACCACGGGGCGAGTCGTGATGAGATCTCAAACCTACGGTGTCCCAAAGACACAATGTGATACCAAATCCTTGGTGGCCGTAGTCACAAATCCGATGATGGGGCCAACCCATCGTGTGATACCAAATCATGGCGTCAATCCGTATAATCAAGCGTGGGGCCAACCCAACGTGGTACTAAACCAACTGGGACGAGGCGCCGAGGTGCCAAACCTCTGGTGACCCAAAGTCACAAAATCGTGGTACCAAACCACTTTGGAGGTGCCAAACCTCACGGTGTCCCAAAGACACAGATGTCCCAAAGACACGGATATCATCCTCCCTCCTCTCATATCACCCAATCACATATCATACTAGATGCAAAATCGTGCAATCATGCTATCATGCTCACATGCTTAATATGGCATCTCAAAGTATCCAAAATCATGATATCATCATCATCACATAACTCATAGTGAAAGCGGACTTACGAATCCGTATCCATACCTCAATGGGTATCGAAATAATCAATCACTTTGTTTCATTTACACAAATAGGTTATCACATTATTTAGTTAAGATAGTGTGTTGGTTTACACACGAATAAGCGAAAATGTTAATCCTAAGAATCGGTCTCGTCCCTTGATCGCCTCGACAACCCCAATCCTACAATCGAATAGCATTGGATTAGTCACTATACCATTGGCCAAAATAGGTAACGAGAGGTTGCGTTAGCCTTACCTTAGCCTTGATTTGGTTTCCTACCAAATTGAACAACAATGGTTCTTTCGAAATCGGCTTCACCCTAAAAAGAAAGTGGTTAATTCTTACGAAACTTAGCTTAAAGAAAACTAAATGAAATCGGAACCAAACACCCATTCTTACCACCACTTACCGTTTGCTTATCGGATAACAAGGCTCCTCCCACTTGTTCCCAAAATCCGAATGCCTATAAAGAGATTGGTCTACACATTAGATCAATATTCTTCAACCAATAACAAAGGACTTCATTTAAACCACCAAATATAAAAATGAAAAAAGAAAGATGGCCATTCGCCAAGCTCTTACCACTACCAACCGATTGGAGACCGCACCTACCAACACCCACTATTCGCCACCAAACACCACTAGAAGAAGAAAGATTTGGCTAACGGGTTTTGGAACAAAAAGAAAATAAAGCGAGATGAGTGGAGGGTTACTTTCGGTTTTGTGTGAAAGAAAAAGAGAAAGTGCTTGGAGAGTGAAGTTTGACTTACTCAAAATAAACAAAAGAAAGGAAGTGGGAGAGAAAAGAACTTTGACTACTAATGACCAAAATCGGCAAGGTATGATTGTGGTAGCTTTCGGTTTAGATGAAGAAGAAGATGGAGGATGTAGGTTTTGGTGAAGTGTGTTCTGGTCGAAGGAGAGAAGAAGGCTAGTTTGGTTTACAAGCAAAAAGAGAAGAAAGGAGAGGGATGCACATTCGGCTACCAAGGCTTTTCAAAAGAGAAAAAATGATAATGGGATGCTTGGTTGGCTAAAACAAAGAGAAAGAAGCAAAACAAAACGACAAGCAAATTCGGCAACACTTGGGGTTTCGGTTTCAAGGATGAATGGCAAAGAAATGTGGTTTGGCTTAGGCTATTTGCAAGTGAAGAGCTTTGCTAGCTTTTGACTAACGAAATCAGACATTCTTTTGACAAAATGGAAGGCTTACCAAGGAGAATTTGGCGAAAGAAGTAAAAAGAATAAAGGAAAAAAAAAACACACATGCTAAAGGAAAATTGGCTCACCCCCACACTAACAATGACCACTCTTTCCCTTCCCCAAACTCTCACCAAACCGCCAACCTCCCCCATTCACTCCCGCCACTAATTCAAATCCCTTGACCAAGTCTCCCTCCTACATTTGCTCTCCACCCACCGTTTGAAAGAGTTGACAAGGTCCATGATAGAGTTCAAACTTCCTATAACTCTTCCTTCATGCCGTCAAAATGGGAGCCAAAATGGGCATTTGCAACTCGAACAGGACCTCTCCCCCTTGCATTTGGCCTTAAGCACATGCTCCTAGTGACGCCTTGCTTGCCACTCCGCCAACTCAATTCTTGTGTTATAAATTCACCTAGATTAATTATAAACTCCAGCTCCTTCAGCTCCTATCCCCTAAAGCCCAAAACAAAAACTTTCCCACCTACTCAGGCACACTCCTAGCCTACAACTAAGCCCCGAAACCACACAAACAACAACATAGCAAGCCATTAACATGCAAACAATGCCAAAAATAAAATAGCCCTTAACCCGGGATATTACGGTTCTACCCCTTAAAAATAATTTAGACCTCGAAATTACAGTGAAAGAGTTGCGGGTATTCTTTGTCTCATCGTATCCTCGGGTTCCCATCGCTTCTTCCACACCATGATTCAGCCATAGTACCTTAACCAAAGGCACAGACTTTCTGCGTAGAACCTTCACATCCCGATCTAAAATCTGTACAGGCTCTTCCTCCATGGTCATATCTGGGTTTACCTCAATCTCTCCTACTGTCACCACGTGCGATGGATCTGAGCGATAACGTCGAAGCATCGAAACGTGGAACACGTCATGAATTTGACTTAGCTCTGCTGGTAACTCGGTGATATGCAGCTGGTCCCACTCGTCTCGATTACCTTATCATTGATAAACCTCGGACTTAGCTTACCTTTCCTCCGAACCTTAATACTTTCTTCCACGGTGAGACCTTGGGAAAACTGATCTCCCGATAAATTCAATATCTCTCCGCTTAAGATCGGCATAGGACTTACATCGGTCAGAAGCTTCTTTCAACCGAGCACTGAATCAACAACCTTGTCTTGGTCTCGACAACCATCTCTGGTCCCAACAAGCGGCGTTCACTTAACTCTGTCCAATAAGTAGGTGGCGACACTTTCTCGTCTAGCGCCTCATAAGGTGCCATCTTGATACTTGCTTGGTAGCTGTTATTGTAGGCGAATTATTCTTGATGAGGTACTCCTCCCAACTACCCACAAGTCCAAAACACACCTCGTAGCATATCCTCCAAGATCTGTATAACCCTTTCCATTGCCCGTCGATGCTGTGGATGAAATCTTGTCTTTGAAATCTAGCAGTGTACCCAGAGCTCGATGCTGCGCCTTCGAACCTTGGCGTGAATGGGATCCCTATCCAGAGATGATCGATCGGCACCCGTGCGATCTCACAATCTCGACACATCTGACCGCCAACCTCACGAGTGAGTAGTCCACCCTCCTGGAATAAAGTGGTGATTTAGTCGATCGATCCTGATGCAGGTGAATCCTTCTTGCTCGGTGTAGCGGTAATCCAGCGCGAAATCCATAGTTATCCTTTCCCATTTCCTTTGTGGAATCTTCTTTGGTGAAAGTAACCCAAATGGCAATCGATGCTCGGCCTTGACTGGCGACAAGTCGGACACTTACCCACAAACTTCGGTTACTTCCTTTTTGGACCGGCCACGGAGGCTGTTCTCTGAGGTCCTATACATTTTGCTACCTCCGGGATGCATAAGCGTAGGGCTATGTGCATCTGATTGCCTTAGCTCGAATCTCTCGGCATATAAGCCTTTCCACGAAAACCTGCACCCCATCACTAGACAAGCTATAACCGCTTCAAACCATTGTTACGCACTTGTGTCCTCTGCGCTCGAGAACCTCATCCAACAAGCTGTTTCTCTCGATCTGCTCAACCCAAGTGAAGCAACACAGCAGCTCGCGAGAATACTCCGTCGTCATACAAACTCAAGTGGGCAAACAACGCTTTCAAATCTGAAACAACCTTACGGCTCAACGCGTACGCCCGGCGTTAGCCTTGCGGATGATACTCAATTGAGCAATCGTAGTCTTTCGTGACTCAATCCATCGGTACGCCTCGATTCAAATCTTTACGAGTGGGAAGGTACTTGAGACTCTTATAGTGCAATGTAGACTATCGATCTTTCTCCGTACAAGTAATGCCTCCAAATCTTTAAGGCAAAACTACAGTAGCTAACTCTAGATCGTCGTTGGATAATTCACCTCATGTGGCCTCAACTACAGAGATCGTAAGCCACAACCTTCCTTCTTGCATCAACACACAACCCAATCCGTATGTGATGCATCGCGATGCTGTGAATTCCTTACCGGCCTCGGGTTGAATCGAGCAGGAGCTTGGTCGAATCTTCTTCAACTTATCGAAGCTCTCCTGCGCTTCCGGTCAAATAAGCGGAACCCTTTTCTCAATAATTTAGTCGCCGGTCTTTGCGATCAAAGAAACCCTCTACAAATCTTGGTAGTATCACCCAAGCCAGAAAACTCGAATCTCCGCTCTTGACTTAGCGGCTTCCAATCCAAAATGGCCTCTATATTACGAGGTCCCTCTAATCCCTCGGCAGATACTACATGACCCAGCGTCACCTCCTAAGCGAACTTCGCATTCTTGAACTTCGCCATTTGTTTCTCCCTTAGAATCGCAATACCACCCACAAATGGGCATCATGCTCCTCTTGGTCCTTGAATATACCAAGATGTAAATCGATAAAAACCACTCGAATGGTCTAAATCTTGTTGGAACATCCTATTCATCGGATCCATGAAAGGCTTTGGCGCGTTAGTCAACTTGACAGCATAACCAAGAACTCAAAGTGCCCATACCGAGTGCGAAATGCCGTCTTACGGATATCTGCCTCCTTTACCCTCAGCTGGTGATACCGGACCTTAAGTCGATCTTGAAAAAATCGGCGTCCCCTTGGTGATCAAACAAGTCATCTATCCGAGGTAGTGGATACTTATTTTGATCGTCGACTTATTCGGTTAGCGGTAGTCTATACACATCCGCATAGTACGTCTTTCTTCTTAACAAAAATCTTGGCGCTCCCAGGCGAAATACTTGGCACGATAAAGCCTCGGTCCAATAACTCACGGATCTGAGCCTTAGCTCCACTAACTCTTTAGGTGCCATCACATGCGAGCAATAGATCTGAGTGCGATTAAGATGCAGATCTATCCGAACTCTACCTCTCGATCGGTAGCAAACCAAGCTCCTCAAAAACACATCGACAAATTCCTAATTGTCTGAAGCTGTCTCCACATGGACTCCTTAGCCTCCAAGGCATACACATACCACATACTTCACACCTCTTTTCGACCATCTTCACCGGCTTTGGGCGAGATATCACATTAGACGGATAATTCCTCCTATTACCGATCGAACTACCTCATCACCTTATTTGTTTTGAACCATGCGCTTAGCCATGTGATCCAACTTTACAGTACTTAACGGCCGGTCCATCCCAGAATCGGATCGAACTCCCCAAGCGGCGGTTCCATCGGATCGACCTCAAATACTACCTTGGAGTTCTAGAAGTGCGTCTCTGTCGGTTTATCTACCACTCTGAGTGACCTAAAGGGCTTATTACGGTCATACGCCTAGAAGATATTTGAGTCTAGATCCATGGTCTTCACTATGCTACTTGCAACATATGAATGTGTTGAACCCACATTAATCAAAGCGATAAATGGAGAACCAAAGATTAAAACATACCAGTAATGGCGTCCAGGTGCATCGCCCTCCTCTCGGCGCCTCATGACATACACTAGCCCGGTATGTCGGCCTCGAACTACCGCACCCTGCTGGGTGCTCCACGGCCCAGACGAACTATTACCCCCTACGCCATTACCTCGGCCCCTCTGCGGTGGTGGTCCGTTATTTCTGTCTTGAGTATGGCCTGATTCTCTGGTGAATCCTAGCTAACTTGCAGACGAGTCCCTCACACGGTGGTCCGGTGAGCCACACTCAAGCAGTCTCTACCATCGGTCAACATCCTCCCCAATGAGCCTTCCCACAGCAGTTTACTGCTGCGGTGGTCCACCTAGTGATAACAAACCTACTGGCCGATTGACCCACTCGGTCTAGCCCTTTTCTGCGATTTCCTAATGACCGGAAGATCCAAAACTCCTCTTGTGTCGATTCTGTCCATACCACCGCCTCACAGACTCTTTAATGCCTCGGCTACCTTCGCCTTTTCAGCGAACCGCAAATTCACGCTCCTGTTTGGCGCAATTATCAACAGATTCGTCTCACGAGGCCATCCTCGAAATGAATGCACCTCTCATGCTCGGTAGCCACCATACCCACAGCATCCGACTCGGCTGAGAAACTCGCCTCATACTCGACACGGTTGCTCCACGAACTAACCTCGAAATGCTTTCATTGCTCATTAATGTAATTAGCCCCCCGTAATTTTTCCGATAGCGCCCAAAAATAGTCCCAAGTCGGATCTTCACTGCTGCGGTATTTGTCGACAGTGAGCCACCTTGGTATGACTCATCTCGAATGATACTATCCCTTTAATTTTCTTCACGATTAGGTCTAGATTGTCCATGATCCGTTCATCGCTTCCGGCCGATACTCAGCGATGCTAGGAGCAACACCGAGACACCGAAAGAATTCACCCCATTTGCGAAGTCGCTCGAGTACGATTTTCTAGCTCCTACACCTCCACCTACTCCACTACCCTTTCTAACACTCGCATGACATCGCTCGTGACACCTGCGTCATCGATCTGCTCTTGGAACTCACCACCTCCGGTGGTGGCGGGCAAGTATCTCATTCTACGAACCACGACGAACCTAAAGCTGTCATCCTCGCGACCACGTCCACGACCCGTCCACCTTGGGTACTCATGACTAAATCTCGTGCGATTAAAGAATTTTATGTATCGGTCATTATTCTTTGTTTAAAAGCAAAGTCTTATGAATGTTGCTTATTAAAAAGTTTCGTTTTAGCTAGTCCACAATGTCCTATCGGTTTAGGTCTCTAAAGTAGTCTTACTAGTCATCCAATCATATCAATTAATATCACAACCAATAGTGCAGGTACTTACAGGCGGATGGTGCAGGAGACTCGGTGCCATGCCTTTCAAACCATACTTTTAAAACAAAACACTTAAAATGAATTTTGAAAACATTTTGGGCCTCGGGCCCACAGTAGAAACCTTTGAACTTGGCTCTGATACCACAAATGTAACACCCCATCCCGGTCAATACACCACGACCGAATCTGGTATGTTATAGGGGAAAAAGGTTTTTGAGAGGTTTAGGTTTGAGTTTAAAAGTTGGAGAAAAACATTTCGCTAGGTTGTGTATTTGAAGAAGAACTTGAATAGGTTGATTGAAATTTGATAATGTATTTGAAAACCCGAAAATTTTAAAAACTTACTCAGATGGGTAGACAAAAGCAGGTTTATCTAGTTAAGATGTTTGAGTTGTTTATTATTGTTACAAAACATTACATCTTAGTAGAAAATCGTGTTTAAGTTAGAAAACATTTGAGTTCTTCTTTATTCCAAGTCTTAGTGTGATGCAGATGGTATAGTTTAAAGTGTCGCTTTTGTAGTTTTGAAATCGTTATCTTTCCAAATTTTAGCACATTATAACCCAATTATTTTGTTAAGGCATATTATAAATCCACTTTAATCATAAACCCAACATAACTTAAAAAGGCCATTTACAAACCCCAAATAAAACCAAATAGTAATAAAACTTAAGTACCAAATTTCATAAAAATAAAGCAAATCTTTATTTGAGCATGGCATGAGCACCTCGAGTCCATCCGGCTCCATGTCCGCGTCTAAGTGTCACTGAAAAAGTCAAAGGAGAGAGTGAGTGCATGAGACTCGGTGTATAATTCCCTCTCCGGTATAACATGCCAACACACATATCATAATGAGAATAATGCAAGTAATGCAGATCCTAACCAACCATATCGCCTTTTCTACCCGTGTGGTACCAAACCCTTTGGTAGTGCCAAACCACTTGGTGACCCAAAGTCACGATATCCATCTTGTGGTACCAAACCCTTTGGTGACCGAAGTCACAAATAATCCAATGATGGGGCCAACCCATCGTGTGATACCAAATCACTAGCGACGATCCGTATCTCATAAGTGGGGCCAACCCACGGTGGTGTCAAACCACGGGGACGAGTCACAATGAGGTGCCAAACCTCGGTGTCCCAAAGACACAATGTGATACCAAATCCTGGTGGCCGTAGTCACAAATCCGATGATGGGGCCAACCCATCGTGTGATACCAAATCATGGCGTCAATCCGTATAATCAAGCGTAGGGCCAACCCAGACGTGGTACTAAGCCACTAGGGCCGAGGATTGAGGTGCCAAACCTCTGGTGACCCAAAGTCACAAAATCGTGGTACCAAACCACTTTGGAGGTGCCAAACCTCGGTGTCCCAAAGACACAGTGTCCCAAAGACACGGATATCATCCTCCCCTCCTCTCATATCACCCAATCACATATCATACTAGATGCAAAATCGTGCAATCATGCTATCATGCTCACATGCTTAATATGGCATCTCAAAGTATCCAAAAATCATGATATCATCATCATCACATAACTCATAGTGAAACGGACTTACGAATCCGTATCCATACCTCAATGGGTATCAAAATAATCAATCACCTTTGTTTCATTTACACAAATAGGTTATCACATTATTTAGTTAAGATAGTGTGTTGGTTTACACACTGAATAAGCGAAAATGTTAATCCTAAGAATCGGTCTCGTCCCTTGATCGCCTCGACAACCCCAATCCTACAATCGACCAGCGTTGGATTAGTCACTATACCATTCGGCCAAAATAGGTAACCCGAGGGGTTGCGTTATATACCTTAGCCTTGATTTGGTTTCCTACCAAATTCGAACCCAACAATGGTTCTTTTGAAATCGGCTTCACCCTAAAAAGAAAGTGGTTAATTCTTACGAAACTTAACTTAAAGAAAACTAAGCGAAATCAGACCAAACACCCATTCTTACCACCACTTACGTTTGCTTATCGATAACAAGGCTCCTCCCACTTGTTCCCAAAATTGAATGCCTATAAAGAGATTGGTCTACACATTAGATCAATATTCTTCAACCAATAACAAACGGCCTTCATTTAAACCACCAAATATAAAAACAAAAAAAGAAAGATGGCCATTCGGCTAAGCTCTTACCACTACCAACCGATTGGAGACCAGCACCTACCAACACCCACTATTCGGGCACCAAACACCACTAGAAGAGAAGAAAGATTCGGCTAACAGGTTTTGGAACAAAAAGAAAATAAAGCGAGATGAGTGGAGGGTTACTTTCGGTTTTGTGTGAAAAAAGAGAGAAAATGCTTGGAGAGTGAAGTTTGACTTACTCAAAATAAACAAAAGAAAGGGAAGTGGGAGAGAAAAGAACTTTGACTACTAATGACCAAAATCGGCAAGGGTATGATTGTGGTAGCTTCGGTTTAGATGAAGAAGAAGATGGAGGATGTAGGTTTTTGGTGAAGTGTGTTACTGGTCAAGAAGGGAGAAGAAGGCTAGTTTGGTTTACAAGTAAAAAGAAAAGAAAGGAGAGGATGCACATTCGGCTACCAAGGCTTTTCAAAAGAGAGAAAAAATGATAATGGGATGCTTGGTTCGGCTAAAACAAAGAGAAAGAAGCAAAACAAAAATAACAAGCAAATTCGATAACACTTGGGGTTTCGGTTTCAAGGATGAATGGCAAAGAAATGTGGTTTCGGCTTAGGCTATTTGCAAGTGAAGAGCTTTGCTAGCTTTTGACTAACGAAATTAGCTTGTTCTTTTTGACAAAATGGAAGGCTTACCAAGGAGAATTTGACCGAAAAAGTAAAAAGAATAAAGGAAAAAAACACACATGCTAAAGGAAAATTGGCTCACCCCCACACTAACAACCGGCCCTCTTTCCCTTCCCCAAACTCTCACCAAACACCTCCCCATTCACTCCCACGCCACTAATTCAAATCCCTTGACCAAGTCTCCCTCCTACATTTGCTCTCCACCCACCGTTTGAAAGAGTTGACAAGGTCCATGATAGAGTTCAAACTTCCTACAACTCTTCCCTTCATCTTGAGTCAAAATGGGAGCCAAAATGGGCATTTTGCAACTCGAACACAGGACCTCTCCCCCTTACATTTGGCGCCAAGCACATGCTCCTAGTGACGCCTTGCTTGCCACTCCATCAACTCAATTCTTGTGTTATAAATTCACCTAGATTAATTATAAACCCAGCTCCTTGACTCCTATCCCTAAAGCCCAAAACAAAACTTTCCCACCTCTCGGGCACACTCCTAGCCTACAACTAAGCCCCGAAACCACACAAACAACAACATAGCAAGCCATTAACATGCAAACAATGCCAAAAATAAAATAGCCCTTAATCCGGGATATTACAATAAGGGTCGGGGCAGGAGTAAGGGAAGTTTTGGACCATCTAGAGCAACTGGAAATTTTTAGAAGAGGCCTAGGACTAATGGACCAGCTCGTGCTCTAGCGGGCCAAAATCAAGCATGTTCTACATATGGGAGAACCCATTATAGGGAGTGCAAAATGAAAACGGTGGATGCTTTAGGTTTGGATCCATAGAACATTTGATGAGGGACTGTCTTCAGATGGATCAGGGACAGCCAAAGGGTCGAGGTTCTGACCAGCCAAGGAGAGGTGATCAGCCTGGACCAAGGGGTAGAGGTGCAGCTAGAGGAAGAAATAGATCTGGTCGAGGTCGTGAGCATCTGGAAGAGGTGCAGGTAATGTAAATGCAAGGCAGTCGGGTCTAGTTTATGCAGCTCGTCGACGGGAGGACAGTGACGTATCGGATGTTATAACCAGTATGTTTCTTATTACTGATAATCCTTTACTTGCCTTGATTGATATTGGATCAACCCACTCCTATGTTGCATGTTCAGTAACTGAGACTCTAAGTATAGACTCTAAAGGAACCACTAGGAAGATGTGGTTTGTCCTTTAGGACAATCTAAGGTAGTGGACAAACTGTTTAGGGATGTACTTTAGAGACTTAAGGGGTAGTATTCCTAGTAGATTTAATGGAATTACCGTTTGGAGAGTTTGACCTTATTTTAGGAATGGATTGGTTGACTAAGCATCGTGCCAAGTTAGACTGTGCGAATAAGCGTATGGTGTTGAGTACCCCAGAAGGCGGGGAGGTGGTTGTGTTAGGAGAAAGAAGGAATTACTTGTCCAATGTGGTATCATCTGTAAAAGCTATTAAGATGATTCGGAAGGGATGTAATGCATTTCTAGCTTTTATTAGTGTTTTGGATGCTAAGGAGGTGACTGTTGATGAGGTTTGAATAGTCAAGGATTTTGCGGATGTCTTTTCGGAGGAATTGCCAGGATTAACCCCGAATCGCGAGGTGGAATTTGGAATAGACCTACTTCTGGGTACAACTCCAGTATCCATTGCTCCTTATAGAATGGCGCCGAAGGAGTTGGTGGAGCTCAAGGCTCAGATTCAGGAACTATTGGATCGAGGGTTCATTCAAACGAGTGTGACTCCATGGGGAGCGCTAGTTCTGTTCGTGAAGAAGAAGGACGGATCCATGCGTATGTGCGTGGATTATCGTCAACTGAATAAGTTGACGATTAAAAACAAGTATCCATTACCGAGAATCGACGATCTGTTCGATCAGCTCAAATGAGCTTCGGTCTTTTTTAAGATTGACTTAAGGTTTGGATGTCATCAATTAAGGGTTAAAGAAGGAGACATTCATAAGACGGCGTTTCAGACTCGGTACGGGCATTATGAGTTCTTGGTAATGCCGTTCGGGTTAACGAACGCACCAGCGGCCTTTATAGATATGATAAATCGAGTGTTTCAGCCATATCTTGATCGGTTTATTATGGTGTTCATCGACGATATCCTGGTTTACTCTAAGTCAGAGGAAGAGCATGATGAACATCTTCACGTGGTGTTGCAAACTCTGAGGGAGAAGCAGTTGTTTGCAAAGTTTAGTAAATGTGAGTTCTGGCTGAAGGAAGTGACTTTTCTAGGACATGTGGTTTCGGCTGAGGGAATCCAGGTGGACCCTTGAAAGATAGAGGCTGTATTGGATTGGAAACCATCGAAGTCTGTGATGGAGGTTCAGAGTTTCTTTGGTTTGGCAGGGTATTACCGAAGGTTCATTGAAGGGTTTTCTCTAATAGCGGCACCTCTAACTAAGTTGTTGAGGAAGGGAGTATGTTTGTATGGACCGACAAACAACAAGAGAGCTTTGAGAAGTTGAAGAGAATCTGTGAGCGCCGGTGTTAATTTATCGGAGGCGGAAAAAAATTTATCTCTTGTGATCGTCACACGGGTTTAGGGTGTGTGTTGATGCAAGAAGGAAAGGTGGTGGCGTGTCGTCTCGATAGTTGAGACCGCATAAGTTGAACTACCTACGCATGACTTGGAGTTAGCGTGGTAGTGTTTGTCTTGAAGATTTGAAGGCACTACTTGTATGGGGAGAAGTCGGTAATTTATACTGACCATAAAAGTCTAAAGTACCTCCTTACCCAGAAGGAGCTAAATTTAAGACAACGTAGGTGGATCGAGCTCTTGAAGGATTATGATTGTTCGATCGAATACCACCCTGGTAAGGTGAATGTGGTGGCAGATGCGTTAAGCCGTAAGGTAGTATCAGAACTAAGAGCCATGTTCACTCATCTGGGTTTATTCGATGATGGGAGTTTGTTGGCTGAGTTGCAAGTAAAGCCGACATGGGTAAGTCAAGTTAAGGACAAACAGTTAGTGGATGATGTCTTGAGTGCTCGACTTTTGCAAGTGAGGGACGGTGGAATGGAGGACTATAGTTTGAACAATGATGGAGTTTTGTGTTACTGTGGGAAGATTTGCATGCCTAAAAATGAGGAGTTACGACAGATGATTCTTCAGGAATCGCATAGTAGCCCTTATGCTATGCATCCTGAAGGAGTTAAGATGTACTGTGATTTGCGAGAGCAATTTTGGTGGCCAGGTCTGAAGAAAGAGGTAGCAGAAATCATAGGAAAATGTTTGACGAGTCAGCAGGTCAAAGCTGAACACCAAGTGCCTTCGGGATTGTTGCAGCCGGTGAAGATTCCCCAATGGAAATGGGAGAGAATCACGATGGATTTTGTTAGTGGGTTACCCCTTACACCCACTAAGAAGGATTCGATTTGGGTGATTGTAGATCGGTGTGAAGTCTGCTCACTTCATCTGGGTCGAGTGGACTTTTCTTTACAAAAGTTGGCTAAATTGTATGTGTCTGAGGTTGTAAGATTGCATGGTGTGCCGGTGTCGATCATATCAGATAGGGACCCTAGGTTCACGTCACAATTTTGGAAGGCTCTTCATCAAGCAATGGGAACAAGGTTAGACTTTAGTACTGCTTTTCACCCACAGACTGATGGTCAGTCTGAGAGGGTAATTCAAATCTTGGAGGATATGTTAAGGGGTTGCATCATTGATTTTAGGGGCAGTTGGGAAGAGTACTTGCCTTTGGCAGAATTCGTATATAATAATAGTTATCAAGCTAGCATTTAGATGGCGCCTTATGAAGCGTTATATGGAAGGAGATGTCGTACTCCAACTTGTTGGATGGAGTTGGGTGAACATAAGGTGTTGGGTCCAGAATTAGTTTCAGAAATGGAGGAGAAAGTTAAGTTAATACGGGCTAGGCTAAAGGAAGCGTCTGATTGACAGAAGTCTTACGCGGATATAAAGTGGAAAGAGGTGGAATTTGCGGTAGGTGATCAAGTTTTCTTGAAGGTATCCCCGTGGAAGATGGTAATGAGGTTTGGATGAAAGGGTAAGTTAAGTCCACGATTTATTGGGCCTTCTCGGGTACTAAAATGTTTGGGCCCAGTGGCTTATCATTTGGAGTTGCCTTCGAAGTTGGAGCAGATACATGGTGTGTTCTATGTCTCGATGCTGAGTTGTTATCGATCTGATCCATCGCACATAGTGCCGATGAAGAGATAAGTAAGGCGATTTGTCTTTTGAGGAGGAACCAGTGCAAATTCTAGATCAATATGTAAAAGTGTTAAGAAGGAAGTCTGTTCCTTTGGCCAAAGTCTTGTGGAAAAATCACGGCCCAGGAGAAGCGACGTGGGAGCCAGAGGATGTTATATGCTAGCAATACCCCCATCTTTTCTGATCAGGTAAATTTCGGGGCCGAAATTTATTTTAAGGAAGGTAGACTCGTAACATCCTAAGCGTGGGCTGTGCATTTATATGTTGGTTTAATATGTTAATTCAAGAATTTAAGGCTCAAATGAGGCCTTGATTAAATATTTGGATTAGGGTTTAAATTAATGTTCTGTGTAATTTAAGTGATATTTTGGGTTTTAAAATTTGGGCTAAGTGGCAGATAAATAGTGTTAGTTTATAATTTAAGTTAGGTAGCAAGCTGGGCTTGTGGCCCACCTTTTGGAGGAGTTTGGGCCTTGTGTGGCCGATTGGGCCTCAAGATTTGTGGGTTAAAATTTGGCATAGGAGAGAAGGGGGTGGACGAAACATGTGCTATAATATAGGGGATTTAATTATTTTATTTTTATTGATTATTAAATGATGATAATAGGAAGGGAGGAGTTGGTTTGAAGGAAGTCTCTTCTAAAGGCAAGATAATGATTGGGTTATCATGCAAGATAAGAGCTATTAGGAGGGGGAGAGTTGGCTGAAACTCCAACACTGTGTGTGTGCTGAAATTTAATAGCCTGAGTGTCCAGCTTTCTTTCATTTTTTTCTCTTTTCCCTCTGCCTTTCTCATTTTTTTTTCTCTTTGGCTGAAATTTCTTTTCTTTCCTCTTCTCATATTTTTCTCTCTTCTAGCCAAAATTCCCTAGCCTTATTTCCCTCTTTATTATATTTTCAAAAGCTGAATTCTCCCTATATATATCCTTTTCTTCCATAGCTGAACCATCAGGTGAGATCTTGTTTTTCCCAAAGGTGCACCATAGCTGAATACTCCTCTTTCATCTGGTAAGTTTCGGGATTTTGCTTCTTTGTGATTTCTTCATTCTCTTTTATCAAGTTTCTAATCTGAATCAGTTTTCTAAGGCCCTGTCGATTTCACTCTCTGTACCTAGAAGCCGAATCTGTTTCATTAAAACCTCCTGTCTTGGATTTGTGAAAAGTCAAGGTAGGTGGTCAATGGTAGGTTCTACGGAATGGCCACTTTCTTGTTCTTTTGTCTTTGGCGAATGTCATAAGGTATTAGATGGGTTGCAATCATCGGTTTGGTTAACTATTTTTGGTGATGGCCGAATGTAGGAAGGGAGGTGACGTGTTCTCAAGGACATTCGGGATTCGATTAAGTAGGTAAGAGTTCATTTTAAGTGTTATAGTTGTTTAAGTAATTAGATCTTATTGTTTAAATGGTTTAGTGATTAAGGGATTATGATGGACTTGAATAACAGTCAGGCAGAAAAGGTTGGATCTGTAAAACCAACACTTAAATACAAGAAGCGATCTATTTCGGTAGTACGAGATTGGCCATCGGGGTGTGGGCAACATCGAAGTCAGATCGTGGGCCGATAGTGGTAGTCTTGAGTGATAGTAGCGCAGACATAGCGAAAGCGTTAGTACGAGAATCAGGTGTGTAATACTTCCTCACAATCTAGATCTGATTATTAAATATATGCTCATAAGTTTTATATGTTATGATAAATGCCGAAATCTTGGTTTAATGATGGAAACCCAAAGAGGGTAAAAGCGTACCACCAGGTTAGTGAATAATCTGATTAAATGTTATAAGTAAAATTTCTTGTATGTGATTGCATGGGTTGGGTTGATGAAAGGAGGAAGTTATACGTTATATGTGTAGCAGTTTATACCGTGATCTATTGTAGCGGCTAATGCTGTGATCTCTTATAAGGGCTTTGGCCATAATATGTTGATGAGCAGCATGACTGCCATCTTGGCGTGTAGTGGTGTGGGTTGATTGTAGAAATCCCCAATGGTGTGAGCAATTTGATGCAGGGGCATGTGGCGGATGGAAACCTAGGAAAATGGGTTGGGCTTTGCATATTATTTGTTATCTATGCAAATGAAATTATTATTATGTTTTATGGGTTAAGGCCCAAATCTAGTGGTGCATGAGAGTTGCACACTGAGTCTCGCAACTCAACGAATTAATTTAACATTTCAAGTGACACTTAGTGTATTGGATCGGGCGGAGAGGAGTGCAAGGTGGCCATGCAAAAGAATATGTGGATCCGACATAAAGACTCAACTTAATAGTTTATAAGATATTTTGTTTTTATGGATTTTAAACCCCATTGTAATAAGGCCAAGGGCCACCAGTTTATTTATTTTTCTTTATTTATTTACTTTAATTAAACTAGGACCTGTAATTAAGTTTTGGGCTTTTAATTATAAAGGCATATTTTATAAATTACATATGGGCTTTCTGGTAACCTGAATTGTTTTATTAAAATTTTTCTTAGTAACATACCAAATCCAGTTGTAGTGTTTGGACTGGGTTTGGGGTGTTACATTTCCAGCCTCAGGTTGAATCAAAACTGGTGCTTCCATCAAAATCTTCTTCAATTTCTCGAAACTCTCTTGTTCTTTTTTAGTCCATACATACGGTACTTCCCTTTTAGCAATGACTTAGTTAAGGGTGCGGCAATCGTGAAAACCCTCAACAAAGCGTCTATAATAACCAACCAAACCCAAAAACTACGAATCTCGACTCATCGACTTGGTGGTTTCCTATCCGAGATAGCCTCAATCTTAGAGGCTCCACCCTTATTCCTTGATTGATACCACATGACCCAAGAAAGTCACTTCCCTTAACCAAAATTCACATTTACTGAATTTGGCGTAAAGTTGCTTATCTCGAAGTAACTGCAATACTATACGCAAATGTGAGTCATGTTCCTCTTCATTCCTCGAATATACCAAAATGTCATCTATGAACACTACTACAAATCGGTCTAAATATGGTTGAAAGACCCGGTTCATCATGTCCATAAATGCAGTTGGTGCATTGGTCAACCCAAACGACATCACCAAAAACTCATAATGTCCATAATGAGTTCGGAATGTCGTCTTATGAATATCTACTTCATTCACCTTAAGTTGGTGATAACCCGATCTCAAATCAATTTTGGAGAAAACCAAAGCTCCTTTCAATTGATCAAACAGGTCATCAATTCTTGGCAAAGGATACCTATTCTTGATCGTCAATTTATTCAACTACCTGTAATCAATGCACATACGCATCGACCGATCCTTTTTCTTAACAAACAAAACTGGTGCTCCCCACGGAGACACACTCGGTCGAATAAATCCCGATCTAACAATTCTTGAATTTGAGCTTTAAGCTCCGCCAACTCCTTTGGTGCCATTCTATAAGGAGCAATTGGCACTGGAGTCATTCCGGGCAAAAGCTCAATACCAAATTCTACTTCCCGATCTAGAGGTATACGAGGAAGTTCTTCAGGAAATACATCTGGAAATTCCTTCACCGTTCTTACATCTTCCACTGATAACTCCTTGGCATCCAAAGCACTAATAAAAGCTAGGAATGCTCCATACCCTTTCCGCACTAACTTTTCTGCCTTTAATGCAGATACCACATTTTCCAAATAATACCTTCGTTCGCCTATCATTACTACTTCCTTATCATCCGAAGACCTTATTGACATCTATTTTTTAGCACAATTCAAATGCACCCGGTGCTTAACCAACCAATCCATGCCCAGAATGAGATTGAACTCGCTGAAAGGCAATTCCATCAAATTCGCCAGAAATATTTCTCTTTGGATTTCTAAGGGCACGTCTCTAAATAGTTTATTTATAATTACTGACTGTCCTAAAGGATAAATTACCATTATCTCACTATCGGTAATTCAAGATTCTAGATTCAGGTTTCCAGATATGGCACTAGCAACATACGAGTGGGTAGAACCAATATCTATCAAAGCAGTAATAGGCACATCAAAAAATGAAGAACGTACCAGTTATCACATCAGGTGCATTGCCATCCTCGCGGCGTCTAACTACATAGACCAATCCTAGCTGTCTTGCATCGGTGTTACCTCTAGAACCATTGCCTCGACCCGGTGCACCTTGACCACGTCCAGCCACATTACCACCACAACCTGGTCCACGGCCTCTCTGTGGCTGCTGAGTAGCTCTGGCTGGCTGTACATCAGGATTACGAGCTTCCTGAGTCATATCCATCCGTCGAGGGAAATTCTTATATTGATGATCCATTGAACCACATTTATAACAAGCACCAGTTTTCCTCCAGCACTATCGGGAATGTCGTTTCCCACATTAAGCCACGATCTCGACTACGATTAATAGCCCGTGTGCTCTACCTTGGTGGCTCATCATTCCTAGGCCTCTTGAAACCTTTTGAAGAACACGAATACTTTATATCTCTCTTGCCTCGACTCTTTCCGGTTCTAACATTACGAGCTCTTAGCCTCTTGACTATCTTGGCTTTCTCCACAAGCGTGGCAAAAGTTCTCACTTGTTGTGGGGCTATCAAAACACGCAACTCATCATTCAACCCATCCTCGAAGCGTACTAACGCTCATGATACGTTAGCACTATTATGCGAGCATAGCGACTCAAGCGTAAAACTCGACCTCATACCGCCACCATCTTATTTCCACGAACTAGATTCAAAATTCCTTCCTCCGAGCATCCACATAACTTGTTCCTACATATTTCCCTTGAAAAGCGACTTTGAAGAAATCCCAAGTAACTAATGCGACTTGATTGCCTTCTCGGACAGTAAGCCACCATTGATATGCCTCGTCCCTTAACAAAGACACCATTCCCTTAGTTTCTGTTCTACAGTGCACTCTAGGTCGTCCATAATTCGCTCTATCGCCTCAAGCCAATATTCAGAAACATTTGGAGCTACACCTGAGACACCTCTGAAAACCTCAGCACCACTTGATTTCAATCACTCCGATATCGACCCACAAGCTGCTGGCCCAGCTCTAGTTCCAACGACCCTTTCAAGTACTCGCAACATTGCTCGTGTCAAAGCATTATCTTCTCTCCTATTCTCTTGTGAATCATTTTAAATATTTGTTGATCTTTGGTGCATCCTTTTTGAAATATGTCCGATTCCTCGGACCTGACTCTAACACCTCGGCCTCTACCACGCCACATTTACCACGTCTGCGTCCTCTGGCGCTCATACTGACTAACTCATTTTAATCTGATTACGAATTTTATGAATTAGAAAACTATTTCAGTGTTTATTAACGATATTTTATGAGGTTCAATAGATAAAATTATTTTTCGCAAACACATCCTATAGTCTCGATCTCTACGATTTTCAACATCTAAAACTAGACGTTCTAGAGTGTTCCTATGATTATATCATCATAATAATCATTCAGTAATGAATACTTACTTGACTTGGTGCCAGATGCTTGTGGTGCCATACTAACTTTAAAACATAATTAAAAATAATTTCAAATAGAAGTTATTTATTGAACCCAACCACAGCCGAGTTTTGAAACTAGCTCTGATACCATTAAATGTAACACCCCATACAAGGTCTATGCGTTAGGACGAGATTTGGTTTGTCACACAGATCGAACATCCATTTAATTCTCTAATGATTTAGGTAAAAGAGTTCTACAAAACCTTTTGAAAGTGAAGTTTAGTAAAAAAATCAAGAAATTGATTTAAAATCGATGAATAAAGAAATACTAGTTTGAAATGTTATCATTTAGTATTTTAATTGTCAAAAACCTTAAAGTAATTTTAAAGAGTTCAAAAGAATTTGAAAAAAACAAGAATATTTAAAGAATTTCATATGTTTTAAAATAAAATTTTAAGGAAACATTATAGAATTAACATAAGCCCATATTAAATGTCTAAAATAAAATTAAATCCATCCACACATAAAAATCCATAAAATATTAATAAAGGCCTTATTACATCATACCTAAAATAGTAATTAAAAGAATTCACTTAATAAAAGTTCATAGTTTATAAAACCCATGTTGAACTATGGCCTCCACGAAGTCATCCTCATTAAGCCTTTGTCAATTGCCATTACGAGATGGATAATTAAGCAGTGGCGACTCGAACTCAGTGTATAACTCACTTACCACATTCATTGGGCCAGATCATCAATACATTATTTTGCGCTTAAGCCCATTTACGGATTCAATAATAAAATAAATAAAATGCATGTAAAATGAAATTCCCAACCAAACCTAATTTTCATCTGCTACACACCACCCGTACCAACCAACACACCTGTGGGGATCAAGTCAACCCATCCCGCCAACACACCAATCATAGGCATAAAGCCATTTTAAATAATATTGTGGTGCACCACCGAACTAGATTGTGACAAAGTCACCGAACTTGAGGCATTAAGCCATTTAAAATATATTTGTGGTAGAGCCACCAAACTAGATTTTTAGCAACAGGCCTTTGTTCTCTTCGTTAATTATCCCAACCCATGCAATCATGTATGCATAACAATATATATATATATATATATCCATGATAATTAACAAAAGCCCATAATACATGTGAGTCCAAAAATTCAAATTTTCATTTTGGCCCATAAGACAAAATAGCATTTTAGCCCATTTATCGATCTAGCAAACTTTGGCCCATATATCGATCTAGCAGTTTTTCGGCCCATTTATCGATCTAGCAATTTTTTGTGGCCCATTTATCGATCTAGCAGTTTTTCGGTCCATTTATCGATCTAGCAGTTTTTTGGCCCATTTATCGATCTAGCACTTTTTTTCGGCCCATTTTTGATCTAGCAATTTTTTGGCCCATTTATCGATCTAGCAATTTTTCGGCCCATTTATCGATCTTGCAATTTTTCGACCCATTTATCGATCTAGCAGTTTTTTTGGCCCATCTATCACATGAGGCATAAAATTTACTATTTACCAATTAACTCATTGAGGGCGTTTTCGTAAATTTCACGACTTTAACTATTTTCATGCATTTACACAAAAGTGTTAATTATTACGCATTTTTCGATTTTGCCATCTTTACGATTTTATCCCAATACTTACGTATAGTATCTAACTTTGAGATAAGTGTGAAGTTACACACAGTTCTTGTGAGAACTAGACTTTCCCTCGTCGATACCTAAGCGCATCATGATAAATTAGAACACTATTATTTATTTACAAATCGAATCTTAGAAATAACGATCTATACTTTTACCCTCGAATTTGAACCACTTCTATTTGCGGTTTCTCCCGATTGTTGGTTCGTTAGCGATGAAAATCCACGAACAAACAAAGCTTGAGTCTGAACGACTTTAAACAACTGATTCTCCTCGGATGAGTGTCCACAACCCGGTGGAAAATCTCGATTTTAAAGCAATCCTTCGCTTAAACTTAGGGGAATAGTGGAACCACCCTCTTAGAACCAACATTTACCTCCCTTTTCGTCCCTATCTTGATTGTCTCTATTGACAAAAGATCATTAGTCCGACTAATAAATTATTGAAATTATGACTAACGGTTTTAAGGGTGAGATTGGCTTACCACAAATATCCTCGTTCCATAATATGAAAATCGAGCGATAACGTCCCCTAAAACGAAATCGATTAATAATCCATCTATATCAATATGTCAAGTAATATGAGAGTCCTTAATAACCCCTCACCTTAACACCTTAAATCGATTCCAACGATTCACGACGCTCACGAACACTTGAGTTTCGGTCCTCCACTATCACACTAAAATATAACGAAAGAAAATGTTTAATAGAATTGAGGATGATTTCGATCAAAGAAATTCTTCTTACCACCATAAAGATTCGGCCAAGACTTCCCTTAAGCCAACATAGAAACCAAAAAGAAACTCTTACCTATTGTCCAAGGCTTGAAAGAAGAATGATTGAGAAGAATACTTATGTATAGTGGAAGATTCGACTATGAATAAATAAAGAAAAGAAAAATGATCCGGCAATGGAGTAATCTAACATTCGGCCATGAGAGAAAAATAATGAAGAAAGTATGGTTGAAAAGAAAATAAAAGATGAAAGAAAGAGATGATGTTGATTCGATTTTCAAGAGGGAAAAGAGAAAGAAAAGAGATGAATTTAGGAGCAATATGCATTCGGCAATGGAGAGGAAAAAGAAAAGAAAAGAAAATGATCTTGGCTTTGGTATTTCGGCATAAAGAGAAAAGTGTCTTGAAATGCTAAGCAAAAATGTGCCCAAATGGTAACATGAAAATGAAATGGTCTAAAGAACAAGGCTTACCAAAAGCTCAAATTCGGCTAGGAGAAAAGGTTGTGAAGAGAATTGCAATTTTGCACAAAAATGCTAGGAATGACCAAAACTAACTCCTAATCCTAGCCAAGCTACTAACACATTCAGCCAACCCCCTAGTCCACAATTTCGTCCACATTCTTGGTCAAAATGGCCATAAAAAAATTACCAAAACATCAACCTAGATTCAAGCCTTACAATCCTCCATTTTCCTTAAGTTTGAGAAATCCTATCCCCAAAATCAAGCAATTCCATCCCTAAAATCATGCTTGCCATAAACTTTAGTCTTCTTACAAAAAAAAATTAGTCCATCTTATCCATGAATGATGCTTGGCGACACATGCTAGGAAAAAGCAAAATAAAAGCTCCCAATTTGCATGCTAGGAGATTGGAACCTCTCCCCTCAAGTCCAACATATGACGCCATCACCTCTTTGCCAATTACTCATCTTATGACATCTTTTATCACTTAATTAACTTAAACTTCAAGGTCACTGATTTCTCTCTGAGAAAGTACTCTTTACTAAAATTTATTCTAATTCCAAGTAAACCCGAGCCTTCTCAAGACTATATTAAGCACACAATAAAATCATACCCGAACTAACACCAAAGACAAGTAACATATTGATACTCAAATTTTTAGGATGTTACAATTTATGGCATTTAGATTTAGCTTAGGATACAATAAAACCAAGCCGGCTACTTCGAGGATTCAATTTCAAACGGTTCGAGATGCTTCCCCCACGCTCACCTCCAATCTTATCTGATTTCTTTTCATAGACTTCATCCAAAAATCCAGGAAGTGTTACTTCTCCCCTTCTCTTTTGATTTTTATTATTACATAATTGTTTATCTATCTTTGTACATTGAGGGCAATATACATCTTAAGTGTTGGGGGGTAAAAGTACCTGACTTTTTGCATTATTCTCAAAATCCTGAATTTAGTCTTGTTCGAAAGTATTTTTTCTCATATTACTAATTAGGATGATATTTCTAATGATTTATGATTTTTATTTGATATGTCTTTGAATAAGTCATAGTTAATTGTGCATTGATGATTAAATTTGAAGAATACTAGAGAATCGAGCATGATAAGTGTACTTTCTAAAAATTAAAATTGATAGGTTGTTGAATTGAATTTGAGTATCACCTTGAAGTTCACAATTTATAGGGATTGATATCAAAAACACCCATAATTTTTGTGAGATTTTGAGCCTTATAGAGCATATATTCTTTTTCGTGCTCACTTTATTAATTATGAGTGTGTCAACTTTGAACTGTTATTCTAGAACTTGCCTCGTTTATGCATGTCGAGACCACATTAATGATTTGATATACTGAGATGATAAA
This sequence comes from Gossypium rotundifolium, assembly GCA_025506655.1. Taxonomy (NCBI): domain Eukaryota; kingdom Viridiplantae; phylum Streptophyta; class Magnoliopsida; order Malvales; family Malvaceae; genus Gossypium; species Gossypium rotundifolium. The sequence continues at coordinate 169,031,056 of CP106727.1, forward strand.
GGCACCTAGGTTTTAACCCATTCACTCCACTAAAAAGCCTACCCATACAAATTAACCCCTAGTGAACCCTGTTAAATCCTAACAACCTTTTTATTGATTCACCCGTTAATATTACCCGAAACCCCTTTGTATTTGTTATCAACATTCTTTTGACTACCCCTCTATCGAGAATTGTTTTGATCAATTGTGAATTAGGTTATTTCAATTATCAAAGTTCTTTCTATTATGTTTAATAAAAATCCAAGTTTATTCAATATTAGTATACAAAAGAGCTTAGAGCATTTAAACTCCAATTGTTAAAGAAAAAGCTCGTATTAAAGTATTCTCAAATTTCAAGTGAGAGAAATACTCATTATTATAGAGTAATTATCAATAGTAGGTATTATTGGCTTTCAATTGATGTAAGTACTCATATTAGTTCATTGTTTCTAGTTAGGTAATTTGTCAAGTCAATCTCGATTCTAGCCTTCTAATTTAGCCTGTATCCACACCTTTTAACCCTAGCCCCGTTACAACCCTGATAAAGACCTTTTAATTTGTGTATCATCTCATATACAGTGGTGGAGATTTGATTTTCATGCAAGCCTATGGGATTAACTTTTCAGGTTTGACTTAGAGTGCTTATTCTTGAACCTTAAACACCTTTGAGTGATTTGAATGAATCTTTAGTGAGGATGTCAGTCCTTGTCGGTTTTGAATTAAAGGTAATTACTTAGATAAGGGGAGACACCTATGTTTTCGTACTACTACAAAGGTATGACTTATCTTGATTGAATCTTTAGGGTTCTTTGAGTTGAATTATCCATGTATAAATTATCTATGAATTATGATGAGACATTGTCGATAGGAATTATGAATTATGGAAAGTTTGTTTTAATTATAAGTTGAGAATTTTGCTTGAGGACAGGCAAAAGCTTAAGCGTGAGGGTATTTGATAAACAGTAAAAGCAACATATTTTAATCCCACATTTAGTATGCTTTTGAATGAATTATCCTTGATTTATGTAAAAAGGTGCTCTTAATCCTTTCTTTTCATATCTTATACTCAGGAAAGCACCGAATGATAAAAAGAACGTAAAACGGGCTTAAAAACAGACTAAATTGGGCCAACCCAAGAATTTGACACGGCCTGGCCCAACGTCCACACGACCGTGTCTCGCCGATTACCTAGAGCACGGCCTCAACTCCGTCACACAGTAGTACATCATCCATTTACCACACACGGACGTGCACGGTGATCTACATGGCGTGTCCCAATTGATGACACAAGCACGGCACTGAATCCCAACTCACAGTGGTGCCACTGCGTGCCCAAAACAACAGGATGGAGGCACAGCCCAACCCCGAATTACACGGGCGTGTGCCATGGGCGTGCCCCTACTACGGGAGAGAGCAATTTCACTCAGATTTGGATACTTGAAGCTAAAAAAACATACTCCTAAGTCTACTTAAACTCCCTAATAGTAAGTCTACTTGAAAGAGGTACTCATGAGCCAAATAAAGTATCTCAAAGGCCTATATAAACAACCCAAGGCAGCATTCGGAGGGGGAGCTTTTGGTAGAGGCTTTTCTTTGAAGCTTTCATCTTTAGGAAATACTTGAAGATAGCAGTTGATCCATCTCAAGAAGCGGAGTTCTACTCAAGACGGAGGATCTCCTCTTCAATTCCTTGAGGGTTTTAGGGATTTCTTATGTTTTGTTTTATCTTTTCTCTTGAGATGTTTTCCTACTTTGTTATGAACTAAACCCTTGAGATACCAGGGATGAAACCTATGATGGATTTTGTTATTTGATTTCTAAATTATATGATAAGTACTTAGTTTGCTCTTAATTATGTTGCTAAATTTAATCTGATGTGCTTAGGTGGAGGAGGAATAGACTCTGCCTAAGAGTAGATCTAGCATAATTGAGCGGAGTTGATCGGACGCCTAGAGATAGGGTTATGAGATTTTGTCAGATTAGGGTGAAACCTAATATGGGAATCCATTGATTGATTTACTGCTTCCTTAGGGGATTATTATAAGAGAATGAGAGTTCTACTAATTAAAATAAGGTTAGACGTTATTCGTTTCTAGAGAAGGTTTAATATAGGTTAGGGAGTCTCACGGATCAAGCTAAGTAAAAGAAATCATATGAATTGAAAGTTAGATAATAAGTGAAGCCATAGGTGGATTCTTCCCGAGGGTATCGTTTTTATCAACTGAGTTTTCCAAAGTCTTTTCTCCATTTCATTCTTTTGTCTTTGCATCTAGTTTAGTTTTTTCATTAGTTTAATAAACCAATAACTCCAAATTTCAGGCTAAATAATAGAAAGAAAGTGAGTAGTAGTACTTTTAGGTTCCTTTGGGTTCGATAAGATATTCTTATCTAAACTATACTACTTTTTGATAGGTGCACTTGCCTCTATCGTTGTCATAGATAGTCTACAAGTTCGATCATTCTTTTATAAATATTAAAACTTGACTATTTGACACGATCAACTATCTTAAAAAATGGTTGAGATTCTAGGGTTTTACCATGTGAGTATTCATGTTGTTTGGTGAAATTTTATGGAAGAAAATGAATCTTGGTTGTTAAATAGACACCTTTTGTGAAAGGGGTTTTCATGAAAACACCTAAAAGGACCTTTTTGTAAAAGTTATAAAATGGGTAGTAAATGTGTGAAATAATTTGATTCGTGAGTTACTATAAGAGTAATAAAGGTTTGGCTACACTTATTAAAGGAGGAAATTTGATTAAAATCATTTTACGAGCCTATGGGTAAAATCGTAATTATGTGAAAGTCTATGGGCAAAATGATAAATTTTCCCAGGTATGAATTATAGATTGTCTTGATTAGTGTAGAGATTAAATAAGTGAATTTGTCATTATAGATCAAGAAAAATGGAGTCCGGACCCAGATCGGAGAAAGACTAAGCTAATAGACTAATTCAATCTAGTCTCCCACTTTTTGTATACCAAGGTAAGTTGTACGTAAATTATAAAATTTTATTGTTATTATGTATTGAACAATTAATATGGCATAAAGTGTTTGATTATTGTTGTGAATATGCATGATGAGAATTGATGTAGTAAAAACTCTCGGTTGAACCTTGGAAATAGATTGGATATCAATGCCATGACATTTGGGTGATATGTGTGCTAGTGTAAGACCATGTCTAGGACATGGCATCGGCCACATTATTAGAGCCAGTGTAGGACCATGTATGGGAAATGGCATCGGTGTTGATATGTGTGCTAGTGTAAGACCATGTTTGGGACATGGTATCGGCCACATTATAAGAGCTAGTATAAGACCATGTTTGGGACATGGCATCGGCCACTTTATGAGAGATAGTGTAAGACCATGTTTGGGACATGGCATCGGCATTGAGACTAGAGCTAGTGTAAGACCATGTCTGGGACATGGCATCAGCATTTTACCCTTTTGTGTGAGGCTTATCGGATATCCTTTAGTATTCCAAATGGTTCCATGGCTTATTTTAAACTTATTATAAATATATGAAATGATATAATCATGTTATGAGTGGTATAGTTTCTTACTCAAAACTCATGAGATATAAGCTTAGTTATGATGCCTTAATGGTAAGGATTAAAGTGAGTAAGTTCTATCTATGAGAATGATTTCGAGACGATCTTGTAATCTTTGGCTTATACTTGTGATGTGTAAATATGTCGTAAATCTATCATTGCTAAATCAAAAATGTTTTGTTGGTTTATAATATGCTATGTGTTTAAAGATGCATGGTTGATGTTGTTACTTATTTACATGCAACTTACTAAGATTTATGCTTACTCCCTCTCTTTTCCATTTTCTTATAGTATCACCAAGCTAGCTCGAGGATCAAAGGACGTCGAGGCTCGATCACACTATCAATATGAACATTTGATATAGTTAGATTTATCATTATGAGTACGGCATGTATAGGGACTTGTTTTTTTTTCAAGTGTCATATTGTTTTGGCCAAATGTGTTGGCTTATCTTGAAGATTGATTCATTTTGAGTATAGCCATGAATGATGGCTTATGTTGATTATATGTTTATACATGTCCTCTTCTGAATGAGAAGCTAGTATGATTATAATGAGCTAGATGTGATGATTATGTGTAACAAATGATGATATGAGAATGAGATGTGATGTTGTGTGAATGTGTGCAAGTGAGGATGGCAAAATGGTTAGGAAAATAGCCTTGTATTTGTCCACATGGGTAGACACACGAGTGTGTGTCTAGGGCATATGTGACACACAGTCTATCCCCATGGGCGTATGATCTGGCCGTGCATCCCCTGCACCCTAATTAATGTAAAACAAATCACCCAGTAGTAAACACATCGAGCAGAGACACGGCCGTGTGTCTTAGCCGTATGAAAGACATGGGCGTGTGCCTTGGCGTGTGACCCTAAAATGTTGCTGAGTCAGAAACAGAATGTCAAGGTTTTAACACACGGGCGGTGACACGGGCATGTCATAGGCATGTATGGGACACGGCCATGGACACGGGCGTGTGCTAGGCCATGTGAAAACCCCTGTAGGTTCGAATTGAAAAATAAACCCACATGGCTAAGGACATGGAAGTGTGTTATCACACGGTTTGCCCACATGGGCGTGTGCCCCTATTTTTAGTGAAATTTTCCAAAGTTTTCTAAAGTTCCTGATTTAGTATCGAACCATTTCTAAAGTATGTTTTGGGCCTTGTAGGCCCATATTAGGGACTTTAAGATGAAGTTTGAAAAATTTTAAATTTGAATGAAATTTCATAACCTGAAATTGTTTGTATGCATGTTATTAAGTTAGGTAACGCCTCATACCTTGTTCGGGCATAGGATATTGGTAAGGGGTGTTACATTTAGTGGTATCAGGGTTATGATTTAGTCGATTCTTGGTCTAACCTAGCATGAGTACGAGTCTATTTATACATGCCATATATGTGATATGATAGTGTGATGACTCCTGACAAATTTAAATTCTATTTTCATATAGTAAATGGATCCCGACGGAGCTGTAACACCCTAAACCGGTCAACACACTACGACCATATTCGATATGTCACCGGGTGAAGACGTTTGAATAGAACACATTGCCGGTTTATTTTCGTGAGAAACTACCATTTAAAACATTTTGCTATCCAAAGTTTTCAAACGATAGGAAAAGACTCCCTTGAGAAAACCCATTCGTCGCCTCTCATTACTAGGAAAACGTTTGATTTTAGGAAAAACCCGTCCTCGCTTAAGTGTGAGGTTGAAAACCATTTCCCATTAGGTCTCAGAGTAAAACTAAATTTTAAGAAGAAATTTGGGTTTGGTTCGTTGTCATCACTTGTTTGTTATTACCCAATGGTGAAGTTTAAAAAAACCGGTAAGATGTGTGAATTTAGAAAACATTGATTTTACAGGTTATTTAGACATTCCATGCTGTGTAACTTAAGCAATGTATCAGAAAACTTAACGAGATTAAACAACTCAGAAATATTAGTTAGTGGCCTTATTACAAACCCAAATAAAATAAATAAATTTTAAAATAAATTACCCAAAAGAGTGGACAACCTAAAAGCAAACGCAACAAGCATGGCCACCCCGAGTCCGCCCGGTTCCACATCCGCAATCTACGAGTCATCTATAAAATGTAAGGGAAGAGGTGAGTCACTGAGACTCAGTGTACAATCCCCCTCCCAATTATAACAACACTCTTGCATAGTTTCATAATCAAGTAAGAATGTCATGCAACCCAACCCTAGCTATCCAACACTCCATATTCTACCCCGTGTGGTACCAAACCACTGGTGGTGCCAAACCACTGGTGACCCAAAGTCACAATCAAGTATATGCAAATGTGGTACCAAACCACTGGTGGTGCCAAACTACTGGTGACCCAAAGTCACAATTGTCTATAAGTGGGGCCAACCCACTTTGTGGTACCAAACCACTGGTGACAATCCCTTTTAATGTAATATGTGGGGCCATCCCACTGTGGTACTAAGCCACTGGGACGAGTCACTAAAATATTCAATGTGGTGCCAAACCACTGGTGACCCAAAGTCACAAATATCACGTGTGGTACCAAACCACTGGTGACCCAAAGTCACAAATATCAACCACTGGTGGTGCCAAACCACTGGTGACCCAAAGTCACAATTGTCCATCTTCCCCCTCCTCTCATTATACCCATTTCGGTGCACATGTTTACACATACATCACTTACATGCTTTATCAATTAATAACATACTTTAACATAGCATATACATAATCATCAGCAACCACATATAATTAACTATCGGAACGGACTTACCCAGAGTCCTCGCTCATACCCATAAGGGTAGCATATCGATATCCACATTTATTTCGGCTTTTAATAGTGTTTAAGTTAATAACATAGCAATATATTGATTATGAAGTGTGTAAGAGGTACACACTTCATAACGCGCAAAACTACACTTTCTACATCGGTACTGTCGTTAATCGACACAACCGCGATTTGTCTACTCTCCTGCTCGGATGCTGGTCCACACCCCGGTGGCCAATCACGAACAGCAGACACGGCCCTCCTCTTGAATTTGGGGGCTGGGGTCACAGGTCTGACCCCTTATACTATTTGGTTAGCCATAGAGTCCATAAAACCTTTGGTCACCGAATCAGGTTAAACAGAGAATAACTAAGAATCAAGAATTAACTCGAAAAAGTAGATCCCTTTTCAAGATTGATCAATACCCGAGCGTTTAGGCTTAATCACAAGCCAAGCAAACCCCAGAGATCAACAGAATGTAGCTACACTCCTTCCTGCAATCGACCGAACACAATACCATAGCTCCCAAAGGCCATTCGACAATAACATAGAGCTCGAAAAGAAAATAACGTGAGACAATGATCACCCCTCACCTCAACACTTACCAAAAATGATTAAGAGTGGATGGGTGATGACGATCTACTACCAGATGTGGGTTGAGATTTAGCTTGGGGATCTAGAGAGGAGAGATTGCTTTCGGGACTTAGATAGACTAAGAGAAAATGCAAGAAGGAAAATAAAAGATATAAGAACAGCTATTCGATTTTGCCAAGAATCAAGAGTGAAAAGAGGATTAGAGAGTTTCGGCCCTTATGACACAATTGAGAGAAAACAATAACTTACCTCAACAAGAAAGCAAGGTTCGACTCCTCCAAATACTGGAAGAAAAATAGGGAAAAGAGTGGTAAGGTGACTCGACTTTAGCAACCAAGAGAAGAAGACATGTGTATTTCGGCACAAGAAAGGGTTTGAGAGAAGAAAAGTAGTCGGTTGAGACACTTACTATTTCGGCTATGAAGAACAAGAAGCAACTGGTTTGGGAGATTCGGCTATGACCAATAAGAGCAAAAAGGAGAAGAAACAAAAGGTATTTTGGTTAGGGAGAAGAACAAGTGAACAATGGTGAAAAGAAAAATGAGGACACAAGGTTCGGTTGAAGAAAAAGAAAAGCGAAAGGAAGAAAACAAAGAGAGAATAACCAGAGAGGGTTGAAGTTTCAGTTTTAAGCAAAGGTTGAAATACCAATGCCCAATTTGCAAAGAATAAACTAGATGCCCTTAAAAATTTTTGGCACAATGGGAGAATAGGAAAAAGAGAACAAAAGAGAGAAAAAATACTCAACCAAACTTGCAACAATCGATACACACACTAAATGACCGAAAGTGCACCCAAGAAAAGAAAGAAAGAAAATGCCTAAACAACTTTCGGCACACCCCTAGATACTACTAATGAAATTCAGCACATGTACCTCACTTAGCCCCCAAAACTGAAAACTCCCCCTTACACCAAGCCACATTCGGTCAACAACCCCCCAACAAGCCACCAAATCCCTTGATCGTCTCCTATATTCACTCTCCTCCCACCATTTGAATCGGTTGAATGATTCAAACTCCACCTTACTCTCATATCCACCCATTTAAAACAATTTGACTTATTCAACTCCCACACTTTAAGGTCCCAAACTGACTCCATCACCTCTCCATCCCAACGCCAAAATAAACTCCAAAAAGGCAGACTATGCGACTCGAACCTACTCTCACCTCCTCCAAGCTCCCCTTGAGGCGTCATCCTTGCTTCCTAGGCGACACCTTGCCACTTTACCACATCACTTCTTGTGTCAATAAACACAAGCAATCCTCCTTAAAGTCTGCCCCCCGCTAGCTCTCCCCTAAAGTGCCCAAAAATTGAAATTTTCACCAAAGCTTAAGCTCAACCCCAAGCCTTCCCGAGAACCCCAAACATAACAAATTAATACATAGAGCATACCAAACACACAAAAACATAATAAATGAAAAGCCCCTAATTCCCGGATGTTACAGTTCTACCCCCTTAAAGAAATTTTGACCTCGAAATTACCTGGTCAAAAGAGTTGAGGGTATTGCTGCCACATCACATCCTCTGGTTCCCACGTGGCCTCTTCCGTACCATGGTTCGCCATAATACCTTTACCAATGGAACCGACTTCTTATGCAAAACCTTAACATCCCGATCTAGAATCTACACTGGTTCTTCTTCCATGGTCAAATCTGGGCTCACCTCGATCTCTTCCACTGACACAACATGCGACGGATCGGATCGATAGCGCCTAAGCATGGAAACATAAATACATCGTGAATCTGACTCAATTCTGCTGGCAACTCGAGCTGATAAACTACTGGTCCCACCCATTTCAACACCTTATACGACCCGATAAACTTAGGGTTTAGCTTGCCTTTTCGACCAAACCTCAACACTTTCTTCCACGGTGAGACCTTCAGGAAAACCCTGTCACCCACTGCAAGCTCTATATCTCTTCGCTTAAGATCGGCATAAGACTTCTGCCTGTTCGTAGCTTCCTTCAGAAGAGCTTGAATCAGCTTAACCTTCTCCTCTATTTTAGCGACCAACTCGGACCTAACATTTGACATTTTCCTAGTTTTGTCCAGCACATAGGTGTACGACACTTCTGACCATATAACGCCTCCTATGGTGCCATCTTAATGCTTGCCTGATAGCTATTGTTGCACGCGAATTCTACCAGTGGTAGGAATTCTTCCCAGCTACCTCTAAAATCCAAGACACAACCTCTCAACATATCCTCTAGAATTTGTATTACCCTTTTTGACTGCCCATCTGACTGCGGATGAAATGTAGTACTAAAATCTAATCTCGTACCCAGTGCCTGATGCAACACTTTTCAAAACCTCGACGTGAATCTGGGATCCCTATCAGAGATAATCAATACCGGTACCCCATGCAGTCTCACTATTTCTGCCACATACAACTTAGCCAACCTTTGGAGCGAGTAATCCACTCTAACCGGTATCAAATGAACCGACTTAGTCAAATGATCTACTATCACCCAAACTGAATCCTTCTTGCTAGGCGTAAGGGGTAACCCAGTGACGAAATCCATCGTAATCCTTTCCCACTTCCACTGCGGAATCTTGATCGGCTGTAACAGACCCGAAGGTAATTGGTGTTCAGCTTTGACCTGCTGACACGTTAGACATTTATCCACAAACTTAGTTACTTCCGTTTTAGACCCAACCACCAGAACTGCTCCCGCAGATCTCGGTACATCTTGTTACCTCTAGGGTGCATAGCGTAGGGACTACTATGTGCATCCTATAGAATCTTCTGCCTTAGCTCGACGTCCTTCGGCATACAAACCCTTCCTTGGAAACACAACACTCCATCACTGGACAAGCTGTAACCTTTCAATCCACCACTCTACACTTGTACTCTCCAAGCTCTTATGACCTCATCCATTAGCTGTTCTTCCTTAACCTGACCAATCCATGATGGCTTCACCTGCAATTTCGCTAATAGACTCCCGTCATCATACAAACTAAGATGAGCAAACATTGCTCTCAAGTCTGGCACTACCTTACAGCTCAACGTGTCTGCCACCACGTTGGCCTTGCCTGGATGATACTTAATTGAACAGTCATAGTCCTTCAACAACTCGATCCACCTCCGCTGCCTCAAATTCAAGTCCTTCTGAGTCAAGAGGTATTTTAGACTCCTGTGATTCCGTATAAACTATTGACTTTTCCCCATACAAATAGTGCCTCCATATCTTTAGGGCAAAAACCACTGCAGCCAATTCCAGATCATGCGTCGGATAGTTAACTTTGTGCGGTCTCAGCTGTTGGGACGCATACGCCACTACCTTTCCCCCTTGCATTAGCACACATCCAAGACCAGTATGCGACGCATCACAGTAAACTGTGAACTCCTTCCCTGCCTCAGGCTGAATCACGACCAGAGCCTCCGTTAGAATCCTATTCAATTTGTCAAAACTTTCCTCCTACTTGTCTGCCCACACAAATGGCACCCCTTTTCTCAGCAACTTGGTCAACGGTGCTGCGATCAAAGAGAACCCTCCACAAATCTTCTGTAATATCCTACCAGACCCGAAACTCCAAATCTCTACCACTGACTTAGGTGGTTTCCAATCCAACACTGCCTCAATATTTCGAGGGTCTACTCTAACCCCCTCGGCTGACACCACATGACCTAAGAAAGTTACCTTCTCCAACCAGAACTCGCACTTACTAAACTTTACGAACAACTGCTTCTCTCTCAAAATCTGCAGAACCACACAGAGATGCTCATCATGCTCTTCCTTAGACTTCGAGTGCACTAAGATGTCATTTATAAATACCACTACGAACCGATCCAAATACGGCTGAAACACCCGATTCGTCATGTCCATGAAGCGCTGCCGGTGCATTTGTCAGCCCAAACGGCATTACCAAAAACTCATAGTGTCTGTAACGAGTACAAAATGCCGTTTTATGGATATCAACCTCCTTCACCTTGAGCTGGTGATACCTGACCTCAAATCAATCTTAGAAAAGACTGATGCACCCTTAAGCTGATTGAACAGATCATCTATCCTCGGCAACAAATACATGTTCTTGATCGTCAACTTATTTAGCTGTCGGTAGTCTATACACATCCGCATCATACCATCCTTCTTTTTAAAAAAAAAGCACAGGTGCTCCCTAAGGTGAAACACTCGGTCGAATAAAACCCCGATCCAATAGCTCTTGAATCTGTGCTTTCAACTCCACCAATTCCTTCGGTGCCAACCTATATGGAGCAATAGATACTGGCGCGATTCTTGGTAACAGATCTATCCCAAACTCAACCTCACAATCTGGGGATAAACTCAGAAGCTCCTCTAAAACACATCAGAAAAATCCTTCACCGCTCGGACCTCCCCTACAGTTAATTCCTTGGCCTCTAACGCACAAACACGAACCATGAATGCCTCACAACCCTTCCTCACCATTTTCTCAACCTTCAGAGTAGATATAACATTAGATAGATAATCCTTCCTATTACCTAACATTACTAGTTCTTCACCTCGCTGTTCTCACTACTATGCGCTTAGCTGCGCAGTCCAAACTTGCTTGATACTTCACCAGCCAGTCCATCCCAAGGATCAGATCGAACTCCCCGAATGGCAGTTCCATCAGATCAGCCACAAACACTACCCTTGAAGTTCGAGGTACATCCCTATCTGATTTATTTACTTCTCTGAGTGACCTAGAGGGCTTATTGTTGTCATCTCCTAGAAGTAATCTCAAAGTCTAAATTCATGGTTTCCACTATGCTCGGAAACATCTGAAAAGGCGTCGAACCAACATCTATCAAAGCAATATAAGGTAGTCTAAAAATTAAGAATGTACCGATTATGACGTCTGATTCGTCACCCTCCTCTCGATGCCTCGCTGCATATACCAACCCAGTCGCCTTGCTTGAGATTACTCGCACCTTGCCCGGTGCTCATGACCTCGACGAACTATTACCTCCCCTGACAGAACCACAACCCCTTTGTGGTTACTGTCCACCGTTCCTAAACTGAGCACGCCCCGACTCTCAGATTGTACCTTGGCTAGCTTACGCAGACAATCCCTCACACGATGATCCAACGAGCCACACTCAAAGCATCCTCTGCCACCAGTCCAACATTCCCCCCAATGGAATTTCCCATATCGAGCACACTGCGTTGGTCCCTGAGTAGCAGCCATAGGCCTCACAGATTGATTCGGCCCACCATACCTAGCCTTTTTCTGAGAATTTCCAGCTGACCCTGACAGGCCCAAAACTCCTCTTGTGCCTATTCCTATCCAAATTCTATTTCGTAGACTCCTTCACCCTTCAGCTATCTTAGCCTTCTCTACCAAAGACTGACAAACTCCTCTCTTCTTGTGGAGCGATCAACAACCTCGGTTCATCTCTCAGCCTATCTTCAAACCTTACACAGCGCTCATGTTTTGTAGCCATGATACCCCGAGCGTAACGGCTCAACCTTAAGAATTTTGCCTCATACTCAGATACTGACCTATTCCCCTAAACTAGCCTTGAAACACCTTTCTCTGAGCATCAATGTAACTAGACCCAACGTACTTCCTCTGATAAGCTGCCTTAAAATAGTCCCAAGTGATATCGTCCGCCATTGCTCCATCCCTAACCGTGAGCTACCACTGATATGACTCATCTCGAAGAAGAGATACTATACCCTTCAGCTTTTCCTCAGCCGTAAAATCCAGGTCGTCCATGATACGTTCTGTCGCCTTCAGCCAATATTCGCCGTACTAAGAGCCACACCAGATACACCTCTAAATACCTCTGCACCATTAGCCCGGAGTCGTTCGGACATAGATTTTTGAGCTCCCGTTCTGATGCCTGCACCCGCGACTCTTTCTAGAACCCGACATCGCTCAGTAACCTTGCATCATCACCGGTAGTCGATCCTAAAATTTCGCACCCATAACTGGCGGTGGTGGTACCTCATTCTCTGACCCATGACCAGACCCCACCGGTTCTAACACTGTCGTCCTACCCCTACCTCGTCTCACGTATATTATGCCCATGCCCTCGTGCACTCATAACTGCCGATACGAATAAATCTGATTTAACAGTTTTATGCGTTAGACTTATTCCACTATTTATTAAGCATAGTCTTATGAATAAGTTAATAAGGGGATTGTTTCGTAAGTTCACACAATCCTACGGTTGAAGGTTCTAAAGTAATTTCCTATTGCTACTAGGCATAACATCATCATTACAAACATACTAACACAAATAGAGGTACTTACCTGGGCGGATCGATGCCGGAGACTCGGTGCCATGCTTTTCCAATCGTACTTTTCCCACAAAAACCTTGCATAACCCATTTTAAAACATTTTTGGGCCTCAGGCCCACAGCCAAGCTTTTGAACTTGGCTTTGATATCAAAAATTTTTACACTCTAAACTCTGTCAACACACTACGACTAGATTCGACATGTCACCGGGTGAAGACGTTTGAATAGAACATATTGCCGGTTTATTTTCGTGAGAAACTAGCATTTAAAACATTTTGACTTATTCAACTCCCACACTTTGAGGTCCCAAACTGACTCCATCACCTCTCCATCCCAACGCCAAAATAAACTCCAAAAAGGCAGACATGCGACTCGAACCTGCTCCCACCTCCTCCATGCTTCCCTTGAGGCATCATCCCTGCTTCCTAGGCAACACATTGCCACTTTATCACATCACTTCTTGTGTCAACAAACACAAGCAATGCTCCTTAAAGTCTGCCCCCCGCTAGCTCTCCCCTAAAGTGCCCAAAAATTGAAATTTTCACCAAAGCTTAAGCTCAACCCCGAGCCTTCCCGGGAACCCCAAACATAACAAATTAATACATAGAGCATACCAAACACACAAAAACATAAGTAAATGCAAAGCCCTTAATTCTCGGATGTTACAGGAGCAGTGGCGGATGATGTAGATAGTAATGCACCGGCTCGTGAGGGGACCACACCAGTAGAGAGTGGGCCCGTGACACTAAGTCAGGGAGAACGGGCTAGAGAAGCCTACCTCCATATGATGGATGCTTGGTATTCAGAGTTTGTTCGTGCAAATCCAAACACTCTAGCTCCTCCGGCCCTCCAATCCTCTAGTCTGCCCCTGTAGCTCCCTAAGTGATGGAGATGTTAAGAAGGGAAAAACCTCCAGTTGACATAATTAGGAAGCAAAGGGCTGAGGAATTTAGAGTGAATATAGATGATGACCCATAAAGGGTAGAGTTCTGGCTAGAAAATACAATTAGGATATTTGATGAATTGTCTTGCACACCTGAGGAGTGAATGAAGTGTGTTGTGTCACTCCTACGAGACTCAGCCTACCAATGGTGGAACAGCCTTGTGTCAGTTGTACCATGGGAAATTATTACATGGGAGTTTTTCCAAGAGGTATTCTGAAAGAAGTATATTAGTTAGAGGTTTATAGACCAGAAGAGGAAGAAATTTTTAGAATTGAAGCAAGGCCAAATGATAGTAACAAAGTCTGAGCGTGAGTTCGTAAGGCTCAGCAAATACGCTAGGGAGTGCATATCTACTGAAGCTATCATGTCCAAGAGATTTGAGGACAGATTAAATGAAGACATCCAATTATTAGTTGGCATCTTAGAGTTAAGGGAGTTTGTGGTGCTTGTTGAGAGAGCTTGCAAGGCAGAAGAGTAGGTCAAGGAGAAGAGAAAAGCTAATAACGAGTCTCGTGACTCAAAGAAAAGACAAATGGAAAGATCATTTTAGACCTCATCCAAAAGATCGAGAGAGTTTTCTACTCGATCAAATGCATCAGTAGGATTCTCGAGTAGAAATAAGAATAAGCAGTATACAGTGTCTGAAGCTCAAACCACTTCATAGTGCGGTAATCGTCATTTCGGTGAGTACTGAAGAAATGAAAGAGGTTGTTTCAAATGTTGGTCACTAGACCATTTTATTCGTAGTTGTCCTGAGATGGATGAGAAAGACAAAAGCAAGATGTGCAGCGAGTAATGCTTCTTTCAGAGGTAGACCACATAAGAGCCTGAGAAGTGGGGCTAGTAGTAGATGTGCGCCTAGAGATTCCACTATGAGATCAGAGGGTAAAGCTCCTGTAAGGACTTATGCCATTCACGCTCGCGAATTCTTACACATGGGAACCACCATCAGGAGATGTCATGAAAGAAAACTTTGATGCCACATTTGATCAAGTTACAAAAAGTGCAACGACTGGAATTCTAGTTAGAATCAATGAGGGATTTGTAATGGTAGCATGCACTTACCCATTTAAGCACATGGCAGAGTTAATAGTGGTAGGACTAAGGTATTGTTTACGAGCCCTCATCTTTACGAAGGAGTTAGGGTTTCGAGAGATTGTGGTGGAGGGGGATGCACTAACAATTATAAAAAGGTAAACTCTCTTGAGGAAGACAATTCAGAAATTGGTTTCTTGATCAATGAAATCAAAGAACAAGTCAAGAGTTTTTTCTCAGTTGAATTTTGACATGTACCTAGACAGGTGCATGAAGTAGTGCACTTGTTAGCCATGGAAGGAATGAGGCATACATTACCCAAATTTTGAGTAAAGGAAGCACCAAGGGAGGTGGAGGCAAAGGCAAAGAAAAACCAATGAGCCATGCATGATAGGAGTTAATTTGGGTATTTTTTACGCTTGAGGATTCGAGTGATTTAAGACTTCGATTCTATCAAATGAAAAGGAATAGGAAGAGAATCAAAAAAGTTAGGCCATTACTGGAGGGAGGGGGAAGAAGACACGTTTTGTTTAGACTAGAGATAAGTTTTGGATGCTTAAGCTTTAGAGGGAGTGATCTATCAAAATACATTATAGCATATTAAACTATATTTTATACTTAATAAGCTTCTAGGAGAACAATTTAGTTATATTTTTATTTAGTTTTCATTTTTAGTCCTTAGATAATAAAATGGGCAATTTTGATTATTTATAAGACCTTGTTGGCTAATAGAGGCCTAAAAGTAGACTAAGATGTCCAGTGAGTGTGCAGGACATTATTCGAAGCCACAAAGTTAGTAGACTGCTCGCAATGTTGCAACACAAAGAAAGGGTGTCCCAACACAACAAAATAAGTATCAAAGGAGAAGATTGCCTTTGGTGTCACGACACAACCCTAAAGACACGCCCAAGCCAGTAGGCTGCTAACCATGTCGTGACCCAAGCTAAAAGGTGTCGTGACATCAACGTGACAAGTCTAATTAATAAGTCAAGGGTATTTTAGTCCACACAACAAACTTTAACGGAGATTAGTTAGATAAATTAGGTCAAGGACTGACAACTAAACTTAGGCCTATAAGAAGGATTGCTCTGCATAGTTTATGGGCACTTTTTTACTAAGTTTAATTTTCCATTTTCTATTTAGTTTTATTTTTACTTGTAATTTAGGTTTTTTTTCAGTTGTAAGTGTAGTATAGTTTTTATTTCATTCTTCACGGAATTCATATTATGGATCCATCAAAATATTCGACGGATTACCGTTCGCACCATTATTAATATATCAAGATTCTTCTAATCTGTTTTCTTGATTTGTTTTTAATGTTTATATTTTTGATCAAGTTTATGATGTGTGTCAGATCCATCGGGAACTAATCCACTAACGAGAGATTAACGAGTGGATGGTGATTAATTGGCTTCTATGTAGGGTTTTTAACAGTAGGGATAGAAAGAACTTAAAACTGTAGGCTTGACGACCCTAGGAAGTCATATAGGTAAGAATGAACCTAAAATTTGTAATACCTATCCATAAAACCCTCACCCTAATCTGGTCTGCGCTGTGAGGTTGAGACATAAGTAGTTCTTGTCGACTCATTAGATTAGTGGAAGGCTGAGAGGCCCTGGTAGGTTAATGACTTGTTGATTGGATGGAACCCGAAATAGGATTTAATTATGAACACAGAAGTGAGTTAGTCTTTCTATTGTTTAGATCTTACTAAATCTATAATTTGGTTTCCCGATTGTTTTTGTATTCTTTAATTAGTTTAATAAAATAGCGTCTATTACTACCTTAGGATTCATCGTAATATAGTTCAATTAAAATACTAACTAGACCCATTAATGTAGAAATTAGGATTAGTTTAGTCTCACCTCCCTTGGGTACAATCCTCATAATACTTCTATACTTCGTTGTATAACTATATTATAAACTGGCCCGTATACTTGCGGAAACCACATAACGCTTATATTTGGTTGTAGTATTCACACTCTAGACGTTAGTAAGTTCGAAGGCAGTTAAGTTGTTGGCATCTTTGCCAAGAAGGCAATGGCATTGAATTAATTTTAATTTTCGCATTTAATAGGATAGTTTGGAAATTCTTAAATTATTTCTTTTATTTTAATCGTTTAATTTGCTAACTTTTTTCTGTTACTTTGTGCATTTCAATGTATGACTTGGAGTAGAGGCACACTTATAAAGCCATCCATTGATCCAGAAAGAATAATAAATAGAAATCGTCGACAATAGCAAGAAAGAATAATAAATAGAAATCATCGACAATAGCAAGAACAATAGATGCAAAATAACCCACCTATTGTGGTTGATCCACCACGCGACAATCTACTCTTCGACGATCCTATAGTAGTTGAATAGGAATAGGATTACGTAGGTAGAATAAGATTTAATTTTCTTAAAATTGTTTAGAATTAGGATATATATGTACCGAGCATCTTGAAATTCAAGAATTAAGGTCAAAACAGGGCCGGTGTCAGAACATGGAACCTCCATGTCGCAAAATTGAGCCCAGCCAGAAAAAAATTTAAAATTCAACTCGATGTTGTGACACGGGTATCCCTATGCCGCAACATCAGAGACAATGGCCTCGGGATCTCAAAACTTCAAGGTTTGTCATGACACTAAACCTTGATGTCTCGACAATGAGAGACTATCAGGGGTGTCGCAACACGGAACCCCTATGTCGCGACATCGTTGCAAAAAATTACAGGGTCGACTCGACCTGTTGTAAAATCCGTCGACTAATTCCTTATTTTACCCATATTTTAACCTAAAAATAGAATCCTATTTAAACTAAAATACCCCTAAAAAACTAATCCTAAACACTTTCCAAGTCTAAAACCTCCCAAACTCTCCTAAAACTATTTTTGACACTTTTTTTATACCTTCTTTCTTTGCTTTTCATTCTCTTTGCTGCAACTTTTCTTTTTCTTCTCTTTTACTCTTAATTTGTGCAAGTATGAAGGGCTATATTCTCAAGGAGTTCGCAACCAACTTATCCACAGAACAACTAGCATTCGGTGTAACAAGGTTAAGGGTTCCTTTGTCTATTTTACTGTTACATTGCATTAGTTGATACATTGCTTGATTATTAGTCTTTCTAGTTGAACATCTTAGAGAAAATGCCTCCTAGGAAAGCTAGAAAAACTATTGAACAAGAAGCATCGATAAAAAAAAATCCCTCTAATTTTTCGAACTCGAACATAGAAAATTTTTTAGAGCTTCAAGGGAAGATGTTAATATACGAGAGGGGTTTCGATGTAACAACCCATTTTTCAGTGAAATCGGAACGGTGGTTTCGGGACCACAAATCCTAGCCGAAAATAAAATTTATTTTATTTTATTTTATGTTCTGTAATATGATATAAATATGATGTGAGAATTTTGATAATAAAATTTTACCGATTATGTGCTTAATTACGAGAAGGACTAAATCGCATAAAATGTGAAAGTTGGATTCTAGTAGCTAGAAGAATCAAATAGCTATGGAATTCAAAAATTGAGGTCATTATATGGTAATTAGATCATTGATGAAAAGTTAGTAGATATTTTTGGATGATTCATCCATGGAAAAATAGAAAAAGGCTAAGGACTAAATTAGAAAGTGATAAAATTAAAAGATGATAAATAATTAAATAGAAATAAAAATCATTTTATATCATCTTCTTCTCCAAATATTCCATGGAAACCCTAGGAAAGAGAAAGCAAGCTTTCTTGGTCAAATTGGTAAGTTTTCATGTCTCGTTTTTAGTAATTTTTATATTTTTGAGATTGGGAAAGCTTAATTTGTCTATTTGGGGGATTCGTTTGAAAAAATATCAAAGTATAGAGTTTTTACCATCGATGAATATGCTGAAATTATGAAATTTATGGTAGAAAATGAAAGGTTGTTGATAGATAAACAACTTTTACAAAGTAAATTTTGATGAAAACTTGATTTAGGGATTAAATCATAAAAATGTGAAATCCATGGCAAATTTCTGAATTTTATAGAATACACGTGCTGTAAATTTTATATTGAAATTTTGGTTAGGCTTGGAATAAGGAGTAAATTGTATGAATTTCATTTTTCAAGCCTAGGGACAAAATCATCATTTATTAAAAGTTTAGGGGCAAAATGGTAATTTTGTAAGATGTAAATTGGACTAATTTGAGTATGAGTTGCATTAAATTGATGTTAAATTTACTTGTATAGATGAAGATAAATCAAATACGAAGTTAGAACGCGGAAAGGGGAACATGTCAGATTAATAGACTTTATGTATACGAACATTTTTCAAGGTAAGTTCGTATAACTTAGCTATGCATGTTTTTATGCTTAAATTGAATTGTGCATGTGATTGTATAAATATATAAGTGAAATGATTGCATATCTAATAAATCCCAATAAATGATAATACATGATAAGTGATAAATGATAAAAATGTTATTTTTGTGCTTGAGTTGAATGTGAAAATGTGAATTATATAAATGCATAAATTTATGAGATTGAACATATACCCGACAATTGCATGATAAATGTTAAATTCCGTTTGAATAAATGGAAGTCGATGGATAAATGTGTTTATCTTGATGAAACTTCATGTGTTGCAGAATGGATTTAGCCCGGACGGGTAATCCAAAATAAGCCTTTCGGGTAATCCGGACGTGATATTTTGAAAATGGTTGTGGATATTTAAAAAAAACATGATTAACCGATTAACATTTATTATCTAGCAAAATTACCAAATGAAAGTTTAAAAAAAATCCAATGGCCTTATTACAACAAATATTAACCCAAAATAATAACATAAAATAAGTTAAAACTGAATTTACTAAGTTTCAAAAGTAGCACATCCATCGTATGGCCACCTCCGAGTCCTCTGCAGCTCCAAATCCTTTAACGTTGGGGATTACCTACATGGTTAAAAGAAGGGAAGTGAGTTACGAGAACTCAATGTGTAATCCCTTATATTGATCACTATCTGGCCTTGAGCCCTTACAGTATCGGTCTGGGCCTAAGCCATATAAAGATGATAAAGAAAACTATAATGCAGCCCACCTCAATCCAACCATCACACCACCCGTACCAACCAATCGCACCATGTGGGGATCGAGTCAACCCACCCCGCCAAATGCACCAATATTGCAATCAAGCTGCTAATCACAGTATATGTGGCTGAGCTACCAAACGATATGTGGCATAGCCATTAAAACGGTATGTGGCAAAGCCACCAGAACTGCACTTCCTCCAATCATCAAATCCAACCTATGCAACATGTTATGAATGCATTGTATTACAAATATAAATAGTATAACTAAAATCACATACACGACCTCAATCGAGGGTATAACAGTCATTTTCTCATACAAGGGTACAACGGTAATTTCTACCCCTTTGGGGGTATTTCGGTATTTTACCCATCGAGGGTACTTCAGTAATTTACCCACTAAGGGTATTTCAATAATTTTCACCCTCTTGGGGTATTTCGATAATTCTATCCATCTAACGGCCTCTCTGTCGCCTCGAGCGACTCGGAACCCCTTTTTGATCAAAACGATGTGTTGGGCCTAAAACCCAATTTTGGCCCAAATGGGCCCACACGCTCATGTGGCCCATTTAACATGTTTTCAGTCTCAATTTTGTAGACTTCACAGTCACACCAATTATTTGGTCACCTTTCCATCAGTTTTGCCCGTGTGGCCCGTTTAGCCAATTGGGCCCACTTAGCCCGTTTTAGCTCGATAAGGCCTATTTCAGCCTCCGATTCATGAGAGAGTGTTTGCGACCCTCTCAATGGTTTACCTGTATCCCTAGTGGCTCGGTTTATCACTACGAGCGTTTGCACACTCGAGTGATCACAGTTGCCAGTTTTTCAACTTTTTGGCACTTCGACTTTTGGCCGATTCACAGAACAACATTTGTAGCATAAGCGGCAGTGTGAGATTACACACCTGATCACATAGAGTACTATACACTCATGATCACCGTCACCTATACCAAACATAACACACAATTAAATCATTAACAAAAGAATTGGAAGATCTTTAATCTTAACACCTAACTATGGGATTTACTAACACTTGTCTTCACTAGAGTGATCAACTGCGATTTGCCTAGGTAAACCGGATGCCGACGCCCTTCCACATCCAAGAGAAAAGTCTCAAACCGCTGACACCCTACGCTATTACTTGGGAGCAGGTGCTACGAGTCCATTTCTATTAGGCACTCCTTTTGATCCTCCCTCAGACTGGCTATTACTTGCCTCCATAAAAAACTCTTGATTAGCGAGCGCCAATCTCTTACAACTTCTTGAGTCACCCTAACACCAGCTCATATCAAACTTATGAAAAAGGAAAGATTCCCCAATTGGGAAAAACTAAAAACGAATAACATCACTTACCCACAGATTCGACAAAGATAGATTCTTTGAACAAATAGGAGTTGAACAGCACGGCCCTCAGAGATGATAATAAACTAGAAAGGAAAGGGAAAGATTAGTTTTGGCTTAACCAAACAAAAGAACAAAAGATGAAGTGTTGGCGGAGGATAGATTCGGCTAAGGAAACAAAAGTTTAGGAACGCAGGAAGAACAAAAAGAAATATATTCGGCCTACCCCAAATCGGCTAGCTTGGATCGTGAAGAGAGGAGCACTCAGAAAACAAGAACTAGTTGAAGATAGACTTGGCTAGAGAGAAACAAGGGACGAGTAAGGCGTGAAGAGGAAGGAGAAGGAGAATGGTGATTCACCAATACCAAAGTTTTGGCTGGCAAAAGAAAGAAGAATTACTTAATAATGTACGAGAGGTAAGTCAAAAGTTGCCAAGAAGAAACCCAAATGCTTCCAAAATACTCTCAACCGAAGTGCCTAAATGAGACAACTTTTCCCAAGAAAATTTAAAGAAAAATTCGGCACTCCCCCTTGACACAACCGAATATGCATTTTACAAAATGCAAAGTCTTTTTGGCCAAAATTCCCTATCCACTTCCCTACATTCGGCCAACTCCCCTCACTCATCCATCCCCTTGATTCCTTCCACTTTCTCTCCTTGAATTGCTCCCCTCCTTCCATTCAAATTATGTGACCAAGTCTCCAACTCCCTTAGTAGAATTTGATCCAAACTCAACTACCTCCTCTCTCAAGCCACAAAATAAAAGCGTTCATTTAAAATCTGAGGGATTCGAACCTCTTCCCTCTATGCTCTCCACTTGACGCCACACCACTCCACCATGTGCTCCACTTGTGTCTTATTTTACCTTAATTTACTTATGAGTCATACCATTTGAGATCAGGGTTCCACTAAAATTTTTCCTATGGCCTAACTTGAACCCGGGACTTCATAGTACCCTCTAAACACTCCAAAATCACACACCTAATAGGTCCAACTTGCATTAGGGCCGTTCTCTTCTTCTCAAAAATTTTAAACGCTCCTACGCTCAAGGCCAAATAGGCCCAATTCTACTAGGCCCAAATTCGGGGCGTTACAGACTTACTAAGCATTATATGCTTACTCTATTTTATTTTTCCCTATCTTATAGTAAATCAGAATGCTCGTTGGATTAGAAGCTTGGTGGAGATCACTCACACTATCCAACAGTTCTTTTCAGTATATAAGGTAAAAAAATTAGGGTTATAATGGCATGTATAGGTTAAATTGGTCAAGGAATGATATGTAAATATTTCATAATGGCTAGCCATTGGAATGGCTAGTTATGGACATGTTTTGATATTTATGTATGAAAGCTATCATAGTATATATTTAAAATGGTTAATTGATAGAAATCACATTGAAAAATGGATGAATGAATTAAATTAGTATAATTGATACAAAATGCACAAATGTGACCATTGTATATAGGTAAATATGAGTACAACATTGATATGGAAATAAATTGTGGTGTATAAAGGCATATTGGTTGAATGATTATTTGGCCATGAGAATGTGTTTAAGTTTTGTGTAGGTGTAAGGCAAAAAGGGTGAGGAATAAGGCTTACAAAATAGCCTTATTTTGTCCACACGACTTAGCACATGGGCATGTGCTCTGGCCGTGTGTCCCCTACATCCTAAAATTCACAAATAGAATGCTCAGAATTGAGCATACAGGAAGAGACACGGGCGTGTGTCTCAGTTGTGTGGGTGACATGGCCTTGAAAATGGGCATGTGTCATGGTCGTGTGAAACTTGCATCTAATTTGAATTAAATTAATTAACCACATGGCCTAGCACACAGGTGTGTGGCATGGCCGTGTGGCGCAAGTCAGAAAGCAACCTAAATTAGACACGGCCAAATGCACGGGTGTGTCTAAGAGTCACACAAGCGTGTCCCTTGGACCACACGGGCGTGTGAGCCCTGCACCTTGGAAAACTTTTGAAATGTCACAAAAAATTCTTAGATTTTCCAATTAAGTGCCGACTCAATTCTAATTCTCTTATTGGACCTCGAGGGTCTATCTAAGGGATGTTACAAATATCTCGATTAATGACTAGTGATTAACATGATTTATCTGAAAATGTTCTGAAAAGTTCTAGAAACGCTCCGTACCTCTGTTCCAGAGATAGATACGGGTTAGAGGTGTTACATTTGAGCCATTGATATCTTATGTAAAGAAATATGGACAGTGGTCTGGTACCATAGGTCAGAACATTTTTGTGTAACCCTCAAAGACCCTACTGTGATCCCTGTGGTATAGGACTTCTGTGCATCATTTAGGAACCAGGAGTCTAAGCGACATTATGATGCCATTTGGGAAACAAAAATAGTTAGGGGTAAAGAGGTATCCATCACCCTAATAGAAATTTTTGAGTTCTACAATTTACCTTAATATGAATATGATTTTATTGATAACACTGATTTGACATTTTTAAATACATAGATATGGATAAAATTGTAAACTATTTAACCGAGGGTCGAGGTGAATGGATCAACCAGGTATCGATGTCCCCACTTCTTTTAATCAAGCAATTATTTTTTTATTGAAAAAATGTGGATTCAATTCTTTTGCACTCGGATTGCATCTGCTCTAAATGTATCTAACTTTAATACTTTTCGAGCTATACTATTGTATGGAATTTTTTAGAAAAAATAGATATACGTTGGGCGATGGATCTATCATAGCATGAAAAGATGCAAAAGGGGCCAAAAGGTCGGGGTTTTCTTCTCCCACCTAGTGACATCACTATGTAAAAAGGCTAAGGTTCCAATGAAAAAAAATGAGTAGTTCATGAGGCTAACGAAGAGTCTGATGGAAGATTGAAAGTATAGACAATGCGCCAAGCTTCAACAAAAGCAAATTAAGGATTGGAACCAACATTAGAAAAAAAAGATGGATGTCCTAGCGTCACTGAAATGGAAAACACTATCAACATCACAGAGAGGGCCGGAGGGAAGTAATATCCCAGATTTAGAGTGGGTCATATGGTGGATGTAGGATATAAGACTAGTGGGGTAGGAATTTGCAAGACAAAACGATATGAGAATACCCGATCTACCTCTAAATAAATATCTCTTGATGTAATTCCATCAACCATCCAAGGTGTAAGGAAGCGAGGAAGATGAATGAAATGATGATGAGGAAGATGAGGAGGAGGAGGAAGACATGGAGCATGACTCCAATAGGAGGATGACGATGATTATGAGGTGACATTTCAATTGCAACGATCTACATAGAAAGGGCAAGTCACCCACAACCCAACTCGATGTGCACATTAATCAAGTGGGGGCTCCTCTTGAGGCTACGTATTGGGCAAGGGAAAAGCTCCAATGGAGGGGTGGCAGCCACCCTAGTTTGATGTTTAAAACTTTATTCTTTTTGGGATGTGTAAACAATTAATTTGGATGATTTCTATTTTTGTTTTCGCGTAGGAGTGGGATAATATTAGTATATATATTGTGTGTGTGTGTTTTGTTTTTAAATTTTCTATGCAAGCACCCTACACGAGGAAAGCATTACATTTATGAGCTTTAAATGAACAAGGAAGGAACAACCTATCATAAGAATATAGTAACACCATGATTAATCGGATAATTTCTTTCCTATATTCTTAAGGGATGCACATTAGGATCAATGTGCTATCTAAAGTGTGTAGGGGGTAGCATAGGAAGTTTAAATTTTTTATGCTTTAGCATAGGAAGTTTAAATTTTTATGCTTTAATTTTTTTTCTTGTCTAAAGTGTGCTTGAGCTTATAGAAATACAAGTGATTGGTTAGGAGCGTGTATATAGGTTGATTGGATTTACCGTAAATTTGGCATGATAGTGAAATTAGACTAATTAGTTATATATATTACATTGCAAATAGACATTAAGTAATTAAATGTACCAAATTGTAATATCCCTAAACATGGTCTAGTAGTTTCGGGGTATATTTTTCGAGTTTCAAGTGTGAAACTAGGAATTTATGGGGTTTCTAGTAATTTTTAATTTGATTTAAGAGGTTAATTTCATCTAAAATCGATTAAACAATGGTCCAAAAAATAAAAAAATTATAAAATTAATTTTTATGTAATTAAATAATTATTAGTGAAAGTAATTAATTTGAGTCGAAAAAAGTTTTAAAATAATTTTTATTGAGGGTTAATTTGAGTTAAATTTAAATACTAATTAAATTGTATTTAATTGTAAAATAAGGAAATTTTAGAGTATTTATTTGACAAATAAACCTTAAAATTCAGAATTTTGAAGGGAAATGATTAAATGGTAAAGGGAAATGTGGGAGTGGCCATTCGGCAAATTCCCCAATTTTAAAATTTTTGGTGGGTTGTTTTAGTTTTAAACACAATGTATCTAACCTACTTTTCACACCATTTACATCAGATTAGAGAGCTATAAATTTCATTTTCTTTGCATAGTTTTAAAGATCTATTATTAGAGAATAGATCCAACCAATTTTCTTTTCAAAATACTTTCTCAATTCACCCAAATTATTCTCAAAAGTAACTAAAAATATTCTGAAATTTCTTAAACTTTTTAAATCAAGATTTTCAATCAATGAATTTAGATCGAATCAGAGGTAATCTTCAATCCTAAACTTGTTTTTATGATTATTAGAAATATTTTTACATGATTTGAGAGTCAATTACATGTTTTTTTATAAATGTCATCTTCTTCAAAAGCTTAAGGTGCTTTTATGGTGGATTTTGAATTTTAAGAGGAAATCCACAAATTGATGGATGTTCCAAATAAAAATGAATCTATTAAAAGGTTTTTGATCTTATTTATCAAGATTAAACATGTTTTGTGAGGTAATTTGAAGAAATTTGAATTTCATCATCTTCATGAACTGATTTTCTAGAATTTTGTGAAATTGATTTAAATGTGAAATTGAAGCTTAGTTTATGTGTATTTGGTTTAGTATTAATGTTTGGAATGATTAGGAGGGCTAGAGAGATCAATTTTGTGAGGAATCGAGTTTTCGATTTGATGTTACAAATCCGGTAAGGTATCTTTGTGAGAGAATTTTGATTAACATAGTTAATTAAAATTTATGTTTATCATAGCATTGGAAAGGTGGTAATGTTTGCTTTACCTCTGTTGAAGCTTCGAGTATTGAAGAGGACAGAGATAACCGAAATTGAAGCTTGAAATTGCCTAGTTGATCACTTGTTGTGATAGGATTAAAATTGTGTGGTGAGTGTTTCCAAGGGCGGTTTGGTAAATTGACCCTCAATTATGTTTAATTAATAGCTTAATTAATGGTTTCAATTATTTAATTATGGTTAAATGATCGATTTTGCATGATTGGTATTAAATGTGCAAAAATTGAATTTGTATTGAAAAAAGTGGTAAGTAAGCTTTTGGGTGGTGTTTATGTTATTTAATTAGATTAATTTTAAGGATGATTTAAAATATGTGTATTGAAATTTTTGATCATGATATGTTGGTGTTAGAATTGGTAAATGAATATGGGAAATCGGTAAATGAATTGTTTGATTTAATTGGATGCTAAATGGCTATGTTACAAGTTACACATAAGCATCTTGTCACATTTAATTGAGCACAATAATGACTGATTCATATGCTATGTTTGACTGAATATATTGGCAACATGCATGGTGGATCCATTGGATATAGTTGACATGCCATAAGATTTGTAAGTACTCACCATTATTTGTGACATTGTGAGCATATGGCTCTAGGTGGATTGATTTGTTTGGAGTAGATAAGGGAGTGTTGAGCATGAGTCTCCACTCAATGGGTTATTTAAGGCGCTATAAGGGAGCGCATGCTTCGGCCTGTTCAACTCGGTGGACTGTATTTGTTATTTGTGGTAGTTCAAAGATCCGTTTATCCGATGTATGATCACCCGATTAAGCCATGAGAAGTGTATGCCAATATATTTATGTGTGATTGTTGCTATATCAATTGATTATTGAAAGCCATGAATAATTGATTTTTGGTATTGAAAATGCTTATGGAAAATTTAATTGACATGTTTCATTATTTTGGCTGATAATTGGTGATTGTTTGGTTGTGAATTAAGTATGAATTGGGTGTTAACTTACTTGTCATTTTTATTAACATTCACTGAGCTTTTTAAAGCTTACACCTCACAAGTCGTGTAGATAATCATCGGGATTGAGGAGTTGAGGAGACGAGAAAGAGAGTTCTAAGAATTTAGGCTTGGTAGAGACTTTATTTCACATTTTAGAGACTGTAATCGGACATTATTGTACTCCCAGGAATTAGTTTGATTTTGGTTGTAATTGGACTTTGGACATTTTAATTGGATGGCTTTATAATAATTTTGAGGCATGTTTGAGTTTAATTATTGAATGATTTACTGTGTATTGTTGCTTGATAACATAGTGATTGATAACACAGTGTGTGAAGCATGAAATTTATACTAACGATTGTTCAAATGAAGCTTCCATGGAGTGGTTTACTAGCAACTAAGGTATGCCACTTGTTTGATTTATTCGGGGTTTGATGTGCATGAAATTGATTACCTAATTCTATTTAATTGAGGCTTAATTGATGTAAATAAATTCAATTGAAGGTTTATATGTATGTATGTTAATTAATCGTAGTTAAATAGGGTTTAATTGACCATTAAAATATACAAAATCGGGTTTTAAAATGAGTTTTTCTCAAAAATAGGTTCAGTAGTTTTCACGCAGGCATGTGCCTGTCCACACGAGCGTGTGAGGGGTTACACACGAGCATATAGGTAAGTGACACGGGTGTTTGGAAACTGGAGCTATCACACATAGGCGTGTGGGATTTCCACACGGGCATGTGCGGTTTGCCAAAAAGTTTTTCACGACACGAAAATGGGCATTTAATGACACACAGTCTAGGGGACACTGCCGTGTGGGTTTTTTGGGGTTTGAATTTTTGTCTTTTTAAATTGGTATTCTAATTTGTTTAAGTTACAATTTAGTCTTGAAAATTGATTAGTCTAATTAAAGCACGAGATGATAAGGAAACTTCATAAAATTTTAGGATTAGTCTTGTAATGGGTAAAATTCGATAGAAACACACTTGATTCGTAATTTGGAATAGGTTTTGATAGTTTGTATTTGTTACAATTTAGTCCTTAATAGTAAAAAATGAATTAGACATAGCAAACGAACTCAATTTAAGCTGAAATTTTTAGGCTTACATAATTTTGACTAAAAGAAGGTCAGTAAACATTTAGATCTAAATTAGGTTAGTTTTACCATATGGGGAAAATAATGAAAATGCCCTTAAGTTAAATTACCTAGGAAAAATATAAATTTGGCTCATAATTTGCTTATGTATTAATAAATAACTAATAATCAAATAAGATTGAGGTGTTATGAGGTCGGGGTGTGTCTTGGGTGGTTGTTAGCCAGAGAGTCACTTAGGTGGCTAATGTAACACTTCGAATTTGGGCCAGTCCATCCCGGTCGGGTTTGGGTGTCACACAAATGATAGAGAAATATAGGGAAACGAGCATTCTAGTATGAATAATAGATGACTAGAGTTGTGATTACTTAGTTAATTAAATTCATAAATATTAAAATACTTACAGATGACCTAAGGTATTGTTTGGTCTAAACTGAGAGCCAAAAAGCCAACCCTATGCATCGACCTTTAGTACCTATATATGTTCCAGAAAACACTTCTTGAAGAACCTTCATACAAAACCCTAAACCCAAATATATATTGTAATTATCCTTTTTCTTTGTTCCCTGAACTACACGAATGTTAGACATTGGGCCATACATATTGAGGGATTGGTAGAGATATAATGACAATTTTGTAAAATAGAGTGAAATAGGAAGAAACAGTGTGGTATAGTGATTATAGGTTAAGCTAAATATGTGCGAATAAGGAAAAATTTAGAAAAAGTCAAAACGAGTAAAAAAAGAACAAAATCAATAGAAAAGCATTATGAGTGAGAATGTATTAAAAAAGTCAAAGTGACCCAAGAACAATGTCACAAAAATAGAAACACTCATTCAGTAGTGCACAAGAACTCGTAAGCTAACCGTAATTGCTATCATTACACTGTTTCTTCCTACATGGAGAAATAAGGAAGGTAAAAGAATAAGAGATAAATCAATAAGAAGGAAAGGGATTATAAGGGAGTGAATAGGGAATAATATGATGTGCCAAACTAATTTCGTGTCTGAACCCCATTTTGATGCTCCATGTTCTTCAAATCCATATCAACCTTAAGCCTCAGAACGTTACAAGCCAAAAAGTCCTATGCAATCTAGGTAAATCTAGTTGTGAGTGGACATTTTATTAAGTGATTGTAATAATAGTTGTTTGTATTTTACTAGTATAATCAAAAGCCCTACATAATTTCTTGATGGAACAATATATTTGATGATCTTTTGTTTATATACTTTGTAATATACTGAACTTAGACGTTTGAGGTTGATAGTGGTAAGTCATTTACATATCATGCCAGAATTATGTGTATTTACGATTATTCCTATTTGCTTCACTCCTAAACTAATCCATGTATTATACTTTCTCAAGGGTCATCATATGTTTTATGTTTTTCTTTTTATGTTTTATGTTTGAGGACAAATAATGACCTAAAGTGTAGGGGAGTTTGATCTTTGTAGCAGATTAAACTATTTTCTGTACTTAATGAGCTCATAGGAGAGAAATTTGGTCATGTTTTTGTTAAGTTTTCATTTTTATTACTTAGATAATAAAATTGGCAATTTTGATTATTTATATGACCTTGTGGGCCAAGAGAGGTCTAAAGGTCGACTAACATGACCAGTGAGTATGCAGGACATTATTTGAAGGCATGTAGATTGTCCATGATGTTGCAACACAAAGCTAGGATGTCACAACATAACAAAAGAAGTATCTGTCACATCCCAAAAAATCAGGTTAGTAGAAATTGAGTTAATGAACCAAGAGTGGTCACGACTGAATTTTTATTTAGATAATCTTTTGCTCTTTTGATAATAAATAAATATCAATTATAGTGATTGAGTAGTGGTGGAGCTGTCCTTGATGATCTGAGTTCGAATCCCTTCCCTCTCATTAATTACTTATTTGTGCAAAAAAATTTTTAAACCTTTAGCAAAGATCATCCCATGTTTTAATTATTTTCTTGTTAAAATGAACACAAGGAAGTGAAATGGCCTAGTGGTTAAAAGTTTAAAAAAAGTTTCCTAATTGTCCTCATCTACATCTTTTAATTTAATTTTTTTGTGATTTTTCCCATGAGCTTAAAGGCCTTGCCGTCCAACCTAGCTTGCCATAAGAGGGGAAGATTCTTTCCTTTTCTTTTGGTCAACATACCATAATTATGGAGAACATGATCCCCTTTTTACTCTTTTGTCCCCCTAACTTGCTAATTTCTACATTTTTTCCTTATGAATGGTTCATTGAACATAGACAAGGTTGAGCACACTTTTGCCATCCGTTCTCTCACTCTCCTCCCCATTTCCTCTCTTTTTTTTTCTCTTTTGATTAGATCTCAACCTCTCTATTTTGTTTTCTTTTTCTTTTTCTCCCTCTGTTCCTAGCTTTGCACCACCATCACCTCATTTTTGAACCACCACCTTTCCACCTCTCCCCTCTCATTTTTCTCCAAATGCCGCCTCTTATGCCACCCTCCACCATCGTGGCAACCACCGTGCACCATCGCACAACTTCTCCCTTTTTTCTTATTTTATTTTCTCTTCTCATTTCTCCTCTTTTAAGAGAGTGATAGAACCCATATTATTTCCTTCTCCTTTGCTGAACCGCTGCATCCACCGCTGATGATGGAGATCCTTTCTCTTTTTCTTCTTTATTTCGAATGTTCATTATTTTTTTATATAGTAAAAAATTCTGCACAAAATATTTTGTTTAATACCTAATTCTAAACTCTATTTTTCTTAGGCTTATTTTCAAATAATCCTCCTTTTAGATCATTCTTTCCCCTTCGATTCTTGACCATTACTGTAACACCCCAAACCCGGCCAGCACACCACAATCAGATCTGGCATGTCACAGAGTGAAAACCTTTTGAAAATGAAAGTTTATCAGATAATTTTCTTTAGAAAACCCTTTTTGGAAATCTGTGCCTAAAGTCTAATTATTGTTGCAAGTTTTTAGAAACATTCAAGTTATCTTTGTTATCATAATTTAAGTGATGTTACCCGACGGCAACACTTTAATGAAAAACGAAGGAGTTATAGTTTTAAAAACATTGCATTACGCTCATAATTATTAAAATCATTTATCCCACATAGTTAAAATAATAGCAATAATAAAATGAAACCAAAAATAAATCTTAGCGGCCTTATTACATAACCCAAAAACCGAAATTTAAAATTTAATAAGGTAACTAAAAGAAACCATAATCCAACGAACATGCATGGCCGCCTCGAGTCCTCCCGGCTCTATCTCCGCAATCTACTCATCTGCAAAAATATAAGGGAAGAGGTGAGTCACCAAGACTCAGTGTGTAAATCCCCAACCCGATCGTGTATTCACTTACACAAGTTATCAGTAAAAACATGCAAACCATGCAAAACATGCAACCCATAACCTAGCCATCCAAACACCTTTAACTACCCCTGTGGTCAAAATTATTGGTGACCGTAGTCACAATATATCGGTGTGGTCGAAACCACTGATGACCGAAGTCACAAATCAAGTGATGGGGCCAACCCATCGTGTGGTCAAAACCACTGATGACAATCCCGTAAATAATCTCGTGGGGCCAACCCACTGTGGTACCAAACCACTGGGACGAGTCACATATCGATATTTGGTCAAAACCACTGGTGGTCAAAACCACTGGGACTTAGTCACAAAATATAATATCAAGCCGGGGCCAACCCGTTATGTGGTCAAAACCACTGGTGACAGTTCAAAATAAATCATCCCCCTCCTCTCATCAAACCCAACATCATGTTCATAACATACATGTCATAATATCGAATGATCATGCTAATAACATATACCATAGCATTTAACAGATCACAATGATGTGTACCAAGAATCACATAACAGGGGACTTACCGGAATCCAAGCTTATTTCCACAAGACAAAGTCACTAATACCAAGGGTTAAGCAAGCGTTTACACACCTGACTATACACGAAATCCCGAAACTATGCGATACCACGAGATCCCAAAACGTATGTTCTTACTGCACCTACAATCGGCCAATACCACCCTTTAGATTTAAAGCCATTCGACTTATTCACAAAATCCTGAAGGATATGTCGCCCCAAATATAACACACCTTAAGTCGATTTGGTTTCCAACCAAATCCCGAAGCCACACAAAGCCTTCTTGCAATCGGACACACACTAGCACACATGAAAACATTTAGCCTTTGGCTTTTGATTAGTTAAGACATAGATCTTAATGTTGAACCCTTACTTAGATCAACCACCAAGTCCCGAAGGCTCCCTGAATTCGGCAATAGCCCTCCCTACAATCAGTTTTGTCACTTCATTAGAGAACTAAAGGCCATTCGACCAAAACATAGATCCCGATACCAAATAAGTTTATCGTCCTTTACCTTGATGACTGCTTTGGCCTTTAAACACCACAGATCGGCCCCCTATTGGTGTTAAGGGTTTCGGCTGCCACATGGGACAATAATAAGGTAAGATCTCGATTACCACAATTGAAGAAATATCAAAAGAAAGACAGAAGAGGTTCGGCATTACTCAAATCGGTCAAGAAGAAAAAAAGAGATCCCTTACCGGATGATTGGCTATGTCCCCAAAAGCAAACTTGATTACGCACTTAAGATAATGAAGAGAAATCACAAGAGAGAGAGATTTATGAGCCAAGTATTCGGCCAAGGTACTTGATAAAACCAAAAGAGAAACAATAAGCTTTCGGCTTTCGAAACAAAATAGAAAAGATGGGAAAGATGGGATCAAGATTCGGCTTGAGTGGTGGTTTGATTCGAGAAAGATGGTGAAGAGAAGAGAGAAGATAGGTGAAAAGGGTTCGGCTATGGTGTTTTGAGCAAAATAGGAAAAAAGAGAGAGATGAGGGAGATGAAGATTTCGGCTAAGTACTTTGAGAGAAAAAGATAACACTAATGAGCTTAGAGGGACATTCGGCTATACCAAAAGCTCCCCAAAATCGATAGCCCCCCTTGCCCATAGTCCACTATTCGGCCAACTCTCCTAAGTGAGCTTGATAAGACTCAAACTCTTCAATTCCCTCATCTTCATCTATTTGACTCTCTCTATCCTTATCCATCAAGAGAGTCCCACCTGAGTACTCCTCTCCTTGCTTGCGGCGTGAAAAAGAATAAGCAGGAGTGCAATTCCTGCAGCTCGAACACAGGCTCTCTCTCACTGTATGTGGCGTCACTCCCCTGACACCCTAGTGGCACCTCCCTTGCCATTTTTCCCATTGCTTTCTTGTGTCAACCTTTCCAAATAAAATCTCTTAACCCCTCTCTCCTTTAGCTTCATTTCCTTGAATGCCAAAACAAAATTCTTAGCCCTAACTCAGGCCTAACTTAGGGTTTTAACTAGACCCCAAAACATGTTAAATGAACATTATAGACAATACATCACATGCAACATAAGCAAAATGCAGAACCCCCATTTTAAGGATGTTATAGTTCTACCCCCTTAAAAATAATTTCACCTCGAAATTACCTGATCAAAAGAGTTGAGGTATTGCTGCCG
Organism: Gossypium rotundifolium; assembly: GCA_025506655.1. NCBI lineage: Eukaryota > Viridiplantae > Streptophyta > Magnoliopsida > Malvales > Malvaceae > Gossypium > Gossypium rotundifolium. Next base: position 169,065,201 of record CP106727.1, read on the forward strand.
CATTACATCCTCTGGTTCCCACGTGGCCTCCTCCGAACCATGGTTCCGCCATAACACTTTCACCAAGGGTACTGACTTCCTACGCAAGACTTTGACATCCCGATTCAAAATTTGTACGGTTTCTCCTCAAAAGACAAATCTGAGCTTACCTCAATCTCTGCAACTGGCACAACGTGTGATGGATCTGATCGATAGCGCCTAAGCATCAAAACATGGAAGACGTCGTGAATCTGACTTAACTCTGTCGGTAGTTCGAGTTGATAAGCTACCGGTCCCACTCGCTTCAACACTGTGTATGGCGCGATAAACCTAGGGCTTAGTTTCCCTTTCCGTCTAAATCTTAACATCTTCTTCCATAGTGATACCTTTAGAAAAACTTTATCACCTGCTGCATACTCTATATATCTATGTTTTAGATCGGCGTAAGACTTCTGCCTATCCGACGCTTCCTTGAGACGAGCTCGAATCACCTTAACCTTATCCTCGCCGCCACCAACTCGGACCCAAAACATGCCGTTCACCCAACTCGTCCAAAGACGTAGAGTACGACACTTCCGTCCATACAGTGCCTCATATGGTGCCATCTGGATACTCGCTTGATAACTATTATTGTAAGCAAATTCCGCCAATGGTAGATACTCCTCCCAACTACCACTGAAATCTAGAACACAACCCCCTAGCATGTCCTCCAGAATCTGAATTACCCTTTCAGACTGTCCATCAGACTGTGGGTGAAAAGTTATGTTGAAATCCAACCTCGTTCCCAAGGCTTGATGCAAAGCTCTCCAGAACCTCGACGTGAACCTAGGATCCCTATCCGAGATGATTGACACTAGCACCCCATGCAACCTTACTATCTCGGCCACATATAACTTGGCTAACTTCTGGAGCGAATAATCAACCCTCACCGGTATGAAGTGAGCTGATTTGGTCAGACGATCCATAATCACCCAAACTGAGTCCTTTTTACTAGGCGTGAGGGGTAGCCCACTGACAAAGTCCATGGTAATTCTTTCTCACTTCCACTGAGGAATCTTCATCGGTCAAGTAAACTCGACGGCGGTGATGCTTAGCTTTGACCACGACACGCCGACACTTTCCCACAAACTCGCCACTTCCGCTTCAACCCTCGCCATCGAATCGCTTTCACAAATCCGGTACATCTTGCTACCTCCAAGATGCATAGCGATGGGCTGCTATGTGCATCCTCAAGAATCTTTTGCCTCAACTCCCGTCCTCAAAGATACAAGCTCTCCCTTTGAAACACAAGACTCCATCGTGAGTCAAGCTATATCCTTCCAACCCATTATTTCAGACTTGCAACTTTCGAGCATTCAAACCTCATCCACTAACTGCTTTCTTTGATCTACTCCACCCAAGTTCGCTTTACTTGCAATTCCGCCAACAAACACCCCATCGTCATACAGACTAAGGTGGGCAAACATCGCTTGCAAGTCTGCTGCCACCTTTCGGCTCAACGCATCAGCTATTACGTTAACCTTGCTCGGATGATACTCAATCAAGCAATCGTAATCCTTCAACAGTTCAATCCATCTGCGTTGTCTCAAGTTCAAATCCTTCTGAGTTAGAAGATACTTCAGACTCTTGTGATCTATGTAGACCATCGACTTCTCTCCATACAGATAATGCCTCCAAATCTTCAAGGCAAAAACCACCGCAGCTAACTCCAAGTCATGCGTCGGGTAGTTACCCTCATGCGGTCTCAGTTGTCGAGACGCGTACGCCACTACTTTCCTATCCTGCATCAGTACACATCCCAAACTAGTATGTGATGCATCACAGTAGACCGTGAATACCTTTCCTGCCTTAGGATGTACCAGAACCGGAGCTTCCGTCAAGATCTTTCTCAACTTATCGAAACTTTCCTGCTGTTTCTCCTTCCACACAAATGGGACTCCTTTCCTCAACAGCTTGGTCAACGGTGCCGCGATCAGAAAAAATCCTTCCACGAATCTCCGATAGTACCCTACCGACCTAGAAAACTCCAAAATTTCGCAACTGACCTCGGCGGTTTCCAATCCAACACCGCCTCAATCTTGCGAGGGTCCACTCTAATCCCTTTAGCGGACACTACATGACCGAAGAAAGTCACTTCCCTAAGCTAGAATTCACACTTACTGAACTTGGCAAAGAGCTACTTCTCCCTTAGAATTTGCAATACACCCACAAGTGTGCATCATGATCCTCCTCAGTCTTGGAGTACACCAATATGTCGTCTATGAATACTACGACAAACTGGTCCAAGTAATCTTTGGAACACCGATTCATCAAGTCCATGAATGTCGCCAATGCATTAGTTAACCCAACAAAGATTACAAAAACTCAGAGTGCCCATACCGAGTACGGAATGTCGTCTTATGAACATCAACCTCTTTCACTTTGAGTTGATGGTACCCCGACCTGAGATCTATCTTTGAGAAAATCGATACACCCTTAAGTTGATCAAACAAGTCGTCAATCTGGGGCAACGGATACTTGTTTTTGATCGTCAACTTGTTTAGCTGGCGGTAGTCTATACACATCCGCATTGTACCGTCCTTCTTCTTAACAAAGAGTACAGGTGCTCCCCAAGGAGATATACTAGGTCAGATGAAACCTCGGTCCAACAACTCCTGAATTTGGGCCTTCAGCTCTACCAATTCCTTCGGCGGCATCCTATACGGGGCTATAGACACTGACGCAGTTCCGGGTAACAAGTCTATGCCAAATTCAACTTCCCGATCCGGAGGCAGACCTGAAGTTCTTCTAGGAATACATCAGCGAATTCCTTCACTGTTCGAACAATCTCCACTGCTAACTCCTTGGCCTTCAAGGCACATACCCAAACTAAAAATGCTTCACAAATTTTCTCGACCATTTTTTCGCCTTTCAGAGACCACATTCGATAAGTACTCCCTCCTATTGCCAATCATCACCACCTCCTCACCTTCCATTGTCCTCAACGCCATGCACTTAGCTGCACAATCCAAGCTGGCCTGGTACTTCACCAGCCAATCCATCTTGAGAATCAGATCGAACTCCCCAAACGACAGTTCCATTAGATCAACCAAGAACACGACCCCTTGAAGTTCTGGGGGTACATCCCTATATAGTTTACTTACTTCTATAGAGTGACCTAGAGGGCTTATCACAGTCATCTTCCTAGAAGTAATCTCAAAGTCTAAATTCATAGTTTCCACTATGCTACTGGCTACGTATGAGTGCATCGAACCCACATCTATTAAAGCATTGTAAGGAAATCCAAAGATTAGGAACGTACCGATTATGACGTCCGGTGCATCACCCTTCTTTCGACGCCTCACTGCGTAGACTAACCCAGGCTGTCTAGCCTCTGTACCACCTACACCTCTGCCCGGTGCTCCACGGCCTATACCAGAGCCATTACCTCCCCTAGCAACACCACGGCCCCTCTGTGGCTACTGACCATCCCTCCTATTTTGAGTACGGTTCAGATCCCTAGACTGTAACCTAGCTGACCACTTTGGAAAATCCCTCACTCGGTGTTCCATCGACCCACACTCAAAACATCCTCTGCTTCAGCCTAGCATTCTCCGTCTCGAGACTTTCCACACCGAGCACATCGTGGCGACCATCGAGTATTATCGTAGTAGGCCTAGTAGCTTGATTCGCCCACTATATCTACCCCATTCATTGACTCCGCTAGACCCATATGATCCAAAGATTCCTTTTATTCCATCCCCGGTCTTGATTTCGTCTCACCGACAATTTCACCTCCTCAGCAACTTTGGCATTTTCTACTAAGACTGCCAACTCTCTCTCCTGTTGTGGAGCAATCAGCAGCCTCAAATCGTCCCTTAATCCATCCTCGAATCTAACACACCCTTCATGCTCCGTAGCTATAATACCCTGAGCATATCGGCTCAGGCTTAAAAATTCTGCCTCGTACTCCGATACAGATTTATTCCCCTGAACTAGCCTTAGAAATGCCTTCCTTTGCACATCAATGTAGCTAAACCCCACATATTTCTTCTGATAAGCTACCTTAAAATAGTCCCAAGTGAGGTCATCCACCGCTGTACTATCCCGAACCGTGAGCCACCACTGGTACGACTCATCCCGGAGAAGCGACACTATCCCTTTCAGTTTTTCCTCAACAGTTAGGTTTGAATCATCCGTGATTCGTTCGGTCGCTTCCAACCAATACTCATCCGTATTGGGAGCCACACCAGAAACACTTCAAAATACCTCGGCTCTATTGGCTCAGAGTCGCTCAAATACGGATTTCGAGCTCTCGTACATCCACCTGCTCCAGCCACCCTTTCAAGCACTCGCAGCATTGCCTGCGACACTGCATCATCCCCTGTCTGATCCTAATACTCAACGCCAGCATCTGGTGGTGGGGGTATCTCATTTTTTGACCCTTGTCCAGACCTAACCGGTTTTGATACGGTCATTCTACCCCTACCGCATCCTCGCACATTCTGACCACGTCCCCTAGTACTTATATCTAACCGCAGTTTATCTGTTTAAGAGATTTTTATGAATTAGCCTTTGTTCCACTTATTACCCGTGAATAAATTTTATGAAAAGTAATTTGGTAGTGGTTCTTTCGATCATCACAGTTTTCATTTCACTTTCCTACCCTCATTCCACGTGTAGGGGTATTCTCGTCATTTCACTACCCGGGGGTATTTCCGTAATTTAACCTATCGGGGTATTTTAGTAATAAAACAGAGTTAACTTGTAAACCTTTAAAAAAATTCCAAAAATCGGGGCATTTTGGTAATTTCATAAACCATGGGTATTTTTCGTAATTTTTCATAATCCAGGGGTATTTTCAATTTTTTTCCAAAATATTGTTCAAGGTGATTTTACAAAGTAAGGGTATTTTGAATATTTTCACTTCGAGAGTACTTCAAAAATTTTCCCATAGTGAGGGCATTTTGGTAATTTTACAAGTTAGGGGTAATTTGGTCATTTTTCAAATCAGGGGTATTTTGGTCTTTTTCCAAATCAGGGGTACTGTGGTAATTTCAAAACTAAAGTTTAAAGTGTTTTGAAGCAAACGGCTGGTCCCTTTCGAGTTTTAGTTATGAAGTTTAGCCTGTGAATAAGTCGCCCTAGCTAGGATGAACCGTCACTATGCACCAGGTAGGATTCGGGTGAAGAGGAGGTGAGTCACTGGGGCTGCTTAAATACCAAGCTCCACCCTGAATCCAATCCTAGACATGCGCACAATGGTTGCCACACCCTTAGCTCAGTGACGTACTCACAGGTTTGTTTAGTGGATCATTAAGTCTTATGTAATTGAGTTGGGGTAAGCTATTCCTAGGGTTCAATAATTCCTATTCTGCTAATCTATGATCCCAAAATACCCATTTCCCCCACATATAAATCACACAACAGTCAGAAGTACTTACATGGGCGGATTGGTGCCAGAGACTCGGTGCCATGCTGTTCATCCCATGTATTTCCAACCGAGAACATTTTAAAACCAAACCTTAAAATGTTTTGGGCCTCGGGCCCACAACCGAGCCTTTGAACTTGGCTCTGATACCAAAATTGTAACACCCCAAACCCGGCTAGCACACCACAACCGGATTTGGCATGTCACGGAGTGAAAACCTTTTGAAAACGAAAGTTTATCGGATAATTTTCTTTAGAAAACCCTTTTTAGAAATCCGTGCCTAAAGTCTAATTATTGTTGCAAGTTTTTAGAAACATTCAAGTTATCTTTATTATCATAATTTAAGTGATGTTACCCGATGGCAATGCTTTAATGAAAAACGAAGGAGTTATAGTTTTAAAACATTGCATTCTCGCGGTTAATTATTAAAATCATTTATCCCACATAGTTAAAATAATAGCAATAATAAAATGAAACCAAAATAAATCTTAGCGGCCTTATTACATAACCCAAAACCAAAATTTAAAATTTAAAAGGTAACTAAAAGAAACTATAATCCAACGAACATGCATGGTCAGCCGAGTCCTCCCGCCCATCTCCGCAATCTACTCATCCGCAAAAATATAAGGGAAGGGTGAGTCACCAAGATTCAAAGGTGTAAATCCTCAACCCGATAGTGCATTCACTTACACAAGTTATCAAGAAAACATGCAAACCATGCAAAACATGCAACCCATAACCTAGCCATCCAAACACCTTTAACTACCCGTGTGGTCAAAACCATTGGTGGTCAAAACCACCGTGACCGTAGTCACAATATATCGGTGTGGTCAAAACAACCGATGATCGCAAGTCACAAATCAAGTGATGGGCGACCCCATCATGTGGTCAAAACCACGATGACAATCTCATAAATAATCTCGTGGGGCCAACCCAATCGTGGTACCAAACCACCGGACGAAGTCACATATCGATATGTGGTCAAAACCACCGTGGTCAAAACCATCGGTGGTCAAAACCACCGACTTAGTCACAAAATATAATATCAAGACGGGCCAACCCGTCAGGTGGTCAAAACCACCGTGACAGGTCCAAAATAAATCATCCCCTCCTCTCATCAAACCCAACATCATGTTCATAACATACATGTCATAATATCAAATGATCATGCTAATAACATATACCATAGCATTTAACAGATCACAATGATGTGTACTAAGAATCACATAATAGGGGACTTACCTAGAATCCAAGCTTATTTCCACAAGACAAAGTCACTAATACCAAGGGTTATACAGTAACATAATAAGCATCATTAAACTAATAAAGTGTGTAAGCGTTTACACACCTGACTATACGTAAAATCCTAAAACTACGCGATACCACGAGATCCCGAAACGTATGTTCTTACTGCACCTACAATTGGCCAATACCACCCTTTAGATTTAAAGCCATTCGACTTATTCACAAAATCTTGAAGGATATGTCACCTCAAATATAACACACCTTAAGCCGATTTGGTTTCCAACCAAATCCGGTTACACAAAGCCTCCTTGCAATCGGCCACACACTAGCACACATGAAAACATTTAGCCTTCGGCTTTTGATCAGTTAAGACATAGATCTTAATGTTGAACCCTTACCTAGATCAACCACCAAGTCCCGAAGCTCCTTAAATTTGGCAATAGACCTCCCTACAATCAATTTTGTCACTTCATTAGAGAACTAAAGGCCATTCGGCCAAAACATAAATCCCGATACCAAATAAATTTGTCGTCCCTTACCTTAATGACTGCTTTGGCCTTTAAACACCACAGATCGGCACCCCCTATTGGTGTTAAGGGTGTCGGCTACCACATGGGACAATAATAAGTTAAGATCTCGATTACCACAATTGAAGAAATATCAAAAGAAAGACAGAAGAGGTTCAGCATTACTCAAATCGGTCAAGAAGAAAAAAGAGGTCCCTTACCGTAAGATTCGCTATGTCCCCAAAAGCAAACTTGATTCCTAACTTAAGATAATGAAGAGAAATCACAAGAAGAGAGAGATTTATGAGCCAAGTATTCGGCCAAGGTACTTGATAAAACCGAAAGAGAAACAACAAGCTTTCAGCTTTCGAAACAAAATAGAAAAGATGGGAAAGATGGGATCAAGATTCTGCTTGAGTGGTGGTTTGATTCAATAAAGATGGTGAAGAGAAGAGAGAAGATAGGTGAAAAGGGTTCGGCTATGGTGTTTTGAGCAAAATAGGAAAAAAGAGAGAGATGAGGGAGATGAAGATTTCGGCTAAGTACTTTGAGAGAAAAAAAATAACACTAATGAGCTTAGAGGGACATTCGGCTATACCAAAAGCTCCCCGAAACCGATAGCCCCCTTGTCCACAGTCCACTATTCGGCCAACTCTCTCAAGTGAGCTTGATAAGACTCAAACTCCTCAATTCCCTCATCTTCATCTATCCGACTCTCTCTATCCTTATCCATCAAGAGAGTCCCACCAGAGTACTCCTCTCCTTGCTTGTGGCGTGAAAAGAATAAGGAGTGCAATTCCTGCAGCTCGAACACAGGCTCTCTCTCACTACATGTGGCGCCACTCCCCGACACCCTAGTGGCACCTCCCTTGCCATTTTCCCATTGCTTTCTTGTGTCAACCTTTCCAAATAAAATCTCTTAACCCCTCTCTCCTTTAGCTTCATTTCCTTGAATGCCAAAACAAAATTCTTAGCCCTAACTCAGGCCTAACTTAGGGTTTTACCTAGACCCCAAAACATGTTAAATGAACATTATAGACAATACATCACATGCAAAATAACCAAAATGCAGAACCCCCGTTTTAAGGATGTTACAATTACGATCCATCAAACCTTCTGTTTCAACATAGTAAGTATAATAGTAAAAGTTGTGAAGAAATATTTTTCTTCTCCTTATTTTTCTTCCTTTGGCCATGTAACACCCCAAACCCGGCCCAAACGCTACGACCAGATCTGGCATGCTACAGGTTGAATGTTAAAGTTTAAATTCTCTGGTTACTTTGAAGAAAGCATGGATTTGGAAAAAAAATTACTTTTCGGTACCACGCTATGTTGGAAGCTTTGCTTTGTTGGGTTCGAAGATCTCAGTTTGTTTTATTTCGATATCCGTTAAATAAGTGATTTTTTTGATGAAAACCGTTGTTTTGCGTTAAGCGTGTTTGAAACTGCCATTTTTATTACTTCTTCTAATTAAGTCCTTGAAATATAAATTTATAATCCATATTCATTAACCACTAGAAACTGAAAATTTAAGCTAAGAGGCCTTATTACATGCTAACAAAAACAAACCCAAAATTTAAAACTAAAGAAAAACCGAAAATAAGTTTACTTAAATAAAAGACTTTATGGCCCTCGAGTCCGCCTCGGCCCCGTGATCCATGATCTATCGCTCATCTTAAAGGTTGAGAAAAATAAAGGGTAAGTCACTAAGACTCAAGCAGCAAATCCTCGAACCACATAAACGACTTGAGGCCCATTAATCACATCGGGCCTCACCCACACATAATGATAGCGTAACAAGTATATGCGATATGACCCAACCCAACATAAAATTCCATCCTCTATAGGCCAACCCCTACCACCATCACACCATGGGATTTCTACAATCAACCCACCAATCGCTACATCGCCATTTCGATGACCATGTCGCTAGTCGTAATAATCGGGGATCAATTTAATGTATGTAGCCACCCATCACTATTGTGACCCATATAGCATATCGTGGTTTAACCACCGATCACTAAGTGACCTATTAAGCATGTTCTTCCCCTTCATCATATTAACCCCATCCCATGCATACATACATGCAAAAGCAAGAACAATATACCATCTACAAGATAATAGGTTATCACAGACATCGATACACATAGAGAATTTGCTATGTTTTCGTACCTGGCATCCCTATCCTAACCCTTACGGGTTATTCAACTATCCATACAGCCTTTTTCGGTTTTTCAGCCCATAACATGTATAATACAAAAAACTAATGTGATAAGACAAGATGATACTTTCTATGTCGACACTGACAGTAGTCGATACGACTACTAATTGCCTATGGTTTTGTTCTGTAGCTGGTCCATAACCCAGTGGCCAATCTCTGACGGCAGACACCGAACGCTTCCTAAACTTAGGGGTTGGGTTTAGGGGTCCAATCCCCTCCTTCACCTGATCGACATTTGATTCCATCAAAAGACCTTATCAGTTGCTACCATCATAACATATGGTTGTTAATCCATAACATAGGGTTAAGATCACGAATACGATAAAAAACCTAACAAAAATCTAAAGAGAACCCTTACCTCAAAATCCCGAAAAGATAGAGTTTAGAGACTAGTGGTTTTCGGCTTTTGGGATCTAGATGATCTGATCTACTTCGATTCCCGAAATGTCGCCCCAAGATGAGGAAATAAGAACAGTCAAAACGTTACTCAAAAGATAACCTTGCCACTTCAATTAGCCTTTCGGCTTTGGCCTCCAAAAATCAAAAATGAAAGGTGAAATATGACTGAAATCATCACTTACCATAACACAAAAGATTCAGTAATTCCTAGAAGGTTTGACTTTTGAGAAAGAAGCAATTGAGAGAAGAAGAAGAACATGAAGAAGTGATAGGAATGGTATAGTGACAAAAGAATTTCGACAAGACTAGGGAGGGTTTGGCTTTAGTAGAATAATGAGAAAAGAGAATGAAAGAACTTAAAATGCCAAAAATGTGAGGAGGACCCTCACCTAACTACTCCCAATTTCGGCACTTATCAACCCCAAAAGCTAAAATTTACAGAAAAATAACAAGCACTGAGTCCTATGGCTATAGAAAATTCGGCACCCCCTAGCACAAACCAAAACCGATTGCCTCATCCCTCAAAGAGTTGGAAATTTGGCCACCACCTTGCTCCCTAGATAAGTCCTAGATTTTCTCCCTTATCCTTATCTAATCACTCATCCACAAGTGGCATGAATAACACCACCTCTTCTTCCCTTTATCAGCCACATTATCCAACTCACACAACTCCCTATTTCTAAGCATCCCAGCCGACTCCAACTCTGCCCCCTTCTGACGCCAAAAATTAATTTAAATAAATGAGCTTGCCGTGACTCAAACCTCCTCCCTACCTCCCTTATGACGTCACCTTGCTGTGCTCCAAGAGGCGCCTCCCTGCCTCTTTATCACATCAATTCTTGTGTCATAAAACACAAATAATATCTTTTAATCCCTAACCCAGCTGGCTCTCCACTAATGTGCCCAACAACAAATTTTTTGCTAAGGCCTCGGCCCAACTCTGAGCCCATTCTGGACCCCTAAACACTCTAACTAGCATATTAAGCACAACAACACATCACAGCACATCAAATGCAAAGCCCCACAAATTCAAGATGTTACAGTTCTACCTCCCTTAAAGAAATTTTGGCCTCGAAATTACCTGGTCAGAACAGATGCGGGTATTGCTGCCGCATTGCTTCCTATGGTTCCTAAGTAGCCTCATCAGAACCGTGATTCCGCCACAGAACCTTAACCAACGGAACCGTTTTCCTTCGCAATACTTTGACATCATGATCCAAAATTTCCACTGGTTCCTCCTCAAAGGATAGGTCAGGTCTTACTTCGATTTATTCCATAGGCACCACATGAGATGGATCTGAACGATAGCGTCTTAACATAGAGACATGAAATACGTTGTGAATCTGACTTAATTCTAAAGGTAGCTCAAGCTGATAGGCTACCAGTCCCACCCGTTTCACCACCCGATACAGTCCAATGAATCTGGGACTTAATTTACCTTTCCGTCCAAACCTTAGCACTTTCTTCCACGGTGACACCTTTAAGAACACCCTGTCACCTATTGCAAACTCTATGTCCTTATGCTTCAAATTAGCATAAGACTTCTGTCTGTCCGACCTTCCTTTAATCGAGCCCGAATTAACTCAACCTTCTCCTCTGTCTCGGTAACCAATTCTGGCCCCAAAATTCGACGTTCCCCTAACTCTATCCAACAGGTAAGAGTACGACACCTCCGCTCGTACAATGCTTCATAGGGCACCATATGAATACTAGACTAGTAGCTGTTGTTGTAAGCAAACTCCGCCAACGGTAAAAACTCTTCCCAACTACCCCTGAAATCAATGACACAACCTCTCAACATGTCCTCTAAGATCTGAATTACCCGCTCAGACTGACCATCGGTCTGAGGATGAAACGCTGTACTAAAATCTAATTTCGTACCCAACGCTTGATGCAACACCTTCCAAAATCGTAACGTGAACCTCGAGTCCCTGTCCGATATGATTGATACCAGTACTCCACGTAGCCTCACTACCTCCGCTATATATAACCTAGCCAATTTCTGCAGAGAGTAATCGACACGTACAGGTATGAAATGAGCAGACTTCGTCAAGCTATCAACAATCACCCAAACTAAATCTTTCTTAGTAGGCGTGAGAGGTAAGCCACTAACAAAGTCCATTGTGATTCTTTCCCATTTCCACTGTGGAATCTTCACCGGCTGCAACAACCCTGATGGTAACTGATGCTTCGCCTTTACCTGCTGATAGGTCAAACACTTACTCACAAATTTGATCACCTCTCACTTCAAGTATCTTACTCCCTCTAGGGTGCATAGCGTATGGACTACCATGCATTTCTAGCAAAATCTTATGCCTCAACTCAGGATCTTTCGGCATGCAAATTCTTCCTCGAAAACATAATAGCCCTTCCTCATTCACACCGAATTCTATTGATCCATCGCTTGATCCTACCTGAAACTTCTCCTTTAGCAACTCATCGGTCCGCTTCTCCTTAGCTTCGACCGACCCAAGAGGGTTTCACTTGAAGTTCAGCTAATAAACTCCCATCATCGTATAAATTGAGGTGAGCAAACATTGCTCTCAAGTCAGAGATTACTTTACGACTTAGAGCATCTGCCACCACGTTAGCTTTACCCGGATGATACTCGATTGAGTAGTCATAGTCCTTTAACAACTCGATCCACCTCCTTTGCCTTAGATCAAAAGGTATTTTAAGCTCTTATGATCGGTATAAATGATGGATTTCTTCCCGTATAGATAATGTCTCCAAATCTTCAAGGCAAAAACCACTACCGCCAATTCCAAATCATGGGTGGGATAATTTGATTCGTGCGGTCTAAACTGCCGAGACGCATACGTAACAACCTTTCCACCTTGCATCAATATGCATCCTAGCCCCGTGTGTGAAGCATCACAGTAAATCACAAACTCCTTTCCAGCCTCCGGCTAAATCAACACCTAAGCCTCATTCAATATCCTTTCTAACCTCAAAGCTTTCTTGCTGCTTATCAGACCAAACAAACGGAACCCCTTCACAGCAACTTAGTCAACGGTGCAGTAATCAACGAAAATCCTTCAACAAACCTTCTGTAATACCCGGTTGGACCAAGAAAACTCCAGATTTCTGCTACAGATTTAGGCGGCTTCCAATCCAACACCGCTTCAATTTTCTGAGGGTCAACTCTAATCCCCTTTACCGACACAACGTGGCCTAGAAAAGTAGCTTCCCTTAGCCAAAATTTGCACTTACTGAATTTGGCATACAGCTACTTCTCCTTCAGAATCTGCAAAACCACTCAAGGTGTGAATCATGCTCCTCCTCCGATCTTGAATAAACCAGGATGTCATCTATAAATACCATGACAAATCGATCCAAGTAGGGTTAGAACACTCGGTTCATCATGTCCATAAACGTTGCTGGCGCATTGGTCAATCCAAATGGCAACACCATGAATTCATAGTGACCATAGCTAGTCTTAAAAGTCATCTTATGAATATCCGCCTTGACCTTAAGCTGATGGTACCCTAACCTCATATCTATCTTTGAAAAGACTGAAGCCCCCTTCAACTGGTCAAACAAGTCGTCGATCCTCGGCAACGGGTATTTGTTCTTGATTGTCAACTTATTCAACTGGCGATAGTCAATGCACATATGCATTGATTCATCCTTCTTCTTAACGAATAACATTGGCACTCCCCAAGGCGACACACATGGTCGAATAAACCCTCTATCCAGCAACTCTTGTATATGCGCTTTTAACTCCACCAACTCTTTCGGTGCCATTCTATATAGGCGATAGATACTGATGCTGTTCCAAAAAAGATCAATACCAAACTCTACTTCACGGTCCGGAGGTAATCCCGGAAGCTCTTTTGGGAAAACATTAGGAAATTCCTTCACCATTCTAACATCCCTGACAGTTAGTTCTTTGGCTTCCAGAGCTCAAACAAACATTAGAATTACCTTGCATCCTTTCTTCACCATCTTTTCTACGGTCTTAGGGCGGTCACCATATTCGACAAACAGTTCCCCCTTTCACCCATCACCAACACTTCGCCACCCTCGGGAGTTTTTAACACCATACGCTATCGCACAATCTACATTAGCTTGATACCTCACCAGCTAGTCCATGCCTAAGATTAAATCAAACTCCTAGAACGATAATTCCATCAGATCACCAAGAAAACTATTCTTTGAACTTCTAAAGGTACCTCCCGATAAAGCTTATTTACCACCATAGAGTGTCCTAAAGGGCTAATTACAGTCATCTCCCTAGAGGAAATCTCAGAATCCATGCTTAAAGTTCTAGTCACCCTACTAGAAACATATGAATGCGTCGACCCAACATCAATCAATGCAGTGTAAGGCAAACCAAAAATTAAAAATGTACCGGTTATGACATCCGGTGCGTCGGCCTCCTCTCGACGTCTGGCAACATAGACTAACCCTGACTGTCTCACCTCAGTGTTTCCTACCCCTCGGCCTAGTGCTCCACTGCCCCGACCGAAATTGTTACCACCCCTGGCTAGACCACGACCTCTCTGCGGCTGCTGAAATCCTCTACTCGGCTGAGCATTCCTCGACCATGAGCCTCAAGATCGCCTCGTGGTCGTGGATGCCTCTAACTGATGGTCCGTAGATCCACACCTAAAACACTTCCTATTGCTCGACCAACACTCACCTGAATGGAATTTACCACATCGAGCACACCTCTATGCCTGGCTAGCAGTAGCAAGTCTCTCACCCCGACTCGGCCCATCTGACCTAGGTCTTTTCTGAGTACGCCCAACTGCCCTTGACGATCCATACTTCAACCCCTATCTCTATCCCGATTAAATTTTTCTATCCGCTTCACCTCTTCACTATCTTAGCTTTTTCACAAGAAAACCAATTCCTCTCCCGTCGCGGGCTATCAATACACGCAGATCATCCTCGAACCGCCTTCAAATCGAACACAACGCTCATGGTCCTGGACACTATCCCCTGCATAACGACTAAGGCGTAAGAATTTCGCTCATAAGCACCACCGACCTACTTCCCTAAACCAGATTCTAAATGCCCCAGACCGCAAGATCCACATAACTTGACCTCGATGTATTTACTCAAACGCCGCTCAAGAAATCCCAAGTGATACGGCCACCACCGTACCATCCTTAACCGTAAGCCACCATTGATATGCTTCATCCCACGTGAGAGATACAACCCTTTCAATTTTTCCTTTTCGTGAAATCAAGATCATCCATTATGCGCCAATCACCTCCAACCAATACTCACCAGACTCCGGGGCTATACCGAAATTCCCTAAACATTTACGCCCCATTGGCTCTAAGTCGCCCGACATGATTTTGAGCTCCCATACCCATGCTTGCCCTAACAACTCTCTAAAACCTGAACATTGCCGAGATACCGCATCATCTCCGCCATCCGGTCTTGAAATTTCGCCTCTGCGGTTGGTAGAACGGCATCTCGCTCTCGACCTATGGCTGATCCCACGGTTTCGACATCGCCATCCCGCCTCTACCACTACCACGCCCAGGACGCCTTCATCCCCTTGTACTATACTACCGATTCGCTTTTATCCGATTAGAAGTTTTATGGATTAATAATTTCTTTCATCGACATTAACGAACAATCTTATGAAAAGTAGTTTCAATAGTAGTTCTTTCAATTCAAAATTATATCTACAAGGTTCACCTCAAGTCTCAGATTCCTAGTTCGGGAACCACATACATTCAACATCCATATGCATCCCAAGCAGTATTATAGAAATGCATCAAACATACTGAGTAACATCCATAAACTCACCTTCGCCACACAAGAGTATTTTCGTCATTTCATTACCTGTGGGTATTTTTGTAATTCTACCTCATATGGGTATTTTTGTAATCTCACAAAATAGGGTATCTTGGTGATTTTACAAAATAGGGGTATTTTGGTATTTTCGTAGTTGTGGGTATTTTGGTAGTTTTGCAAACCGTGGGTATTCTAGGTAATTTACAAAACTAAGGGTATATTAGTAATTTCACAAAGATAATGTATTGGGTCTCTTTCGGTTTTAGTTATGAACTTTGGCCCATTAACAAGTCCTCGCGACTAAAGTGAATGTACACTCACGCACTGTAGGATTCTAGCTAAGAGGAGGTGGGCCACTAGGACCGCTAAGTACCAAGCTCTCTTTGATCCAATCCTGACATGCGTATGCCTGCTACACACCCTAACCCAAATGACTTGTTCACGGACATGTTTAGTTAGATTAAGTCTTATGAATTTGAAGAGTTGTTTAAACTAGGCCTAAGGTCCATTAATTCCTAACATGCTAGTCTATGTCCCCATAAAGCCTATCAAACCCAACATGCATACCTTATCAAGAGTTAGAATACTTACCCATGGATTAGATGTCGCTAGACTCAAGGCCATATATCAACCCAAAGCATTTTTCTTAAATTCACATCAATCTATAAAACACTATCGACCCATTTCACGCCTCGAGCTTTGCAACCGGCTCGATACCATAATATAACACCCCAAACCCGCCCAAGCGCTACGATCAGATCTCGCATGCTACAAAGTTGAATGTTAAAGTTCAAATTCTCTCGTTACTTTGAAGAAAGCATGGATTTGGAAAAAGTAACTTTTCTAAGAGTACGTTGTGTTGGAAGCTTTGCTTTGTTGGGTTCAAGATCTTAGTTTGTTTTATTCTGATAACCTAAGTAAGTGATTTTTTGATGAAAACTATTATTTTATGTTAAGCGTGTTTGAAACTCCCATTTTATTACTTCTTATAATTAAGTCCTTGAAATATAAATTTATAATCCATAATCATTAACCACTAGAAAACGAAAATTTAAGCTAAGAGGCCTTATTACATGCTAACAAAAACAAACCCAAAATTTAAAACTAAAGAAAAAATGGAAATAAGTTTACTTAAATAAAAGACTTTATGGCCCCTCGAGTCCGCCTCACTCCCCATATCCACGATCTACTACTCATCCGAAAGGTTGAGAAAATAAAGGGTGAGTCACCAAGACTCAAAGTGCAAATCCCTAACCACATAAACGACTTGAGGCCTCATAATCGCATATTGGGCCTCACCACACATAATGATAGCGTAACAAGTACATGCGATATAACCCAACCCAACCTAAAATTCCATCATCTACACGCCAACCCTTACTACCATCACATCATGGGATTTCTACAATCAACCCACCAACCACTACACGCCATTTCGATGCCCATGCCGTCATAATAATAATGGATCAATTTAACGTGACGTAGCCATCGATCACTATTGTGACCCAAATAGCATATCGTGGTTTAACCACCGATCACTAAGTGACCTATTAGCATGCGCCCCTTCTTCATATTAACCCCATCCCATGCATACATACATGCAAAAGCAAGAACAATATACCATCTACAAGATAACAAGTTATCACATACATTGATACACATAGAGAATTTACTATGTTTTCGTACCTTGCATCCCTAGCCTAACCCCTACGGGTTATTCGACTGTCCAAATAGCCTTTTACAATTTTTCAATTTATAACATGTATAATACGAAAAACTAATGTGATAAAAATCTACACACCTAATTACGCATAAGATGATACTTTCTATGTCGACACCTGCCAAGAGTTGACACGACTACTAATTGCCTACGGTTTTGTTCTGTAGCTGGTCCACAACCTAGTGGCCAATCTCTGACGACAGACACCGAACGCTTTCTAAACTTAGAGGTTGGGTTTACAGGTCCAATCCCCTCCTTCGCCTGATCGACATTTGATTCCATCAAAAGACCTTATCAGTTGCTACCATCATAACATATGGTTGTTAATCCATAACATAGGGTTAAGATCACGAATACGATAAACGAACCTAACAAAAATTTAAAGAAAACCCTTACCTCGAAATCTCGAAAGAGAAAGAGTTCAAAGACTAGTGATTTTTAGCTTTTGGGATCTAGATGATTCGATCTACTTCGATTCCCAAAATGTCGCCCCAAGATGAGGACATAAGAACAGTCAAAACGTTACTCAAAAGAAAACCTTGCCACTTCAATTTGCCTTTCGGCATTGGCCTCCAAAAATCAAAAATGAAAGGTGAAATATGAAGGAAATCATCACTTACCTTAACACAGAGGATTCGACAATTCCTAGAAGGTTTCGACTTTTGAGAAAGAAGCAATTGAGAGAAGAAGAAGAACATGAAGAAGTGATAGCAATGGTAGGAAGACAAAGAGAATTTCAAACAAACATTAGAATTACCTTGCATCCTTTCTTCACCATCTTTTTCGGTCTTAGGCGGTCACCATATTCGACAAACAGTTCCCCTTTCACCCATCACCAACACTTCGCCACCCTCGGGAGTTTTTAACACCATACGCTATCGCACAATCTACATTAGCTTGATACCTCACCAGCTAGTCCATGCCTAAGATTAAATCAAACTCCTAGAACGATAATTCCATCAGATCAGTCAAGAAAACTATTCCCGAACTTCTAAAGGTACCTCCCGGTAAAGCTTATTTACCACCACAGAGTGTCCTAAAGGGCTAATTACAGTCATCTCCCTAGAGGAAATCTCAGAATCCATGCTTAAAGTTCTAGTCACCCTACTAGAAACATATGAATGTGTCGACCCAACATCAATCAATGCAGTGTAAGGCAAA
Source organism: Gossypium rotundifolium (assembly GCA_025506655.1). NCBI lineage: Eukaryota > Viridiplantae > Streptophyta > Magnoliopsida > Malvales > Malvaceae > Gossypium > Gossypium rotundifolium. The sequence goes on from CP106727.1 coordinate 169,083,599, forward strand.
CCAAAAATTAAAAATGTACCGATTATGACATCCGATGCGTCGGCCTCCTCTCGACGTCTGGCAACATAGACTAACCCCGACTGTCTCGCCTCAGTGTTTCCTGCCCCTCGGCCTAGTGCTCCACTGCCCCGACCGAAATTGTTACCACCCCTGGCTAGACCACGACCTCTCTGCAATCGCTGAAATCCTCTACTCTTTGAGCATTCCCCGACCATGAGCCCAAGATTGCCTCGTGGTACGTGGGATGACCTCTCTGATGGTCCGTAGATCCACACCTAAAACACTTCCTATTGCTCGACCAACACTCACCGAATGGAATTTACCATCGAGCACACCTCTATGCCCGCTAGCAGAGTAAGTCTCTCACCCCGACTCGGCCCATCGACCTAGGTCTTTTCCGAGTACGCCTAACCGCCTTGACGATCCATACTTCAACCCCTATCTCTATCCCGATTAAATTTTTCTATCCGCTTCACCTCTTCAGCTATCTTAGCTTTTTTCACAAGAAAAACCAATTCCCTCTCCCGCTGCGGGGCTATCAATACACGCAGATCATCCCTCAGACCGTCTTCAAATCGAACACAACGTTCATGGTCTGTGGACACTATCCCTCGGGCATAACGACTAAGGCGTAAGAATTTCGCTTCATAAGCAGCCACCGACCTACTTCCCTAAACCAGATTCAGAAATGCCCTGCACTGCGCATCCACATAACTTGACCTGATGTATTTACTCTGAAACGCCGTTCTGAAGAAATCCCAAGTGATACGGTCAGCCACCGTACCATCCTTAACCGTAAGCCACCATTGATATGCTTCATCCCACAGGAGAGATACAACCCCTTTCAATTTTTCCTTTTCTGTGAAATCAAGATCATCCATTATGCGCTCAATCACCTCCAACCAATACTCAGCTGTACTCGGGGCTATACCAGAAATTCCCCTAAACATTTCTGCCCCATTGGCTCTAAGTCGCTCTGACACAGATTTTTGAGCTCCCATACCCATGCTTGCCCTAACAACTCTCTCTAAAACCCAGAACATTGCCAGAGATACCGCATCATCTCCGGCCATCTGGTCTTGAAATTCTGCCTCTGCAGTTGGTAGAACTGGCATCTCGTCTCCTGACCTATGGCGAGATCCCATCGGTTCGACACGCCATCCCGCTTCTACTACCACGCCAGCAGGACGTCTTCATCCCCTTGTACTATACTACCGATTCGCTTTTATCTGATTAGAAGTTTTATGGATTAATAATTTCTTTCACTGATTACTAACGAACAATCTTATGAAAAGTAGTTTCAATAGTAGTTCTTTCGAATTCAAAATTATATCTACAAGGTTCAGTCTCAAGTCTGTATCTCCTAGTTCTGGGAACCACATACATTCAACATCCATATGCATCCCAAGCAGAGTATTATAGAAATGCATCAAACATACGAGTAACATCCATAAACTCACCTTCGTCACACAAGAGTATTTTCGTCATTTCATTACCTGAGGGTATTTTTGTAATTCTACCCTACAGGGGTATTTTTGTAATCTCACAAAATAGGGTATCTTGGTGATTTTACAAAATAGGGGTATTTTGGTATTTTAAATGGCGGGGTATTTTGGTAGTTTTGCAAACCGAGGTATTCTAGGTAATTTACAAAACTAAGGGTATATTAGTAATTTCACAAAGATAATGTATTGGGTCTCTTTCGGGTTTTAGTTATGAACTTTGGCCCATTAACAAGTCCTCGCGACTAAAGTGAACAGACACTACGCACCAGGTAGGATTCTAGCGAAGAGGAGGTGGGCCACTAGGACCGCTTAAGTACCAAGCTCTCTTTGGATCCAATCCTAGACATGCGTATGCCTGTTGCCACACCCTAACCCAGCGACTTGTTCACGGACATGTTTAGTTAGATTAAGTCTTATGAATTTGAAGAGTTGTTTAAACTAGGCCTAAGGTCCATTAATTCCTAACATGCTAGTCTATGTCCCCATAAAGCCTATCAAACCCAACATGCATACCTTATCAAGAGTTAGAATACTTACCTGCGTGGATTAGATGTCGCTAGACTCGAAGGCCATATATCAACCCAAAGCATTTTTCTTAAATTCACATCAATCTATAAAACACTACTGGACCCATTTCACAGCCCGAGCTTTGCAACCGGGCTCTGATACCATAATATAACACCCCAAACCTGGCCCAAGCGCTACGACCAGATCTGGCATGCTACAGGTTGAATGTTAAAGTTCAAATTCTCTGGTTACTTTGAAGAAAGCATGGATTTGGAAAAAAGTAACTTTTCGGTAGTACGTTGTGTTGGAAGCTTTGCTTTGTTGGGTTCGAAGATCTTAGTTTGTTTTATTCTGATAACCGTTAAGTAAGTGATTTTTTTGATGAAAACTATTATTTTGCGTTAAGCGTGTTTGAAACTCCCATTTTTATTACTTCTTATAATTAAGTCCTTGAAATATAAATTTATAATCCATAATCATTAACCACTAGAAAACGAAAATTTAAGCTAAGAGGCCTTATTACATGCTAACAAAAACAAACCCAAAATTTAAAACTAAAGAAAAAATGGAAATAAGTTTACTTAAATAAAAGACTTTATGGCCCCTCGAGTCCGCCTCAGCTCCCATATCCACGATCTACTACTCATCTGAAAGGTTGAGAAAAATAAAGGGTGAGTCACCAAGACTCAGTGTGCAAATCCCTGAACCACATAAACGACTTGAGGCCTACAATCGCATATTGGGCCTCAGCCCACACATAATGATAGCAGAACAAGTACATGCGATATAACCCAACCCAACCTAAAATTCCATCATCTACACGCCAACCCTTACCAGCCATCACACTGCAGGGATTTCTACAATCAACCCACCAACCACTACACGCCATTTAAATGACCATCTTCGCCAAATCATAATAATCGAGGATCAATTTAACGTGGCGTAGCCATCGATCACTATTGTGACCCAAATAGCATATCGTGGTTTAACCACCGATCACTAAGTGACCTATTAAGCATGCGCTTCCCCTTCTTCATATTAACCCCATCCCATGCATACATACATGCAAAAGCAAGAACAATATACCATCTACAAGATAACAGGTTATCACATACATTGATACACATAGAGAATTTACTATGTTTTCGTACCTCGCATCCCTAGCCTAACCCCTACGGGTTATTCGACTGTCCAAATAGCCTTTTACAGCTTTTCAGCCTATAACATGTATAATACAGAAAAACTAATGTGATAAAAATCTACACACCTAATTACAGACAAGATGATACTTTCTATGTCGACACTTTGTCAAGATGATCGACTACTAATTGCCTACGTTTTGTTGTTCAGAGCGGTCCACAACCTAGTGGCCAATCTCCGATTTAGACAACCGAACGCTTTCTAAACTTAGAGGTTGGGTTTATGGTCCAATCCCTCCTTCGCTTTGATCGACATTTGATTCCATCAAAAGACCTTATCGGTTGCTACCATCATAACATATGGTTGTTAATCCATAAAATGTCGCCCCAAGATGAGGACATAGATGATTCGATCACTTGATTCCCAAAATGTCGCCCCAAGATGAGGACATAAGAACATCAAAACGTTACTCAAAAGATAACCTTGCCACTTTAATTTGCCTTTCGGCTTTGGCCTCCAAAAATCAAAAATGAAAGGTGAAATATGAAGGAAATCATCACTTACCTTAACACAGAGGATTCGACAATTCCTAGAAGGTTTCGACTTTTGAGAAAGAAGCAATTGAGAGAAGAAGAAGAACATGAAGAAGTGATAGCAATGGTAGGAAGACAAAGAGAATTTCAACAAGACTAGGGTGGGTTTGGCTTTAGCAGAATAATGAGAAAAGAGAATGAAAGAACTTAAAATGCCAAAAATGTGAGGAGGACCCTCACCTGACTACTCCCAATTTTCACACCTATCAACCCCAAAAGCCAAAATTTGCAGAAAAACAACAAGCACTGAGTCCTATGGCTAAAGAAAATTCGGAACCCCCTAGCACAAACCAAAACCGATTGCCTCTTCCTCAAAGAGCTAGAAATTCGACCACCACCTTGCTCCCTAGATAATCCTAGATTTTCTCCCTTATCCTTATCTGATCACTCATCCACAAGTGGCATGAATAACACCACCTCTTCTTCCCTTTATTAGCCACATTATCCAACTCATACAACTCCCTATTTATAAGCATCCCAGCTGACTCTAACTCTGCCCCCTTCTAACGCCAAAAATTAATTTAAATAAATGAGCTTTCCGTGACTCAAACTTCCTCCCTACCTCTCTTGTGGCGTCACTTGCTGTGCTCCAAGAGGCGCCTCCCTGCCTCTTTATCACATCAATTCTTGTGTCATAAAACACAAATAATATATTTTAAGCCCTAACCCAACTAGCTCTCCACTAATGTGCCTAACAACAAATTTTTGCTAAGGCCTCGACCCAACTCTGAGCCCATTCTGGACCCCTAAACACTCTAACTAGCATATTAAGCACAACAACACATCACAGCACATCAAATGCAAAGCCCTACAAATTCAGGGTGTTACAAGCCAAATACTTTAGAGAGCCTTAGTAAACTATTTTTTCGTGTATTAACATCTCTTATGTCATGTATTGTTGAAGGGCCGATCAACATTGACCCGAGAGACCACTAAATGTTGGAATTTAAATAACTTATCCAAGAGATGATTTTAAGGGTAAATGATAATGGAAAAATCAACATCACTATTGTATCAACCTTATTGATAATTTTTATTAACGTAAGATCACTAGTTTTGATTAAATAGGTAATCTAATTGTTAGACCCATGTGTAGGCGTTCTTAGAGATTTGTTGCATATCAGATCTACGATCAGGTATGGGTTTTAACATTAAACTAAATTAAGTCTTTGATTTATATTGATAAAATAGTTGTTATTTAAATAATGTTATTGATAAGGATTCTTTATGTATCCATAAAGAGAGATAAACCATCGATATGAATTTTATCAAGTAAGTATTTTCCCAAACCGTATATGTTGTGAAAAGCATGTTGTGTGATATTGATGCTTATTATTGATTTGAAAAATCTGTACATCTCATTCTCATGTTATGTGATTATATGGCGTACGTAATGTTTGCATGAAAATAAATTATGAAATTTTGGTACCATGTGTACATATGAGATTTGCATGTTAAACATGCCTATATGATTTGACTGATTTTAGCCATATCACATGCATGGGGTGGGATATGTGAAAGGTGGAAGTATGTGGCAGTTTATCTGTATTAATGTGACATTGTTCACGATTTTGATTATGTGGCAGTATATCTGTGATTTTGGTGGCTTGTCCACAATATTGATTATTGGCAGTTCATCTGCGATTTTGGTGACATTGATCACAATTTGGTGTGTTGGATGGACGAGTTCTAGGGAACTTGATTTTGGTGTGTAGTGGAGATGGGTAGGACCGTTTTCATAAAATCTGCATCGTGTTACAAAATGTGCATTGACATGATCATGCATAGTATAAGTATGAAATATTGAGTTATATGAAATTGATATGATTATTATGATTGTATAATGTATATGTTTATATGTAGGGGTAAATAAAACTCGATTTGACTCAAAAAAAATTGAAAAAAATGACTTTCGAGTTAAATGAGTCGAGTTATTCGAGTCAACTCGATTTTTTTTTCAAATTTCGAGTTTGAATCGAGTTTTATTTTTTATTCGAATAACTCAAATAATTCGAATAAACCGAATACCAAACTATAATATTTTATATTTTTACCCCAAACCTCCAAACCATTTTACTTTCTCCCCAATACTTTTACCCCCTTCCACTTTCCCTCAAAAGCTTTTACTCTCCTCTCATCCCAGCCCCCATCTACCCCAAACCCATTTTCCCCCCATATTTGTTTTGGGAATATTTCCCCCCAAAATTTTACTCCCCCAACCCTCAAAGCTTTTTATTTTCCCCATAAACTTTTACTTTTCACCCTTTACCCCCAAATAAAAAAGCATCCAAAAAATCCTAAACCTAAATATTAATAATTTTATTTATATCTACTATTTATATTATAAATTAAATTTCACATTTTGTACTATTTATATTATTGAATTGTTTAATCATATTAAATCTTTATAAATTTCTATTAAAATTGAATTATTGATGATGCCATAAAATATTCATGTTAAAATTTTATGTTGATATTAATTTCACATTTTATCTTTAAGATAACTTCTATTAAAAATCATGTAAGAGCCCAATTTTGACCGGGTTGAATTAAAACCAAAACAAATGACTAATGTCCTTTTACAGCCCAAATATACCCAAACCCAAAACCATCAGACTACCTTACAAACCCAATAGCCCAGATTTTAATTACCCATCAGACTAGCCCAAAATCTCGTTACACCCTCAACAGCCCTAGACACTACCAAAACAGACCAGACCCTTGGCCCAAATTAACTACCCAAAACACCTTGGCCCGAATCCTAAGGACTAAACTCAAACCCAAATTCACGCGGCCCAAATGGCCTAATGCCTAAACAGGTAACAGAAGACCTAGGGTTTCTGGGAAACCCTAGGCGCCGCAGCCTCGCGTCCCAGCTTCTTTTGCGCCGCAAGCCAGGCCAAACGTCACGTAGTAATTGCTGGAGCCCAACCGTCGCACCCATGCTAGGCCTTCGGTCAAGCCAGGATCTGCGCCCGAATCACAAGCCACATCGCCGTTGCGATTCACGCATGGATAATGCCTTCATCAGCGCCGGACTCCGCTTCAACCTGCAAATAAAAAGGAAAGAAGAACAAAAAAAAAAGCAAGAAGAATGAAAGGATCTTGTATTTCTTTTTTCGCTTTCTTTTCCGGGCTATATAAAGCACCAAAAATATGTAAAAAGGGGGGGAAGACACTCGCATATACACACTGAAATCTGTACGCGATTCAGAGAGAAAAAAAAAACGGAGAAATAAAAAATCAAAAGAGAATTCATTTTTTAAAACCGAGGTGATTTTATTTATTTTTTGATTTTATTTATTTATTTTCTTTGTTTTTATATTACATAAATACTGTTAAGGAAGAAAAGGAGTAAAGAGGGCAAATATTTTACACATTGCCAGTGGACGGACTTGTGGCGTGAAGCGCTGCGTGGCCGTGGCTCAAGGAGCAACGAGGGGAACCCAGACAAAGGACCAGAGAGAATTTTTTTGAAACTCTCTGAATTTTTTTTTAAATGAATTTTGGGGGCTAAATTCTTACTTTTATAGCCCATGTATACGACGTCATTTTGGCATGGTCAGGTAAGGACCAAAACGACGTCGTTTCATTGATCGACCTGCGCGACCCGACCCGCCATTATAGGATCCACATGTTTTTCAATTAAAAGAGTTTAATTTCCACCTTGGCCCTTTCGCATATTTCAGTTTTACAATTACGTCCTATTATACTACTATTCTTTTTAATTTAGCTTTGAAATTTAATTTGTATTTCAATTTAATCCTTTTTTATTTTAACATTATTATTTTATTAAAATATTTTATTCATCATTTATATTAATTTGTATATAGTATAAAATTTATATATATATAGTTTTATAAGTATTAATTTCATATATATGTAATTATTTATTACTTATATTATAAATTAGCATATTATTTATCATATTTTATTATTATATTATTATTATTATATTATTTTAGTTATTTTTATTTATAAAATTATTTTAGTATTTTTAGTTATTAGATTATATATTTTAAAATTTTATACATTGTATAGTATAATATTATATCATATTTTTATTCTTATAAAATATATTGAAAAACATGTTTTATTCATATTATTTATATTATATTTAAAATCATTACATATTTTTTTTATTTATGCATTGTTTGTATTGTTTATATCACTTAAGTATGTAATTTTATTTATTCTTATTTATTTATCTGTTATTAATCTTGCATGAAAATTTTCATATTTATTTAGTAATTTCTATTTTAATATTTATGGTTTATGTATATATTTTATCGCTTATACTCTCTTCTTTATTTATTTATGATTGCCATTATTTAATTATTTTTATTAATCATTTTTCTACATTATTGTAAATATGAAATGTTAGTATGTCTTAATTGCTTTTAATATTTATGTTCGATAGTGTATAAATGTAATATTATTACATGGTTAGTGTTTAAAATGAAAATCCATTTTGCAAAACCATTATATTTTTAAAAGCTTTTAAAATAAGGCAATATTTTGGTATTTAGAAATTAGGAAATAGTGCCCTAACGTATTGGGTTGCAATTTTCCATTTGGCTAAATAATTTAAATATCATTTTATCAATTTCAAAATAAAAAACCTATTCTTGAAGATTCAAAGTGTTGTGCCTTAACTTATTGGGTTTGACATTTTGAGTCTCGAGGTAGGAATTTCCTAAAATAAAGATGAGCTTAATTTCAAAGTCATGAGGTGCTATACCTTAACTTATTGGGTAAAGTACTTTATTTCTTTGAGATATGTAAGTCTTAGTTTTCTTTCTAATAAAAAGATCATATTTTATAATTTTCTTTATTTTCAACATTCGGACATGATTTTATCGATTTGGTACCAATTTTTGAGCATTATGAGGGTGCTAACCCTTCCTCATAAGTAACTGACTCCCGAACTCGTTTTCTTGTTTTTGTGGACCAAAAATGTTTTAAAATAATACGTTTTACAAGGTGATCCAATCACACCTAAGTAAAAAAGATTGGTGGCGACTCCCATTTTTGTTTTTAAAGTTGATCCCCATTTTTCAAAACCCGATTTTAAAATGATTTCGACAAATCATTTTTTTATATTTGATATATTTTTTAATTTCAAAATACATCGTGACAAAAATCATAAGATAATGGAAGGAACTAAGCAAGCAAAGAAGCTAACCTGTATATAAAAGATTAATAAATAAATTATGAGGAGATGAAAGTTAAGGGTAAATTTGATTACGGTGGGTGACAGTGGTTACAAGGATCCAAATTTATTTTTTAAATTTAACTCGAACAAATATATTTGATTCGATTCAAATTCCATCTCACTCGACTTGATTCAAAAAAAATTCTTATCAAGTTAAGATGATAAAATATGATTCGTCAACTCGATTAACTCGAAAAATTTTCATTTGATTCAATTCAATTCGGTCGAACGCTCACCCCTATTTATATGTATATGATTGTGTTTATGTTAATATCACATTGAGCTTTATAACTCACCCCTTTAGTTTTCTGATTTTACAAATAACCCCGAGGTTAGGATTCGATGACAGTATTTGGACGAGTTTCTTGTAAGTCTTTTTAAATTAAAGTAATTAAATTTGTTTTTGATATTTTGATATTTTGGGTTTGTAATAAATTTGACTACGAACTATGGCATGAGACTTTATTTTGGGGATTTTTCATTCTGATTTGCATAAATTACTTTCATGACATTAAGTTTTTCCCAAAAACTGCATAAATTAGTATTTGATAAGATTTAGCTTGAAACTCGGTTTTTAAATAGAATATGTTAATAACACATTTTTCATTGCATTTACGAAAATGAGTTTTAATAAAATTAGACTTAGTTTTCAAAATTATTAATGTTTACAAATGAGTTTTCTAGAGACATTTGATTTATAAAGTTAACATGGTTTTATTTCCAAATAATGACGAATAACCAAGTTCTCCAATTTTAAATAAAAGATAAATGATTTAGAAGTATGATTGAAAATCTAAAATATTTTGAATAAATGATTGAATGTTTACAACGAGATATTATTTATTTCGATTTTTGAAATTTGCACGGTTTTTATGAAATTAAAATAAACGCTTTATTTTTAATCACAAAAAAAAATCAATGGTTTATTTCATTTGTTTTGAATTGATAAGCCAATAGTTTTAAAATTTCAAAAGTTTATTTCAGCCATTTTCGTAGACAAATGGTTTTGAAATGAGATTGAAAGAAAGTTGAACATTCGATTTTACTAGTTTTGAACGAATTGCTCAAATGGTTTAAAAAAAAGTACATTTGAAATTAAGAAAACTTTCTCTAGGCCATTTCGGTGGCCAATGTAGCTTTTCGAATTCAGCCATAATGGCTAGGCTGGGTTTGGGGTGTTACAGTATCAAAGGAGAAAACTGCCTTCGTGTAACACCCCAAACCCGGCCCATGCGTTTCGACCGGATCTGGCATGTTATCGAACACATAACATTTTATCGCATTTTGAAAACACAAGTTAAATTAATTAAATTTTGAATAAAGGAGAGATTTTTTTGAAAATAAACCTTTTTGTATTTTTATTATTAAGTATAAATAAACCTTATCACAAAATTCATAAGTTGATTAACATTGATAACTGCTGAGTTGAATGAAAGTTAGGGGCCTTATTACATAAATATTCTTGAAAAAAACAATGAAATAAAATAAACTTTAAGAAATCCCAAAAGAAATTAACTTGTAGAAATAGAACTTGATGGCCCCTCGAGTCCATCTCGGCTCCCATGTCAACGATCTACTGTTCATCTGAAAGAGTAGAGAAAAGGAAAGCGTGAGTCACAAAGACTCAGTGTATAAATTTCAAAACACACATCGACCTGAGCCCACAAACACATTATGGGCCCTGGCCCATACAGGATGGCATCAATCATAATTACATAATAAACAATAAAGAATGAATAACCCAACCCATCCTAGGTTTCCATCCTCTACACACCAACCCGTACCAACTGTCACACCTTGGGGATTTCTACAATCAACCCTCCATCCGCTACACACCAAAACGACAGCCATACTGCCTATTCCTATTAAGTAGGAATCATTAAACGTGGCATAGCCACCGATCACAATGTGACCTAGCATTTATATTTGTGGGTTTTTTACCACCGATCACTGCGTGACCTATCATGCACTTCCCCTTCATCATATCAATATCCCATCCCATGCATACACACATAAAGAAAATATCATGCAGTCATATATATATTTCGATACACATAGGGAGTTTTATGTTTACGTACCTGGCATCCTTGCCTAGCCCTTTTAGGGTTCCATTCGACTGTTTATACAACCTTATTCCGACTTTTAGCCCATAACATATATAAATAGATTTACATACAGGTTAATTGGTAGTGTGTTAGAGATATACACACCTGATTACCGATAAAACGAGGCTTTCTATATCAACGCTATCCTTAGTCGACACAATTGCTATCTGCCTAAGGTATTGTTCAGAAGCCGGTCCACAACCAATTGGCCAATCTCGAACAGCAGATACTGCTCATTTCTTAAACTTAGGGATTCTTTCTTTTGCCTGATCCATATTTAATTCCATCAAATCCTTATCAGAGCTACTATAAAAATATTTAATCGTTAATCCTCCTTTTCGAGTTAAGATCATATATATATATTGAACGAATCTAATAAAAATCTAGGGATAATCTTCTTACCTTAAAATCCTGAAATTGGAGACTTATGATTTTCGGCTTTTAGATCTAGTCGACTAAGCCTCCTTCAAATCCCGAATTGCCGCCCATCATTAAACCATTAACTATTAGCTTTCGACTTTTGCCTTTCAAAAATAGATTATGAGAACTAATCAAAATTGACTCTTACCTTAGCTTAGAGATTTGGCTATCACTAGGAGAGGATTCAGAATGCCGATGGAAGATTTAAATGCCTAAGTGTAGAACAATTTCTCAAATAGGATGAATAAAAGAAAAAAGCGATGGATGCTTGACTTTTCGGAGAAATCGCACAAGGAAAAGAAAGTGGGGAAAAGTTTGACTTTTAAAGAAATTAGAGAAAGAAATTTGGAGAAAAGAAGCTAGGAATTTTGGCACAAAAGGAGAGGATTTAATGTCGAAACAAGGAGCTAGCCCCTCTATTTATAGGAAATTCGGCAACCCTTTGCCATGTAGTAGTGGTTTCTTTACTCTCTCGGTGATGGATTCTTGCCCATCACTCTCTTTGTAGATAAATTCTAACTTTTCTCCTTTATCTTAATCTACTAGCTCATCTAAAAGAGACTTAATTATCTCTAACTCCTCCTCCTTTATTAGCATATTATCCACATATTTTAATCATTAAAATCCTAAATCTTAGCCTTTATCTCGCTTATTATCCACATATTTTAAACATTAAAACCTCTAAATTTTAGCCTTGTTGCCATCCACTCCACCTAATCCTAATGCCCAAAATTTAGCTAACTTAAATTAAAAGAATTGGGCTCCATGAAACTTAAATTTGGGCCCTTACTCCTTGTGTGTGGCGTCACCCTTGCTCCATTTTAAGTGCTTGAAATTGGCCTAAAACATGGGCTCCTTCACCCAAAACTTGTTCCTTTTAATTATGAATGATGCCATCTTAAAATAATTTAATCTGGGCCTTTGCCTAATTCTAAGCCCAAATTTAGACCCATTTTACTTAAATTAACATTTTAAACATATCGCCACACTAAACGCGTAGACCCATTAATTCAGGATGTTACAGTTCTACCCCCTTCAAGAAATTTCGTCCTCGAAATTTCCAACTAACTATTAATCGTACTACCCAAGTCTCACCACTATGCTTTCACTGCGCACTCTAATCAAAAGAAACACTTAGTATACTATGGTAGAGTACGCACCATTATTCGCATCTGAAGCGTCTTCGTCCCCTTATACTCATTCTACCGATTCGCGTTTATCTGATTAGAAATTTTATGAATTATTAGTTTTCTTCCACTTTTTTTTAACCACGGACAGTCTTATGAATGATAGTTTTAAGAGTAATTATTTCAAATTCGCATTCACCATACAGTCTCAAGTTCATATCCTCTAAGAAACCCATACATTCAATCATGAACTCATGTTCATTACAGAAAAGTGTTGTTGTTGTTGTGGTTGTTGTTTTCACTACCCAAGGGTATTTTCATAATTTTATCCTACAGGGGCATTTTTGTAAAAAAATCGAAATGAGGTTCCTTGATGATTTTATAAAATAAGGGTATTTTGGTAATTTTGCATTCTCGGGGGTATTTTGGTAATTTTGGAAATCGAGGGTATTTTGGTAATTTTAAAATTCGGGGCATTTCAAAAATTTTGAAATCTGAGGGTATTTCAAAAATTTTGAAATCCGGAGGCATTTCAATAATTTTGAAATTCTGGGGTATTTCGATAATTTTTGTGATCTGAGAGTATTTTGGTAATTTTGTGATTCAGGGATATTTCGGTAATTTTACAAAATAAGGGTAATTTGGTAATTCTACAAATCGTATTATTTTGATCATTTTGCAAAACAAGGGTAATTTGGTAATTTTCTTCATAGTTGCGAACATTTTCAAATCAAATGTATTTTTTCTAGAAGTGTACAAAACTTAGGGGTTTTGTTTGCAAAATAGGGTGGTTGGTCCCTTTCGGGTTTTAATTATGGGTTTAGCCTATGAACAAGTCCTTATAGCTAGAGTGAACAGTCACTACGCACCAGGTAAGATTCCTGTGAAGAGGAGGTGAGTCACTAGGACTGCTTAAATACCAAGCTCTCCCTGAATCCACTCCTAGGCATGCGTATGCCTATTGCCACACCCTGTCATGGCTAAAGTGAACAGTCACTATGCACCAGGTAAGATTCTTGTGAAGAGGAGGTGAGTCACTTGGACTGCTTAAATACCAAGCTCTTCCGGATCTACTCCTAGACATGGATATGCCTGTTGCCACACCTTAGTCTTGTGACTCATTTACAGGTTTTGTTTTAGTGAAGTTAAGTCTTATGGAATTGAAGAGTTATTTGCCTAAGCCTAGAGTTCATCAAACTCTCATCTAGATAGTCTACGTTCCATAAAGCTCATTAAGCCCACATTTATATCACAATCGGGAGTTCAGAATACTTACCTAGGTGGATCGGGTGCCGGTAGACTCAAAGGCCATGTCTTCAAACCAAAATCTTTTTCTTAAATTCATTTAAAAAAAAAACACTTCTAGACCCATTTCACAGCCCGAGTTTTGAACTGGGCTCTGATACCAAAATGTAACACCCCAAACCCGGCCCATGCGTTCCGACCGGATCTGGCATGTTATCGAACACATAACATTTTATCGCATTTTGAAAACACAAGTTAAATTAATTAAATTTTGAATAAAGGAGAGATTTTTTGAAAATAAACCTCTATGTATTTTTATTATTAAGTATAAATAAACATTATCACAAAATTCATAAGTTGCTTAACATTGATAACTGTTGAGTTGAATGAAAGCTAGGGGCCTTATTACATAAATATTCTCAAAAAAAAAAAAACAATGAAATAAAATAAACTTTAAGAAATCCCAAAAGAAATTAACTTGTAGAAATAGAACTTGATGGCCCCTCGAGCTCGTCTCGGCTCCCATGTCCACGATCTACTGTTCATCTGGAAGAGTAGAGAAAAGGAAAGCATGAGTCACAAAGACTCAGTGTATAAATTTCAAAACACACATCGACCTGAGCCCACAAACACATTATGGGCCCTGGCCCATACAGGAAGGCATCAATCATAATCACATAATAAACAATAAAGAATGAATAACCTAACCCATCCTAGGTTTCCATCCTCTACACACCAACCCATACCAAACGTCATACCTTGGGGATTTCTATAATCAACCCTCCATCCGCTGCACACCAAAACGACAGCCGTACTGCCTATTCCTATTAAGTAGGAATCATTAAACGTGGCATAGCCACCGATCACAATGTGACCTAGCATTTATATTTGTGGGTTTTCTACCATCGATCACTGCGTGACATATCATGCACTTCCCCTTCATCATATCAATATCCCATCCCATGCATACACACATAAAGAAAATATCATGCGGTCATATATATTTTTCGATACACATAGGGAGTTCTATGTTTACGCACTGCATCCTTGCCTAGCCCTTTTAGGGTTCCATTCATCGCTTATACTGACTTTATTCCGACTTTTAGCCCATAACATACATAAATAGATTTACATACAGGTTAATTGGTAGTGTGTTAGAGATCTACACACTTGATTACCGATAAAACGAGGCTTTCTATATCGACGCTATCCTTAGTCAACACAACTGCTATCTGCCTAAGGTATTGTTCAGAAACCGGTCCACAACCAATTGGCCAATCTCGAACAGCAGATACTGCTCATTTCTTAAACTTAGGGATTCTTTCTTTTGCCTGATCCATATTTAATTCCATCAAATCCTTATCAGAGCTACTATAACAATATTTAATCGTTAATCCTCCTTTTAGAGTTAAGATCATATATATATTGAACGAATCTAATAAAAATATAGGGATAATCTTCTTACCTTAAAATCCCGAAATTAGAGACTTATGATTTTCGGCTTTTAGATCTAGTCGACTAAGCCTCCTTCAAATCCCGAATTGCCGCCCATCATTAAACCATTAACTATTAGCTTTCGGCTTTTGCCTTTCAAAAATAGATTATGAGAACTAATCAAAATTTGACTCTTACCTTAGCTTAGAGATTCGGCTATCACTAGGGACAGGATTCGATAATGCCGATGGAAGATTTAAATGTCGGAAGTGTAGAACAATTTCTCAAATAGGATGAATAAAAGAAAAAAGTGATGGATGCTTCGGCTTTTTAGAGAAATCAGCACAAGGGAAAAGAAAGTGGGGAAAAGTTTTGGCTTTTAAAGAAATTAGAGAAAGAAATTTGGAGAAAAGAAGCTAGGGAATTTCAACACAAAAGGGAGAGAATTTAATGTCAGAAACAAGGAGCTAGCCCCCTCTATTTATAGGAAATTCGGCAACCCTTTGCCATGTAGTAGCTGGTTTCTTTACTCCTCTCAGTGATGGATTCTTGCCCATCACTCTCTTTGTAGATAAATTCCTAACTTTTCTCCTTTATCTTAATCTACTAGCTCATTTAAAAGAGACTTAATTATCTCTAACTCATCCCTCCTTTATCAGCATATTATCCACATATTTTAATCATTAAAATCCCTAAATCTTAGCCTTTATCTGCTTATTATCCACATATTTTAAACAATAAAACCTCTAAATTTTAGCCTTGTTGCCATCCACTCCACCTAATCCTAATGCCCAAAATTTAGCTAACTTAAATTAAAAGAATTGGGCTCCATGAAACTTAAATTTGGGCCCCTTACTCCTTGTGTGTGGCGTCACCCCTTGCTCCATTTTAAGTGCCGAAAATTGGCCTAAAAACATGGGCTCCTTACGACCCAAAACTTGTTCCTTTGTAATTATTAATGATGCCATCTTAAAATAATTTAATTTGGGCCTTTGCCTAATTCTAAGCCCAAATTTAGACCCCTTTTACTTAAATTAACATTTTAAACATATCCCCACACTAAACGCGTAGACCCATTAATTCAGGATGTTACACTTCAATGACATAACTGCCTCGGACGTACCAACGTCCAAAGTACAAATCTCGCACAAAAGATGTGGAAACGCGATATCTACAAAATACATGTGTTAGGTTGTAATATAGTTAGAATGGAGTAGGTGACTACTCGAGGATCGTACCCAAGGGAGGCGAGCATTAAATTAATATAACTTATGTAACACCCCAAACCCGGCCTAAACGTTATGGCCGAATCTGGCGATATCACATGATAGTGCTTTTGAATCCGTAGCCATGCTTAAACCATTTCCCCTTTAAAAGTTTTTCATTATTTTATGATAGTTCTAAATAGTGTCATTCCTTTTCGAAATGCTGTCCATTTTACAAAACATTTATACTTTTGGAAGCATTTAAAATAGTTTGTGTAATCATGGCGTTTTGGTAAAACATTTGTTTCTTTTGAAAACCCTCGTTTTCCTACTTCTAACAATAGAAACCATTGTAACACCCCTAACCCGTGTCCGTCGCCAGATTAGGGTTACGGGTATTACCAGATAAGTAAAAACTTTTACTCAATCAATTTATGTTTTAGTTAAAATCCTTATAAAATGGTTCAATTATAAACAGACAGTCCCATGCGTAATACATACTTAATATACTAACTAAGTCATATTCAATATGATCACGGATAAATACAAAATAATCATGCAATGTACATTTCAATAATACCACACAACAATGCAAATAGCATAAATCTCATTTATCATATCTTTTTATTTTATGAATTGCTCATACCAACAAACGAATCGTATTTAATTGATTAAAATAAGCATGATCCATATGTCGTCCTATATCAACTTACTTATAAGACCAAAACATGTGGTTTAAAAACCTTATCCCATACGGCCGAAACATACAAGCTTATTATAATATCATGCACACACTCATTTACTTGGCCGATTATACAAAGACATACATATATTATTTCACGTACATTACATAGCTTATACTAAGTCTAGATAGAGTCAAACACTTAATCAAATTAAGAAATCACATATAGTTAATTTCATATATATATATATCAATACATCATAGATATGCGCATTTACCAAATTTGAAATAAGCTTAAACAACTAATTCTTCAAACTATTTGGTTACATGAAGATATCTCTCATAAGCTTAACAGAACACACATATGCATTGCATAACATATTTCATATTCCATAAAATGACTAAAATTAATGCATACACATAAATTCCAAATAATACCAAACTAATACATACTAGCCTTGACTTAACCATCTAACCGTTATTAACATCTTAGATTAAACCTAATGATCTTCTATAATATACATTCTAAAGTTATCCATATCAAATGATCTCATGGAAATCATCCATACACCTAGTCATCCAAATAAACTAAATTAAGCCAACCAAAATGTACATCTTTCAATCATACCCACTTCATTCGAACCAAATTCAAAAATGCAAAACATATCAATATGTCGAGCTTATACCAGATACACCATATCTATATGATAGGAATTTTATTTAACTACTATATTATATACTATGACTCATCGAACATCCATCATTTTCATCATTTCCAAACACATAACTAGACGCTTAACACATATATGAATATATATCACATGACTACTTAGCATACGTGATTAAACCATGACCAATTTATACATCCAAAAGCATTATAAACAAGCCATTATAACAAAAGTATGGGAATTAAACTTAACCCAATAGAGATAGCCATTTTCGCATGGCTATAAACATTAACAAGTATCATTCCATTTTCGCATGGCTATAAACATTAACAAGTATCATTCAAAATATCAAGCTAGCCTATACATGCCTTATGCTTAAAATTCAACTTTTATAAGTACCAAAATAAGTCGATAGTGTAAGTGACTTCGATGATGATTCCCCGAGCCCGTAGCTGACCCAAAATCTATATAACATCACATTAAAACACACAAAGTAAGCTTACTAGCTTAGTAAGTCTCAAGCAAGTATTAATGCAATAAACGGACATCTAAACATATTAATCTCCATGCTTTCGGCATTGAATTTAATCATTCCAACATGTAAATTATGCTTAACCGAATACTAGTAATACTTTGACTTAAATATTAGCACATGGATATCATAAACGCATATACCAACAAATCATTGAGTATTATGTTTATTCATATATTTTGAGTCAAACAAACTTAATTACAAATAATTTCAACACTTTTACCATTCATCTTTTCATTATAATCGAATCTTCCATGTGTTATATATACATATCTCAACCTCACACAAATTAAATGTTCATACCTGTTAATGATAAGATCATCATCACTAAATAAAATACTTAATGAATCATTCACTTCATCACACCATACCTAAGTAAAATGATAATGAACTGAGCTACTTCATTTCTTACTAATACAAATAAGCCAACTCTTACCCGAGCTTCTAACACATATCATTTAATATGCCATACCACATTTCATTCTCAAATTCTTCGTTTATAGCGTATCACCGGCATTTAGCCTGCTAGGCATTCAAGCCCGAATTACCCACCGGCATTAAGCCTGCTATACCAAAGGTCCGAAGTTAAACACCGGCATTAAGCCTACTAGACCAAAGGTCCAAATTATAAACACCGGCATTAAGCCTGCTAGGCTGTAAGCCCGAATTAAATCACCGGCACAAGGCCTGCTAGGCTCAAAGCCCAAAATAAGTCACCAAGACAAGGCACGCTAGGCTCAAGCCGAAATAACAACATAATAAATCATTCAATGCACATTTCTCAACACTAGCATCTCAAACAACCTATGTAATGCTTATCACTTTCACATAACAATCGAGCATATCTATTACACATTACTTTCAACAAATAAAACTCAATCCAATATTATACCCCTACATTCGACCATTTGATATATTTATGCTTAAAATATTCAAATTTCATCATTTTTTATATTCACAAATAATTCTTTGACTTATATTTACTTAAGGACTTACCTCGACTATCGACGAACGACGAAGACCGGCTATTCATGAACTTTCGTTTTTCCCCGATCCAAATTCGATTTTCTTTGTTCTTGATCTAAACATATTTAAAATAAGCTCATTCAAGTACATTTCATTTCAATTTAATCCAAAAACACCTAGTTAGGCAAATTACCATTTTGCCCCTAATATTTCACATTTTTACAATTTAGTCCTATTTGCACAAAACACAAAATACACAAAATTTCATTACACAACCCAAGGGCCGAATATTCATAGAGACTATACAAGTCCATTTCTTTTATTTATTTTGCATTTTAACCCCTTAAAAATTTATTTTCTCAATTTAGCCCTAATTACTCAATTTCACCAAAATTTCAATACAAAATATGTTAATCTAACATATATCTTTCATAATTCACCAACTATCATCATAGAAATCATGAGCTCATCAATGGCACTTTTCAAAATATTCATCACAATCAAAAATTCAAGCATGGGTCTTGAGGTATTCGAACCAACGATTGCAAAAACGTAGAAATTATCAAAAACCGAAAGCAAAACTCACCTTAATTTTAACTTGCAAGTGTCGAATGCCTAGCAAATTTTTTCTTTCTTTTTTCTTTTATGGTTTCGGCAAGGGAATGAATAATATGAAGCCACTAACCCATTTTCTTTTATTATAAACTAATAGATTATAAAATACATATAATATAAAATATAATATACATTAACATAAAAATAATAAACATTATTATAACATATAAAACTCATTCCATTTATTAACTTGCCATCCACTAACCATAAAAATGGCTTAATTGCCATGCAAGGCCACAATTTTTAAAAGCCACAACACTTTGATATCTCAATAAATAGTATGCAACTTTCATATTCCATGAAATTTCATCCTTTTATCAAATTAACACACACAAACGAACAATTTAACTTACGAGAATTTACCACACGCTTAATCACATATTTACGGCACAAAAATAATATTAAAATATTATTTAGACTCGAATTCGTGGTCCCAAAACCACTGTTCTAGTTAGGGTCAATTTAGGACTATTACAACTCTCCCTCCCTTAGGGATTTTCGTCCCCGAAAATCTTACCGTCAACAAAGTCAGATATTGTTGCCTCATTGAATCCTCAGGTTCCCATGTAGCCTCTTCTACTCCATGTCGATTCCATAGTACTTTTACTAACAGAATTTTCTTGTTTCTCAACTCTTTCATTTCACGGACTAAAATACGGATCAATTCCTCCTCATATGTCATATCGGATCGAATTTTAATCTAGACAGACGGGGCGATCACATGTGATGGATCTGATCTATATCTACGAAGCATCGAAACATGAAATATGTTGTGTATCTTTTCTGATTCAGAGGGCAACTTCAATCTATAAGCAACAGGCCCAATACATTCGATGATTTCATACGGTCCGATGAATTTCGGATTAGTTTGTCTTTCTGACCAAATCGAAGTACTTTCTTCCATGGAAAAACTTTCAAAAATACCCAGTCTTCGACCCGAAACTCAATGTCTTTTCGTTTCAAATCAGCGTAGGACTTTTGGCGATTCGATGTAGCTTTTGTAACACCCAAAACTCGGCCCATGAGCCTCGACTGGATCTGGTATGTCACAGAGTAAAACGTTTTGAAATATTTTGATTAACTGGTGAAAATCTAAAAAAAATGTTGTTAAGGTTATAAAGCGGTGCCTTGATAAAACTTCAGGTGGGATTGATTTTTACAAACATGGTTGAGTTGAAAACCTTTGAAAACATTTGATCAGTTGAATTTTAAAATCATTAGAATTATTGTTAACTTGGTGAACTCTGCTACCCGATGGTAACATCCTTGAAAACTCGTAAAGATTTTCATTTTGAAAACATCATATTTAACCGATTTATTTAAACAATTTATTAATTCAGGAGTAATATAGTAGAATAAAATTAAACAACTACTTAAACACCCAAAATAATTATTAGCGGCCTTATTAAAAACCAAACCAAAAATTTAGAAATAAACAAACTTAAACCGTACTAAATAAAATCCCAAATCCACGGAAAAAGCATGGCCGCCTCGAGTCCACTCCGGCTCCATCTTCGCGATCTACTCATCTGCAAAATGATATGGGAAGGGGTGAGTCACCAAGACTCAGTGTATAAATCCCCAACCTAGAAGTGCAAACTCATACACAAAATATTAGTAAAACATGCAGACATGCAACCCAATCTAACCATTCGTACTCCTTTAACTACCCCGTGTGGTCAAAACCACTGGTGGTCAAAACCACTGGTGACCGGAGTCACAAATCAAGTGATGGGGCCAACCCATCGTGTGGTCAAAACCACCGATGACCATAAGTCACAATTATCAATATGTGGTCAAAACCATCGGTGGTACCAAACCAGGGACTTAGTCACAATTTATATCAACGGTGTGGTCAAAACCACTAGTGACCGAAGTCACAATTAAACTGATGGGGCCAACCCATCTTATGGTCAAAACCACTGGTAATAGTCCATAAAGAATAACCCCCCTCCTCTCATCAATCCCATTACCAACATGCTCATATCATGCTTAACATATTATCATAAATCATGCATATAAGTCATGGCATATCATATTACCCATCATGTCATCCATAACAAATTTTAAATTACAAGTGACTTACCCGGAATCCATGCTCATGTCCACAAGAAAATCACTACCACAATGATTAAATTGTAACATGATAGCAATGCTAACTAATAAAGTGTGTAAGAGTTTTACACACCTATTTAACCGAAGATCTAAGGAGAAATCTCTAATCTATGCGATATCACAAAATCCCGAAATGTATGCCTGTATTGCCCTACATTCGGCCACTATAGGTTAGTATCCAAAAAGTCTTATTCGGCTAAATCTATTAATCCCGAAGGATAAATTGCACAAGTTTTATTTCTTACCCTAGTGTCGATTTGGTCTCCTACCAAATCCCGAAAACACGCCAAGTCCTCCTTGTATTCGGCTACACTAGCACACTTCAAAAGTTAGCCTTCGGCTTTTTCAAAATATCTAATGAATAGGCTTAAGGAGAAATTCTTTACCATAGACTTACCAAATCGATTAGTAGAGAACGGAGGCTTAGTTCGGCAGTTTCAAAATCCTGTAGCACCTTATGAGAAAATAGTTTCAAAAGTAGTTAGCCAAACCATCCACAAATGTCGGCTTTTGGCTTTTCCTTCATATAAGTCGACAGAGAAAGAGATAATATGGAAGGAAGGTTTTGACAATCATTTACCCTTACAAACCAATTTGAAGAAGAAATCCCAAAGAGAATCTATGCCCACCTGATATTCGGCCAAAGTGGATCTAATAGAAGAAGGGAGATTTAGGCAAAAGAATGGAGTAGATTCGGCTTACACAAGATGGAAGATGGAGTTTGAGTAGAAGAGGGGTGATAGATTCGGCCAAGTAGAAACTAAAGAGAAAAGAGGAATTTGAAGAACTTTAAGACCAAGAGAACTAGCGAGAATTCAACACAAATTGAGAAGAAAGAAAACAAGTTTTCGGCACCCCCTCACTATACTCAAAACCAAATGTGGGAGTCCCTAGGAGTCCTACATTCGGCCATCTCCCTTTTGTGATAATTCTCTATCTTTCACTTATCACCCAATTGAAATAAAACAAGATTTATCTTCTATTTTATCTCCTAGCTACCTCTTCAAATAAATAAAAAATAAAATAAAACTAATAGCACTTACTCTTCCAGCCGAAATCAAAAATAAAACAAGGTTTATCCTTATCAAATTAAGAGTCCATGAGCAGGCCACTAGCTCACCCCCTTCACGCCAGCATGCATAAAAAAAAGAAAACACATTGCTGCCCACGCTACTCAAACATGGGACCTCATTGCTGCAGCCTCTTACAACGTCCCAAGCCACTTTACCACATCGACTTTCATGTCCATAATCCTCGCCATTTATTTTTAAGGCCTTCCTAGCTTAACCTCTTCCTCTCTATCGCCAAAAGCCCAAAAATAAAACACGTCCCATGCGCCACCATGATTCGAACTCAGAGACTGCCCAGCGTCGCCCCCAGGCCCTTAAGTGGTGCCCTTAAGCCACTTTACCAAGGCCTGCTTTTTGTCTAAAAGTGCCTATAACATCTCTTAAGACCTCCCTGGCCTAATTCTCTTCCTGACGTAAAACACAAAAATAAAACACTCCCATGTTGCCCTCACGACTCGAACCTCTTCCCCCCTACACTCCCTTGCACCTTAGCACCCCAAGCCACTATGCCAATTAATTCCTTGTGTCCAACTTCTCCCAAAATTTTCTCTTAACCTCTGTCTCACCTAGCTCCCTCCTCTTAAGCACTAAAACTAAATTTCAGCCCTAAGTCAGACTAGCCCGGGGTTATGACTAGACCCTAGAATATGTCAAGCAATCAAACATACATATTTCTTCAAGCACACACATGGGAAAAAATTAATTAAATTGCAAACAACCCCTAGTTCAGGATGTTACAGTTCTACCCCCTTAAAAATAATTTCGACCTCGAAATTACCTAGATCAGAAGAGTTGGGGGTATTGCCGCATCACATCCTTGGGTTCCCATGTGGCCTCCTCCGTACCATGGTTTCGCCATAGCACTTTTACCAAAGGTACTGACTTCCTCCTCAAAACCTTGACATCTCGATCCAAAATCTGTACTGGCTCCTCCTCGAAAGACAAGTCCGAGTTCACTTCAATTTTCACAATCGGCACTACGTGTGATGGATTCGATCGATAGTGCCTCAGCATCGAAACATGAAAGACGTCATGGGTTTGGCTCAATTCTGCCGGCAACTCAAGCTGGTAAGCTACCGGTCCCACACGTTTCAACACTGTGCACGGTTCGATAAATCTAGGGCTTAGCACCTTCTTCCAAGGTGATACCTTCAAGAAGACCTTATCACCCACTGCATATTCCACATCCCTGCGTTTAAGATCTGCGTAGGATTTCTGCCTGTTCGACGCCTCTTTAAGACGAGCCCGAATTACTCTAACCTTATCTTTTGTCTCTGTCACTAACTCTGGACCCAACATCTGACGTTCACTCAGCTCTGTCCAACACATAAGAGTACGACATTTTTGACCATACAGCGCCTCATACGGTGCCATCTGAATACTCGCTTGATAACTATTGTTATAAGCGAATTCGCATAAAGGTAGGTACTCCTTCCAACTACCACGGAAATCCAAAACACGCCCCTTAACATATCTTCCAAAGACTGGATTACCCTCTCAGATTGTCCATCAGACTGCGGATGAAAAGTCGTGCTGAAATTTAACTTCGTGCCTAACTCCTGATGTAAGGCCTTCCAGAATCTCGACGTGAACCGGGGATCCCGATCTGAGATAATGGACACCGGTACTCCATGCAACCGCACTATCTCTACTATATATAGCTTGGCTAACCTTTGAAGCGAGTAGTCCACGCTTACCGGTATGAAATGGGCCGACTTGGTCAACCGGTCTATTATCACCCATATTGAGTCTTTCTTACTGGGCGTAAGGGGAAGCCCACTTACGAAATCCATAGTAATTCCCTCCCACTTCCACTGTGGGATCTTTACCGATTGTAACAACCCCGATGGCAATTGATGCTCACTTTAACTTGTCGGCATGTCGACACTTGCCCACTAACTCTCGGCATTTCCCACTTAAGACCCGCCACCAAAATCGCTCCCTTAAATCCCGATACATCTTGTCGCTTCAGGTGCATAGTGTACGAATCGCTATGAGCTTCTTTAAGGATTCACGCCTCAAATCATCATCCTTAGGCATACATACTCTCCCCAAAAATACAATACTCCATCGCTACCACACCGAACCCTTGGCCTCACCACTTTGTACTTGCATGACCTCGAGTACTCGTAACTTCATCTCATCAACCGCCTCTCTTTAACCTCATCGATCCAAGTCGGCTTTACTTGCAACTCGCCAAGGCTCCCATCCTCATAGAGACTTAGGTGAGCAAACATTGCTCAGAATCGCTACCACCTTACGATGCAAAGCATCGGCTACCACGCTATTTTACCCGGATGGTATTTGATTGAGCAATCGTAGTCCTTCAATAACTCAATCCACCTCCACCGCCTCGATTTAAATCCTTTTGAGCCAAAAGGTACTTGTGCTCTTGTGATGCGTGTACACCATCGACTTCTCCCCATACGATAGTGCCTCCAAATCTTCAAGGCAAAACCACAAAGACCAATTCCAAATCATGTGTCGGATAGTTACCTTCGTGAGGCCTCAATCGCCATGATGCATAAGCAACCACCTTCCTTCTTGCATCAAGACACACCCTAAACTAGTATGCGATGCATCACAATGCACAATGAAATCTTTTCCGCCTCAGTGAATTAAGACCGGTGCTTCACAAAATCTTCTTGACTTGTCGAAACTCTCTTCGCTTCTCGCACCACACAAACTAACTCCTTTTCTCAAGAGCTTAGTCAATCGGTGCTACGATTAAGGAGAAATTTTCCACAAATCTCCAGTAATATCCTGCCAACCCTAGAAAACTTTAAATTTTTGTAACCGACCTCGGTGGTTTCCACTTCAATACTGCCTCAATCTTACGGGGATCCACCCTGATTCCCTCGGTTGAAACAACATGCCCTAGAAAAGTTACCTCCTTGCCGTAACTCACACTTGCTGAATTTGGCGTATAACCTGCTTTCTCCCTTAGAACTTGCAGAACCACATGAAGATGTGCGTCATGCTCCTCCTCAAACTTTGAGTACACCAAAATATCATCTATGAACACCACGACGAACCGATCCAAATAGGGTTAGAAAACCCGGTTCATCATGTCCATAAATGCGACTGGTGCATTCGTCAAATCAAAAGGCATTACCAAAAACTCGTAGTGCCCATACCGAGTACGGAATACCGTCTTATGGATATCAGCCTCCTTCACCTTAAGCTGATGGTACCCTGACCTAAGGTCAATCTTAGAGAACACCGATGCACCCTTGAGTTGATCGAACAAATCATCAATCTTGGGCAAAGGATACCGTTTTATTGTCGGTTTGTTCATTGTCGATAGTCTATGCACATCCTCATTGTCCCATCCTTCTTCTTGACAAAAGACCGGAGTCGCCAAGGTGATACACTTGGCGGATGAACCCTCTATCCAACAATTCCTGAATCTGAGCCTTCAACTCTACCAATTCTTTCGGCTCCATCCGATACGGAACTATAGATACTGGTGTAGTCTCGGGTAACAAATCTATACCAAATTCAACCTCACGATCCTGAGGTAAACCCGAGAGTTCCTCTAGAAACACATCAACATAATCCCTTACGGTCCGAACATTTCTCACAACTGTACCCTTAGCTTCCAAAGCAGAGACATGCGGTACATATGCTTCACAACCTTTTCTAACCATCTTTTTTGCCTTCAATGCAGACACCAGATTAGATAGGTAGTCTCTCCTTTTACCTATCATCACCACCTCTTCTCCTTCCATAGTCTTTAATACCATGCGCTTAGCTGCGTAATCCAGGCTAGCCTGATACTTTACTAACCAATCCATCTTGAGGATTAGATCGAACTCTCGAAACGGCAGTTCTATCAAGTCAGCCAAGAACACGACCCCTTGGAGTTCTAGGGGTACATTCCTATAGAGTTTACTTACTTCTACAGAGTGACCTAGAGGGCTTAATACAGTCATCTTCCTAGAAGTAAGCTCAGAGTCTAAGTACATAGTTTCCACTACGCTACCAGTAATGTATGAGTGGGTTGAGCCAATATCAATTAAGGTACTATAAGGTACTCCAAAGATCAAAAATATACGGTTATGATGTGCGGTGCATCGCCTCCTCTCGACGCCTCATGCAGATAGACCAAACCAGTTGCCTAGCCTGCACCACCGGTACCTCCCCTCGGTGCCCCCCGACCTCTGCCGACACCATTACCACCTCTTCCCGCACACGACCTCTCGGTGGCTGTTGATTATCCCTCCTATTTGGTGCACGATCTTGACCCTCTGACCTTAGCCTAGCTGCCTTTTTTTGGACAATCCCTAACTCGATGTTCCATGGATCCACATTCGAAATATCCCTGATTACCATTCCAACACTCCCTCGTGTGAGACTTCCCATATCGAGCACACCGCGGCGGTCATTGAGGATTAGCAGTAGTAGCAGGCCTAGCAGTTTGATTTGACCTACCATACCTCATCCTCTTTTGCTGATTACCAGAAAACCTCGAAGATCTGGAGCTCCTCTTATTCCAACTCCTATCCTGATTTCGCCTAACTGACTGTCTTACCCCTTCAGCAACCTTAGACTTCTCCACTAGGACAGCGAACTCCCGTTCTTGTTGTGGAGCTATCATCATCCTCAGCTCATCTCTCAGCCCATCCTCGAACCTGACACAGCGTTCATGCTCAGTACCTACAATACCACGAGCATACCTGCTCAACTAGAGAAATTCACCTCATACTCTACCATCGTTCTTATTACCCCGAACCGAGTTTAGAAAGCCTTCATTGCAAGATCCACATAGCTAATTCCTATGTATTTCTTTTGGTAGGCAGCCTTAAAGAATTCCCATGTGAGATCCTTCACCATCGCTCCATCCCTTACGATGAGCCACCACTGATATGACTCATCCCGAAGTAGAGAGATTATACCCTTCAACTTTTTCTCAGCTGTAAAATCCATGTCATCTATGATCCTCTCAGTTGATTCCAACCAATACTCTGCCGCACTGGTTGCCACTCTAGAAACTCCTCTAAACACTTCTACTCCATTAGCCCGGAGTCGTTCAACCACGGATTTACTTGACCATCAGACTGCGCTACCGCCTCAAAGAACTCGCTCCAACATTTGTAGTACAACTTAGGATACTACATCGTTACCAATTTGGCCCGATCTTGAAACTCGGCCACCACCGACAGATCCCAGATCACATTTCTGCACCCATGACCTGACCCTCGGTTCGACAAGGTCATCCTACCCCTACCATGGCCATGCGGCGGACGTCCACGACCTCTTGTACTCATTCTTCTCGTTCGCTTATCCGATTAAGAATTTTATGCATTATTAATACTGCTCACCGATTACCCACGAGCAATTTTATGAGAAATAGTTTTGAAGGATTCTTTCAAGTCGAATCTACCTATAGTTCCAGTTTGTGCTTATCTCCTAGTTCTAAGTACATCCATCACATAAACAACATTCACAGACCATATCTAACATGTAGGGCATTTTCGTATTTCACTACCTGTGGGTATTTTCGTAATTTTAACCCACAGGGTATTTTTTAATTTCCTAAAATAAAAGTTATCGGATGATTTTGTCAAAAAATATTTTGGAACTTTTAAATTCCCGGGGTATTTTGAAAAATTTTGAAATTCGGGGGTATTTCGGTGATTTTGAAGCTCGAGGTTATTTTGGTAATAAACCAGGGAAACTTTGTAAAGTTTGATAATTTTGGGGTATTTCCAATTGTTGTAAAACTTTGAGGGTTCTTTTTGAGAATTTGTTTTCCAAGTTGATGGTGTTGCAAAAATTTTGAAAATCAAGGTCATTTTGGTAATTTTGTAGGTTAGGGACAATTTTGTAATTTTCCAAAATCAAGGTACTTTGGACGTTGCAAAAATAGGGTTTTTAAACACTTTTACAAAATGAGGAAATTTTGGAAAAACTGTTGGATAGTTGAACATTTAAGAAACCAAGGGCATTTTTTTAATTTTTACCACTAGGGGTATTTTAGTAATTCTACAAATCGAAAAATTTTTTTTCAGAAAAATGTTGTAAAACAATAGTTCTCACACATTAAAAAGAAATTTTTTTAAGAGTTTTAAACCTAGGGTTTTCATGAAAATACGGCTAGTTCCCTTTCGGGTTTTAGTTAGGGTTTAGCCCATGAATAAGTCCTCTTGGTTAAGGTGAACCGGTTACGCACTGTAGGATTCGAGTGGAGAGGAGGTGAGTCACGCTGATCGCTTAAATACCAAGCTCCCACCGAATACCAATCCTAGACATGCGCACCATGGTTACCACACCTTAACTCGGCGACTTAGACATAGGTTTGTTTAATTAAGCAATTAGGTCTTATGTAGTAGTTGGGGTAGACTAGTCCTAGAGTTCAAGTACCTATCATTCTATTCTACATTCCCAAGTTACCCATTTACCCTTATCAAGTACTCACAGAACAGTCAGAGATACTTACCTCGGTGGATTGGTGCCGGAGACTCGATGCCATGCTGTTCAAAACGAAAACCATTTTCATAATAATTCACAGAGGCCTACAAAAATGTTTTGGGCCCTGGGCCCCCAAAGTTGAGTTTTGAATCGGGCTCTGATACCAAAAATGTAACACCCCAAACCCGGCCCATGAGCCTCGATCGGATCTGGTATGTCACAGAGTAAAACGTTTTGAAATATTTTGATTAACTGGTGAAAATCTAAAAAAAATGTTGTTAAGGTTATAAAGCGGTGTCTTGATAAAACTTCAGGTGGGATTGATTTTTACAAACATGGTTGAGTTGAAAACCTTTGAAAACATTTGATCAGTTGAATTTTAAAATCATCAGAGTTATTGTTAACTTGGTGAACTCTGCTACCCGATGGTAACATCCTTGAAAACTCGTAAAGATTTTCATTTTGAAAACGTCATATTTAACCGATTTATTTAAACAATTTATTAATTCAGGAGTAATATAGTAGAATGAAATTAAACAACTACTTAAACACCCAAAATAATTATTAGCGGCCTTATTACAAACCAAACCAAAAATTTAGAAATAAACAAACTTAAACCGTACTAAATAAAATCCCAAATCCATGGAACAAGCATGGCCGCCTTGAGTCCTCTCCGGCTCCATCTCCGCGATCTACTCATCTACAAAATGATATGGGAAGGGGTGAGTCACCAAGACTCAGTGTATAAATCCCCAACCCGGAAGTGCAAACTCATACACAAAATATTAGTAAAACATGCAAATATGCAACCCAATCTAACCATCCGCATTCTTTAACTACCCCTGTGGTCAAAACCATTGGTGGTCAAAACCACCGTGACCGAGTCACAAATCAAGTGATGGGCCAACCCATCGTGTGGTCAAAACCATCGATGACCATAAGTCACAATTATCAATATGTGGTCAAAACCACTGGTGGTACCAAACCACTAGGACTTAGTCACGATTTATATCAACGGTGTGGTCAAAACCACTAGTGACCGAAGTCACAATTAAACTGATGGGGCCAACCCATCTTGCGGTCAAAACCACTGGTGACAGTCCATAAAGAATAATCCCCCTCCTCTCATCAATCCCATTACCAACATGCTCATATCATGCTTAACATATTATCGTAAATCATGCATATAAGTCATGGCATATCATATTACCCATCATGTCATCCATAACAAATTTTAAATCACAAGTGACTTACCCGGAATCCATGCTCATGTCCACAAGCAAATCACTACCACAATGATTAAATCGTAACATAATAGCAATGCTAACCAATAAAGTGTGTAAGAGTTTTACACACCTATTTAACCGAAGATCTAAGGAGAAATCCCTAATCTATGCGATATCACAAAATCCCGAAACGTATGCCCGTATTGCCCTACATCCGGCCACTATAGGTTAGTATCCAAAAAGTCTTATTCGGCTAAATCTACTAATCCCGAAGGATAAATCACACAAGTTTGATTTCTTACCCTAGTGTCGATTTGGTCTCCTACCAAATCCCGAAAACACACCAAGTCCTCCTTGTATTCGGCTACACTAGCACACTTCAAAAGTTAGCCTTCGGCTTTTCCAAAATATCTAATGAATAGGCTTAAGGAGAAATTCTTTACCATAGACTTACCAAATCGATTAGTAGAGAACGGAGGCTTAGTTCGGCGGTTTCAAAATTCCGTAGCACCTTATGAGAAAACAGCTTCAAAAGTAGTTAGCCAAACCATCCACAAATGCCGAATTTCGGCTTTTCCTTCATATAAGTCGACAGAGAAAGAGATAATATGGAAGGAAGGTTTTGGCAATCACTTACCCTTACAAACCGATTTGAAGAAGAAATCCCAAAGAGAATCTATGCCCACCTGATATTCGGCCAAAATGGATCTAATAGGAGAAGGGAGATTTAGGCAAAAGAATGGAGTAGATTTGGCTTACACAAGATAGAAGATGGAGTTTGAGTAGAAGAGGGGTGATAGATTCGGCCAAGTAGAAACTAAAGAGAAAAGAGGAATTTGAAGAACTTTAAGACCAAGAGAACTAGGAGAATTCAACACAAATTGAGAAGAAAGAAAACAAGTTTTGGCACCCCTCACTATACTCAAAACCGAATGTGGGAGTCCTTAGAGTCCTACATTCGCCATCTCCTTTGTGATAATTTCATCTTTCACTTATCACCCAATTGAAATAAAACAAGATTTATCTTCTATTTTATCTCCTAGCCACCTCTTCAAATAAATAAAAAATAAAATAAAACTAATAGCACTTACTCTTCCAGCTGAAATCAAAAATAAAACAAGGTTTATCCTTATCAAATTAAGAGTCCATGAGCAGGCCACCAGCTCACCCCTTTCACGCCAGCAAGCATAAAAAAAAAAGAACGCCCATTGCTGCCCACGCTACTTGAACATGGGACCTCATTGCCGCAGCCCTTTACAACGTCCCAAGCCACTTTACCACATCGACTTTCATGTCCATAATCCTCGCCATTTATTTTTAAGGCCTTCCTAGCTTAACCCTTCCTCTTTATCGCCAAAAAGCCCAAAAATAAAACACGTCCCATGCGGCCGCCATGATTCAAACTCCAGACCTACTCCAGGCGTCGGCCCCAGGCCCTTAAGTGGCGCCCTTAAGCCATTTTACCAAGGCCTTCTTTTTGTCTAAAAGCGCCTATAACATCTCTTAAGACCTCCCTGGCCCGATTCCCTTCCCGACATAAAACACAAAATAAAACACTCCCATGTCGCCTCACGACTCGAACCTCTTCCCCCGCACTCTTTGCACCTTAGCGCCCTAAGCCACTATGCCAATTAATTCCTTGTGTCCAACTTCTCCCAAAATTTTCTCTTAACCCCTGTCTCACCTAGCTCCCTCCTCTTAAGCACTAAAAATAAATTTCAGCCCTAAGTCAGACTAGCCCGGGGTTATGACTAGACCCTAGAATATGTCAAGCAATCAAGCATACATATTTCTTCAAGCACAAACATGGGAAAAAAATAATTAAATTGCAAACAACCCCTAGTTCAGGATGTTAAAGCTTTCAAACTATCTCTAATTACAACCACTTTCTGTTCTGTCTCTTTAATCAAATCAACCCTGTGTATCTTTTTTCACTGAGCTCTATCCAGACAATGGTGTACGACACTTGCGGCCATATAGAGCTTCGTAACATGCCATTTTGATACTAGATTGAAAACTACAATTATACGCAAATTCAATCAATGGCAGATACTGTTCCCATGAACCATAAAACTCTAATACACAGCACCTTAACTTATCTTCAAGAATCTGAATAGTTCGTTCAGATTGACCATCTGTTTGCGAATGAAAGACTGTATTCATGCCCAAAGCTTTTTGCAATTTCTTCCAGAATCGTGATGTAAATCTCGGATCTCTATCTGACACAATAGATAGTGGCACCCTGTGCAATCTCACAACCCCAGTAATATAAAACTCGTCCAATCTCTCTAGTGAAAAATCAGATCTTACCGGAATAAAATAGGCAGATTTAGTTAATCGACCAACTACGACCCAAAACACATCTTTCTTTCTCGAAGTCAAGGGTAAACCAGAAATAAAGTCCATCGTCACTCTATCTCATTTCCACTCAGGATTCAGAATCGGATATAGCAATTCAGACGAAACTTGATGTTCAGTTTTCACTTGCTGACAAGTAAACATTTCAAAACAAAGTCAAAAATGTCTCATTTCACACCAGACCACTAGTAGTGTTGCTTCAAATCATGGTACATTTTAGTACTTCCCAGATGAACAAATAAATGACTATTATGTGCTTCATTCAAATCAATTGAATCAACCCTGGATTTCTCAAAACACAGATATGATCCTAATAATTCAAACAATCATCAACAATTTGAAGTTCAAATTCAAAGTTCATTTCACACTGAGCTCATTTCTCTAGTAATTCATTAGCAGACTTCTGAGCTTCACATATCTGTTGTAAAAACAACGGTTTTACTATCAATTCCTCTATTACAGAACTATCATTAGACAAGTCTAACTGAGCATTCAAAGCATGTAATGCAAATAATGACTTTCTACTTAACGTATCAACAACAACGTTTGCTGTACCTGGATGATAATCTAACACTAGCTCATAGTCTTTCAATAACTCAAGCCATCTTCTATGACTCAGGTTCAAATCTTTTTGAGTCATCAAATATTTTAAACTTTTATGATCTAAAAATATGTGACATTTCTCACCGTACAGATAATGACGCCAAATCTTAAGTGCAAACACAATCGCAGCTAATTCAAAGTCATGTGCCGAGTAATTCTTTTCATAAGGCTTCAACTGTCTCGAGGCATAAGCTACCATTTTACCTTCTTGCATTAAAACACATCCCAAATCATTTAATAAAGGATCACTGTACACAATAAACTCTTTACTCGATTCTAGTTGTATTAACGCTGGAGCTTCTGTTAACAAAGTTTTCAACTGATTGAAACTTTTCTAACATTTATCCGACCATTTAAATCTGACATCTTTCTAAAGCAGTCTAGTCAATGGAGTAACTATCGTTGAAAATCCTTTTACAATTCTACGGTAATAACCAGCTAAGCCCAAAAAACTACGAACTTTAGGCACATTCTTCGGAGGTTTCCAACTCAAAATAGAAAAATTTTACTCGGATCTACTCGAATTCCAGAGGCTGACACAATATGTCCCAGAAAACTAACTTCATGCAACCAGAATTCACAACTGCTGAATTTTGCGTATAATTATTTTTCTCTCAAAGTTTGCAACAAAATTCTCAAATGTTCAACATGCTCCTTTTCATCACATGAATAAATCAAGATGTCTTCTACAAATACCACATCAAATTGATAACAAATTCAACTTCACGAATAAGAGGCAAACCCGATAACTCTTCAAGAAATACATCAGAAAACTCACAAACAATAGGCACTGATTTAACTTTCTTCTCAGATGTTCTTAAATCTATCACATAAGCAAAATATGCTTCACAACCCTTTTTCACATAATTCTTAGCTTTCAATACTGATATTACAGCAGGCAATCTATTCAAATCATCTTACTTAATCCTTACAATCTCATTATTCGGACATCTCAAATCTATCGCCTTTCTTTTGCAATTCACAAGCGCATCATGCACAAATAACCAATCCATACCCAGAATAATATAGAATTCATCAAATGACAAGAGCATCAGATCAGTAGGAAAACAGATATCTCAAAACATTAACAGACAGTTCTTGCATATTTTGTCAACCAAAACACTTTTACCTAAGGAGTTCAATACTTTTATGGTAAACTCAGTAGGCTCTACAGGCAAAGTCTTACTGAATACTAAGTTCATGTACATGAATGAATGCGTAGAACCAGAGTCTATTAAAGCAATCACAAAAGTACCATAAAGAGTAAAAGTACCAGTTATTACATCAAGTGATGAAGCTTCCTCTCAAACTTGGATAACATACGCTCTAACACGCGCTCTAGCTTCGTATCTGATAACACTATCTCTCATAGTTCTTTGACTACCACTGACGTTTCTTACATTCTTTAAAGATCTACCTCTCATAAGTGCACTATCAGATCTCAGATTCTGAATAGTCTTTGGCTCAACAGACTCAGGACGATCTCGGATAAAATGATCAAGCGATCCACATCTGAAGCAAGTTTTGTCGTTAAATCTACAACTTTTCGGATGCCCCAGCTTGCAAGCTCGGTCAATGAGTACAACGAACTCTTTTATTTCTAAAATCCCAACTAGTAAATGAATATCTTTATTAAGGCCATCTTCGAATCTTTTGCACATTATAGCTTCAGAGGATACACATTCTCAAACTTACTGACTCAGTCTCATGACCTCTAGTTCATACTCAGAACCAGTCTTTCGACCCTATTTTAATTCCAGAAATTCTTTACATTTTTGATCAATGAATTTCTAACCGATATATTTCTTAAGGAACTCAGTCTGGAAGAATTCCCAAATCACTTTCTCTTTGGGTCCACCGATACTAGTGTTTTTCACTAATGATATGCGGTGTCCCGTAATAATGATATAGCACATTTTAAGCATTCAACTAGAGTACGTGATAGCTCACCGAACACACAGATAGTATTATCAAATCACAGGTCAACTCGTTCCACATCATTATCATCATTAACTTTAAACTCTTTGGCCCCGTGTTTCCTGATTTTATCTAAAGGGGCCTACTAAATCTCATCGGATCTAACACTGGGGTATCATATGTATCAAAGAATGATTACTCGGAGGTAGAGGTTGTTGCACAGTCGGATTAGTCCAGATATATTGAGTAAACCTTTTGTTCATCAACTGGT
Source organism: Gossypium rotundifolium (assembly GCA_025506655.1). Lineage (NCBI taxonomy): Eukaryota > Viridiplantae > Streptophyta > Magnoliopsida > Malvales > Malvaceae > Gossypium > Gossypium rotundifolium. The sequence goes on from CP106727.1 coordinate 169,119,532, forward strand.
AGAAGGCTTGCTTAACCTCCCCCTTCATGGCTACTCGAGATAGGTCGAGATTCTATCGACGCTGTCCCATGCGCGGGATTAGGCGCTACGCTCTCGACATCATCATTTACGGCTCTATTGGGATCCATTTACAAAATAAAAACACAATCTAGTTGTCAGAAGTCATCACACTATCGCATTATAATACAAGGCATGTATAGCTAGACTCACATGCACTACGGTAGTCCTAGAATCGACTAAACCGTAAGCTTTGATACCAATCAAATGTAACACCCCTAACCCATGTCTGTCGCCAGATTAGGGTTACAGATATTACCAGATAAGTAAAAACTTTTACTCAATCAATTTATGTTTTAGTTAAACATCTTTATAAAATGGTTCAATTATAAACAGACAGTCCCATGCGTAATACATACTTAATATACTAACTAAGTCATATTCAATATGATCACGGATAAACACAAAATAATCATGCAATGTACATTTCAATAATACCACACAACAATGCAAATAGCATAAATCTCATTTATCATATCTTTTATTTTATGAATTGCTCATACCAACAAACTAATCAGATTTAGTTGATTAAAATAAGCATGATCCATATGTCGTCCTATATCAACTTACTTATAAGACCAAAACATGTGGTTTAAAAACCTTATCCCATATGGCCGAAACATACAAGCTTATTATAATATCATGGACACACACTCATTTACTTGGCCTATTATACAAAGACATACATATATTATTTCATGTACATTACATAGCTTATACTAAGTCTAGATAGAGTCAAACACTTAATCAAATTAAGAAATCACATATAGTTAATTTCATATATATCAATACATCATAGATATGCGATTTACCAAATTTGAAATTAAGCTTAAACAACTAATTCTTCAAACTATTTAGTTACATGAAGATATCTCTCATAAGCTTAACCGAACACACATATGCATTGCATAACATATTTCATATTCCATAAAATGACTAAAATTAATGCATACAAATAAATTCCAAATAATACCTAACTAATACATACTAGCCTTGACTTAACCATCTAATTGTTATTAACATCTTATATTAAACCTAATGATCTTCTATAATATACATTCTAAAGTTATTCATATCAAATGATCTCATGGAAATCATCCATACACTTTGTCATCCAAATAAACTAAATTAAGCCAACCGAAATGTACATCTTTCAATCATACCTACTTCATTCGAACCAAATTCAAAAATGCAAAACATATCAATATGTCGAGCTTATACCAGATACACCATATCTATATGATAGGAATTTTATTTAACTACTATATTATATACTATGACTCATCGAACATCCATCATTTTCCTCATTTCCAAACACATAACTAAATGCTTAACACATATATAAATATATATCACATGACTACTTAGCATACGTGATTAAACCATGACCGAATTTATACATCCAAAAGCATTATAAACAACCCATTATAACAAAAGTATGGGAATTAAACTTAACCCAATAGAGATAGCCATTTTCACATGGCTATAAACATTAACAAGTATCATGCCATTTTCACATGGCTATAAACATTAACAAGTATCATTCAAAATATCAGGCTAGCCTATACATGCCTTATGCTTAAAATTCAACTTCTATGAGTACCAAAATAAGTCGATAGTGTGAGTGACTTCGACGATGATTCCCCGAGCTCGTAGCTGACCCAAAATCTATATAATAGCACATTAAAACACACAAAGTAAGCTTACTAGCTTAGTAAGTCTCAAGCAAGTATTAATGCAATAAACAAACATTTAAACATATTAATCTCCATGCTTTCGGCATTGAATTTAATCATTCCAACATGTAAATTATGCTTAACCGAATACTAGTAATACTTTGACTTAAATATTAGCACATGGATATCATAAACGCATATACCAACAAATCATTGAGTATTATGTTTATTCATATATTTTGAGTCAAACAAACTTAATGACAAATACTTTCAACACTTTTACCATTCATCTTTTCATTATAATCGAATCTTCCATGTGTTATATATACATATCTCAACCTCACACAAATTAAATGTTCATACCTGTTAATGATAAGATCATCATCACTAAATAAAATACTTAATGAATCATTCACTCCATCACACCATACTTAAGTAAAATGATAATAACTGAGCTACTTCATTTCTTACTAATACAATAAGCCAACTCTTACCCGAGCTTCTAATACATATCATTTAATATGCCATACCACATTTCATTCTCAAATTCTTCGTTTATAGCGTATCACCGGCATTTAGCCTGCTAGGCATTCAAGCCCGAATTACCTACCGGCATTAAGCCTGCTATACCAAAGGTCTGAAGTATAAACACCGGCATTAAGCCTGCTAGACCAAAGGTTCGAAGTATAAACACCGGCATTAAGCCTGCTAGGCTGTAAGCCTGAATTAAATCACCAAGACAAGGCCCATTAGGCTCAAAGTCGAAATAAGTCACCAAGCACAAGGCCCGCTAGGCTCAAGCCGAAATAACAACATAATAAATCGTTCAATGCACATTTCTCAACACTAGCATCTCAAACAACCTATTTAATGCTTATCACTTTCACATAACAACCGAGCATATCTATTACACATTACTTTCAATAAATAAAACTCAATCCAATATTATACCCCTACATTCGGCCATTTGATATATTTATGCTTAAAATAATCAAATTTCATCATTTATTGTATTCACAAATAATTCTTTGACTTATATTTACTTAAGGACTTACCTCGACTATCGACGGACGACGAAGACCGACTATTCGCGAACTTTCATTTTTCCCCGATCCAAATCCAATTTTCTTTGTTCTTGATCTAAACATATTTAAAATAATCCCATTCAAGTACATTTCATTTCAATTTAATCCAAAAACACCTAGTTAGGCAAATTACCATTTTGCCCCTAATATTTCACATTTTTACAATTTAGTCCTATTTGCACAAAACACAAAATACACAAAATTTCATTACACAACCCAAGGGGTGAATATTCATAGGGACTATACAAGTCCATTTCTTTCATTTATGTTGCATTTTAACCCCTCAAAAATGTATTTTCTCAATTTAGCCCTAATTACTCAATTTCACCAAAAATTTCAATACAAAATATGTTAATCTAACATATATCTTTCATAATTCACCAACTATCATCATAAAACTCATGACCTCATCAATGGCACATTTCAAAATATTCATCAAAATAAAAAATTCAAGCATGGGTCTTGAGGTATTCGAAGCAACGATTGCAAAAACGTAGAAATTATCAAAAACTAAAAGCAAAACTCACCTTAATTTTAGCTTGCAAGTGCCGAATGCCTAGCAAATTTTTTCTTTCTTTTTTCTTTTATAGTTTCAGCAAAGGAATGAATAATATGAAGCCACTAACCCATTTTCTTTTATTATAAACTAATAGATTATAAAATACATATAATATAAAATATAATATACATTATCATAAAAATAATAAACATTATTATAACATATAAAACTCATTCCATTTATTAACTTGCCGTCCACTAACCATAAAAATGGCTTAATTGCTATGCAAGGCCACAATTTTTAAAAGCCACAACACTTTGATATCTCAATAAAAAGTATGCAACTTTCACATTCCATGAAATTTCATCCTTTTATCAAATTAACACACACAAACGAACAATTTAACTTACGATAATTTACCACATGCTTAATCACATATTTACGGCATAGAAAATAATATTAAAATATTATTCAGACTCGGATTCATGGTCCCAAAACCACCGTTCTGATTAGGGTCAATTTTGTACAACTATCAAAAGTTTCAAATACTAAATTTAAACAAAAATCCGTAATGGCCATAATTGCATAAAACTTTTCCCATATATAATCAAAACCATAAATAAGCATAAAACCGTGAATCTATCGTGAAGCAGAAGTAGTGGTCACCGTCGAGTCCTCTTTTGCACCAATCCTTCTAATGTTGGGGATTACCTGAATAGATTAAATAGAGAAAAGATGAGTTTTCACAAACTCAATGTGTAATCCCCACAGAAAACATGCACACATCACAATATTAGAAAATAGTCATATATTTACAGTTTGGGTCATAGTCCATTACAGAATCGGTGTGGACCTTAGCCCACTCAGAAACAAAATAAGATACAATTTAGGGCCTCAGCCTATCAGATATAACATGTAGAACAAAACTAAATATCAAAATCCTACCCACCAGCCTCTACAGACCATCTCCAACCAACCTTACACACCATGTGGGGATAAAATCAACCCACCCATCCTTACACACTATGCTGTACCGAAATACGATACATAATCAGATAATTGCAGCTGAGCTACTAGATAACAGGCTCAATAGCCTTTTAGATACTTCCTCCAATATCATTAACCCTCCCCGATGCAATGCAACATACCAAGTATGACATGCAACATGTAAATAACTTATCATAAATTTAGTTCAATACAGATATCATGTTCAGTCAGACACCATATAATCAAATCATGTAAATAGGGGTCTAAGTCATGTTTATCGACCCTACAGTAGGTCCATAGTCGACTTGGGTGACCCGTGCAACCTTACAGATCATTTTAGAAAAATTGGCTCACATGCCCATGTGGCCTACCCGTGTGGGCCCACTCAGCCCAAATTAGCCTTGGCTGTGTGGATCACATGGCCTGGCCCAAAATTCCACATGCCTGTGTGGTTCACCCGTGTGGCCCACACGACCCAATTTGTCGAGCCCATGTCTCGGACACAACCTCACCCAGCCATCACACGACCTTGTCCTTCGTGCACAGCCTGACCTTGTCAATCACACGGTCGTGTGGCGTTGACAGAACCATTTTTCATCTTTTGCCAATTTTTATTTTATGTGTTTTGAGTACATACCTATATCATTTTCGCTATTTTCGCAACCCTGAGATCGCCAACACCTATAATCAGGATCCTTCATCTTTTAGTAACCAAAAACAAGTCTAAATCAATACATCCCCATATCATAAAGTCGGCTTACCAGTACCGAACGAACACAACTCCGAATCAGATCGACGAAAAGAGATTTCCAGCCACACAGCCTCTTCCTAAATAGCAATAGCACACCTCTTAATTACTTAATAAGAGAATAACGAGTTTAGAAAAATGGAACTTACCACCTATCGCACAACACAATTAGCCTTGCAGGAGAAATGAAAAAGGTGTACTAGGAAACAAAGAAGAAGGGAGAAGAGGAAAATAAAAGGGGAATTTTGGTAGCAAGGGGGAAAGAAACTACAGAGAGTGTAGAGAAGGGAAGAAGGAAACATTAGGAAGAAAAGAAAAGAGAGAAAAAAAGAAATTGAGAGGGAGAGGGAGATAGCTGAATTTTGCCCATCCAAACCAACTGACCAGATTCTGATAACTCTCCTATCCACTCTCCTTAAATTTCTCCCTTAACCACTCCACTATCAGCATTTTACTCCCTCACAAACTCTTACACACCTCTGGCAGCAAAAACAATCCCCTTGTACGCACAGGGATTCGAACTCAAGACCTTTATCACCCCAACACACCACTTAACCACCAGACCAGCAGCCTATTCTGATATAATTCTACCAACAACAACTTAAATGCCTACCGACCCCAGTAAGAGTTTTATTCATAAAAATGCCAAAATTTACCCAAGTTGTGACTTGAACTTGGGACCTCACACACACACATCCAGAAAACATAACCACAAAAGCAGATAGACATTGTGTGGCAATTAATTTTAAAAACACATATAGATATATATATTTGTGCTCCAAAATCACATAAGCCGAAACTAGAAAAAATTTGGGGTGTTACAACTTACACTTAAATAGATCTAATTAATACTTTAGTCGGATTATAGTACAAATGATTAAAAGAAGCATTTTGGATAAATGATAATAAAATAATAAGAAAAGAAATAATGAAAAATAAATGAAAAGCAATAAATTAAATAAGAGAATATAAATCAAATATGGGCTTGGGTGATTAGCTCGCATTGGTAATTGTGATCAACTGTCATATCGGGTTTTCTCATTCAATTAGCTAGTCAATTCCCCAACAGGATCTTTCGATATGTCCACTGGAATACTGAGTCAACAAAAACTATTTATCTTCCGACCTCACAGTTCAGACCGATTCAGAGTTAAGGTGTTCAAGGATATGCCATACCAATTTTGGGTTAATTCCCACCTTGATGGCTTCCTAGGGTTTTCATGAAACACCCCACACCCGGCCCACGAGCCTGAACCGGATCTGGTATGTTCCTAAAGTAAACCGATTTCAAAGATTGTTGTTACTTAGAGAAAATTTGTAAAATATTTAGAAAAATGTTGTTGTGGATTGGGCTTAGATTGGAAACCCATTTAATTAATCTTGTAAATCCAATTTTTATTAAGGTGATAAAATATTTTTTTAGGGTTTTTTAAAAAAAAAAACTTAACTTTTAGTCATAATAGTTAGTATCATAACAATTTAAAGTAAAGCGAATAAGAAAAATCCTTTGGGCCTTATGGCCTTATTACATCAAGTAAAACCCAAAACAAATAACAAAGTCCAAATCGAATAAAATCTTCAAATGGAACATGGCCACCTCGAGGTCTACCGTCCCGATCAAATCCTTGTTCATCACCTGAAAATATTTCCCACAACGGGGTGAGTCCACAGACTCAATGTGCACACAATACTAACATTCAACAAATCAGGCATACATGTTCAAACATCAGATCCATATAAAATAAATTATGATGCAACCCAAACCCAAGCCTAATGGTCCATCCACTACACACCACCCGTACTTGCCAGTCACACCGTGGGGACTACTAAGTCAACCCTCCATCCGCTACACACCATCGAAGGTAGTTGCTGCAGTCGACGTCCTCATCTCCCATATAATTTGTGTCATTAGACACCATATTCAAATAATGTAATCGAAGTTACCAAATTCAGATAATGTAACCGGAGTTACCATATTCAAAATATTGTGACCGTAGTCACCATATAACGTTGGTGAGATCGAAGTCAACACCTTCTTCCCTTTCACATAAACCCGAATGCCCCAAAATATACATATCATGCATAACATACTTAATTTCATATTCAGTATACATATATTCACATGTTATAGAATAACATATTTCATAATCCTATCGGAGTAGGAAAGCGTGCACGAGTACTTTTACCACATTTGTGGTATTTAGCCACATTCATATTCTTATGCACATTCACATATTAAAATAATTGCCATATGATAAATTGAAGGTTAGTGTGCGTACACACCTGATTTGCTTAATAGGTTCCTTGAGATCTCGAAAATCCCGATCTAACTTTAGATCCTATATCCGGCCAACCATTAAAATATATTAACAACCTATTTGGCTTAAAAACCAATTCCAAGTAGGATTTGTAAAAAGGCTTACCTTTGATGCCGATTTGGTGTTTATTCAAATCCCGAAAACTTGGTTTTCCTTCACCTGATATTCGGCCAACCTTGATTCTTAACATGGGTTAGTTTTTGGATTTAATAATTAAAGAACTGATCTAGGTAATCACAAAAGCCTTGGCCGAATACTTTTTAAGTGCTTACCTTATGGACTTTAAATCCCGAAACCTTCACCTTCCTCTTTCTTGGAATCGGCTAAATTCTAATTCCCTGAATCGGTTAGTTTTTGATTACGTTGATCTGAATACCTAAGATTTGGCCTTGGCCGAATGTATATACTCACTTACCTTGGATCCTTGATCCCTATATTCAGAAATGTGTAGAAACCTGAGAGACCCCTTGTAGATTCGACCATGAACAAGATTTGGGATTAGTACTTTTACTTTCGGCATTTAGAAAAGAAAAGAAAGGAAATTGAATAGCTTAACCTTACCTTGATGCCTTTAATCGATTGCTTCTTTACTTGGAATCAACAAAGGTTCGGTTCTGATAGTAGAAACAGAGAAGAAATAGAAGAAGAGAGGATGGTTTTTGTTCAAAGAAAATTCGGCAGAGAGGGGGAGAGAGCTATGAGAATTTCGGCACACACTTAGGAAAGATGAGAGAATAGCCTTAATTCTCCCCTTTTAACTGAAATTGCTATGCCAAGAGTCCTTGACTTGGCCACTACTCCCCCACATTTAATTATCACCTTAATTAAATTAAGAGTATTTAATCCATCCTTTATCACCTCATTTATCTTATTAAAAGAAAATCCTTTACTTAACACTTAATTAATCAAATTTTAACCGAAATAAAACTCTTCCCTTTTCTAGAAGTAGGTGCCGTCCACCCCTAGTCTTGGAAGCAAAATAAAACCTTCAATATTTGCTTTCCAAGTGACTCGAACTCAGGCCCTTTTCTCTTACAAATGGCGCCCTTTCCATAAGCCTTAAGTGACACCCTCAGGCCACTTTTCCAAGCCTGTTTGTGTGCCAAATCTCACCAACTTTTTCTTTTAAGGCCCTCTTGCCCTTATTTCCTATTTTTGGACTTTAAAATTTGACATTTCGGCCTTATTTCTAAGTTTCCTAAAATTTTCGATCGGCTCTGTAACTTGCCATTTTTCTTACATGTTCAAGTTTCCAAAATGTTCAGGTTTCTAAAATGTTCAGGTTGCCAAAATGTTCGGGTTTCCAAAATGTTCACTTTCCTAATTTACTTAGGTTTCCAAAATGTTCACTTTCCTAATTTGCTTAGGTTTCCAAAATGGTCATTTTCCTATTTCCAACATAACATTTCCATACATTCTCGGGTTTCCAAAATCATTCCAAATTGATTCCAAAACACATAAAAGATGTCTTTTTGTACAATTAGGCCAAAATGCATAGGCCCTTTTCGGGATGTTACGCTTCTACCCCTTAAAAATAATTTAGTCCTCGAAATTACTTACTATCGTTCATCCGTGCAGTCTAACTCACCACACTATGCTATTGTCACAAGACTCGATCTTTAAGAACTATCATACTTTCTAGGCACATTCTCTAGGTTCACAATCAAGGTTCCATACACTTCATTAGCAATATAAGATCGAACTAATCTTATAGCGAGTAAAGTAATGAAGTATAATCCATAAATAAGAAACTTACTCGTTGTCTCGTCTGGCGTCACTATCCTCATGACAACCGATCGCATAAACTAACCTTGGCTGCCTTGCTTACGAACCTTCAACACCTCCGCTTGGTGCTCCCGACCTTGGCCGAACCATTACCTCATTATTCGAACCTAGACCTCGTTGAAATTTCTTTGTCCTCCCTACCACTGATTAACATTCTAAGTTCTTTGGCTATTTGTCATCGATATTTTTGGACAGTCCTTGAGCATATGGTCCTTGGACCCACACCTAAGACATGCTTCATCTTTCTCTAACACTCACCTAAATGCTTCTTTCCACAATGCTCACAAGGACGACATCGCCTCCCAGTATCAACTTGTCGATCCTTGACCCATCGGTTCTAGGCCTCTTATTCCCGATGATCCGGACAATCCAAAACCTCTTTTCGGTCTATTTGATCGGTGTTCGCTTGATAGAATCCTTAATTCCCTCGGCCACTTTAGCCTTATCCACTAAAGCAGAAAACTCCCGCTCCTGATGCGGTGCTATTAACAGTCTCAGATCGTCCCTCAGTCCGTCCTCAAAACGGACACAGCGTTCATGCTCAGTTGCCACTACCCCTCGAGCATAGCGGCTCAACCTCAGGAATTCTGCCTCATATTCTGCGACAGACTTACTCCCTTGCACCAACCCTAGAAAAGCCTTCCTTTGTTCATTTGTATACCTAGTTCCCACATACTTCTTCTGAAATGCCTCTTTAACATACTCCCAGGTCAAATTTTCAGCCGTGGTACCATCACGAACAGTTAACCACCACTGATACGCTTCATCGCGTAACAACGCCACCATCCCTTTCAACTTTTCCTCTGGAGTCAGATCGAGCTCATCCATGATACGCTCCGTTGCTTTCAACCAGTACTCAGCTATACTGGGTGCCACATTAGATACTCCTTGGAACATTTTCGTCCCATTAGCTCGGAGCCGTTCAGGTACAGACTTTCGATTTCCTAAATTTCCTCCTGCACCTGCCACCAATTCCAAAACTCGCAAGACCGCTGCGTGACCTGATCTTCCCGTCTAAGCTGCTTGCTCAACATTAACAGCTGGGGGTGGTGGTGGCGGTGGCGGTGGCATTTCATTGTCGGACCCTTGACCCGATCTAACGGGTTTCGACACGGTCATCCTTCCTCTACCTCGACCACGACGACCACGTCCTCTAGAGCTCATTTTCTAACGTCGAGATCTGATTAAGAAATTTTATGAATTAGTCATTGTTCCACTTATTTACCAGCGAAGGAGTTTTATGAGAAAGAATTTAAGGGTGGTTCTTTCGTATACATACAAACACACAATCTTTTCCATTCATTCATCCATCCATCAAACAAGTATGAACTTTCGTTCATTCAGAGAAACGCTGTAGTTTTTGTTGTTGTTGTTTTCCACTACCCAGGGGTATTTTCATAATTTTGTCCTACAGGGGCATTTTCGTAATAATTTTTCAGAAAAGAACATTTCTTGGTGTTTTTGTCAAAAAAGTATTTTGAAAATTTTGAAGTCTAGGGGTAATTTGGAAAGAATTTTGGAATCCGGGGTTATTTCGGTAATTTTTGACCTCGGGGTATTTTGGTAATTTTTCACAAATCATGGTAAATTTGTAAAATTTAATAAATCGAGGTATTTCAAATGTTATAAAACTCTGAGGGCTCTTTTCAAAAATTGTTCCTTCAAAAATGGGAATGTTGCAAAAATTTTGAAATTCAGGGTCATTTTGGTAATTTTGTAAGTTAGGGGCAATTTGTAATTTTTCTAAAATCAAGGTATTTTGATATTTTACAAATTAGGGTTTTTGAATGTTTATAAAATAATGAAATTTTTGGGAAAGCTGTTGAGTAGTTGAACATTTTATAAACCAAGGGCATTTTGATAATTTCACCCCAAGGGCATTTTTGTAATTTTCGCAAATCGGGAGTTTTTCGAAAATGTTGTAAAATAATTTTCTCGATTTAAAAGAAAGTTTTAAAAGTTTGAAAAAAAAACTAGGGTTTGTTGTTTTGTTCTCTTTTTTTTAAAAACATGGCTAGTTCCTTTCGGGTTTTAGTCGTTATGTTTAGCCTATGACCGAGCCCTCTTGGTCGGGGTGAACCAAAGCTACGCACAGGCGGGATTCGTGTGAGAGGAGGTAAGTCACGGATTGCTTAAATACCAAGTTCCCACGAAACCATTCCTAGACATGCGCATGAGGTTGCCACACCACTGAGCCCTCTGAGTTATGGTGACCCGAAGCTACGCACCAGGTAGGATTCCTGCGAAGAGGAGGTGAGTCACTAGGACTGCTTAAATACCAAGCTCTTCCGGATCCAATCCTAGACATGCGTACAAGGGTTATCACACCACTAGCTCAGTGACTTAGCCATAGGTTTGTTCAGTGCATTAAGTCTTATGTGTTTGTGTTTGAGTAGTCTAATCCTAGGGTTCAAGTTCCTATCATTCTATTCTATGTTCCATGCCTTTTCTACCCTTATATAAATCATGAATCACACATAGAGTTAGGGGTACTTACGATGGATCATGCAGTCGGAGACTTAGGGGCCATGCAGAAACTCCTTATTTTCAAAGAAAATCATTTGGCTCGCTTTGAAAACGTTTTGGGCCTTAGCCCACAAGTAGAGAGTTTAAAGCTGGGCTCGATACCAAATTGAAACACCCCACACCGACCCATGAGCCTGAATCGGATCTGGTATGTTCCTAAAGTAAACCAGTTTCAAAGATTGTTGTTACTTAAAGAAAATTTGTAAAATATTTAGAAAAATGTTGTTGTGGATTGGGCTTAGATTGGAAACCCATTTAATTAATCTTGTAAATCTAATTTTTATTAAGGTGATAAAATATTTTTTAGGGTTTTAAAAAAAAAATTAACTTTTAGTCATAATAGTTCGTATCATAAAAATTTAAAGTAAAGCAGAATTAGAAAAATCCACTGGCCCTTATGGCCTTATTACATCAAGTAAAAACCCAAAACAAATAACAAAGTCCAAATCGAATAAAATCTTCAAATGGAACATGGCCACCTCGAGGTCTACCGTCCCGGTCCGTCACTGTTCATCACCTAAAAATATTTCCCACAACGGGGTGAGTCCACAGACTCAATGTGCACACAATACTAACATTCAACATATCAGGCATACATGTTCAAACATTAGATCCATATAAAATAAATTATGATGCAACCCAAACCCGAGCCTAATGGTCCATCCGCTACACACCACCGTGCACCGCGGTCACACCGTGGGACTACTAAGTCAACCCTCCATCCGCTACACACCATCAAGGCGATCATTGCTGCAATGACGTGCTCATTGCCTATATAATTTGTGTCATTAGACAACATATTCAAATAGTGTAACCGGTTACCAAATTCAGATAATGTAACCGGAGTTACCATATTCAAAATATTGTGACCGTAGTCACCATATAACGTTGGTGAGACCGAAGTCAACACCTTCTTCCCCTTTCACATAAACCCGAATGCCCCAAAAATATACATATCATGCATAACATACTTAATTTCATATTCGTATACATATATTCACATGTTATAAAATAACATATTTCATAATCCTATCGGAAGTAGGAAACGTACCTGAGTACTTTTACCACATTTGTGGTATTTAGCCACATTCATATTCTTATGCACATTCACATATTAAAATAATTACCATATGATAAATCGAAGGTTAGTGTGCGTACACACCTGATTTGCTTAATAGGTTCCTTGAGATCTCGAAAATCCCGATCTAACTTTAGATCCTATATTCGGCCAACCATTAAAATATATTAACAACCTATTTGGCTTAAAAACCAATTCCAAGTAGGATTTGTAAAAAGGCTTACCTTTGATGCCGATTTGGTGTTTATTCAAATCCCGAAAACTTGGTTTTCCTTCACCTGATATTCGGCCAACCTTGATTCTTAACATGGGTTAGTTTTTGGCTTTAATAATTAAAGAATCGATCTAGGTAATCACAAAAGCCTTGGTGAATACTTTTTAAGTGCTTACCTTATGGACTTTAAATCCGAAACCTTCACCTTCCTCTTCCTTGAATCGCTAAATTCTAATTCCACAATTGGTTAGTTTTTGATTACGTTGATCGAATACCTAAGATTTGGCCTTGGCGAATGTATATACTCACTTACCTTGGATCCTTGATCCTATATTGAAATGTAGAAACACGAGAGACCCTTGTAGATTCGACCATGAACAAGATTTGGGATTAGTACTTTTACTTTCGGCATTTAGAAAAGAAAAGAAAGGAAATTGAATAGCTTAACCTTACCTTGATGCCTTTAATCGATTGCTTCTTTACTTGGAATCAAAAAAGGTTCGGTTCTGATGGTAGAAACAGAGAAGAAATAGAAGAAGAGAGGATGGTTTTGTTCAAAGAAAATTCGAGAGAGGGAGAGAGCTATGAGAATTTGGCACACACTTAGGAAAGATGAGAGAATAGCCTTAATTCTCCTCTTTAACTGAAATTGCTATGCCAAGAGTCCTTGACTTGGCCACTACTCCCCACAAGTGATAATATTATCATTTAATTATCACCTTACTTAAATTAAGAGTATTTAATCCATCCTTTATCACCTCATTTATCTTATTAAAAGAAAATCCTTTACTTAACACTTAATTAATCAAATTTTAACGAAATAAAACTCTTCCCTTTTCTAGAAGTAGGTGCCGTCCACCCCTAGTCTGGGAAGCAAAATAAAACCTTCAATATTTGCTTTCCAAGTGACTCGAACTCAGGCCCTTTTCTCTTACACATGGCGCCCTTTCCATAAGCCTTAAGTGACACCCTCAGGCCACTTTTCCAAGCCTGTTTGTGTGTCAAATCTCACCAACTTTTTCTTTTAAGGCCCTCTTGCCCTTATTTCCTATTTTGGACTTTAAAATTTGACATTTCGGCCTTATTTCTAAGTTTCCTAAAATTTTCGATCGGCTCTGTAACTTGCCATTTTTCTTACATGTTCAAGTTTCCAAAATGTTCAGGTTTCCAAAATGTTCAGGTTTCCAAAATGTTCGGGTTTCCAAAATGTTCACTTTCCTAATTTACTTAGGTTTCTAAAATGTTCACTTTCCTAATTTGCTTAGGTTTCCAAAATGGTCATTTTCCTATTTCCAACATAACATTTCCATACATTCTCGTGTTTCCAAAATCATTCCAAATTTATTCCAAAACACATAAAAGATGTCTTTTTGTACAATTAGGCCAAAATGCATAGGCCCTTTTCAGGATGTTACATTTCATGCCTAGGGTTTAGGTTCTTCCTTTCCTGAACAACCTGATCCATTGAGAAATCCCTACAAAATAGTTAATTATTCATACCTCCACTCGCTAATCCCCCACAAGAGGATTAGTTCCTCATGAATCTAGTAAACCGTATAAACTTGAATGAAAGAATGAACATGAAGAATAATTTCAAGAGTAATAGTTTAGAAGAAGCCTGATTGTATTGACTTTAAATGCAAAATCCTCACAGAGTTTGAGAATAATTTAGGAATCTGATTTCTTCCCGAAAGAAAATAAAAAGAATGTAAATAAAGTCTAAACCTTAAAAGAAAAGAAAATCTAAGAAAATTATACAAAGGAAAAATATGTCCATAACATGTGTTAGCTGAGCCTATTTATAGACTTAGGATGGTCATTGTCCTTAACCTTTGGTTAGCTAACTTCTCGAGTTTAAATTTGGATTATTTAAACCTAAATGCCCCGAGCTCGTATTAATTTCTCGTATAGAGGCGATTTTACGACACACCAGGTCCTGTTTCAAGACATCGAGGGCAGTATGCTCAGCTTCAGGGTGTCTTCAGGGGTATGTCGTGACATCCTCAGGCTATGTCGCGGCATTAAAGGTAGTCTTGGGCTTCTTCAGTTCTGCTCCCTATGTTGTGACATCTAATGCTCTTTGTTGCAACCTAGCGATCAGTATTGAGTTAATATGCCTTCTAATGGTTCTTTCACACTCACAAAACATATTAGCTCACCCTTAGGTCTCATTCGGTCCCTAAGGTCAATAAAAGACTCAAATAATACATTTTATTACACTTTAACTAAACTTGCTGAAATGTAATTAAAATATAACTAAAATGCTTATGTTCAAGCTCCCAAAGTTCGAAAACTAATTTAATTTACTACACCAAATTACGATAGATCATGTCATGACACAGCCATAGGGTGTCGCAACATAGCCCTAAAGACATGCCCAAGCCAATAGACTGCTAATTTTGTCGTGACATAGGCTAGAGGGTGTCGCGACATCAACATGATGATCCTAATTAATAAGTCAAGGGAGTTTCCATCTGCACAACAAACTTTAATGAAGATTAGTCAGCTAAATTAGGTCAAGGACCAATGACCAACCCAATGCCTATAAATAGGATTGCTTTGCATAGTTTATGGTCAATTTTTTACTAAGTTTAATTTTTTGTTTTCTATTTAGTTTTATTTTTACTTATAATTTAGGTTTTTTTCAGTTGTAAGCGTAGTTTAGTTTTTATTTCATTTTTGGTGGAATTCAGATTATGGATCCACTAAACTATTCGATGGATTACCGTTCGTGCTATTATTAATATATCAAGATTCTTTCCATCTCATCTCTTTTCTTGATTTGTTTTTAATCTTTATATTTTTAATTGAGTTCATGATATGTGTCAGATCCATAGGGAACTAATCCGCTAATAGGGGATTAACTAGTGGATGTGGGATTAATTACCTTCTATGTAGGGTTTCTTAGTGGATCAACTTGTTTGGATAGGAAGAATTTAAAATCCTAGGCTTGATGACCCTAAGAAGTCATATAGGTAAGAATGAACCCAAAATTGGTATTGCCTATCCGTGAAAACCTTACCCCAATCCTGTTTGGAATCTGAGGTTGAGAGATAAGTAGTTCTTACCAACTCATTAGGTTAGTGGAAGGCTATGAAACCATGCTAGGTTAATGAGTAGTTGATTGGAAAGAACCCAAAATATGAGTTAATTATGAACACTGAAGTGAGTTAGTCTTCTGTTGTTTAGATCTTATTAAATCTATATTTTTTTCCTGATTGTTTTTATGTTCTTTAATTAGTTTAATAAAATTGTTTCTATCACTACCTTAGCATTCATCGTAATATAGTTTAATTAAAATACTAACTACACCCATTGACGTAGAAATTAGGATTAGTTTAGCCTCGCCTCCCTTGGGTAATATCCTCGGAGTATTTTCATACTTTATTGTATAACTATATTACAACCTGACACGTATACTTGTGAAGATCGCCTAACGCTTATATTTGATCGCAATATTCACACTCTAGATGTTAGTATGTTCGAAGGTAGTCAGAGGGCGGTTCATCTTCGCAAAGCTCTGATTTGTTTTCTTTTAGGTTTTAGATTTATTCTTGCTATTTTTAAAGTTTGTTTATGTAACCCCTAACCCGTATCCGTCGTCAGAACAGGGTTTTAGAGCATTACCAAAACTTTCAGAACATTTTACAAATAATTTATGTAAATTACTATTCATAAACCGATATCATTCAAAATGTCCCTTAATTGGACCCTCGATTCCCAATAGAGCATTATAATCAAGTCGAGACTTAATCAAGAACTCTAAGAATTTTTCGTGAAATTTCAAAAATTTTCCAAGGTACATGTAACACCCCAAACCCGGACCAAACAGTACTACCGGATCTGGTATGTCACTAAGAAAATTTTTGTAAAACTAATCGTGTCGACAGAAAGCCCAAATGAGAATTTTGTAAAATGTGCCTTAATAATCAAAAGCCCAAAACTTAATTACATGTCTTAGTTTTAAAATAAATAAAAATAAATAATAAAGACCCATAATAAAACTAAAATGTAAACTAATGGCCCATGGCCTTATTACAACGTAGTTCAAATCCATAACATAAAATACTTTAAAAAAACTAATATGGGGAACTTTTCACCGGATCCACATTCTTTTGCATGGCCACCTTGCGCTCCACTCGCCCGGTCCGTTGCACTAATTGTCACCTGAAAGGTTAGATTAATTTGGGTGAGTCGCGAGACTCAGTGTGCAACCCTCATGCACCACTAGATTTGGGCCTCATAGAACATAACAACAATTTCATTTACATGGATAACAAGTAATATGCAAAGCCCAACCCAATTGCCTAGGTTTCCATCCGCTACACGCCCCCGTACCAACCAACACACCATTGGGAATTTCTACAATCAACCCACACCGCTACACGCCAAGATGGTAGACATGCTACCTATCAACATTTATTGGCCGAAGCCCTTATAACAGATCACGGCATTAGCTACTACAGTAAATCACGGTAAAAATTGCTACATATACATATACATATACTTCCTCCTTTCATCACCCAACCCATGCAAACATGTACAATAATTTAAAAACATGTACAACAATTTACTTATAACATATAATCAAATTATTTACTAACCTGAGGGTCCGCTGTTTAAATTCGAGATTTTGGCTTTTAACATATACAACTTATGAACATATATATAATTAATCAGAGCTAGTCGGGGGGGAAGTATTACACACCTGATATCGCGAAATCCAATATTCTTAGTCGATGTCCTTAATATCCGAATCTATTATCCTCAATCTATAACTTTGCTTAAAAGTTTAAAATCGTGAAAATATGCCCTCTCCTATATTCGGCCATGGTTAGTATTCTACCCGATTTTGTATATATAAATAAACAAATCCTCTTACCTTGAAATCCCGAAAGTAACACGATTTTATAACTTAGAGATCTATGCGATTGGCCTCCTTCAAATCCTGGAATGCCGAAAAGAAGTGTGAAATAAGAGATTAGTTTCTAATAGCCATTCAGCTAAGGACTTTGAAAAGCCGAAAGAACATTGAGATCCCAAAATCAACACTTACCTATTGTTTCTTTTAGATTCTAGCACAAGCAGACTCCATTAAAGAGGATTCGACAACCACAGGAGATGAGATCTAGTGATTTTGGCTTTTATGAAAATCCCGAAAAAGATGAACTGATGCATTTTTGGCTTTTAGAAAAACTGAGTGAAGTGTTTTGGCTTAGAAGGAAAGTTAAAAGAAAGTGGAGAGAAAGAATACTTAGGGGTTTCGGCTTTCAGAAGAAATCAAAAGAAAAGATATTACTAAGAAGAACTGAGAATTTCGACACATAAGATGAGAGAAGAGAATGGGGTTCAAAATGCCAGAATTGAAGAGGTACCCCCTATTTATAGGGAATTTCGTCACCACCTCCAAGAGATGGAATTTCGGCCAACTCTATACTCAGAAGATAACTCCTATCTTTTCTCCACTATCCTTCTGTCCCTTATCCCTATCAAAACACTCATCCATAAGAGGCCACATTTGCACCAACTCTCCATTTATTTTATCAGCTTGTTATCCTCATTAATTAAATAAAAATAATTGAAACACCCCAAACTCGGCCCACGAGCCTTGACCAGATCTAGTATGTCTCTCGTCCTAATCCGGTTCAAAATTCTTTTGTGACTTTGGAAAAACGATGTGTTTGAAAGAAAGATTGTTTTTGGGTTGGACTCGAGTTGGAAACAAGTTAATTTTATACTTGAAATCCCTTGATTTTAGGTGACAAAACATTTAGAGTTTAGTTTAAGATAAATTTACTTAGTCTTAAAAAAAATATTTTGTAGCATGATAAATGGAAGTAAAATAATTCAACTAAGGCCTTATTACATCAAATAATTCCCAAAAAAATAAATTCAAAGTATTTAAAATAAAAAGAGTCCAAAAAAAAAGAAAAATCTGAACTTCACATGGCCTCTACTATGCTCCTGCCGACCCGGCCCATCACTGATCGTCACCTGAAAGAAAATGTTCCCACAACGGGGTGAGTCAAACAGACTCAATGTGTACACAAACACTAAGTCCAAATAGATTCAAGCATATCAAGTCACATACATTCATATCAAAATATACAATTAATGATGCATTCCCAAGCCCAAGCCTAGTTGCCAACCGCTACACATCACCCTTACCAACCTGCACACCGTGGGGACTACTAAGTCAACCCTCCATCCGCTACACACCATCGAAGGCAGTCGTTGCAGTCAACGTGCTCATCGCACTTATATATTTCGTGGCATAGCCACCAGATAATATTTTGTGTCATGAGACACCACATTCAGATAATGTGACCAAAGTCACCACATTCAAATAATGTGACCGAAGTCACCACATTCTTATATCGTGACATGAGTCACCACATTCACTTCCCCTTTTCATATTATCCCATATGCCCCCATATATCATACACATTATGCAATATCATGCCTTAATTCACATTCTTATCATATTCACATTCATGGCATAACAAACCATATCATACTCATAGTAGGAGTGGGAAAACGTACCTTAGTACTTTGTCCCATTGTATGGTACCTTAGCCATATTCACATTCTTATAAACATGCTCATATTAAATATTGCCATAAATCTTATTAAAAGATAGTGTGGGGTACACACCTGATACACTTAGCGGTTTACTTAAATCTCGAAAACCAAATCTATTGATTTAGATCTCAATTCCTTGCTGCCGATTTGTTTCTCAAATAAATTCTGAAACTTTATGATGCTTATTTATTGAAATTGGCTATACCCTTAACCATTGAACTAGTTAGTTTCGGCTTTTTAAACAAATAAGAAATAGATCTAGATACCAAACTAGGCCTTGGCCGAATGTGTAAGTACACTTACCTTACGATTCTCAAATCTCGAAAACACCACTTGACTTAAATCCTTGAAATCCCAAAGATCTTCCTCCTAGAAATTGATAATAGGCCAAAACTCCCGAATCACCCTTCATAGTTTTGGCCATAAAATAATGTGAGGGATTAGTTCCTAAATTTCGACAGGCCTAAAAGAAATAGAATGGAAATCAAACTTCATCTTACCTTAGTAACCAAGTTGACAGCACCTTTGCTTAACTCCTCAAAGGAATTTCGACTAAGGCTAGAAGGGACTTATTTTTGGCTTTTGGAAAATTATGAAAAGAAGAGAATAAGTTGATCACTTTTGGCAATGGAGATGGTTAAAGTTTCGGCTATCACAAGGGTATTTCGGCTTTGAAAAAATAAAAGGAGAAGAGGAGATGCACTAGAGAATTCGACAAAGGTGAGAGAAGAAAGAAAGAAAGATGAATGGCCTTATTTTCCCCTTTCAGCCGAAATTACTACCCCCAAGAGTCCCCTATTCGGCCAACTCCCCCTTTCCTCATCAAATCCCTTGTTTTTCTCCTTATCTATTTATTTAAAAAAATACAATTAATCCATCATTTATCCCCTTATCTAGCCGAATTTTAAAAAAGGATTAAACTCCTCCCTTTAGTGCCTTAATGCCGTCCAACACTATCTACCTTGTAGCAAAAGTAAAACTTTTATTTGCTTCCCTTGTGACTCGATCCTAGGTCCTTCCTCATAGCCCATGGTGTCATTTCCAGAGGCCCTAAGTGGCGCCTCCAAGCCAGTTTTCCAAGCCCGTTTGTGTGCCATATTTTGCCTATATTTTCTCTTAAGGCCTTATCAACCTAGCTTCCTCTTAAAACTTAAAACTTAATATTTTTTAAAGTACTTTCCTATTATTCTTAAGTTCACAAACATTCATAAATACACATTCAAACTCACAATGACATGCTATTTCACACATTTTAACAATAATGCATAAGCCCAATTTTAGGATATTACAGTTCTACCCCCTTAAAATAATTTCATCCTTGAAATTACCTGGCTAGAATAAGTGGGGGTATTGTTGTCGCATTGCTTCTTCTGGCTCCCAAGAAGCTTCTTTTGATCCATGGTTATGCCACAACACTTTGACCAAAGGAACTGATTTCCTTCGCAACACTTTCATATCCCGTTCCAAGATCTAAATCGGCTCCTCCTCATAAGACAAATCCGGCCTTAGCTCCACCTCTTCAACCGGGACTACATGAGATGGATCCGATCGGTAACGGCGTAGCATGGACACATGGAATACATCGTGCATCTGCTTCAACTCGAGTGGCAATTCCAACTGATAAGCCACTGGTCCAACTCGCTTCAACACTCGATAGGGTCCTATAAACCTTGGGCTTAGCTTCCCTTTCCTACCAAATCTCATCACATTCTTCCAAGGCGAAACCTTAAGGAATACTTGGTCTCCCACATCAAATTCTATTTCCTTTCGTTTGAGATCTACATATGACTTCTGCCTATCCGATGCTTCCTTCAACCGTGCACGAATTATCACAACCTTCTCTTCATATTCTGCCATAATCTCTGGACCCAAAACTCGACGTTCTCCTAACTCTGTCCAACACGTAAGAGTTCGACACTTCCGACCATACAACGCTTCATATGGTGCCATCCGAATACTGGCCTGATAGTTGTTGTTGTAGGCAAATTCCGCTAGAGGCAAATATTCCTCCCAACTTCCTCTAAAATCCATCACACTGCCCCTCAACATATCCTCCAACACTTGATTACTCGTTCAAACTGCCCATCCGACTGTGGATGAAAAGCGTAGTAAAATCCAACTTAGTGCCTAAAGCCTGATGTAATGCTTTCCAAAACCGAGAAGTAAACATTAGGTCCCTATCGAGATAATCGACACCGCACTCCATGCAACCTTACGACTTCGCCACATACAACTTTGCCAACTTCGCAAAGAATAATCGACTCACAGGAATAAAGTCGCAGACTTGGTCAAGCAGGCCACTATTACCCATACCGAGTCCTTCTTAGTAGGCGTAAGGGAAGCCCACTAACAAAGTCCATGGTAATTCTCTCCCATTTCCTTTGTGGAATCTGTTTGGTGAAGCAACCTCGATGAACTTGGTGTTCACCTTAACTTCGACACGTCAAACACTTGTCGACAAATTTCAGAACTTCCTTTTTCGCACTGTGCCACCAAAACTGTTCTCTTAAGTCTTTGTACAACTTAGTGCCTCCAGGATGCATAGCATAAGGGCTACTATGCGATTCCTGAAGAATCCTTCACCTAAGTTCCTTATCCTTAGGCATACAAACTTTGCTCTTGAAACACAACACTCTTTCGCCATTAATGCCATAATCTTCCAACTCTCCATTTCAGACTTGTCAGTAGCTTAGCACTTAGGTCCTTTTCAGCCAACTGTCCCTCTTTCACTTCATTCAACCACGTCGGCTTGACTTGCAACTCTGCCAACAGGCTTCCATCATCATACAAACTCAAATGTGTGAACATTGCCCTCAGATCCGACACAACTTTCTAGCTTAGGGCATCCGCCACTACATTTGCTTTGCCCGGGTGATACTCTATAGAACAGTCGTAATCCTTCAGTAATTCCACCCACCTTCACTGCCTCAGATTCAACTCCTTCTGAGTCAATAGATACTTGAGACTCTTGTGGTCTGTGTAGATCATCGACTTTTCGCCATAAAGATAGTGCTTCCATACCTTAAAAGCGAAGACCACTGCTGCTAATTCCAAGTCATGCGTCGGGTAGTTCACCTCATGTGGCCTCAACTGTTGGGATGCATATGCGACTACCTTCCCGTCTTGCATCAATACACAACCCAAACCTGTATGGAAAGCGTCACAATACACCGTAAAATCCTTTCCTACCTTAGGCTGAATCAACACTGGAGCTTTCGTCAATACCCTCTTAAGTTTTTCAAAACTCTCTTGTTGTTTATCCGTCCATACAAAGGGTACTTCCTTCCTCAACAACTTTGTCAAAGGCGCTGCTATTGACGAGAACCCTTCTACAAACCTTCTATAATAGCCTGCCAATCCTAAGAAACTACGAATCTCCGCCACCGACTTAGGTGGTTTCCAATCCAACACTGCTTCAATCTTTCTAGGATCCACCCTTATTCCTTCAGCAGACACCACGTGCCCTAAGAATGCAACCTCCTTAAGCCAAAATTTACACTTGCTGAATTTGGCATAGAGCTTCTTCTCCCTTAACACTTACAACACAATCTGGAGATGCTCATCATGCTTCTCCTCAATCTTGGAGTATACGAGGATGTCGTCGATGAACACAACGATGAACCGATCCAAGTAAGGTTAAAAAACCCGGTTCATCATATCCATGAACGCGGCTGGGGCATTTGTCAAACCGAACGGCATTACCATGAATTCAAAATGCCCATACCTTTTTCGGAAAGCCGTCTTATGGATATCTACCTCCTTCACCTTCAACTGATGATATCCTAACCTTAAATCGATCTTTGAGAAAACTGCGGCCCTCTTAAGCTGATCGAACAAATCATCAATCCTTGGCAAAGGATACTTGTTCTTGATGGCCAGCTTATTCAACTAACAATAGCCTATGCACATACGTATAGTTCTGTCCTTTTTCCTCACAAACAAGACCGGTGCTCCCCATGGAGACGCACTGGGTCGGATGAACCCACGGTCTAGCAATTCTTGGATTTGGGCCTTGAGCTCAGCCAACTCCTTTGGTGCCATTCTGTATGGGGAAATGGACACAGGAGCTGTACCCGGCAACAAGTCAATTTCGAACTCAACCTCCCTGTCTGGGGGTATTAGAGGTAATTCCTCTAGGAAAACATCCGCAAAATCCTTTACAGCTCTTACTCCACTAACTCCCCCTTCTTTTCCATCCAATGCACTAATAAAGGTCAAAAATGCCTTGCACCCTTTACGAACCATCTTTTCAATTTTTAGCTTGAAACTACATTAGACAAGTAGTTTCTTTTTTCTCCTATCATAATGACCACCTCATCCTCCGGTCCTTAACTCCATGCTTAGTCAGACATCCAACACAGCCGATGGTCCACTAGCCACCCATTCCAAGTATGAGATCGAATTCTCAAGGGAAGTTCCATCAAGTCGTGAAAAATACTACGCTCAATTTCTAAAGGTACACTCGAAGATCTTATTTACCACTCTGAGCTTTTACCTAGTGGGCTTACTACGATCATCTCTTTATCCGAAAGTTCGGAGGCTATGTCTAGAGTTTCAACTACTCTACATGCAATATAAGAATGGGTCGAGCCCACATCAATCAAAGCATAATAAGGCTTTCCAAATATAAGAAACGTACCGGTTATGACGTCCAGTGCGTCTCCCTCTTCCCTACGGTGAATCGCATACACCAAGCCCGACTGTCTTGCCTCTGTATTAGTAACACCTCGACCGGTGTTCCACGTCCTCTACCAGCACCATTTCTTCTGTTATTCGGACCACCCTGCTGATGCTGCTGTCCACCTCTACTAGTCTGATTAACATTCTGAGCTATTGGTCGATTCCCATCTGGTCTCACCCGGCAGTCCTTAATCATATGGTCCTTTGACCCACATTTGAAACATCCACCTGTCTTCTTCCAGTATTTGCCTAAATGTTTCTTCCCACACTGCTTACAAGTACGATATTGCCCTCCAATACTAGTTTGCTGACCTCGCGGCCCATCAACTCTAGGCCTTTTCTGAGCATTCCCAGATGATCCAGACGACCTAAAACCTCTCTTATTTCTATTTCGATAAGAGTTCTGCCTTGTAGAGTCCTTAATTCCCTCGGCTACCTTAGCCTTTTCTACTAATGCGGTAAACTCTCGCTCTTAGTGTGGGGCTATCAACAACCTCAGGTCATCCCTTAGTTCATCCTCAAACCGGACACATCGCTCATGCTCTGTTGCCACCACTCCTCGAGCATACTGGCACGACCTTAGAAATTTAACCTTCTACTCGCACATGGACTTATTCCTTGAACCGGCCCTTAAATGCCTTCCTCTCGCTCATCAAGATATCCGTTCCCACATACTTCTTCCGATACATCGCCTTAACATACTCCTGTGTTAGATCCTCAGCGGTGGCACCATCCCAAATCGTTAACCACCATTGATACACTTCATCGCGTAGCGATGCCACCATTCCTTCAACTTCTCCTCGGGGATCGATTGAGCTCATCCATAATGCGCTCGGTTGCCTCCAACCAATATTCAATTTGTCTGGTGCTACACCAGATACTCCACGAAACACTTCAGCTCCGTTGGCTCGGAGTCGCTCGGGTACAAATTTTTGAGCTCTCATATTCCCTCCAACACTAGCCACCATTTCAAGAACTAGCAAGACCTGACTGCGCTCTACAAGATCCTCTCCCATCTGATCTTGCTACTCAACACCAACAGCTGGTGGTGGTGGTGGGGGTGGTACCTCATTCTCAGATCCTTGACCCGATCTAATGGGTTTCGACACGGTCATTCTACCTCGACCGCGTCCTCGTACATTGCAACCACGTCCCCTAGAGCTCATTTTTACGATCACACTTTAATCTGGTTTAAGAAATTTTATGAATTAGCCTTTATTCCACTGATTGTCCACAAAGAAGTTTTATGGCAGGAAGTTTAATAGGGGTTCTTTCGATCATTCAAAGTTTCAAGTCTTCTATCCTAATTCAAAGAAAACACATCCATTTCTTAGTATCTCCCACTCTTCGAACATTTTTTTGTCCGTTCCTATCCCAGGGGTATTTTCATAATTTATCCTACAGGGGTATTTTTGTAATTTGTCAAAATAAGGTTCCTTGGTGATTTTGTCAATAAGGGTATTCTGGTAATTTTGCATTCGG
This sequence comes from Gossypium rotundifolium, assembly GCA_025506655.1. NCBI lineage: Eukaryota > Viridiplantae > Streptophyta > Magnoliopsida > Malvales > Malvaceae > Gossypium > Gossypium rotundifolium. The sequence continues at coordinate 169,145,249 of CP106727.1, forward strand.
GGTATTTTGGAAATTTTGAAATTTGAGGGTATTTTGGTAATTAACCCGGGTAAATTTGTAAATCTTAATAAATTAAGGGTATTTTAGAATTTACAAAACTTGGGGGTTGTTTTTGAGAATTTGTTTTCCAAATCAGTGTTGTTGCAGAAAATTTTTTTGAAGATCGGGGGTCATTCTGGTAATTTTGTAACTCGGGGGTATTTTGGTAATTTGCAGGTTAGGGGTAATTTTGTAATTTTTCTAAAATCATGGTATTTTGATATTTTGTAAATTTAGGGTTTTTGAACAAAGTAATGAAATTTTAATAAGAACTGTGGGTAATATGAGTATTTTATAAACCAAGGGCATTTTGGTAATCTTACCACTAGGGGTATTTTTGTAATTTTTTCTAAAAAAAATGTCAAAAAAATTTTATAGAATAGCTTTTACAAATCAAAAGGGTAATTTAGTAATTTTAGAACTAGGGTTTCCATAAAAATACGGCTAGTCCCTTTCGGGTTTTAGTGAGGGATTTAGCCCGTGAATAAGTCCTCTTGGTTAGGGTGAACCGAAGCTACACACCAGGTAGGATTCGAGTGGAGAAGAGGTGAGTCACGTGGATTGCTTAAATACCAAGCTCCCACCGAATACCAATCCTAGACATGTGCACAATGATTGCCACACCCTAACTCGGCGACTTAACCACAGGTTTGTTTAGTTAGGCATTTAAGTTTTATGTATTTTTGTTGGGGTAACCTAGTCCTAGGGTTCAAGTACTTATCATGCTAATCTACGTTCCCTTTCTACCTTTCTACAACTCATATCATAAATCACACAAGAGATAGGGGTACTTACCTGGTGGACTTCGGGTTGGAGACTTAGTGTGCCATGCCAGAAAAACCTGCTTAATTCACAAAATTCCTTTTGGGCTTAGCTTTGAAACGTTTTGGGCCTTAAACCCAAGGCCTAGAGTTTAAAAATGGGCTCTGATACCAAGTTGAAACACCCCAAACTCGGCCCACGAGCCTTGACCGGATCTGGTATGTCTCTCGTCCTAATCCGGTTCAAAATTCTTTTGTGACTTTGGAAAAACGATGTGTTTTGAAAGAAAGATTGTTTTTGGGTTGGGCTCGAGTTGGAAACAAGTTAATTTTATACTTGAAATCCTTGTATTTTAGGTGACAAAACATTTAGAGTTTAGTTTAAGATAAATTTACTTAGTCTTTAAAAAAAATATTTTGTAGCATGATAAATGGATGTAAAATAATTCAACTAAGGCCTTATTACATCAAATAATTCCCAAAAAAATAAATTCAAAGTATTTAAAATAAAAAGAGTCTAAAACAAAGAAAAATCTAAACTTCACATGGCCTCCACTAAGCTCCTGCCGACCCGGCCCATCACTGATCGTCACCTGAGAGAAAATGTTCCCACAACGGGGTGAGTCAAACAGACTCAATATGTACACAAACACTAAGTCCAAATAGATTCAGGCATATCAAGTCACATACATTCATATCAAAATATAAAATTAATGATGCATTCCCAAGCCCAAGCCTAGTTACCAACCGCTACACATCACTCGTACCAACCTGCACACCGTGGGGACTACTAAGTCAACCCTCCATCCGCTACACACCATCGAAGGCAGTCGCTGCAGTCGACGTGCTCATCGCCCTTATATATTTCGTGGCATAGCCACCAGATAATATTTTGTGTCATGAGACACCACATTCAGATAATGTAACCGAAGTCACCATATTCAGATAATGTGACCAAAGTCACCACATTCTTATATCGTGACATGAGTCACCACATTCACTTCCCCTTTTCATATTATCCCATATGCCCCCATATATCATACACATTATGCAATATCATGCCTTAATTCACATTCTTATCATATTCACATTCATGGCATAACAAACCATATCATACTCATAGTAGGAGTGGGAAAACGTACCTTAGTACTTTGTACCATTGTATGGTACCTTAGCCATATTCACATTCTTATAAACATGCTCATATTAAATATTGCCATAAATCTTATTAAAAGATAGTGTGGGGTACACACCTGATACACTTAGCAGTTTACTTAAATCCCAAAAACCCGCTCTACTGATTTAGATCTCAATTCCATGCTGCCGATTTGTTTCTCAAACAAATCCCGAAACTTTATGATGCTTCTTTTTTAAAATCGGCTATACCCTTAACCATTGAACTAGTTAGTTTCGGCTTTTTAAACAAATAAGAAATAGATCTAGATACCAAACTAGGCCTTGGCCGAATGTGTAAGTACACTTACCTTATGATTCTCAAATCTCAAAAACACCACTTGACTTAAATCCTTGAAATCCCAAAGATCTTCCTCCTAGAAATTGATAATAGGCCAAAAATCGCGAATGACCCTTCATAGTTTTGGCCATAAAATAATGTGAGGGATTAGTTCCTAAATTTCGACAGGCCTAAAAGAAATAGAATGGAAATCAAACTTGATCTTACCCTTAGTCACCAAGTTGACAGTACCTTTGCTTAACTCCTCAAAGGAATTTCGACTAAGGCTAGAAGGGACTTATTTTTGGCTTTTGAAAGATTATGAAAAGAAGAGAATAAGTTGATCACTTTCGACAATGGAGATGGTTAAAGTTTCGGCTATCACAAGGGTATTTCAGCTTTGAAAAAATAAAAGGAGAAGAGGAGATGCACTAGAGAATTCGGCAAAGGTGAGAGAAGAAAGAAAGAAAGATGAATGGCCTTATTTTCCCTTTCAAATTAAATTACTACCCCAAGAGTCCCTATTCTACCAACTCCCCTTTCCTCATCAAATCCCTTGTTTTTCTCCTTATCTATTTATTTTAAAAAAATACAATTAATCCATCATTTATCCCCTTATCTAGCCGAATTTTAAAAAAGGATTAAACTCCTCCCTTTAGTGCCTTAATGCCGTCCAACACTATCTACCTTGTAGCAAAAGTAAAACTTTTATTTGCTTCCCTTGTGACTCGATCCTAGGTCCTTCCTCATAGCCCATGGTGTCATTTCCAGAGGCCCTAAGTGGCACCTCCAAGCCACTTTTCCAAGCCCGTTTGTGTGTCATATTTTGCCTACATTTTCTCTTAAGGCCCTATCAACCTAGCTTCCTCTTAAAACTTAAAACTTAATATTTTCTAAAGTACTTTCCTATTATTCTTAAGTTCACAAACATTCATAAATACACATTCAAACTCACAATGACATGCTATTTCACACATTTTAACAATAATGCATAAGCCCAATTTCAGGATATTACAATAATCCTTAAATTATAGCCTTGTGCCGTCCCCCTCTTAGCTCATCTTGGCTGTCGAAATTTTGACCCAATTCCTTGGGCCCAACTGAACCTCAAATTAACATATTAAACATAACATTACACACAATGCACAAGCCCATTAATACCTTACCATAACTTTCTAAGTGCTACATGCATCTCAAAAATTTTAAACGTTCCCATTCTCAAGGCCTATTGGGCCCTAATTCTACTAGGCCCAATTTCAGGATGTTACAGTACAGGGTTCACACGCCCGTATGGTCCAAGGGACAAGCCCGTGTGACTTTAGGACAAGCCCGTGCTGCAGGCCGTGTTTGACCCATGTAACTCTCTGACTTGTGCACACGACCATGCCACATACCCATATGCTAGGCCGTGTGGTAGGCTGTGTGGTTAATTAATTCAATTCGAAGTTAGGTGCAGGTTTCACACAGCCAAGACACACATCCGTGTTCTAGGCCGTGTAGCATACAAGGCTGAGACACACGCCCATGTCTCTACCCGTGTGCTCAATTCTAAGCATTCTGTTTTTCAAAATTAAGGTACAGGGGACACACGGCCTAACTATACGTCAATGTACCCGACCGTGTGTCACACACAGTCTAGACACACGCCCGTGTAGACAAAATAAAGCCATTTCTAGCTTCATTTCTCACCCAATATCACACCCATGACCTGCACTTGAAACACACATCCAATACCAATCATTCTAAGTATTCAAATTAGAGAAATTCCATCATTCATCATGGCATACCATTACATGCATACATGCTTACAATCTTACCTTGGTTCATTCCATATATTAGAAATAAATTGATAAACTATTTAGCATATACTTAGCTACCATAGCATGACATTACAAGTATATCAAAACAACCATTACTAGCCATTCTAATGGCTAGATGATCGTGTCAAACAGTCGAGTTTTAATATTTATAAAGAATGATCGAACCTGTAGACTAACTATGACAACGATTGAGGCAAGTGCACCTATCGAACAATAGTATAGTTTAGGTAAGATTATTTTATCGAACCCAAAGGAACCTAAAAGTACTACTACTCACTTTCTTTCTATTATTTAGCCTAAAATATGGAGTGATTGGTTTATTAAAATAAAAACTAATGAAAAACTAAACTAGATGCAAAGACAAAAGAATGAAACTTTGGGAAAAGACTGTGGAAAAACCCAATTGATTACGACCATACCCTCAGGAAGAATCCACCTATGACTTCTCTTGTTATCAAACTTTTAATTCATACGACTTCCTTACTTAGCTTGATCCGTGAGACTTCCTAACCTATATTAAACCCTCTCTCGAGGTGAATAATGTCTAACCTTAGGTTAATTAGTGGAACTCTCATTCTCTTATAATAACCCCCTAAGGAAATAGTAAATCGATCAATGGACTCCCATATTAGGTTTCACCCTAATCTGGCAAAATATCGTCACCCTATCTCTAGGCGTGCGATCAACTCCGCTTAATTATGCTAGATCTACTCTTAGGCAGGGTCTATTCCTCCTCCACCTAAACACATAATTAAGAACAAGCTAAGTACTTATCATATAATTTAGAAATCAAATAACAAAATCCATCATAAGTTTCATCCCCTTCAGGTATCTGAAGGGTTTAGTTAATAAGAAAATAAGAAAACATCTCGAGAGAAAAGATAAAACAAAACATAAGAAATCCTTAAAACCCCCTGAGGAATTGAAGAGGAGATCCTCTGTCTTGAGTAGAACTCTGACTTCTTGAGATGGATCAACTGGCTATCTTCGAGTAATTCTCTGAATAAAAGCTCTGGCAGAAAAACTCTGCCCAAAACTCCCCTCTAGAACGGCTGCCTTGGGTTGTTTATATAGGCTCCTTGATGCTTTATTTGGCTCCTAAGTACCTCCTTCAAGCAGAATTACTATTAAGGTGTTTAAGTGCACTTAGGAGTATGTTTCTTTGGCTTCAAGCATCCAAATTCGAGTGAAATTGCTCATTCCCGTGGCAGCGGCACGCCCATGGCACACGCCCGTGTAAATCATCTTCAGGCCGTGTCTTGATTCTGTTGATTGGGGCACGTCCATGTAAATCGTGGCATGGCCGTGTGAAGTAATTTGATGAGGCACGGCCGTGTGGCTTGAAGTCCAAGCCATGTCGATTTCTTCTTTAGCCCAAATTGGCCCGTTTTAAGCCCGTTTTACGTTCTTTTTATCCTTAGGTGCTTTCCTAAGTATAAGACATGAAAAGAAAGGATTAAAAGCACCTTTTTACATAAATCAAGGGCTAAATCATCCAAAAGCATACTAAATATGGGGTTAAAATATGTTACTTTTATGATTTATTAAATACCCCCACACTTTAGCTTTTGCTTGTCCTCAAGCAAAATTCTCAACTTACAATTAAAACGAACTTTCCATAATTCATAATTCCTATCGACAATGTCTCATCATAATTCATAGATAATTTATACATGGATAATTCAACTCAAAGAGTCCTAAAGATTCAATCACGATAAGTCATACCTTTGTAGTACGAAAACATAGGTGTCACCCTTTATCTGAATAATTACCTTTAATTCAAAACCGACAAGGATTGACATCCTCACTGAAGGTTCACTCAAATCACTCAAAGTGTTTAAGGTTCAAGAATAAGCACTCATAAGTCGAACCTGAAAAGTTAATCCCATAGGCTTGCCTGAAAATCAAATCTCCACCATTGTATATGAGATGATACACAGATCAAAAGGTCTTTATCAGGGTTGTAACGGGGATAAGGTTAAGGGTGTGGATAAAGGCTGAATTAGAAGGTTTAGAATCGAGATCGAATTGACTAATTACCTAATCTAAAAAACAATGAACTAGAAATAACTGATTACATCAATTGAAACTTTGAAACTAATAATAATACGAGCTTTTTCTTTGATAATTGAAAATTAAATGCACAAGCTCACTTCTTATACTATTACTGATTATACTTTGATTTTTTTTTTAAACAAACTAAATAAATTCATAATAATAAAGAAAGAATTTTACCAACTGAAATAAACTAATTAGGCAATTTGATCAAATCAATTCTCGATAGAAGGGTAGTCAAAAGAATGGTGAAAACAAATTCAAAGGGTTTTTTGGGTTAATATTAGCGGGTAAATCAATAAAAAGAGTTGTTAGGATTAAAAAGGGTTTACTAAGGGTTAATTATGTGGGTAGGCTTTTTAGTGGTGTGAATGGGTTAAAACCTAGGTGCCTTCATCATCTTAGTTTATCAAATTAATAATGTGGTCTCAACATGCATAAACGAGGCAAGTTCTAGAATAACAGTTCAAAGTTGACACACTCATAATCAATAAAGTGAGCACGAAAAAGAATATATGCTCTATAAGGCTCAAAATCTCACAAAAATTATGGGTTCTTGACATCAATCCCGTAAATTTTGAACTTTAAGGTGATATTCAAATTCAGTTCAACAACTTAGAAAATTTTTAATTTTTGAAAAATAGACTTATCATGCTTGATTCTCTAGTATCCTTCAAATTTAATCATCAATGCACAATTATCAATGACTTAATCCAGAACATATAAAAAAATCATAAATCAAGGAAATTTCATGTAACATCCTGAAATTGGGCTTAGTAAGATTGGGCCCAATGGGCCTTGGGCGTAGGAATGTTTAAAATTTTGAGAACAAGAGAATGACATTATTGCAAATTGGACTTGTTAGTTAAGTGAATTTGGAGTTTACGGGGTTTCTATGAAGTCTCGGGTTTAATTGGGCCTTAGGAAAAATTTGGTATTTTAACACTTTAAGGAGAGATGGTAAGTAGCTTCAAGGCTTATTGAAATAAATGAATAAATGGTTAGCATAATTGAGCATATGGTAAAGAGGTTATGGCATTAAGTGAAGGATTTTGAGGGAAGAGGTTCAAATCCCATAGTGTGCAAATTTTGACTATTATTTTTGCACTCTTTCCCTAAGTGTCGGCCAAGCATGTAATTATGGCAAGGTGGACTTTTATTTTTATGGCAAGATGGCTAAAGAGAATAGGAAAGAATGAAGGTGAGGAAAGAAATCATGAAAAATGGGAAAGTAAGGGAACAAGTGGCATTTTTCAAGGAAGATGTTATGGAAAGTATGGGTGGCAAAATGTTGACCCTTTTTGGCTATGTATGTGGACGGTTTTGGGTGTAAGAGGGGTAGCCGAATTTTTGTTAGTGTTTTGGTAGAAACTTTGGTGCTTGGTTGGTCAAATTCCTTCTTGCATTTTTATGCCTTTTCTCTCAAAAATTCTTCTCATCTTTGCTGAAACTTCAAGCCATTAGTGAGCATTTCTTTTCTTCAATTCTTTCTTGTTGCCGTAGGTACCAAACCATTGTGACCAAACTATTTTCATTCATCTTCTCTTGAAAACCAAAATTTGATAAGCACCCCTTCTCAACCTTTCTTTTCTTTTCACGAAATTCTCCAACTCTACTATCTTTTTCCTCTAATCCATACCCTCATAACCGAAATTATTCTTGTTCATTTTCTTCCATAGCCGAAACTCACAATCCACAATCACTCCTTCATAAATTCTTTCTCATTTGAGATGACATTCCTTCTTTGATTAAATTGTGCTTCAAGTGGGAGACCGTGTATTGTTCTAGCCGAAGTCAAACGGTGGTAATTGGATCCAATAACGATAAGGTAAGGGGGTTCATTTTGGATTTTTTGTTATATCTCTATTCGGCTATGTTGCAAATCGGATTGAAGTTTCGACTAATCGACTATATGTTTTAGGGACAAATCACTCGATATATTTCTACCCTCGGATATAGTGGTAAGTGATTCAAGTGTAAGTGATATGAAATCTTTTGGAAATCCGAGGCTAACTTTTTGTTGGTATTCTTCTAGGTCAACGACGAGTGGTTCGTTAGGAAATCAAAATCAAGGTGTGTAATCCCGTACCTTCCGAAAACATGTTTGAAATGGTGTGTAATCTCACATCTGTCTGAAAATTTGTATGATATGTTCTGTGATTTGGTTGAAATACCAAATAAAACGGAAAATCGGCATCCGGAATCACTCGGGGGCGCGTAGGTTCATAGTGGTAACCATGTTTTTGTAATAAAACAGTTTTGGTTAGTGACAGTGACGTGAATTTGAAAAATCATGAAAAATAGGAGAAAGAGAATTAATAAGTGAATAAGATATCAAATAAAAGATTAATTTGTCTATTTTGATAACGAAGAAATGGAGAAGGAAAATGAAATTTATATTCTGAGATATGTTAATTTTAGTGAGACTGGTTCTAAATGATTTCGTGATTCCCTGATCTGTCTTGGAAAAATCATATAAAATTGTAAAAAGTGAATTATGGGATATAATTTATATGTATGGATTCCTTAGTGAGCCTATTTTTAATAGAAACAAGTGAGGGCAGTATATGAAAACCGTACGGTGAGATATTTGAATTTTGGGTAAGAGAGGTCAGAATCATTGGACAGTGAAACAAGGGAAAATTTAAGGAATAAACTGCTCTAAATGGTTAAGCCAAAAATTTTGGAAAAATTGTAGTAAGGAGATATATGAGTCTAGTTTCAAGGAAAATTTACGGATTTAGATTTCAAGATTCCTTACTCGAGTTATGGTCAATTTAGTCAGTATGACGCAGATGGACAGTTTCAAACTTTTATGCCCCAAATTAGTAGTTAAGCCTTGGTTACGAAATTACCATAATACTCTTAGAGGGTAAATTACCGAAATACCCTTAGTGGGTAAGATTACCGAATTACCCTTAGCGGGTACGATTTCCAAATTATGAAAATGCCCTTATGGGCCAAATTATGGAAATGCCCCTATTGGGCCGATTTGTAAAGTGTTAATGGGCTGAAATACGAAATTACTTAATGGGCTGAATTGACATATTGCCTTATGGGCCGAATGAACATATTGATTAATGGGCCAATCTGATATATTTTGTTATGTGGGCCAAATTGATATATGATTATATGGGCCGATCTGAAAATATGCAAAATGGGCCAAGATGATATTTGCTTAATGGGCTAACTTTGATAAATTGTTATAATGGGCCATAAAATTTGTAATGAATATCTAAATTCATCATTGTGAATTGTTATGCATTATATACATGATTTGCATGGGTTGGGATATTTGACGAAGAGAAGTTCTGGTAGCTTTGCTACAAAATTCTGGTGGCTTGTCCACAAATTGATATATGGCTTAATGCCCAGTTTGATATATGGCTTAATGCCAAGTTTGGTGTGTTGGCTGGGTGGATGACTAAAGCTCCCCACAGGTATGTTGGTTTGTACAGGTGGTGTGTAGCAGATGGAAAACTAGGTTTGGTTTGGGAATTGCATATCACATGCATATTATATACATGTTATTATGTTATAATTGTAAATGGGCTTTGGCCCAATAAATGCTTAATTGGATTTTTCGCCTAGTGGACAATGGTAAGTGGGTTTCACACTGAGTTCTTATAATTCACCCCCCTTTCTTTCTTAACCCTTGTAGGTTGTAACACCCCAAACTCGGCCCAAACATCATAACCGGATCTGGCATGTCACTAAGGAGATTTTAAAAGATGTCGCAATTTTGGAAAAATATTTTTCTTGAGTTTAACCTTTTATTCGGGAACACTAAATGGTGAAATAAGTTGTAAAAGATATACATTTTATATCAAGGCCTTAGGTCAATTAAAACGTAAAATTTAAATGTCTAATAATAATAAAAGCCCAAAATAAAACCAAAAAAAAAAAAATGTGAAGCTAATGGCCCGTGGCCTTATTACATTGAAATTTAAAACCCGCTAAATAAAAATAATGAAAATAAATAAACTAAGTAAAGTCTTTTGCCGAAGCAAAATATTCTCTCGCATGGCCACCTTGCACTCCTCTCCAGCCCGGTCCGATGCACTAGGCGCTACCTGAAAGATATTAAATAATAGGGCCAGTCGCGAGACTCAGTGTGCAACCCTCGTGCACCATCAGATTGGGACTTAGCTCCACAGAACAGATAACAAAATATAATATATCAGGAATTATGCAAAGTCCAACCCAATCCTAGGTTTCCATCCGCTACACACCACCCTTACCTGCCGATCACACCATTGGGGATTTCTACAATCAACCCACACTGCTACACACCATCGATGGTAGTCATGCTGCAGTTAGCTGCTCATCATCAGATCATGACAATAGCCACTACAATAGATCATGGCAAAAAGCCACTACAATAGATCATGGCAAAAAAGCCACTACAACAGATCATGGCAAAAGCCACTACAACAGATCATGGCAAAAGCCACTACAATAGAACACTTCCCCTTTCATCAATCACCCAACCCCGTGCAATCACAAAAATTGGCATACATATAAAACATATCATCTTAACAGAAACATTCACTTATGAATGACAGAAATCACTAACCCGGTGATTCGCCTTTACCCTCCTCGGGTTTAAATCGGTATGCCGAGATTTCGGCATTAACAGGATATAGCAGATTTATATACATGTACTAACAAACAATCTAAATGGTGTGAAAAGTTACACACCTGATTACGCTTAACACTTTATTATCGAAATTGATGCTCTCCCTAGCCGGAATTGCGATTTTCAGATCCCTAATTTGCCGGTCAAAAACTTACTACAAGAGATACGATTCGAATGTCCACCAACTCGGCTAAGATAACAGATATACAATGAATCGATTAATAGAACCACTAGGAGGGATCTTCTTACCTAAATTGACTGGATCCCGGAGTTAACGGTCTTGGCTAAACGTTGATTGAACCCCTACACCACCACCAAATGAGATTCGGCTAAAGGAGGATGAATTAAAGAGAAGTGGCCTTTTGGCCAAACAGGGAACATAAGGCCCCTCTTACCATTCGGCCAAACAAAACAACATCATCTACTTACCTTCAACTATCTTCAGGATTCGGCACAAGCAATCTCAATAGGGGGAATTCGGCTTCTAGGAATAAAGACTGAAAAGAAAAGAACAACCTAACGAGATATTAAGGAAGTGATTCGGTTTAGACTAAAGATGAGAATGGAAGGAGATAACAAAGAAGAAAACAACAGAAAACTTACCAACCCGAGGATGATGATTCGGCTATGGTGAAACTTTGGGAAAAGAAAAACAAATAAAATGATGATGAGATTTAGAGGTTTCGGCTAAGAGAGAAAATAAGAGTGTAGTTTCGGCTTTTTGGAAGAGAGAAGATAGGAGAAGAAAGAAAGAGAACAACTGAGTATGATGGCCTTCAAATTTCGGCACACCCACCTAAAGCCAAAACCGAATGCCCCTCTCCTTTCCAACTCTTTCAAAATTTCGGCTAACACTAACCTTCTAAAGATAGCTCCTCATCCGATCCCTTATCTTTATCAAAACATCCATCCAAAAGTGTCCTACATCACACCACTTACTCCCTTCTTTATCAAAATAATATCACATATTTTAAAATATTAAAAACCCTATTTGTAGCCATCTTGCCATCCCCTCCTAGCTCCCTTTAATGCCAAAATTATCCCAACTTTATGGGCTTCAAGCGACCACAAATTGGGCTTCTCCCTTTCATATTGACGCCATCTATAACTCCATTTACCGCGCCCCTTGTTGCTGGGCCACAAGCCCAGTTTGTCAATTAAACTTCCAAGACTTTATTTTAAGCCCTAGAATGTCTAAACAAAATATTTAATCAAGGCCTCAGCCCAAACCTAAGCCCATTTTTGTGTCCTCTCTTTTCTTAATCTGCTTATGAGGCCTCATGCCTGAGACTAGGGTCCATTAAGTAAGAAAATAAATTTTTCCTATGGTCTCCCCTAACTCTAAGGCTTCAAATAATCTTGAGAATACCTTAATATTATTATTCTAAGTGTTACACATACATATTAACTCCTATGCACAGAAATTAAAAGTTTCGGGATTTTTTGGGGCGTTACAACCCAATAGGCCCAAATCTACTAGGCCCAAATTCAGGATGTTACAGATCTAGCCTCCTTAAAGAAATTTTATCCTCAAAATTTTCAACTAACTATCAATTGTACTACCCAAGTCTCACCACTACGCTTTCGATACGCACTCTAATTCTAAAAATAAACACTCAATAAACTACAATAGGGTACACACCATTATTCGCATCTGGAGTGTCTTCGTCCCCTTGGCGATGTGTTGCATAGACTAAAGCTGGCTGTCTTGTCTCAGCATAACCTGCACTTCTACCTGATGCTCCACGACCTCGTTCATTACCAACATCGCCCCTGGCTTGTCCACGGCCCCTTGATGGTTGCTGACCACCTCTCCTAACCTGATCAGAACCTCGTCTGTTATCGTATGCACGATCCACTGTGGGCGATCCTTAATCATATGCTCCATGGATCCACACCTAAAGCATCCACCGGTTCTCCTTCTGCACTTCCCATAATGCACCTTCCCACACAAAGGACATGATCGATTATGACCCGTCGGAGCACGAGCTGGCCCATCAAACCTAGGCCTTTTCTGAAAATTCCCAAATGATTCCAACAGCCCAAAATTCCTCTTATTCCTATTCCTATCTTTATCCTTATTCTATTTCTCAGTCCGCTTAACCTCTTCAGATATCTTAGCTTTCTCAACCAAAATCACAAAGTCCCTTTCCCATTGTGGTGCTAGTAATACCCTCAGCTCATCTCTTAGTCCATCTCAAACCGTACGCAACGCTCATAGTCAGTCGCCACAATCCCTCGAGCATAACGGCTCAACCGCAGAAATTTGGCTTCATATTTTGACATAGACTTGCTTCCCTGCACCAAGTTCAGGAATGCCTTTCTCTGTGCATCCACATAACTGGCCCCGATGTACTTTCCCTGGAATGACTCTTTAAAGAAGTCCCAATTAATGCGATTTGTGGAAGTACCCTTTTCATCGTGAGCCACCACTGATAGGCCTCGCCTCGAAGAAGAGACATGACCCCATTCAACTTTTCCTCCACAATGAAGTCAAGGTCATCCATGATCCGCTCCATTGCTTCTAACCAGTACTCCACTATACTAGGAGCTACTCCAGAAATTCCTTTAAACACCTCCACCCCATTGGCTCTAAGTCGCTCGGGTACATATTTTTGGGCTCCTGTGCCCCTGCCTGCTCCAGCAACTCTCTCTAAAACCCTTAACATAGCCTAAGACACAGCATCATCTCCGGCCATCTGATCTTGAAATTTTGCCTCCACCGCTGGTGGCACTGGTACATCATTCCCGGACTCATGACTCGACCCTATGGGTTCTGACACAGCAATTCGGCCTCTACCTCTGCCATGCACACCATGTCCTCTAGTGCTCATTCTATCGTTCGTGATTTATCTGATTAAAAATTTTATGAATTAATAATTATTTCTTCCACTGCTTAATAACAGGCAGTCATATGGAAAGTAGTTTTAACAGTAGTTATTTCGAATTCGAGTTCTATCTACAAGTATAGTTCTCAAGTCTGTATTTCCTAATTTTTGAATTCTCATTCAATCCTCATCAATCAGAGCATCACATACACGCATCAACCACACAAGCAACATCCAAGAACTCATATTCCTCTCCTAGGGGTATTTTCGTCATAACCTAGGGATATTTTCACAATTTTTAGAATAGAGTATCTTGGTGATTTTTCAAAATAAGGGTATTTTGGTAATTTTGTGAAGTAGGGGTATTTTGGTAATTTTGTAATCTGGGGGTATTTTAGTTATTTTGCAAATTGAGGGTATTTTTGAAATTTTCCAAATCAAGGGCATTTTGGTAATTTATTACAAAACTAGGGCATTCTAATAATTTTGTGAAAATATGGTGACTGGTCCCTTTCGGGTTTTAATTATAAATTTTCTCCCATCAACAAGTCCTCATGGCTAAGGTGAACAGACACTAAGCACCAGGTAGGATTCCAATGAAGAGAAGATGAGTCACTAGGACTGCTTAAGTACCAAGCTCTCCCTGGATCCAATCTTAGACATGCGTATGCCTGTTACCACACCCTAACTCAGCGACTTATTCCTGGGTTTGTTTAATTAGGTTAAGTTTTATGAAGTTTAAAGTATGGTGTAAACTAGACCTAAAGTCCATCAAATTCTATTTAAACTGATCTACGTCCCATAAAGCCCATCGAGCCCACAGATACTTAGCACACAATGGTTCAGAATACTTACCTGGCAGACTTGGGCCGAAGACGCAAGTGCCATGCCGAGCTAACAGACCTGTATCATTTATAAAAATGCATGTTTCAAAGCCCATCTTTAGAAAACGTTTTGAGCCCAACAAACCCCAAAGTCGAGTTTTGAACCGGGCTCTGATACCAATTTGTAATACCCCAAACCCGGCCCAAACACCATAACCAGATCTGACATGTCACTAAGGAGATTTTAAAAGATGTCGCAATTTTGGAAAAATATTTTTCTTGAGGTTAACCTTTTATTTGGGACCACTAAATGGTGGAATAAGTTGTAAAAGATATACATTTTATATCAATGCCTTAGGTTAATTCAAACTTAAAATTTAAATGTCTAATAATAATAAAAGCCCAAAATATAACCCAAAAAAAAAGGAAATGTGAAGCTAATGGCCCATGGCCTTATAACATTGAAATTTAAAACCCGCTAATTAAAAATAATAAAAATAAATAAACTAAGTAAAATCTTTTGCCAAAGCAAAATATTCTCTCGCATGGCCACCTTGCGCTCTTCTCCAACCCGGTCTGATGCACTAGGTGCTACCTGAAAGATATTAAATAATAGGGTGAGTCACGAGACTCAGTGTGCAACCCTCGTGCACCATCAAATTGGGCCTTAGCCCCACAGAACAGATAACAAAATATAATATATTAGGAATTATGCAAAGCTCAACCCAATCCTAGGTTTCCATCGCTACACACCACCCTTACCTGTCGATCACACCATTGGGGATTTCTACAATCAACCCACACCACTACACACCATTGATGGCAGTCATGCTGCAGTTAGCTGCTCATCGTCAGATCATGGCAATAGCCACTACAACAGATCATGGCAAAAAGCCACTACAACGGATCATGGGAAAAAGCCACTACAACAGATAATGGCAAAAGCCACTACAACAGATCATGGCAAAAGCCACTACAACAGAACACTTCCCCTTTCATCAATCACCCAACCCCATGCAATCACACAATTGGCAGACATATAAAACATATCATCTTAACAGAAACATTCACTTATGAATGACATAAATCACTAACCTGGTGATTCGCCTTTACCCCTCCTCAGGTTTAAACCGGTATGTCAGGATTTTGGCATTTAACAGAATATAGCAGATTTTTATACATGTACTAACAAACAATCTAAATGGTGTGAAAAGTTACACACTTGATTATGCTTAACACTTTATTATCAAAATTGATGCTCTCCCTAGCCGGAATCGTGATTATTAGATTCCTAATTTGCCGGTCAAAAACTTACTACAAGAGATACGATTCGAATGTCCACCCAACTAGGTTATGATAATAGATATCAATGAATCGATTAATAGAACCACTAGAAGGGATCTTCTTACCTAAATCGACTGGATCCCGGAGTTAACGGTCTTGGCTAAATGTTGATTGAACCCCTACACCACCACCAAATAAGATTCGGCTAAAGGAGGATGAATTAAAGAGAAGTGGCCTTTCGGCCAAACAGGGAACATAAGGCCTCTCTTACCATTCGGCCAAACAAAATAACATCATCTATTTACCTTCAACTATCTTGAGATTCGCACAAGTAGTCTCTCAGGGGAATTAAACTACAGGAATAAAGAGTGAAAAGAAAAAACATTAACGATATATTAAGGAAGTGATTCAGTTTAGACTAAAGATGAGAATGGAAAGAGATAACAAAGAAGAAAACAATAGAAAACTTACCAACCCTGGGATAATGATTCAGCTATGGTGAAACTTCGGGAAAAGTAAAACAAATAAAATGATCTTTGAGATTTAGAGGTTTGACAAGAGAGAAAATAAGAGTGTAGTTTGACTTTTAGAAGAGAGAAGATAGGAGAAGAAAGAAAGAGAACAACTGAGTATGATGGCCTTCAAATTTCGGCACACCCACCTAAAGCCAAAACCGAATGCCCCTCTCCTTTCCAACTCTTTCAAAATTTCGGCTAACACTAAACTTCTAAAGATAGCTCCTCATCCTATCCCTTATCTTTATCAAAACACCCATCCAAAAGTGTCCTACATCACACCACTTCATCCCTTCTTTATCAAAATAATATCACATATTTTAAAAAATTAAAAACCCCTATTTGTAGCCACCTTGTCGTCCCCTCCTAGCTCCCTTTAGTGCTGAAATTGACCCACTTTATGGGCTCCAAACGACCACAAATTGGGCCTCTCCCTTTGCCTATTGACCCATCTATAACTCCCTTTACAGCGCCCCTTATTGGTGGGCCACAAGCCCAGTTTGTCAATTAAACTACCAAGACTTTATTTTAAGCCCTAAAGTGTCTAAACAAAATATTTAATAAAAGCCTCAGCCCAAACCTGAGCCCATTTTTGTGTCCTCTCTTTTCTTAATCTACTTATGAGGCCTCATGCCTGAGACTAGGGTCTACTAAGTAAGAAAAATATTTTTCCTATGGTCTCCCCTAACTCTAAGGCTTCAAATAATCCCGATAATACATTAATATTATTATTCTAAGTGCTACACATACATATTAACCCACATGCACAGAAATTAAAATTTTTGAGATTTTTGGGGCATTACAACCTAATAGGCCCAAATCTACTAGACCCAAATTCGGGATGTTACAGATCTACCCTCCTTAAAGAAATTTCCTCCTCGAAATTTTCAACTAACTATCAATTGTACTACCCAAGTCTCACCACTATGCTTTTGCTGCGCACTCCAATTCTAAAAATAAACACTCAATAAACTACAGTAAGGTACGCACCATTATTCGCATCTGGAACATTTTCGTCCCCTTGGCGATGTGCTGCATAGACCAAAGCTGGCTTTCTCTGTGCATCCACATAACTGGCCCCGATGTACTTTCCCTGGAATGACTCTTTAAGGAAGTCCCAATCAATGTGGTCTGCGGAAGTACCCTCATTCATCGTGAGCCACCACTGATAGGCCTCGTCTCGAAGAAGAGACACGACCCCATTCAACTTTTCCTCTACAGTGAAGTCAAGGTCATCCATGATCCGCTCCATTGCTTCTAACTAGTACTCCGCTGTATTAGGAGCTACTCCAGAAATTCCTTTAAACACCTCCGCTCCATTGGCTCTAAGTCGCTCAGGTACAGATTTCTTGGCTCCTGTGCCTCTGCCTGCTCCAGCAACTCTCTCTAAAACCCTTAACATAGCTTGAGACACAGCATCATCTCCGGCCATCTGATCTTGAAATTTTGCCTCCACTACTAGTGGCATTGATACATCATTCTCGGACTCATGACCCGACGCTACGGGTTCTGACACAGCAATCCGGCCTCTACCTCTGCCACGCACACCATGTCCTCTAGTGCTCATTCTACCATTCGTGATTTATCTGATTAGAAATTTTATGAATTAATAATTCTTTCTTCCACTACTTAATAACGGGTAGTCTTATGGAAAGTAGTTTTAACAGTAGTTCTTTCGAATTCGAGTTTTATCTATAAGTTCAGTTCTCAAGTTTGTATTTCCTAATTCTAGAATTCTCATTCAATCATCATCAATCAGAGCATCACATACACGTATCAACCACACAAGCAACATCCAAGAACTCATATTCCTCTCCTAGGGGTATTTTCATCATTTCACTACCCAGGGGTATTTTTGTAATTTTACCTATAGGGGTATTTTTGTAATTTTTCAAAATAGAGTATCTTGGTAATTTTTCAAAATAAGGGTATTTTGGTAATTTCGTAAAGCAGGGGTATTTTGGTAATTTATAATCCGAGGGTATTTTGGTAATTTTACAAATTGGGGTATTTTGATAATTTTCCATTTCAAGGGCATTTTGGTAATTTATTACAAAACTAGTGCATTTTAGTAATTTTGTCAAAATAGGGTGGCTGGTCCCTTTCGGGTTTTAATTATAAATTTTAGCCCGTCAACAAGTCCTCATGGCTAAAGTGAACAGACACTATGCACCGGTAGGATTCCAACGAATAGGAGGTGAGTCACTAAGACTGGTTAAATACCAAGCTCTCCTGGATCCAATCCTAGACATGCGTATGCCTGTTACCACACCCTAACTCAGCGACTTATTCCCGAGTTTATTTAATTAGGTTAAGTTTTATGAAGTTTAAAGTATGGTGTAAACTAGACCTAAAGTTCATCAAATTCTATTTAAACTGATCTACGTCCCATAAAGCCCATCGAGCCCATAGATACTTAACACACAATGGTTCAGAATACTCACTGGCGGACTTGAAATTTGGAGACGCAGTGCCATGCCGAGCTAATGAGACTGTATCATTTATAAAATGCATGTTTCAAAGCCCATCTTTAGAAAACGTTTTGAGCCCAAAAAAACCCCAGAGCCAAGTTTTGAACCGGGCTCTGATACCAATTTGTAACACCCCAAACCCGGCCCAAACATCATAACCGGATCTGGCATGTCACTAAGGAGATTTTAAAAGATGTCGCAATTTTAGAAAAAATATTTTTCTTGAGTTTAACTTTTTATTCGGGAACACTAAATGGTGGAATAAGTTGTAAAAGATATACATTTTATATCAAGGCCTTAGATCAATTAAAACGTAAAATTTAAATGTCTAATAATAATAAAAGCCCAAAATAAAACCCAAAAAAAAATGTGAAGCTAATGGCCCGTGGCCTTATTACATTGAAATTTAAAACCGCTAATTAAAAATAATAAGAATAAATAAACTAAGTAAAGCATTTTTCTGAAGCAAAATATTCTCTCGCATGGCGACCTTGCGCTCCTCTACAGTCCGGTCCGATGCACTAGGTGCTACCTGAAAGATATTAAATAATAGGGTGAGTCACGAGACTCAGTGTGCAACCCTCGTGCACCATCAGATTGGGCCTCAGCCCCATAGAACATATAACAAAATATAATATATCATGAATTATGCAAAGCCCAACCCAATCCTAGGCTTCCATCCGCTACACACCACCCTTACTTGCCAATCACACCATTGGGGATTTCTACAATCAACCCACAATGCTACACACCATCGATGGCAGTCATGCTGCAGTTAACTGCTCATCGTCAGATCATGGCAATAACCACTACAACAGATCATGGCAAAAAGCCACTACAACAGATCATGGCAAAAAGCCACTACAACAGATCATGGCAAAAGCCACTACAATAGATCATGGCAAAAGCGACTACAACAGAACACTTCCCCTTTCATCAATCACCCAACCCCGTGCAATCACACAAATTGGCATACATATTAAAACATATCATCTTAACAGAAACATTCACTTATGAATGACAGAAATCACTAACCTGGTGATTCGCCTTTACCCCTCCTCGGGTTTAAATCGGTATGCCAGGATTTCGGCATTTAACAGAATATAGCAGATTTATATACATGTACTAACAAACAATCTAAATGGTGTGAAAAGTTACACACTTGATTACGCTTAACACTTTATTATCAAAATTAATGCTCTCCCTAGCCGGAATCGCGATTATCAGATCCTTAATTTGCCCGTCAAAAACTTACTACAAGAGATACGATTCGAATGTCCACCCAACTCGGTTAAGATAATAGATATACAATGAATTGATTAATAGAACCACTAGGAGGGATCTTCTAACCTAAATCGACTGGATCCCGGAGTTAACGGTCTTGGCTAAATGTTGATTGAACCCCTACACCACCACCAAATGAGATTCGACTAAAGGAGGATGAATTAAAGAGAAGTGGCCTTTTGTCCAAACAAGGAACATAAGGCCCCTCTTACCATTCGGCCAAACAAAACAACATCATCTACTTACCTTCAACTATCTTCAGGACTTGGCACAAGCAGTCTCAACAGGGGGAATTCTACTTCTAGGAATAAAGAGTGAAAAGAATAGAACAACCCAACGAGATATTAAGGAAGTGATTCAGTTTAGACTAAAGATGAGAATGGAAAGAGATAACAAAGAAGAAAACAACAGAAAACTTACCAACCGTGGGATAATGATTCAGCTATGGTGAAACTTCGGGAAAAGAAAAACAAATAAAATGATGCTGAGATTTAGAGGTTTCGGCTAAGAGAGAAAATAAGAGTGTAGTTTCGTCTTTTTGGAAGAGAGAAGATAGGAGAAGAAAGAAAGAGAACAACTGAGTATGATGGCCTTCAAATTTCGGCACACCCACCTAAAGCCAAAACCGAATGCCCTTCTCCTTTCCAACTCTTTCAAAATTTCGGCTAGCACTAACCTTCTAAAGATAGCTCCTCATCCTATCCTTTATCTTTATCAAAACACCCATCCAAAAGTTTCGTCCCCTTCTTTATCAAAATAATATCACATATTTTAAAATATTAAAAACCCTATTTGTAGCCACCTTCCCATCCCCTCCTAGCTCCCTTTAGTGCCAAAATTGGCCCAACTTTATGGGCTCCAAACGACCACAAATTGGGCCTCTCCCTTTGCATATTGATGCCATCTACAACTCCCTTTACCGTGCCCCTTGTTGCTGGGCCACAAGCCCAGTTTGTCAATTAAACTACCAAGACTTTATTTTAAGCCCTAGAGTGTCTAAACAAAATATTTAATCAAGGCCTCAGCCCAAACCTGAGCCCATTTTTGTGTCCTCTCTTTTCTTAATCCGCTTATGAGGCCTCATTCTTGAGACTAGGGTCCACTAAGTAAGAAAATAAATTTTTCCTATGGTCTCCCCTAACTCGAAGGCTTCAAATAATCCCGATAATACCTTAATATTGTTATTCTAAGTGCTACACATACATATTAACTCCCATGCACAGAAATTAAAAGTTTCGAGATTTTTGGGGCGTTACAACCCAATAGGCCCAAATCTACTAGGCCCAAATTCAGGATGTTACATTGGTAATGCTCAGTGACGAGGACTTGGGGCCATGGATGACTCGGTGTAGGCCATACTTCAGAAATGGTTTTATTTGGACTTTAGTTTCTTACTTCGTTTACTTTATTACTTTACTATTTTGGGTTATGTATTGTAATAAGGCCTCTGGATTATTTTATTTTGCTTTTTGTTTGACGTGTTTATATTTCACTCAAATTATTTTAAATAGGATTTTCTAAAATCATAATAAAGGTTTTCCAAATTCGATTAAAAAATGAATTTTAAAATAAAATTTTACAAGTATTTTTAATACGGAAATTTCTCTCGAACTATCAATGATATTTCCAAAAGTCACAGCTTTTATAAAATAATTACTTCAAATTTAATCGATCAATCTTTGAGGTTAGTAGTATTTTATTAAATATCTCAAGTCAAACTTGATTTTCTTGATTTTAACAAATCAACATCTATTTTGTACTAATAAAAGGATCTAACATGTTTTTTAAATCTCATTTGACATGTTTTCTTTATACGTTATCAAAAAACTTTTTAGTGTGACACACCGAATTTGGGCCTAACTTCTAGGCCGAGTTTGGGGTGTTACATTTTATGGTATCAAAGCCCAGTTGCAAAACTCGATCGTGGTTTGGGTTCAAAAGCGTTTTGCAAAGCTGTTTAGAATTTTGATTTATAAATATATGTTCTAAAGGAAGTATGGCACCACGAGTATCCGCACCAAGTCAAGTAAGTATTTGTTTTCATTTTATAATTTTTGTGATACAAAAATTCTACAAAGTAGAATACTCTAGAACTGTTAGCTTTAGGAGTTGAAACTATAGAGATTGAGACTCTATGATGCGGATTTGACTCTCGAAAATAACTTTTCTACCCATACTCCATAAAACATCGTTTAATAAACATTGGATAGCATAATGATTCATAAAACTCTTAATCAGATTATATCAACTTAGTGAACATGAGCGCTAGAAGACGCGGACGCGATAGACATGGACGTGTAGAGGCCGAGGTGTTAGGACTAGATCTTCAGCACCAAGGCATGTGCCCGAAAGGGAGGTGCAGACATCGTTAGTGGCTGAGACGAGATCTCATGATCGAGTTGGGTTTGATGAGCTGACTCAGATAGTTAAGAAGGTATTGAAGGAGGTTAAGGAAATCAGTGAAGCACTTCGAGTTGGGTTTGTGGACTGTAAGAAGAAAGGAGATCGTGGTTCTTTTAGATCGCAGTCTCATTCTGTAAAGCATGTTAAGGCACGTCCAAACTTTTCAGCTTGCGATCATTGCAGAAGGCGTCATCCGGGGGAATGTTGGAGGAGGTCAGGAGCATGCTTGAGATGCGGGTCTAAGGAGCATAAGGCTCGGGATTGTTACATCACCATCAAGTCAGGTATGTTTTGGTTGGACGTGATGATTGAATGTAGAAAATTCTAAGTATAAATGGTAGACAATTATTTGCTTTTGTGGTTAGCTATTTGGTTGTGTGAAAGAGGATTCAAGATTTTGTTAAAAGTACATTGTGGTTTTAAGATCAGAGTGCGCAGCGAAAGCATAGTGGTGTGATTTGAGCGATATGTTTAGTAGTTGATTGGAAATTTCGAGGACAAAATTTCTTTAAGGAGGGTAGAATTGTAACATCCCAAAATTAGGCTTAGTCAGATTGGGCCCAATGGGCCTTGGGCGTAGGAATGTTTAAAATTTTGAGAACAAGAGAATGGCATTATTGTAAATTGGACTTGTTAATTAAGTGAATTTGGAGTTTACGAGGTTTCTATGATGTCTCGGGTTTAATTGGGCCTTAGGAAAAATTTGATATTTTAGCACTTTAAGGAGAGATGGTAAGTAGCTTCAAGGCTTATTGAAATAAATGAATAAATGGTTAGCATAATTGAGCATATGGTAAAGAGGTTATGGTATTAAGTGAAGGACTTTGAGGGAAGAGATTCAAATCCCATAGTGTGCAAATTTTGACTATTATTTTTGCACTCTTTCCCTAAGTGTCGGCCAAGCATGTAATTATGGCAAGGTGAACTTTTATTTTTATGGCAAGATGGCTAAATAGAATAGGAAAGAATGAAGGTGAGGAAAGAAATCATGAAAAAGCGAAAGTAAGGGGAACAAGTGGAATTTTTCAAGGAAGATGTTATGGAAAGTAGGGGTGGCAAAATGTTGACCCTTTTTGGCTATGTATGTGGACGGTTTTGGGTGTAAGAGGGGTAGCCGAATTTTTGTTAGTGTTTTTGTAGAAACTTTGGTGCTTGGTTGGTCAAATTCCTTCTTGCATTTTTATGAAGTTTCTCTCAAAAATTATTCTCATCTTTGCCAAAACTTCAGGCCATTAGTGAGCATGTCTTTTCTTTAATTCTTTCTTGTTGCCATAGGTACCAAACCATTGTGACCAAACTATTTTCATTCATCTTCTCTTGAAAACCGAAATTTGATAAGCACCCCTTCTCAACCTTTCTTTTCTTTTCACAAAATTCTCCAACTCTACTATCTTTTTCCTCTAATCCATACCCTCAGAACCGAAATTATTCTCATTCATTTTCTTCCATAGCCGAAACTCACAATCCACAATCACTCCTTCATAAATTCTTTCTCATTTGAGATGACAGTCCTTCTTCGATTAAATTGTGCTTTAAGTGGGAGACTATGTATTGTTCTAGCTGAAGTCAAACGGTGGTAATTGGATCCAATATCGATAAGGTAAGGGGGTTCGTTTTGGATTTTTCGTTATATCTCTATTCGGCTATGTTGCAAATCGGATTGAAGTTTCGACTAATCGACTATATGTTTTAGGGACAAATCACTCGATATATTTCTACCTTCGGATATAGTGGTACGTGATTCAAGTGTAAGTAATATGAAATCTTTTGGAAATCCGATGCTAACTTTTTGTTGGTATTGTTCTAGGTCAACGACGAGTGGTTCGTTAGAAAATCGAAATCAAGGTGTGTAATCCCGTACCTTCTAAAAACATGTTTGAAATGGTGTGTAATCTCACATCTCTCTAAAATTTTGTATGATATGTTCTGTGATTTGGTTGAAATACCAAAGAAAACCGAAAATCGGCATCCGGGATCACTCGGGGGCGCGTAGGTTCATAGTAGTAACCATGTTTTTTTGTAATAAAATAGTTTTGGTCAGTGGCAGTGACGTGACTTTGAAAAATCATGAAAAATAGGAGAAAAGGAATTAATAAGTGAATAAGATATCAAATCAAATATTACTATGTCTATTTTGATAAGGAAGAAACAGATAAGGAAAAGAAATTTTATATTCTGAGATATGTTAATTTTAGTGAGACTGGTTCTGAATGATTTCGTGGTTCCCTAATTTGTCTCAAAAAAATCGTATAAAATTGTACAAAGTGAATTATGGGATATAATTTATATGTATGGATTCCTTAGTGAGCCTATTTTCAATAGAAACAAGTGGGAGTAGTATATGAAAACCGTACAGTGAGATATTTGAATTTTGGGTAAGAGAGGTCAAAATCGTTGGACAATGAAACAAGGGAAAAGTTAAGGAATAAACTGCACTAAATGGTTAAGCCAAAAATCTGGAAAAATTGTAGTGGGGATATATATGAGTCTATTTTCAAGGAAAGTTTACAGATTTAGATTTTGAAATTCCTCACTCGAGTTATGGTCAATTTAGTCAGTATGACGCAGATGGACAGTTTCAAACTTTATGCCCCAAATTAGTAGTTAAGCATTGGTTACGAAATTACCATAATACCCTTAGAGGGTAAATTATCGAAATACCCTTAGTGGGTAAGATTACCAAATTACCCTTAGCGGGTATGATTTTCAAATTACGAAAATGCCCTTATGGGACAAATTATGGAAATGCCCCTATTGGGCCGATTTGTAAAGTGTTAATGGGCCGAAATACGAAATTACTTAATGGCCTAAATTGACATATTGCCTTATGGGCCGAATGGACATATTGATTAATGGGCCAATCTGATATATTTTGTTATGTGGGCCAAATTGATATATGATTATATGGGCCGATCTGAAAATATGCAAAATGGGCCAAGATGATATTTGCTTAATGGGCCAACTTTGATAAATTGTTATAATGGGCCATAAAATTTGTAATGAATATCTGAATACATCATTGTGAATTGTTATGCATTATATACATGATTTGCATGGGTTGGGATACTTGACGAAGAGAAGTTCTGGTAGCTTTGCTACAAAGTTCTGGTGGCTTGTCCACAAATAGATATATGGCTTAATGCCCAGTTTGATATATGGCTTAATGCCCAGTTTGATATATGACTTAATGCCCAGTTTGGTGTGTTGGTGCGGTGGGTGACTAAAGCTCCCCACGGGTGTGTTGGTTTGTACGGGTGGTGTGTAGCGGATGGAAAACTAGGTTTGGTTTGGGAATTGCATATCACATGCATATTATATACATGTTATTATGTTATAATTGTAAATGGGCATTGGCCCAATAAATGCTTAATTGGATTTTTGGCCCAGTGGACAATGGGTTACACACTGAGTTCTTGTAACTCACCCCCTTTCTTTCTCAACCCTTGTTGGTAATGCTCAGTGACGAGGACATGGGGCCATGGATGACTCGGTGTAGGCCATACTTTAGAAATGGTTTTATTTGGACTTTAGTTTCTTACTTCGTTTACTTTATTACTTTACTATTTTGGGTTATATGTTGTAATAAGGCCTCTGGATTATTTTATTTTGCTTTATGTTTGACATGTTTATATTTCATTCAAATTATTTTAAATAGGATTTTCTAAAATCATAATAAAGGTTTCCAAAATCGATTAACAAATGAATTTCAAAATAAACTTTTACAAATATTTTTAATACGAAAATTTCTCTCGAATTATCAACGATATTTCCAAAAGTCACTGTTTTATAAAATTATTACTTCAAATTTAATCGATCAATCTTCGAGGTTAGTAGTATTTTATTAAATATCTCAAGTCAAACTTGATTTTATTGATTTTAACAAATCAACATCTATTTTTGTATGAATAAAAAGGATCTAACATGTTTTTTTTAATCTCATTTGACATGTTTTCTTTATACGTTATCGAAAAACTTTTTAGTGTGATACACCGGATTCGGGCCTAACTTCTAGGCTGGGTTTGGG
Source organism: Gossypium rotundifolium (assembly GCA_025506655.1). Lineage (NCBI taxonomy): Eukaryota > Viridiplantae > Streptophyta > Magnoliopsida > Malvales > Malvaceae > Gossypium > Gossypium rotundifolium. The sequence goes on from CP106727.1 coordinate 169,171,649, forward strand.
GTGTTACATTTCACCCTAATTAGTAATATGAGAATGATACTTAAAAACAAGTTTAAAATTCAGGATTTTTTTGAGAACAATGAAAAATTAGGCATTAATTTGAGAATAATGCAAAAAGTTAGGCACTTTTATCCCCACACACTTAAGTTGTATATTGTCCTCAATGTACAAAGATAGATAAATAATTATGTACTAAAAAGAAAAAGGGAGAAGTAACACTTTCTGAATTTTGGATGATTCCGAGAGTTGGCGTCTTTGGTGGTAGAAAGTAGGTGGAGGAGGTGGTGGTGGGGTTTTCTTTGGGCCTGGGGGTTGTCGACTGATGATCTTTGTGCTAGATAAAGAAATTGGGTAGCCTGCAAAGATATAGCCAAGAAATCTAAAGAAACATTAATAATATACTAATATTATAATTAAAGACAAAGGAAATAAAGAGAAGGAGACTAAGAAGAAAACTGAAATTGAAAGAAAAGACTAATGGACTAAAGAGTCCTTATTGTTGGATGGTTCACAAGGTGGGTGTGACCTCTAAGGCTGTGGTGCATGATTCCCAAGCAGCCTTTAGAACCTAAAACCAAGAAACTAAATTAAAATAAACTAAACTAAGCATAAGATTGTTAAAGAGAAGGATATTGAAGCAAAAAAGAAAAAGAAAATAAAAACTATATGGTCTCAAAGACCCTTGGCTTGTTTTTTGAATGAAGCGGCCGGTATGAACTTATGTAGATCGATCTCCCATAGAGAGATTATACTTGCCTTCTTTCACTTCTTCGGCATGGTTTTGGTGTTGCTCAAGAGTCTTGACACTTTTTCTAAAGGAAGAAATAAAATTTTGAAGGAAAAAGAAAGAAGAAAGAAGAAATAGAATGGGAAGAAGAGGAAGGGCTGTGGGGTTTAAATAGTATTTCAAATTTGGCACGTTCCCACGCTCGTGGTCCAAAGGCGTGTCGAGTTACATGGCTGCCTTGCACGGCTGTGGTGTGGAGCGTGTTACATTACCCACGCCCGTTCTTGATGTGCCATGCCCGTGTCTGAGTACTCAGTGTCGACCACAGCCGCATCGCATGGCCGTGGGTACAGGTGTGTTGAGTCTCCCATGCCCTTCTTCAGTCAGCCACGCCCGTTGGGAGATAGTCAGTAGCTTCACATGGTTTAGGGGCACGGCCGTGCTGATCTGTTGGTGCCCGTGGGGAAGGGTGGTTGGGCCTATGATGTCTGACGGTGGTTGGCCTAAATTGCACGGCATCTACTTTGTCAGTATGGTGGTTCGGTGGTCCACATGGCCGTGTGTAAAGCGATGTGGCCTGGAAATCTACACTTTTGTGTTAGTTTACAACTAATTATTTAGAAAAGGAGGATGGAAAGAAAAGAAAATAAAAATAAATTTGAAAGTAAATTGAGTTAGTGCTAGGGTTGCCTCCCGAGAAGCGCTCGTTTATAGTCTTAAGCTAGACTGTCCTTGTATTTGAAAATTTTAGGGAGGTTTAAAGGTTTGAATATCTTCCCTCATGCTCATAGTTCTATTTTTGTGACGAAGTTGAAGTCGAGAAGTGTTTACCTTGAAATTGCTAAATATTGGATTACTTACCTCGACTATTTCGTGTGGGAAGATATCGTGTACCTTAAGAAGAATTTCTCCCTTTTCCCTCAGGTCTGTTGAAGTGATGTGGGGATCGACTTTGTCTAACAATACCTGATCTTCTATTTTAAAGTGATTTGATGTCCCTACGAGCTTTTCTGGTGGTTCCTCTGGTTTTACTTCATGTGGATCTGACTTTTCTTTGACTTGTATCTTCTGCTCTTCTAAATCATCGACCTTAAGGTTTTGTTTCTTGTGTGATTCTTCTTTGTCGATTTGGGGGCTATGAGTTGGCTTATGTTTGATGCCTTGTAATGTTTCCTGTAGTGAAGGTTGAACAATTTGATTATCTATTGAAGTGACTTTCTTACCTTCATCATCCATTGTTCTGGATGAGTCGAGAGCTTAAAGCTTAATCGATTCATCTCCTACGCGAAGTATGAGTTCACTTATGGCAACATCAATTTTAGTTCTAACAGTTGCTAGGAAAGGTCTTTCTAGAATTAAGGGGATTGAATTATCTTCATCCATGTCTAAAACAATAAAATCTATTGGGAAAACAAATTTATCGATTTTTACAAGAACATCTTCAATAATGCCCCTAGGAATTCTAATAGTTTTATCAGGTAGTTGAATACTCATCCTAGCTTATTTGGGGTTCCCTAGACCTAGTCGTTTAAACAATGCATAAGGCATGACATTTATACTTGCCCCTAGATCAGCTAACGCATTATCAATAGTTAAACTACCAATTAAGCATGGAATCATAAAACTCCCTAGATCTTTTTGTTTCTGCGGTAGTCTATTCTGTAACATTGCCGAGCATGTTGCGTTTAGTTCCACGTGGTGCTCTTCGTCTATTTTGCGTTTGTTTGTCAAGAGTTGTCTTAAAAATTTCCTCGAGTCTGGCATCTGTAAAAGAGCTTCAAGAAGGGGTAAGTTAATATGTAATTTCTTTAAAAGTTTAAGAAACTTAACGAACTGTTCCTCTGAATCATCTCCTTTCAATGCTTCGGGATAAGGTATGCGAGGTTTGTATTCTTTGATTATTGGTTTTGGCTTTTCGTGTGCTACCTCTATTTTTCTTTTTTCTTCCTTGGTTTCTTGTGCCGTGGTAGGCTCGTCTACCTTTGTACCCTCTTGAGTTGTGATGGCTTGGATCTGTTCTTGTGGGTTTATTTCTGTGTTGCTTAGTAGATGTCCTTGTTGACGTTCAGAAATTAGCTTTGTGAGATGTCCCACTGACCTAGTATTCTCTAACTTGATTCTTGATACCTTTGGTCGATTTTTGTTGTTCATCAAGTACTGCTTTAGTCTTTTGGAAACAAGAATCTATGGCCGCCATGAATTTCATCAGCATCTCTTCGAGGTTTCATTTCTTCTCTTGAGGATATGGATGATTTTGATAATTTGGAGGAGGTTGCTGCCTTTGATTTCCTTGTCCTCCCCATGAAAAATTTGGGTGGTTCCTCCAACCTGGGTTATAAGTGTTACTATAAGGATTATTAGATTGAAAATTGTTACCTATATAGTTTATCTGCTCATGTTCTGCTCCTAGTTGGTAGGGTGGGCACTCAGGATTCGCCACATTCCCACTCGCTTCGTATTGCATTACCGGGTGTACCTGTGAAGAACATAAATTATCAAGCTTTTTATTCATCATCTCCACCTGTGTTGACAGTATTGTTACTGCGTCTATGTTAAAAACTCCGCTGATTTTATCAGTTTGGCTCTTGTAATTTTCCATTGATAGGTATTCAATGACATCTCTTCAATAAAGTCATAAGCCGCTTCAGAATTTTTGTTATTCCAAGTTCCACCGGCTGATGAGTCAATCATTTGCCTCGTTGAAGAAGTCACATCATTGTAAAAAGTTTGGACTTGAAGCCACAAAGGTAATCCGTGGTGTGGACATCTTCTCAGGAGATCCTTATATCTTTCCCATGCATCATATAATGTTTCTACGTCATTCTGCACAAAAGAAGATATGTCATTCCTAAATTTGGCTATTTTGGCTGGTGGAAAGTATTTTAAAAGAAATTTTCGATCATTTGATCCCATGTGGTGATTGACCCGCGTGGTAACGAGTTCAACCACTACTTGGCTTTATTCCTTAATGAAAAGGGAAATAATCGAAGATGAATGGCATCATCAGAAATGTCATTTATTTTTAAAGTATCACAAAACTCTAAAAAACTTGCTATATGAGTGTTAGGGTCTTCGTCCTGCAAACCATCAAATTGAACAAACTGTTGAATCATTTGTATTGTGTTAGGCTTTAATTCAAAAGCTGTTAGCGACTATAGTAGTTCGACAATACTAGATTCTCGCTCTGTCAAATTAGGTTTAGCATAATCATACATAGTACGTAGAGCATTCTGTTCTTGCATATTTGGTGGTGGATTGTTTTCGTCCATCCCTTCAGTAGGATTGGATCTGTCTTGTTCTTCTCTTTGGTAGTCTAGAGCTCGTCTAGTTTCTCTGTGATTTCTGCGAGTAGTAACTTCAATGTCACTTTCATATGCTAAAGGTCCTCTCGGGTTCCTTCTAGTCATAAACTAGAGGTACCTACTAGGAGAAGAAAGAAAGAAATTTAGTGTAAATAAAATTTTAACCTAAACTAAAAATAAAAGTAAATTGCGAAAAAATAACAAAATAATGGGTAAAGTAATAGAAATAGAGCTTTCTTAATATTTTAGTGTTCCCCGACAACGGCGCCAAAAACTTGATCGTGTCAAACAGTCAAGTTTTAATATTTATAAAGAATGATCGAACCTATAGACTAACTATGACAACGATTGAGGCAAGTGCACCTATCGAACAATAGTATAGTTTAGGAAAGATTATTTTATTGAACCCAAAGGAACCTAAAAGTATTACTACTCACTTTCTTTCTATTATTTAGCCTAAAATATAGAGTGATTGGTTTATTAAACTAAAAACTAATGAAAAACTAAACTAGATGCAAATACAAAAGAATGAAACTTTGGGAGAAGACTGTGGAAAAACTCAGTTGATTACAACAATACCCTCAGGAAGAATCCACCTATGACTTCTCTTGTTATCTAACTTTTAATTCATACGACTTCTTTACTTAGCTTGATCTGTGAGACTCCCTAACCTATATTAAACCCTCTCTCGAGGTGAATAACATCTAACCTTAGGTTAATTAGTGGAATTCTCGTTCTCTTATAATAACCCCCTAAGGAAGCAGTAAATCGATCAATAGACTCCCATATTAGGTTTCACCCTAATCCAGCAAAATCTTGTCACCCTATCTCTAGGCGTGCGATCAACTCTGTAACACCCCAAACCCGGTCAACACACCACGACCGAATCTGGCATGTCACGGAGGAAAAGGTTTTGAAGAAAATCGAGTTATCGATTAAATTTTGTGGAAAACTCTTTGTTGCTCTATGTTTGTAGAAATCGGTGCATGACCGTTAAAAGCGATGGTTTACTTTGAAATCCTTAAATAAATCTTTAAAACTTAGTTGCCGATCCATAGATTAGAAAACCTTTTGTAAATTTTAAAGGAAACCCAAATGATTAATTTGGAAACCATTTGAGTTGTCGAAAACAATTAAGTTGTCATTTGTTATCAAATGATTTGTATTACCCGATGGTAAGGTTTTGAAAACCAATGCGTTTGGTAGTTTAGAAAACCTTGCGCTCACATTATTAAATTAATCAAATAATTCACTTAACCATGTTTGAAGTCAAATCCCAAACATATAAATAATTCAAAACATAATTTAAAAGGCCTTATTATAATACCCAAATAAAAAAAATGAATTATGAAATAATTACCCAATTCAAATCCAAGTAAAACCAAATGTTTTAATACATGGGCCACCTCGAGTCCATCCGGCTCCTCATCCGTAATTTACGAGTCACCTGAAAAGATAAGGGAGAAAGTGAGTCACCAAGACTCAGTGCATAAATCCTCCTCCCGATAAATGCAACATACTTACACAAATCATAACCAAGCAATACATATAATGCACCCATACCTAGCCATCCATAACTCCATTTCTACCCCGTGTGGTACCAAACCACTGGTGGTGCCAAACCACTAGTGACCCAAAGTCACGATATCCAATAAAAATGTGGTGCCAAACCACTGGTGACCCAAAGTCACGAGATATCAATAATCCAAGTGTGGGGCCAACCCATGTGTGATACCAAATCACTGGCGACAATCCCGATAAATCAATTGTGGGGCCAACCCACTGTGGTGCTAAGCCACTGGGACGAGTCGCTATGAGGTGCCAAACCTCCGTGACCCAAAGTCACAAAATAATCGTGGTACCAAACCACCGGAGGTGCTAAACCTCCGTGTCCCAAAGACACGATATCAACTTCCCCTCCTCTCATATCACCCATCACAATGCAAAACTTATGCAAATCATGCCATCATGCTTTATTATGAATCATATAGCAAATATATCACGGATCATGGTATTAAGCATCATATAGCAAATCATATCGAAACGAACTTACCCGAATCCTTGCTCATACCCTTACGGTATCATATCAAGATCTACACAATTTCTGATTTTTAACATATTCAAAGTTATTAATATATTTACTTAGTTATAAAGTGTGTAAGTTACACACTTGTCACCAACGCAAGCACTAAATCCCAAGACTCGATCTACAAGACTAGATCTCCTTGCCCTACATTCTACCAAACCACCAAACCATTAACAAGGCCATTCTACCATCCCAATAAATCCCAAACATAAGGTAACACATAACTAACACAATCCTCCTTACCCTTTTGCCTTACGAATGCTAATCCCAACACAAGGTATCTTCCCCACAATCGGCTACCAATACAACTTAGCCTCAAAAGCCTTCGGCTTTTCCAAATAACTTAAAGAATGATTAAACTATTATAGATCCTTACCATATCCTTAATGAATCACTTGATAGAGAAAGAATGGCTCAGATCCACTGCTTCCAAAGTCCCGAAGAACCTAGGAGAAATCGGTTCCTATAGATGACTAGCAAAACATCCATAAATGCCGAAGTTCGGCTTTTGTCTACACATGTCGACATAGAAAAAGAGAAAGTGAGAATGATGTTTCGGTCAAGAACCCTTACCCCTTTTCAAAACCGATTGGAGAAAAACCAAAAGAGATCCACCCTTGTTTGAGATTTGGCCAAAATAACACTAGGAGAAACCAAGGAGATTTCGGCACAGAGTATGGTGGATGGAAGAGAAAAGCAATCAATATTCAGCTAGAGTGGAGAAAGAGAAAGGAAAAGAAAAGTGAAAATAGGAGAAGGAGGATTCGGCAATGGAGAGAAAAAAAAAAGAAAATAGAATGAGAGAGGGATGCTTTCGGCTTCTAAGAAAAATAAAAGATGAGAGGGAGTTCAAATGGAGATTCGGCCAAGTGCCTAAGGAAGAAATCGACAACCACCTATGGTCTTTCGGCTTTTGGTTCACTATGGTGCACTAAAGAGAAATTGGCCTTTGCTAAAAAGGGTTTTCGCTTTTGATACACCAATCAAAGGCTAGCTAAAAATGCACAACTCCTTCACTTCAACCATTCACTCCTCCTCCATCAAGAGTTAACTAACTGAATCACTCGCCAATCATTCAAATGAGTTTGAACTAATCAATGCTTATCTGATGAGTTTGTCTGAGCACAACTCTTCCCCTTAGCGTCAAAATGCTAAGCGAAAATGGAATTTCTGCTGCTCAAACGAAGTTCTCCTTCCTACATGTGGCGTCAATCACGGGCCCTAAGTGGTGCCTCCTTGCCACTTTTCCAAGCCCAATCTTGTGCTTAAATCCCACAATTATACTTAACCCATAGCTCCTTCACTCCCTTTAACTAACACTTGAAAAAATTTTCCTACATTTGGGCCTACCTTTGGCTTATAACTAGCCTCTAGAACACCTCAAACAACAACACAACAATCATACTCATGCAAAACAATTCAATCACAAATAACCCCTATTTCAGGATATTACAGTTCTACCCCCCTTAAAAATAATTTTGACCTCGAAATTACTCGGTCAAAGAGTTGGGGTATTCTTCGTCTCAAGACATCCTCTGGTTCCTACGTAGCCTCTTCCATGCCATGATTCTGCCACAGCACCTTCACTAATGGGATTGACTTCTTGTGCAAAACCTTCACATCTCGATCTAGAATCCACACTGGTTCCTCCTCTATGGTCAAATCAAGACTTACCTCAATTTCCTCCACTGCTACAACATGCGATGGATCTGAACGATAGCGCCTGAGCATGGAGACATGGAACACATCATGTATCTGACTCAGCTCTGCTGGCAACTCAAGCTGATAGGCTACTAGTCCCACTCGTCTCAACACCTTATATGGGCCAATAAACCTTGGACTTAACTTGCCTTTCCTTCCAAACCTCAACACTTTCTTCCATGGCAAGACCTTCAAAAAGACCCTGTCACCCATGGCAAACTCTATATCTCTCCGCTCAAGATCAGCATATGACTTTTTCCTGTCCGAAGCTTCCTTCAGACGAGCCTGATCAACTTAACCTTAGCCTCAGTCTCTGCCACCAACTTTGGTCCCAACATCTGACGCTCACCCAACTCTGTCCAGCATGTAGGTGTGCGACACTTCCTACCATACAACGCCTCATATGGTGCCATCTTTATGCTTGTCTGATAACTATTGTTGTATGCGAACTCAGCTAATGGTAGAAATTCTTCCCAGCTGCCTCTAAAGTCCAGAACATAACCCCTTAGCATATCCTCTAGGATTTGTATAACCCTTTTCGACTGCCCGTCAGACTGCGGGTGAAAAGCTGTGCTGAAATCCAACCTTGTTCCCAAAGCCTGATGTAACGCTCTCAGAACCTCGATGTGAACTTTGGATCCCTATCCGAGATAATGGATATTGGCACACCATGCAACCTCACTATCTCGGCCACATACAACTTAGCTAACTTCTGAAGCGGATAATCAACCCTTACCGGTATGAAATGAGCTGATTTGGTCAAACGATCCACAATCACCCAAACTAAGTCTTTCTTACTAGGCGTAAGGGGTAGCCCACTGACAAAGTCCATGGTAATTATTTCCCACTTCCATTGAGGAATCTTTACCGATGAAGTAAACCTGACGACAGCTGATGCTCAGTTTTGACCTGCTGGCACATCGGACACTTACCCACAAACTCAATCACTTCCCGCTTCAACCACAGCCACCGAGCTGTTTTCATAAATCTGGTACATCTTGCTACCTCCGGGATGCATAGCGTATGAAATGCTATAAGGTCTCAAGAATCCTCTGCCTTAACTCAACATTCTTTGGCATACAAGCTCTCCTTGAAACGCAATACCCCATCAGTGGACACACTATAACCCTTTACACCACCATTCTGAACTTGCAACCTCCGAGCATTCAATCCCTCATCCACTAACTGTTTCTCCTTGATCTGCTCAACCCAAGTTGGCTTAACCTGCAATTTCGCCAAAAGACTCCCATCGTCATACAAGCTAAGATGAGCAAACATCTCTCTTAAGTCCGCTACCACCTTATGGCTCAACGCGTCTGCCACCACATTAGCCTTGCTCGGATGATACTCAATCGAACAATCGTAGCCTTTCAACAGCTCAATCCATCTGCGCTGTCTCAAGTTCAAATCTTTCTGAGTCAGAAGATACTTCAGACTCTTATGATCTGTGTAGACTATCGACTACTCTTCGTACAAATAGTGTCTCCATATTTTCAGAGTGAAAACCACTATAGCTAACTCCAAGTCATGTGTCAGATAGTTAACCTCATGCGGTCTCAGCTGTCGAGACGCATACGCCACTACTTTCCCTTCCTACATCAGCACACATCCCAAGCCAGTATGTGATGCATCACAATAGACCGTGAACACTTTTTTTGCCTCAGGCTGTACCAGAACCGGAGCTTCCGTCAAAATCTTCCTCAACTTGTCGAAGCTTTTTTGTTGTTTCTTTGACCACATAAATGGAACTCCCTTCCTCAATAACTTAGTCAACGGTGCCGCGATCAGAGAAAATCCTTCCACAAATCTCCAATAATACCTTGCCAGACCTAGAAAACTCTAAATTTAGCCACCGACCTAGGCGGTTTCCAATCTAACACTGCTTCAATCTTGCGAGGGTCCACTCTAATCCCTTTAGTGGACACTACATGACCTAAGAAAGTTACCTCCCTAAGCCAGAACTCGCACTTACTAAACTTGGCAAATAACTACTTTTCCCTCAGTATCTGTAACACTACTCGCAAATGCGTATCATGATCCTCCTCCGTCCTTGAGTACACCAATATGTCGTCTATAAATACTACAACGAATTGGTCCAAGTACTATTGAAACATCCGATTCATCAAATCCATGAATGCTGCCGGTGCATTGGTTAACCCAAACAGCATCACCAGAAACTCGTAATGCCCATACCGAGTATGAAACGTCGTCTTGTGGATATCAGCCTCCTTCACCTTTAGCTGATGATACCCAGACCTTAAATCAATCTTTGAGAAAATTGATGCCCCTTGTCGATCGAATAAGTCATCTATTCTCGGCAACGGATACTTGTTTTTGATCGTCAGCTTGTTCAACTAGTGGTAGTCTATACACATCCGCATTGTACCATCTTTCTTTTTGACAAAGAGTACCGGCGCTCCCCAAGGTGAAACACTTGGTCGGATAAAACCTCGGTCCAACAACTCCTAAATCTGAGCCTTTAGCTCTACCAATTCCTTCGGCGCCATTCTATACGGGGTAATAGATATCTTTGGCGCGATTTGAATAACAGATCTATACCAAATTCAACTTCCCGATCTGGAGGCAGACTCAAAAGTTCCTTTGAAAATACGTCAGCAAATTCCTTTACTGTTCAGACATCCTTTACAGCAACCTCCTTAGCCTCCAAAGCACACACCTGAACCAAAGTTGCCTCATAACCCTTCCTGACCATCTTCTCAGCCTTCAACGCTGATACCACGTTGGATAGATAATCTCTTCTACTACCTATCATCACCACTTCTTCACCCTCAATTGTTCTCAAAACCATGCGCTTAGCCACGTAATCCAAACTTTCCTGGTACTTCACCAGCCAATCTATCCTAAGAATCAGATCGAACTCCCCAAACGGTAGTTCCATCAGATCCGCTACAAATACTACCCCTTGAAGTTCTAGGGGTACATCCCTATACAGCTTATTTACTTCTACAGAATGACCTAGAGGGCTAATTACTGTCATCTCCCTAGAAGTAATTTCAAAGTCTAGGTTCATGGTCTCTAATATGCTACTAGCAATATACGAATATGTCCAACCCACATCAATCAAAGTAATATACGGTAATCCAAAGATTAGGAATGTACCGATTATGACGTCTGGAGCGTCGCCTCCTCTCGACGTCTCGTTGCATATACTAACCAGTCGTCTTACTTGATGTTGCTACCCTCCGCTTTGGCATCCCACGGCCTTTACTCGAGCCATTACCTCCCCTAGCAGCACCATGGCCCCTCTGCGGAGGTGGTCCCTCATTTCTAAACTGAGCACGACCTTGACCCTCAGACTGAATCCTGGCTAACTTACGTGGACAGTCCCTCACACGATGATCCAGTGAACCACACTCAAAACATCCCTTTCCACCAGTCCAACATCCTCTCCAATGAGATTTACCACACCAATTACACTGTGCTAGTCTCTGATTAGTAGCAGTAGGCCTTCCAGATTGATTCGGCCCACTCTATCTAGCCCTTTTCTGTGGATTACCGGCTGACCCCGATGATCCAAAACCTCTCTTGTGTCTATTCCTATCCAGATTCTGTCTTACAGACTCCTTTACCCCTTCAGCTACCTTGGCCTTTTCCACCAGCACAGCAAACTCTCGCTCCTGCTGTGGAGCGATCAGTAATCTCAGCTCATCTCTCAATCCATCCTCAAACCTGACACATCGTTCATGTTCTGTAGCCACGATGCCCCTAGCATACTGCTCAACCTTAAAAATTTTACCATCGTACTCAAAATAGACTTACTCCCCGAACCGACTTTAGAAATGCCTTCACAAGCATCAATATAGCTGGTCCTGACATACTTCATCTGATAAGCTGCCTTAAAATAGTCCCAAGTGAGATCATCCCCTGCAGCACTATCCTGAACCGTGAGCCACCACTGATATGACTCATCCCGGAGAAGCGACACTATCCCTTTCAGTTTTTCCTCAATGGTTAGATCCAAGTCATCCATGATTCACTCCGTCGCCTCTAACCAATACTTAACCACATTGGGTGCCACACCAGATACTCCACGAAAAAACTCAACTACAGTAGCTCAGAGTCGCTCAGGTACTGACTTTCGAGCTCCTATGCCTCTATCTGCTCCAGCCACCCTTTCCAAAACCCGCAAAGACATCGCTTTGTGATATCGCATCATCCCCGTTGATCACGATATTCCACATCAGCGGCTGGTGGTGGTGGCATTTCATTTTTGGACCCTTGACCAGACCTAACGGGCTTGACACGGTCATTCAGCCTCTACCACGGCCACGCACATTACGACTTCGTCCCCTAGAATTCATGTCTATAGTTGTGATTTATTTGTTTAAGAGATTTTTATGAATTAGCTTTTGTTTCACTGATTACCCACAAATAAGTTTTATGTAAAGAAATTTGGTAGTGGTTCTTTCGATCATCACAGTTTTCAGTTCAATTCCCTACCCCATTCCACTTGTAAGGGTATTTTCGTCATTTCACTACCTGGGGGTATTTCTGTAATTTTAACCTATCGGGGTATTTTGGTAATTAAAATAGGGTTAATTCGAAAACTTTTACAAATCGTAGATATTTTCAAAAATTTCCCAAAATCGGAGGGTGTTTTGGTAATTTCACAAATCAGGGGTATTTTCGTAATTTTTCATAATCTAGGGGTATTTTGAAATTTTTTTCCAAAATATGGTTCAAGGTGATTTTAAAAAATAAGGGTATTTTGAAAATTTCCAATTCAAGGGACTTCGGCAGTTTTCCACACTGAGGGCATTTTGGTAATTTTGCATGTCAGGGGTAATTTGGTCTTCTTCTATTTTTTCAAATCAGGGATATTGTGGTAATTTCAAAACTAAAGTTTTAAGTGTTTCGAGGCAAAACGACTGGTCCCTTTCGGGTTTTAATTAATAATTTTAGCCTGTAAATAAGTCATCTTAATTTGGGTGAGCCGTCACTACGCACCAAGTAGGATTCAGTGGAGAGGAGGTGAGTCACTAGGATCGCTTAAATACCAAGCTCCCCCTAATCCAATCCTAGACATGCACTGCGGTTGCCACACCCTTGGCTCGATGGCGTACTCACTGTGTTTGTTTTGTGGATCATTAAGTCTTATGCTATTTATGTTGGAGTAAGCTATTCACGGGTTCAATAATTCCTATTCTACTAGTCTACGATCCCGAGATTCCCATTTCCGCATATAATTCACACAACAATCGTAAGTACTTACAGGCGGATTGGTGCCGGAGAGTCGGTGTCATGCTTCTCAAACCATATATTTTCAAACAAAACATTTTAGAACCATACTTTAAAACATTTTTGGGCCTCGGGCCCACAGTCGATCCTTTGAACTTGGCTCTGATACCAAAAATGTAACACCCCAAACCCGATCAACACACCACGACCGAATCTGGCATGTCACGGAGGAAAAGGTTTTGAAGAAAATTGAGTTATCGATTAAATTTTGTGGAAAACTCTTTGTTGCTCTATGTTTGTAGAAATCAGATGCATGACTAGTTCAAAACTGATGGTTTACTTTGAAATCCCAGAAATAAAACTTTAAAACTTAGTTGCCGATCCATAGATTAGAAAACCTTTTTTTAAATTTTTAAAGGAAACCCAAATGATTAATTTGGAAACCGTTTGAGTTGTCGAAAACAATTAAGTTGTCATTTGTTATCAAGTGATTTGTATTACCCGATGGTAAGGTTTTGAAAACCAATGCGTTTTGTAGTTTAGAAAACCTTGCGCTCACATTATTAAATTAATCAAATAATTCACTTAACCATGTTCGAAGTCAAATCCAAAACATATAAATAATTCAAAACATAATTTAAAAGGCCTTATTACAATACCCAATTAAAAAAAATGAATTATAAAATAATTACCCAATTCAAATCCAAGTAAAACCAAATGTTTTAATGCATGGGCCACCTCGAGTCCATCCGGCTTCTCATCCGCAATTTATGAGTCACCTAAAAAGATAAGGGAGAAAGTGAGTCACCAAGACTCCGTGCATAAATCCTCCTCCCGGTAAATGCAACATACTTACAGAATCATAACCAAGCAATACATATAATGCACCCATACCTAGCCATCCATAACTCGTTTCTACCCGTTGGTACCAAATGTGGTGACCAAAGTCACGATATCCAATAAAAATGTGGTGCCAAACCACTTTGGTGACCCAAAGTCACGAGATATCAATAATCCAAGTGTGGGGCCAACCCACGTGTGATACCAAATCACTAGCGACAATCCCGATAAATCAACTGTGGGGCCAACACACTGTGGTGCTAAGCCATTGGGACGAGTCGCTATGAGGTGCCAAACCTCTGGTGACCCAAAGTCACAAAATAATCTGTGGTACCAAACATCTAGAGGTGCCAAACCCCTGGTGTCCCAAAGACACGGATATCAACTTCCCCCTCCTCTCATATCACCTATCACAATGCAAAACTTATGCAAACCATGCCATCATGCTTTATTATGAATCATATAGCAAATATATCACGGATCATGGTATTAAGCATCATATAGCAAATCATATCGAAATGGACTTACCCGAATCCTTGCTCATACCCTTACGGTATCATATCAAGATCTACACAATTTTCGATTTTTAACATATTCAGGTTATTAATATATTTACTTAGTTATAAAGTGTGTAAGTTACACGCCCGTCACCAATGCAAGCACTAAATCCCGAAGACCCGATCTACCGCACTAGATCTCCTTGCCCTACATTCGGCCAAACCACCAAACCATTAACATGGCCATTCGGCCATCCCAATAAATCCCGAAACACAAGGTAACACATAACTAACACAATCCTCCCTACTCTTTTGCCTTACGAATGCTAATCCAAACACAAGGTACGCGAGACTGATCTTCCCCCTACAATCGGCTACCAATACAACTTAGCCTCAAAAGCCTTCGACTTTTCCAAATAACTTAAAGAATGATTAAACTATTATAGATCCTTACCACAGCCTTAATGAATCGCTTGACAGAGAAAGAATGCCTCAGATCCACTGCTTCCAAAGTCCCAAAGAACCTAGGAGAAATCGGTTCCTATAGATGGTTAGCAAAACACCCATAAATGCCAAAGTTCAGCTTTTGTCTACACATGTCGATAGAGAAAAAGAGAAAGTGAGAATGATGTTTCGGTCAAGAACCCTTACCCCTTTTAAAAATTGATTGGAGAAAAACCAAAAGAGATCCACCCTTGTTTGAGATTCGGTGAAAATAACACTAGGAGAAACCAAGGAGATTTCGGCACAGAGTATGGTGGATGGAAGAGAAAAGCAATCAATATTCGGCTAGAGTGGAGAAAGAGAAAGGAAAAGAAAAGTGAAAATAGAAGAGGGAGGATTCGGCAATGGAGAGAAAAAAAAAGAAGAAAATAGAATGGGAGAGAGATGCTTTCGACTTCTAAGAAAAATAAAAGATGAGAGGGAGTTCAAGTGGAGATTGACCAAGTGCCTAAGGAAGAAATCGACAACCACCTATGGTCTTTCTGGCTTTTGGTTCACTATGGTGCACTAAAAAGAAATCATCATTGCTAAAAAGGGTTTTCGGCTTTTGATACACCAAACAAAGGCTAGACGAAAATGCACAACTAGGTCCCTAAGGAAATTCGGCACCCCCCTTACTCAGCTTCCCAACCATTCACTCCTCCTCCATCAAGAGTTCAGATTTCGTCAAAATTCCCTGAATCACTCCTGGCCAATCATTCAAATGAGTTTGAACTAATCAATGCTTATCGACAGAGTTTGTCTTTGTGTACAACTCTTCCCTTTAGCGTCAAAATGGTAGCGAAAATGGAATTTCTCTTTGCTCGAACTGAGTTCTCCTTCTCTACTTGTGGCGTCAATCACAGGCCCTAAGTGGCACCTCCTTACCACTTTTCCAAGCCCAATCTTGTGCTTAAATCCCCCACAAATTATACTTAACCCCTAGCTCCTTCAGCTCCCTTTAACTAACACTTAAAAAAAATTTTCCTACAGCTTGGGCCTATCTTTGGCTTATAACTAGCCTCTAGAACACCTCAAACAACAACACAACAACCACACTCATGCAAAACAATTCAATCACAAATAACCCCTATTTCAGGATATTACAAACTCCGCTTAATTATGCTAGATCTACTCTTAGGCAGGGTCTATTCCTCCTCCACCTAAGCACATCAAATTAAATTAAGCAACATAATTAAGAACAAACTAAGTAGTTATCATATAATTTAAAAATTAAATAACAAAATCCATCATAGATTTCATCCCCTTAGGTATCTGAAGGGTTTAGTTCATAAAAATAAGAAAAAATCTCAATAGAAAAGATAAAACAAAGCATAAGAAATCCCTAAAACCCCCTAAGGAATTGAAGAGGAGATCCTCTGTCTTGAGTAGAACTCCGGCTTCTTGAGATGGATCAACTGGCTATCTTCGAGTAATTCTTTAAATAAAAGCTCTGGCAAAAAAACTCTGCCCAAAACTCCCCTCTAGAATGGTTGCCTTGGGTTGTTTATATAGGCTCCTTAGATGCTTTACTTGGCTCCTAAGTACCTCCTTTAAGTAGAATTACTATTAAGGTGTTTAAGTGGACATAGGAGTATGTTTCTTTGGCTTCAAGCATCCAAATCCAAGTGAAATTGCTCATTCCCATGGCAGGGGCACGCCCATGGCACACGCCCGTGTAAATCGTCTTCAGGCTGTGTCTCAATTCTGTCGATTGGGGCACGGTCGTGTAAATTATGGCATGGCCGTGTGAAGTAATTTGACGAGGCACGACCCTGTAGCTTGAAGTCCAGGCCGTGTCGATTTCCTCTTTGGCCCAAATTGGCCCGTTTAAAGCCTGTTTTACGTTCTTTTTATCCTTAGGTGCTTTCTTGAGTATAAGACATGAAAAGAAAAGATTAAAAGCACCTTTTTACATAAATCAAGGGCTAAATCATCCAAAAGCATACAAAATATGGGGTTAAAATATGTTACTTTTACGTTTATCACTAGAATACAAGCATCATTATCAATCCACTAATGGTCAAGTTGCCCTATACATGCCATTATACCCAAAATGATTTTACTAAGTATACCTAAAATAGGTTAGTTGATAGTGTGACAATGCTCCAATGATATCCAACCTTCACAAGCTTCCGAGCACTATAAAACAGGGGAAAATAAGATGGAGTAAGCATTACATGCTTAGTAAGTTTTTATAATGGAAACTAAACTTACCAATCCCGTTTATTAAACCTAAGCATACAATATCATGTTTTCCATCCATTTGACTAAATTGCCTAAACCAATACATTTAATCACACATGTTAGTCACCAAAATCTTCATATCAATCAAGTAAACATAGATGAACTCATCAAGTAATATTGTTTCAAGTCATTATCATTTCATCTCAAAATTCTCTTACCAGGTCAAGAGTTTTATGTCTAATGAATCATTGAAATTCGATGGATGTTCAAGTAGTACACTCTAGGTGTACGATTGAATAATCTGTCAATTCTTATTCGAAAGTACCCATTAGGGCACTTAATCGAGGAACACACTCTCAAGCCACATATAGTATAACAGGATTACCAGTCCAGGCTAAATCCCTTTATATAACATATGCTCAGAAGAGCTCAATTAGGATTACCAGTCTAGGCTAAACCCTAATCGTAACGTATACTCAAGAGGTATTATATCAATATTACCCATCCAGGATAAATCCTTTCTATAATGAGGTCAATAAGATTACTTTTCTAAGCTAAATCTGTCAGCAACAAATGCAGGACCTCATCCATTTCGGGAAATCACATATATTCATCAAAATTCAATGTTTAATCATGACTTAATCCTTTCTTTTTTCACCATTCAAGCATGTATTAAATTTCTCATTATAGCATTCGAGTAATGTACATCAATATAAGTCACATTGCATACAAACACAACATTCAATTTACATAATTACATACTCGATTAAGTCACACGAACTTACCTCGACACTTGTTCGCGTATATAATCTACTAATCCGAAACCTTTTCTTTTCTTGGATCTAACCTTGAATTTGTGTTGTTTGGATCTATATAAATAGCTTTAGTCATCAATTTCTCATATTTAGTATTCATTTGGACTCAATTACGTCCTAGGAAAAATTACCATTTTGTCCCTAACTTTTCCATAAATTCCAATTTCATCCCTAGGCTCAAAAATTGAAACTTGTGCAATTTACTCCCTATTCCAAGCCTAACCAAAATCCCATTACAAATTTACAGCTCATGTATTCATAAAAATTTAGATTTTTTCATCTAATTTCACAACTTTAAATTTTAGTCCCTAAATCATGTTTTCATCAAAAATCACTTTGTAAAAGTTGTTTATCTATCAACAACCTTTCATTTTTTACCGTAAATTTCAAATTTTCAGCATATTCATACGTGACCCAAATTTCATACCTTGATAACTTTTCAAACTAATCCCACAAATAGATAGATTGGACTATCCCAGTTTCAAAAATATGAAAATTACTAAAAATGGGACAATGAAACTTACCCAATTAAGCCTTGAAAGTTTCTTCTCTCTCTCCTAGGATTTCGATATAATTTTGGGGTTGAAGATGACAAAATAATAAGATGATATGTTTTATCATCTTTTTATTAATTAATTATTTTAATAGAATTCAAATTTTGCATTTTATGCGATTTAGTCCTTCTCGTAATTAAACACTTAATCAATAAAATTTTCACACGACACGTCTATCATAATACGGACCATATAATAAATAAAAATAAACTTTATTTTCGGATCAAATTTGTGGTCCCTAAACCACTGTTCGATTTTACTGAAAAATAGGCTGTTACAATTCTCCCCCTTAAGAATTTTTGCCCTTGAAAATCTTACCAGTAAAAAGATTTAGATATTACTTCCTCATAGTATCATCCGGTTCCCAGGTAGCCTCCTCTATACCAACTCGTTGCTAAAGAAATTTTACTGATGCTACCTTCTTATTTCTTAACTCTTTTGTTTCCCGAGCTAAGATCTTGATTGGTTCTTCACTGTAAGAGTATGCCCAAAGATCAATCATGAGATGGTTGTAATAACATACTTGATTTATCATGTTTATTAATATAAAGCGTTGTCATTGTTATTTCAGTTATTTTTTTCTGTGTGTACTAATAAACTATTTTATAATAATGTCCTGAGAATAATATGATTATTCTTAAAAGATCCTTAGTCAAGTATTATTGTTGACTAGGACAATAATAATGCATTAAGACTAACATGTAGTTGATTGATGATAAAGAGTTGTCATTGATATGGAGTGTCAAAATCAATGCATGAATTTGTGTGTTAGAGAACAACATATTGGATAGACCCGCTATGAGTATGTTTCTTGGATTATTATGTAATTGTCACAACATTACTCATAGTGATTAATAAGTATATGATCCTCAGACTTGAGATCATCATTATCCCAACATCGTGAGTTGTATATTTTAATACATTCAAACGTACACCGTAACTGGTTGTTCTATAAAGGCTGATGTTAGGTATACCACAATCTATGTAGAAGAATATGGTTGATCAATATAGGATAAGTCCCTCCTACATAATGGGAGTAATATCTTAGGCCACTTGATTGAGTGAGACTAGAAATGCATGGCAATGCTCAAATAAGTTGATATGAGATGTCATACTAATTTGTATATCATAGTCTACTCAAGATATCAAGAAACATGGGATGGACTATGCAAGTGTGACTATTCCATGACTTGTATCCATTCCAAAGATAAAGGACTTAAGGATTAATGCATGAAAGGTTAATCACAAAAGGTTATGTCAAATCATGACCTCTTGTAACTTAGGTAGCAATGATGCATTGCTAGATGCCACTCATTGTTTGTAACATTAGAAACGTTCTAGTATTACTGCTAATGTTACAAGAACCTACAGGGTCACACCCTATGATTTAAATGAACGAAATATAACATAGTTGGTATTGTGTTTAGTTGTCACATGAATTAAATTAATTATAGAATTAATTTAATTGGGCAATCAAATATTGAACATATTATATGTACAAGGATGTTGTATTGTAACATCCTGAATTAAGGGGTTATGCATCTTTACTTAATTGAATATTGTTGCATGCCTAAGTATAATTGAGTGTGTTTTGGGAAGTTTTTCGAACTTCAAATATGTAAGTGAATGCTTAGAGAAATATTAAATTTTTAATAATTAAGATGGAGCTTAGCAAGATAGGCTTTAAGAAATATTGACAAGAGGTTTTAAGCATAATAAGTCAATTGGCAAGGTGGTAAGGCGCATGGATGAATGCTTGAGGGAGAGGTTGAATCCCTAGCTAACAAGTGGAAGAATTATATTTTTTTATTTCTTTCCTATAGTGTCGGCCAAGATTATTCTAGAATGGATGGACATCTTTTTATTTTTGGTTAGTAGACATAAGTAAAAGGCAAGTTAGAAGTTATGGCATGGAATCATGAAGTTATGGTAAGATAGGGGACAAAGGGCTTGAAGAGGGATGTTGTTTTGAAGCTTTTTCATGGTCATTTGACCATGAACCTAGATGGCATAAGGGCTAAAGGGGAAGGTTTAATTGTGTTAGAATCAATGGGATGATAGGGAAGAAAAGGGAGGAAAAGGGATCATGTTGGCAAGGTGTTGGCTAAATTTTGCTTTAGCATTAGGGGTATATGTTGGCCAAAATTTTAACCAAATTGTTCATCTTTTTCCTTTTCTCAAAACCTTGTTTCTTAGCCGATTGCTTATTACACAAAAGAGAAACCTTTTCTTTTCTTTTAGTCAATTGATACTTTACCATTTCGATTTTGAGTAGTCTTTTTAGTTTCTTTTCTTCAAAGCATATCATCTTTCTTCCTCTTTGTAACCGAAAATACCAAAGTTCCAAGGACCTTTTTCTTCACTTTTTCCCTCATGGCCGAATGCACATAAACTTCTAAACCCATCTCTTTTCTTTTGAAAATCATCATCATCATCTTCTTCTTCAATCTTTTACTTTCTCTCTTTCTCTTTCTTCTTTTTTCTCTCAACCGAAACCATTATCTACTCTAACCAAAATCACCATTCTTTTCCTCTCTTTTGTCAAACCGAATCATCATCTTCCATTTTCATCTTCTCCTTTCTTTTCTTCTATTGAAAACCGAAACCACTATAGCCAAAGAAATCACTATCTTTCTCTTCTCTTTTTGTGCAAGTCGAAATCACCAATTCTCTTTTTCTAAATCATTAAGGCCGAATCTTCAAGTAGTCAAGTAAGGATTTTTGTTAAGTGTTCTCATTATTTTTTTCTTTTAGAATAGCTGATTTTAGAAACTTATTTCTCTCATTTTCTCCTAGGCCGAATCTTTGAAGGGGATTTAAGGATTCTTTTTAGTAGCCAACGTTTTAAGAGAGATCTTTCGGAATCATCCAAGGTAAGGATTATCATTTTTGGTTATATTGTTTCTTTTAGATAGATTACTAATTGACTTTATTTTAGGGGTGATTTTGGGACTAACAAGATAGGTTCGAAAACAGCGATAAGGAGTGTTTGGAAGAGGGGAGGCTCTGTTATACCCTCAAACTTCAAACGAAGGGTTGTATCGGCGATAAGAGATTTTTCACCGGGTTGTGGACCCTCTGCTAACGAAGATCGTTTATTTGAAGTCATGCGTACAATCGAACCACTTTTCGTTAGTGGGTTGTCATCGGGTTTTGATCCATCTATCGGGGAGAAGCCACATATATCGGTTGTTTGAGATTCCGAGGGTAAGGATTTAGATCTCTCATCAATAGTATAGATTATAAGTATTAGTGTGTTCTAATCAAGTGTGATAATTAACTAGGTGTTGACGAGCGAGAAGGTATCGTTCTCACTGTCATAAGGTGTGTAACATTATACTAAAATCTCATAGATCTATATTAAATGTGATTTGTATGAAAATATGTGTAATAATGGTTGCAGTACCATTCGGTGGTATACGATATTCGTGTATGTTTAACCCCAATATTTTGCTAATTTCGCTATATGCCTAAATGTGAGATAAATATGATTTTGCTATGATTTTGGGGTAAATGGCATGAAAACTAAATAATATGTATGTGCATGGGCATATGGGTGTTATTGATAAAGGGAAGTATTCGGTGGTTTTACCACAATATCGATGACTTCGGTCACATATTTTGAATCCGGTGACTTCGGTCACATATGTGAATCTGGTGACTTCGGTCACATATTTGAAATTCGGTGACTTCGATCACAATTATTTGGTGGCCATGCCATAAAATTATAAGGACGATGTGCATGTTGACTGTAGCAACTGCCTTCGATGGTGTGTAGCGGATGGAGGGTTGATTTAGTAATCCCCACGGTGTAATTGGTTGGTACGGGTGGTGTGTAGTGGATGGATATTTAGGTGGGCTCGGGTTTACATTTCATTATATAAATATCCATGTGACTTCTAAATGATTTTTTTGATTTGCTATAAAAATGGGCTTATGGCTAAATATGACTTAAATGGGCTTATGGCTATATGTGTTACTAAATGGGCTTAAAGGCCATGATCAATTGGGATTTTAGTGTTTTTGTTACACATTGAGTTTATGACTCACCCCTTTTGTGGGATAATTTTTCAGATAACTCTTAGCGCGATGGATCGAGTCAGCGAGGACTACGTGGTGGCCATTGCTCAACAAAGTATTTCGGAGTTTCTCCTAAAGAAACTTATTAAGCGTATTTTTATTACTTAGAATTTATTATGGGTTTTGTTATTTTTGTAATAAGGCCACTATGAATTGTTTTTAATTTTTGCGTTTGGAATTTTATTCTGCCATGAACAATATTTATTAAATAACTAAATGGTTTTCGATAAATAATTTAAATTGTTTTTGACACTAATATATATGTTTTACAATAATAAGTAAAATTTTCATTAAATTTGGTTTTTTTAACTTATAAATTTCTCTTAAAAATAATGTTTTAAGAAGATACAAATTTATTTAAATTTGATTTCAACCTAAATATTAAGTTAATGCATTTTATACGAACTCATCAAGTTTTTCTTAAACAAAACGAGAAATTGCTAAAGTTTTATTCGAGGAACATATCAAATTCGGTCAGGCTTTTTGGGCCGAGTTTGGAGTGTTTCAACTTGGTATCAGAGCCCAATTTTAAACACTCGGCCTTGGGTTTTGAAGCCCACAACGTTTTCAAAATTTGGCCCAAATGACTTTTTGAAAGTTTTCTTAAGTTAAAATGGTTTTATAAGAGCATGGCACCAAGTTCTCTACCAGTCCATCGATAAGTACTTTTATTGATAAAGTGATATGAATGTATGATAAGCCTAAGGAAACTATACTTTAGAGACATGGACCCTAGGTGTATGTGTACTACTACGAAAAAACCACTGAATAAATATCTATTGCATAAAACTTTCTTTTAATAAGAAGTGAAAAGACTCTAATGCATAAGACTTTTTCGTAAAAATAGATAAAATGCATAGTAGACATGAGTTCTAGGGGACGTGGTCGTCGTGGACGCCATAGAGGAAGAATGGGCGTGTCGAACCAGGTTAGATCTGGTCAAGGTTCTAAAATAAAGCTCGCCACAATTTGTTGGGGTGGAATTTCAAGAGCAAAATGGAGGAGGTGACGCAAGATCACAAGTCAGTCTTGTGAGTTTTGGAACGAGTAGCGGCTTAGTACGGAAATGGGTCTCGAAAGTCGAAAGTGAGAAACTTAGATCAAATGGATTTGAGGTTTTAGGGAGTATCTGGAGTAGCTCCGAATGTAGCGGAATACTGGTTGGAGGCAGTCGAGAGGATCATGGATGATTTGGACTGCACTGCTGAAGAAAAATTGAAAGGTGCTATTTCACTACTCCGTGATGAGGCCTACTAGTGGTGGCTCACTATCAAGGAGAGTACCCCTGTGGATCGAGTGGATTGGGGGTATTTTAAAGTTAAGTTCGAAGGAAAATATGTTGGAGCTAGCTACATCGACTCCCAGAGAAAGGCGTTTCTGAATTTTGTACAAGGTAATAAGTCAATAGCTGAGTATGAAGCAGAGTTCTTGCGACTTAGCCGATATGCCAGAGGGATAGTAGCTACTGAATATGAGCGGTGTGTCAGATTCATGGATGGACTAAGAGATGAATCATGAGTGTTGATTACTCCAAGATGGGAAAGAGACTTTCTGATCTTAGTGGACGAGCAAGGATAGTGAAGAAGTTGAAGCGGATGAGAAAGCGTAACCGGACAGAGGCCATAATAAGAATAAGAGAAGCATTGGGTCTTCAGGGTCATCTGGGAATTTTCAAAAGAAACCAAGAATTGATGGGCCGCGAGGTCAGCAGACTGCTACAGGAGGACAGCATCGTGTTTGTGCTCAATGTGGGAAGATGCACTCGGGAGAATGTTGGAAAAAGAGTGGGGGATGTTTCAAGTGCGGGTCTAGAAATCATATGATCAATGATTGCCCGATGAATTCAGATAAGAATTGACCAAAGAGGTCGAGGTGTTAATCAGTGGCGAGAGGTGGACAAGAACCGATAAGGGGTTGTGGTCCAAATGGAAGGGTAATGGTTCTAGTAGAGGTCGCGGAACTTGAGCGATGCGATGGTAGCTCGAGGCAAGATAGCCGTGTCCGGTATATGCGTTAAATCGCAGAGAAGATAGTGACCACCGATGTTATCACAGATGCACGTTTCTAATTTACAGGTTGCCCTTTATTGCTTTGATAGATATAGGTCACTCACTCATACATCGCTAGTGAAGTATCGGAACTTTGCATGTGACTTCTGAGACTGTACCTAGGAAGATGACTGTACTTAGTTCTTTAGGACAGACAGTAGTAATAGACAAACTTTTTAAAGAAGTGCCTTTAGAAGTTCAAGGGATGCAATTTTCGACTAATTTAATGGAGTTGCCATTCGGGGAATTCGACCTGATCTTAGGCATGGACTGGCTAGTGAAATATCGTGCAAATGTGGATTGTGCTGCTAAGCGGATGTCCTTAAGAACTATTGATGACAAAGAAATTGTAGTGATGGGCGAGAGACGGAACTACTTATCAAATGTAGTATCCGCTTAAGGTAGAAAAGATGGTTAGAAAAGGATGTGTGGCTTTTCTGATGTTGGTTAGTGCCTTGGAGGCTAAAGAAGCAACTGTTGAAGAAGTCAGGACTGTAAGAGAATTTGTAGATGTTTTTCCAGAAGAACTGCCAGGATTGCTTCCGGATCGAGAGGTAGAATTTGGGATTGAATTATTTGCCTGGAACGGCGCCAGTTTCTATTGCTCCGTATAGAATGGCAC
Source organism: Gossypium rotundifolium (assembly GCA_025506655.1). Lineage (NCBI taxonomy): Eukaryota > Viridiplantae > Streptophyta > Magnoliopsida > Malvales > Malvaceae > Gossypium > Gossypium rotundifolium. The sequence goes on from CP106727.1 coordinate 169,196,790, forward strand.
CGAATGAGTTGGTTGAGCTTAAGGCTCAGATCTAGGAGTTGCTTGATCGTGGATTTATCCGACCTAGTGTGTCTCCATGGGGAGCACCGATCCTATTCGTGAAAAAGAAGGACGGATCGATGCGGATGTGTATAGACTACCGGTAGTTGAATAAGCTGACCATTAAGAACAAGTATCATTTACCAAGGATCGACGACTTGTTCGATCAGCTTAAGGGAGCTGCGGTATTCTCAAAGATAGATCTAAGGTTGGGGTATCATCAGCTTAAAGTGAAAGAAGCAGATATCCATAAGACAACTTTCCGAACTATATATGGGCATTATGAATTTCTGGTAATGCCATTCGGATTGACGAATGCCCCAGCTGCGTTCATGGATATGATGAATCGGGTTTTTTAGCCCTACTTGGATCAGTTCATCGTGGTATTCATAGATGACATCCTGGTGTATTCTAAGTCTGAAATGGAACATGATAAGCATCTCCGGATTGTGTTGCAAGTTTTAAGGGAGAAGAAACTTTATGCCAAATTCAGCAAGTGTGAATTTTGGCTAAAGGAGGTTGCGTTTTTAGGCCATGTGGTGTCTGCGGAAGGGATAAGGGTGGATCCTAGGAAGATTGAGGCTGTGCTAGATTAGAAACCACCTAAGTTCGCATCTGAGGTTCGCAGTTCCTTGGGATTAGCAGGCTACTATAGAAGATTCGTCGAAGGATTCTCATCGATAGCTGTACCTTTAACGAAATTATTGAGAAAGGAGGTACCTTTCGTGTGGGCTGATAAATAGCAAGAGAGCTTTGAGAAGCTTAAGAGGGTTTTGACTGAAGCTCCGGTTTTGATTCAGCCTGAGGCAGGGAAGGATTTCGTCGTGTATTGTGACGCTTCTCACACAGGATTAGGATGTGTTCGATGCAAGACGGAAGGTAGTTGCGTATGTCGTCTCGCGCTAAGGCCACACGAGGTTAATTACCCGACGCATGATTTGGAGTTGGCAGCTGTAGTCTTTGCTCTTAAAGTTTAGAGACATTATTTATCTGAGGGAAAGTCAGTGATATACACGGACCACAAGAGTCTGAAATATCTACTGACTCAGAAAGAATTGAATTTGAGACAGCGAAGGTGGATAGAATTGTTGAAAGATTATGACTGTTCTATCGAGTACCACCCGGGCAAGGCGAATGTGGTGGCAGATGCTCTAAGTCGAAAAGTGGTGTTAGATCTAAGGGCGTTGTTTGCACATCTTAGTCTTTACGATGACGGAAGCTTGTTGGCAGAATTACAAGTAAAGCCAACGTGGTTGAGTCAAGTGAAAGAGAGACAATTGGTAGATGATGATCTGAGTACTAAACTTTGACAGGTGTAGAGTGGGGAATTGGAAGATTATGGTATTAACAGCGATGTGGTATTGTGTTTCAAAGGTAAAATCTATATGCCGAGGGATCAGGAGTTGAGGCAAAAGATTCTTCAGAATCGCATGGTAGCCCCTATGCTATGCATCCTGGAGGAAGTAAGTTATACCGAGATTTGCGAGATCAGATTTGGTGGCATGGTCTTAAGCGGGAAGTTATGGAGTTTGTAGGAAAGTGCTTAACGTGTCGCAAGTCAAATTTGAACATCAAGTACCTTCGAGATTGCTACAACCGATAAAGATTTCATGATGGAAGTGGGAGAGAATCACCATGGACTTTGTTAGTGGGCTTCCTCTTACGCCTACTAAGAAAGACTTCGGTATGGGTGATAGTGGACCGATTGATGAAATCGCACATTTTATTCGATTCGGGTTGATTACTCTTTGCGTAAATTGGCGAAGTTATATGTGGTGAGATTGTGAGATTGCATGGAGTGCGGTGTCAATTATTTGAGATAGGGATCCGAGGTTTACGCCTCGCTTTTGGAAAGCATTGCATTAGGCTTTGGGCACCGATTGGACTTCAAGACGGCATTTCATCCACGGTCGACGGCGGTCGAGCAAGTAATTCAAGTCTTAGAGGATATGTTAAGGGATGTGTGATGGATTTCAGAGGAAGTCGGGAGGAGTTCTTACCGTTAGCGAATTTTGCATACAACAAGATTACTAAGCTAGTATTCGGATGGCACCATATAAAGCACTATATGGACTAAGTGTCGCACTCCTACGTGTTGGACAGAACTAGGGGAACGACATATTTTGGGTCCAGAAATAGTGGCTGAATCCGAAGAAAAAGTTAAGGTAATTTGGGCTCGATTAAAAGAAGCATCTGACAGGCAAAAGTCGTACGCAGATCTTAAACGGAAAGAAATAGAGTTTGCTATGGGGGATCAAGTATTCCTGAAGGTTTCACCTTGGAAAAAGGTGATGAGATTTGGTCGCAAAGGGAAGTTAAGTCCCAGGTTCATTGGACCTTATCGGGTTTTGAAGCGGGTCGGACCTGTAGCATATCAGTTAGAATTGCCTTCGGAGTTGAAGCAAATGCATGATGTGTTCCATGTTTCAATGTTACGCCATTATCGATCGGATCCATCTCATGTAGTGCCAGTTGAGGAGGTGGAATTAAGACCAAATTTGTCATATGAAGAGGAGCCAATTCAAATTCTGGAGCGAGATGTAAAGGTTTTACGGAGAAAATCGGTTCCTCTCGTCAAAGTGTTATGGTGTAATCATGGATCAGAAGAAGCTTCGTGGGAACCGGAGGAAGCAATGCGACAGCAATACCCTCACTTGTTCTAGCCAAGTAATTTTGAGGTCAAAATTTTTAAGGGGGTAGAACTGTAACATCCTGAATTAAGGGGTTATGCATCTTTACTTAATTGAATGTTGTTGCATGCCTAAGTATAACTGAGTGTGTTTTGGGAAGTTTTTTGAACTTCAAATATGTAAGTGGATGCTTAGAGAAATATTAAATTTTTAATAATTAAGATGGAGCTAAGCAAGATAGGCTTTAAGAAATATTGACAAGAGGTTTTAAGCATAATAAGTCAATTGGTAAGGTGGTAAGGGCGCATGGATGAATGCTTGAGGGGAGAGGTTCGAATCCCCTAGCTAACAAGTGGAAGAATTATATTTTTTTTATTTCTTTCCTATAGTGTCGGCCAAGATTATTCTAGAATGGATGGACATCTTTTTATTTTTGGTTAGTAGACCATAAGTAAAAGGCAAGTTAGAAGTTATGGCATGGAATCATGAAGTTATGGTAAGATAGGGGGACAAAGGGCTTGAAGAGGGATGTTGTTTTGAAGCTTTTTCATGGTCATTTGACCATGAACCTAGACGGCATAAGGGGCTAAAGGGGATGGTTTAATTGTGTTAGAATCAAGGGATGATAGGGAAGAAAAGAGGAGGAAAAGGGGATCATGTTGGCAAGGTGTTGGCGAATTTTGCTTTAGCATTAGGGGTGTATGTTGGCCAAAATTTTAACCAAATTGTTCATCTTTTTCCTTTTCTCAAAACCTTGTTTCTTAGCGGTTGCTTATTACACAAAAGAGAAACCTTTTCTTTTCTTTTAGTCAATTGATACTTTACCATTTCGGTTTTGAGTAGTCTTTTAGTTTCTTTTCTTCAAAGCATATCATATTTCTTCCTCTTTGTAACCGAAAATACCAAAGTTCCAAGGACCTTTTCTTCACTTTTCCCTCATGGCGAATGCACATAAACTTCTAAACCCATCTCTTTTCTTTTGAAAATCATCATCATCATCATCTTCTTCAATCTTTTACTTTCTCTCTTTCTTTCTTCTTTTTCTCTCAACCAAACCATTATCTACTCTAACCAAAATCACCATTCTTTTCCTCTCTTTTGTCAAACCGAATCATCATCTTCCATTTTCATCTTCTCCTTTCTTTTCTTCTATTGAAAACCAAAACCACTATAGCCAAAGAAATCACTATCCTTCTCTTCTCTTTTTGTGCAAGTCGAAATCACCAATTCTCTTTTTCTAAATCATTAAGGCCGAATCTTCAAGTAGTCAAGTAAGGATTTTTGTTAAGTGTTCTCATTATTTTTTTCTTTTAGAATAGCCGATTTTAGAAACTTATTTCTCTCATTTTCTCCTAGGATGAATATTTTAAGGGGATTTAAGGATTCTTTTTAGTAGCCAACGTTTTAAGAGAGATCTTTCGGAATCATCAAGGTAAGGATTATCATTTTCGGTTATATTGTTTCTTTTAGATAGATTACTAATGGACTTTATTTTAGGGGTGATTTTGGGACTAACAAGATAGGTTCAAAAAGAGCGGTAAGGAGTGTTTGGAAGAGGGGAGGCTCTGTTATACCCTCAAACTTCAAACGAAGGGTCAGTCGGCGATAAGAGATTTTCCACCGGGTTGTGGACCCTCTGCTAACAAAGATCATTTATTTGAAGTCGTGCGTACAATCGAACCACTTTTCATTAGTGGGTTGTCATCGGGTTTTGATCCATCTATCAGAGAGAAGCCACATATATCGGTTGTTCGAGGTTCCGAGGGTAAGGATTTAGATCTCTCATCAATTGTATAGATTATAAGTATAGTGTGTTCTAATCAAGTGTGATAATTAACTAGGTGTTGACGAGCGGAAGATATCGTTCTCCTTTGTCATAAGGTGTGTAACATTATACTAAAATCTCATAGATCTATATTAAATGTGATTTGTATGAAAATATGTGTAATAATGGTTACGGGTACCATTCAGTGGTATACGATATTCAGGTATGTTTAACCCTAATATTTTGCTAATTTCGCTATATGCCTAAATGTGAGATAAATATGATTTTGCTATGATTTTGGGGTAAATGGCATGAAAACTAAATAATATGTATGTGCATGGGCATATGGGTGTTATTGATAAAGGGGAAGTATTCTGGGGGTTTTACCACAATATCTGGTGACTTCGGTCACATATTTTGAATCCGGTGACTTCGGTCACATATGTGAATCTGGTGACTTCGGTCACATATTTGAAATTCGGTGACTTCGGTCACAATTATTTGGTGGCCATGCCACAAAATTATAAGGCGATGTGCATGTTGGCTGCAAAGAATCGCCTTTGATGGTGTGTAGCGGATGGAGGGTTGATTTAGTAATCCCCACGGTGTGATTGGTTGGTACGGGTGGTGTGTAGTGGATGGATATTTAGGTGGGCTCGGGTTTGCATTTCATTATGTAAATATTCATGTGACTTCTAAATGATTTTATTTGATTTGCTATAAAAATTGGCTTATGGCTAAATATGACTTAAATGGGCTTATGGCTATATGTGTTACTAAATGGGCTTAAAGGCCATGATCAATTGGGCTTTTAGTGTTTTTGTTACACATTGAGTTTATGACTCACCCCTTTTGTGGGATAATTTTTCAGATAACTCTTAGCGCGATGGATCGGGTCAGCGAGGACTACGTGGTGGCCATTGCTCAACAAAGTATTTCGGAGTTTCTCCTAAATAAACTTATTAAGCGTATTTTTATTACTTAGAATTTATTATGGGTTTTGTTATTTTTGTAATAAGGCCACTATGAACTGCTTTTTAATTTTTATGCTTGGAATTTTATTACGCCACTTAACGATATTTATTAAATAACTAAATGGTTTTCGATAAATAATTTAAACTGTTTTTGACACTAATATATATGTTTTTACAATAATAAGTAAAATTTTCATTAAATTTGGTTTTCTTTTAACTTATAAATTTCTCTTAAAAATAATGTTTTAAGAAGATACAAATTTATTTAAATTCGATTTCAACCTAAATATTAAGTTAATCTATTTTATACAAACTCATCAAGTTTTTCTTAAACAAAACGAGAAATTGCTAAAGTTTTATTCGAGGAACATATCAAATCCGGTCATGCTTTTTGGGCCGATTTTGGGGTGTTTCATGTATAAATAATGAGAACATTGTTCTATTAATATATGAATTTGGTTCATATATAAATTTAAATAAATATAGTTTACCGAAATCCTTGTTATAATTAATGTAATTATAACTTTTGGTTAAAACATTATTATATTTATTTATTTTTAATTATGATTATTATGTACGGATAAAAATTTTATGAATTATGATTCATTATATATATACCAATTATAAAAGGTGAGAATTAGAGAGTTTTTTTTTTAAAGAAACCCTGAAAATTGCTTGTGAGGTCTAGCAGCCGTCAAGTAAAGAAACCTCCAAAATAGTTTTGGAGATTTCTCCCGTTCGTCGTTGGACTAGGTGGATTACGTAGAGGCTAAAATCATAAAAGGTTGCTGCTTGGTTCGATAGTAGATCAGAATTCTTGTTGCCGAGGCGTCGCTATCTACTCAGATTGAAGTTTGGTAATTTCAAAACCATTATTTCACCTCGATTCGTTCCTCGCACATGGATCCATGGTTTGGATCGCCGAAATTTTTTTTGCTACGCCATGGGGGTATCGGTAATCCAACGTTCACCATATGTCATATCAAGTTGAATCTCTACCTCTATCAAAGAGATAACATGTGAAAGATCGGATTGGTACCTTCGTAGCATAGAAACATGAAAAACATTATGAATCCAATCAAGTTCTAGTGGTAAAGCTAACCGATATGCAACCGGTCCAATTCTTTCTATAATCTCATATGGTCCAATGAACCGTGGACTTAGTTTTCCCTTGCGACCAAACCGGAGAACTTTCTTCCACGGAAATACTTTCAAGATTACCTTGTCACTAGCTTGAAATTCTATTTCTTTTCGTTTAAGATTAGCATAGGACTTTTGACGATCAGAGGATTCTTTCAAACTGTCCCGAATCACTTTCACTTTTTCCTCGGTTTCACTGACTAAGTCAACTTCGTGTAACTTTTTCTCACTGAGTTCTGTCCAATACAATGGAGTTCTACATTTGCGACCATACAAAGCTTCATACGATTCCATTTTGATGCTAGACTGATAACTGTTATTATAAGCAAATTCAACTAAAGGAAAATGCCTTTACTAGTTACCTTCAAACTCAAGTATACAACATCGAAGCATATCTTCCAAAATTTGTATAACACGTTCAGATTGACCATCTATCTAGGGATGAAATGCAGTACTAAAGTGTAACTGAGTAGCCAAAGCTTCTTGTAAATTACTCCAAAATCGAGATGTAAATTGAGGGTCTCTATCTGAAATAATAGGGACAAACACTCCATGCAATCTATAATATCCGGGAATTGGGGCTTGTGCATTTTTGCTTAATTGCATGTGCTAGTGTGCCTATATGTATTATGAATGAATCTTATGAATTTTGTGAACTCTAAAGTGTAGTGAATACCTTAGAAATTATTTGAGTTTAAGTTTTAAAAGGGGAAGCTGGGCTGAGGAGGCCTTAAGGGAATTTGTGAGGGAATTTGGACACAAAGATGGCCTTGGAAAAGTGGCAAGGGATGCCACCTAAGGTGCTATGAAGTTGTGTCAAAGAGACTTTTAGGAGGGAGGAGGTTCGAGCTGCAGAAGTTGCATTAAGGGCTTTTATTTTTGCCTCAAGGAGGGGAGGAAGAGGTGGACGACTTGGGACTTTGAAGGATGAAGATAAGCCTTGTTTTTCTTTTAAAATTAAGAAGAGTAGGATAAATGTGGATTTATTTTATTTATTTTGAATGTGTGTTAAAGAGATAAAATAGGAGAGAATTTTGGGATTTCATAAGGGACATAGTAGTGGCCGAATGAGGGGCTCCTTGTGTTGGTATATTCGGTCATGTGTAGGGGGATAAGTGCCGAATTTCATTTGTTTCTTCTCTAGTGCTTCTTGCCAAAATTTGTAGTCAAGAAAAATCCTCTCCTTTTCTCATTTATTTTGCTAAGGTCAAAACTCCATCATCACTCACCATTGCCAAATTTCTTCTCACTTCCTCCCCTATTCTTCCTTGTTTTCTTATAATTTCAACTCCATACCTACCCTTTTGAAAGCCGAATATTTCACCATCATTTGAGAGGTTAGCCGAACCTTGTAGCCTCTTTTTCCTCTTTTCGTTGCTTGGAACTTTAAAGAAACACCATAGCCGACTCCATCTTGAGCCATAACCAAATCTCAAGGGGGCCTTATTCTCCTTTTTCTGTCGTAAGTCTTAAAAGCCGAGACCTTTTTTTTCTCTTCAAGCAACGATAGTGGTAAGTATTTCCTTAGAAATTGGTTTTGGATTCTTTTCATTTAGTGTGTCGAAATCAAGTGTTTAGCTTTGATTTTTATGGACGGCCGAATGTCCATTAAGCCTTAACATGTGTTCTTTTGGTGTTAGTCGAAGGAAGGAAGCATTAAGGAGTTTTCGGGACTTGTAGTGATCAAGGTAAGCAGTTTGTGATATTCGGCCAAGGGCCATTATCTTAGATTATTATTATAGTCGATTCTAACAATGGTTAAGCAGGGATTTTGGCAACATCAGGAACAAGTAGTAGTTTTTGGGATTTAAGATCCACAAGGTAAGTGAACCTAAACAATCGGCCAATGCCATATTTAGGGGTTCCAATCTATTTCTTATTTGTGTAAAAGTCGAAAGTAACCAAGTCAAGTGATTGAGTGTTAGCCGATTGCAAGGAAGAAAGACTACAAAGTTTTGGGATTTGATTAGTAGTCAAATCGGCAGCAAGGTAAGAAGTTGGTTGCATTAATCCTTCGGGATTTGGCTATTTAGCCGAATGGCTCTTTGCTAACATGTTTAGGGTTGGCCGAATGTAGGAACTAAGGATCTAGGACGTTAGATCGGGCTTTTCAAAATTTCTGTGAATTCTCTAAGTAAATCAGGTGTGTACGCCACACTAGCTCTTAATAGATTTAAGGCATCAATTTAATAATGTGTTTATAATAATGTGACCTATGGCTAACCATACAATGGTACAAGGTAACCAGGTACGTTTACCCACTCCTACTATGAGTGTGATATGATCTATTGTGGCATATATGTGAAACTATAAGAATGTGAATAAGGAATATGACATGGTTAATGCATAATTGTATGACATGGGGCATATGGGTGATATGTAAAGGGGAAGTGATCTGGTGGTATTATACCACAATATCTGAATGTGGTGACTTATGTCACGAAATCTGAATGTGGTGACTTATGTGACAAAATAATTATCTGGTGGCTATTCCACAATATTTATAAGGGCGATGAGCATGTCGTCTGTAGCGACTACCTTTGATGATGTGTAGCGGATGGAGGGTCGACTTAGTAGTCCCCACGGTGTGATGGTTGGTACGTGTGATGTGTAGCGGATGGTTATCTAGGTTTGGGTTCGGGTTTGCATCATTGATTATATATGTTTACTATGTATGATTTGACATGCCTAAATTGATTGAGACTTGTGTTGGTTGTTACACACTGAGTCTGTTTGACTCACCCCATTGTGGGATATTTTTCAAGTGACACACAATAATGGACCGGGTCGGCAGGAGTTCAATGGTGGCCATGCTTAGCTCAGAGACTATTTTATTTTTATTAGTTTTTAATATTTAAGTTTTGAACTATTTTGGGTTTTGTTTGATGTAATAAGGCCATAAGTATTAAGCAGGTTTATGCATGCATTTTAATTATTTTAGTATGATACTATTTTTTATTAATTTAAAGTTAAAGTCAATTTTTCTTAAATATAAATATTAAACGCTTTTGACACCGATCAACACCGTTTTAATTTTGAACCCAACCCAAATCAATGGTTCTTCAAAACACACAAGATTTTGGCAAAGTCCAAATAAGTTTTGAATGGTTTTTCTCTAGAAGCATACCAGATCCGGTCAGGGCTTGTGGGCCAGGTTTGGGGTGTTTCACTGCTAATAATTTTGAATTAAAGCGTAACACAATACAAATGATTCAACAGTTTGTTCAATTTGATGGTTTGTAGGATAAAGATCCAAATACTCATATATCTAATTTTTTAGAATTCTGTGATACCTTAAAAAGAAATGGCATTTCTGATGATGCCATGCATCTTCGGTTATTCCCATTTTCATTAAGGAATAAAGCAAAGCAGTGGTTGAACACATTACCAAGAGGGTTAATCACCACATGGGATCAAATGACCGAAAAATTTCTTTTAAAATATTTTCCACCAGCCAAAACGGCTAAATTTAGGAATGACATATCTTCTTTTGTTTAGAATGACGTAGAAACATTATATGATGCATAGGAAAGATACAAGGATCTCCTAAGGAGATGCCCACACCACGGATTACCTTTGTGGCTTCAAGTTCAAACTTTTTACAATGGTGTGAATTCTTCAACGCGGCAAATGATTGATTCATCAGCCGGTGGAACTTTGAACAACAAAACTCCTGAAGCAACTTACAATTTTATTGAGGAGATGTCGTTGAACACCTATCAATGGAAAATTACAAGGGCTAAACCGACAAAATTAGCCGGAGTTTTTAACATAGACGCAGTGACAATGCTGTCAGTGCAGGTGGAGTTAATGAATAAAAAGCTTGATAATTTATGTTCTTCACAGGTACACCCAGTCATGCAATGCGAAGCGAGTGGAAATGTGACGAATTCTGAGTACCCACCCTACCAACCGAGCGCAGACAACGAGCAGACAAACTATATAGGTAACAACTTCAGAGTAACACGTATAATGCAGGTTGGAGGAACCACCCAAATTTTTTGTGGGGAGGACAAGGAAATCAAGGAAGTCAAAGGCAGCAACCTCCACCAAATTACCAAAATCAGCCCTATCCATAGGAAAAGACATCAACCCTTGAAGAGATGCTGACAAAATTCATGGCAGCTACAGATTCTCGTCTCCAAAAGACTGAAGTAACACTTGATGAACAAAAAAAATCGATCAAGGGGATCGAGAATCAAGTTGGAGAACTTACTAGGTCAGTGGGACATCTCACAAAGCTAATTTCTGAATGTCAACAAGGATGTCTACCAAGCAACACAGAAATAAACCCAAAAGAATAGATCCAAGCCATCACGTCTCAAGAGGGTACAAAGGTAGACGAGCCCACCACAGTACAAGAAACCAAGGAAGAAAAAGGTAAAATAGAGGTAGCACAAGAAAAATCAGTAATCAAAGAGTACCAACCTCGCATACCTTATCCCGAAGCATTAAAAAAAGATGATTCAGAGGAACAATTCGGTAAGTTTTTAAAACTTTCAAAGAAATTACATATTAACTTACCTCTTCTTGAAGCTCTTTTTCAGATTCCCGACTCAAGGAGATTTTTAAGATAGCTCTTGACGAACAAACGCAAAATAGATGAAGAGCACCATGTGGAACTCAGCGCAACATGCTCGGTAATGCTACAGAACAGACTACCACAGAAACTAAAAGATCTAGGGAGTTTTACGATTCCATGTTTAATTGGTAGTTTAACTATTGATAATCGTTAGGTGATTTAGGGCAAGTATAAATGTCATGCCTTATGCCTTTGCTTAAACGACTAGGTCTAGGGAAGCCCAAACAAACTAGGATGAGTATTCAACTAGCTGATAAAACTATTAGAATTCCTAGGGGCATTATTGAAGACGTTTTAGTAAAAATCGATAAATTTGTTTTCCCAGTAGATTTTGTTGTTTCAGACATGGATGAGGAAAATTCAATCCCTTTAATTTTAGGAAGACCTTTTCTTGTAATTGCCAAGACTAAAATTGATGTCGCCACAGGAGAACTCATACTTAGTGTAGGAGAAGAATCAATCAATCTTCAAGCTCTCGACTCAGCCAAAACAACAGAAGATGAAGGTAAGAAAGTCATTTCAATAGATAACCAAATTGTTCAACCTTCATCGCAGGAAACATCACGAGGCATCAAACCTGAGCCAACTCATAGCCCCCGAGTTGTCACAAAAGAATCACACCAGAACCAAAGCTGTAATATCGACAATTTAGAAGAGCAGAAGATACACACCAAAGAAAAATCGGATCTACACGAAGTAAAACTAAAGGAACCACCAGAAGAGCTCATGGGGACATCAAATCACTTTAAAATAGGAGACTAGGTGTTGTTAGACAAAGTCGATCCTCACATCACTTCAACAGACCTGAAGAAAAAGGAAGAAATACTCCTTTAGGTACATGATATTTTCCCACACGAAATAGTCAAGGTAAGCAATCCAATATTCAGAAATTTCAAGGTAAACGCTTCTCGACCTAAACTTTGTCACGAAAATAAAACTGTCAGCAAGAGGGAAAATATTCAAACTTTTAAATCTCCCTAAAATTTTCAAAGTCAAAAATAGTCTAGCTTAAGACTATAAACGAGCGCTTCTCGGGAGGCAACCCAAGCACTAACCCTATTTACTTTATTTTTTTCTTTCCTTCTCTCTTCTCTCAACATTTAAACTAACACAAAAATATAGATTTCCAGGCCACACGCCTTACACATGGCCGTGCCCATGGCCGTGTGGACCACCGGAACCACCACATTGACAAAGTAGAGCCATACAAGTCAGTCCACCCCCCCAACGTCATGGAGCCAACCACCCACAGCACGGGCACTGACAAAATAGCATAGTCGTGCCTCACGACCACGCTAAGATACTGACTTATTGAGCACGGGCAGACCACGCCCGTGCATTCCACCCGTGCTCACATACTAGCCTTTTAGGAACAGGCGTGCCAATCAACAAACGGGCATGGGAGAACAACACACTTCACAACACGGCCATGCGATGTGGCCGTGTGAATCGACACACCCTCGATAGAAATCTTATTTAAATCCCCACAGCCCTTCCCTTTTTTTCCATCTTCTTCCTTCCTTCTCTTTCTTTCAATTTTTTCTCTCTGTTCATAGAAAAGGTCCAAGACTCTTGAGCAACACAAAAATCATGCCGAAGAAATGTAAGAAGGCAAGCATCGTCTCCTCAGAGGAGACCTCAACATGAGTTCATGCAGGCAGCTTCAACTAGTTGACATGCCAAGGGTCTCCGAAACCTTTTCGGTTCTATTTTTCTTTTCTCTTCTCCTTTATTTTCCTTATCTATACTTCTAAATGCTTAATTTAATTTATTTCATATTAGTTTCTTGGTTTTAGGTTCTAAAGGTTGCTAGGAATCACGCCACTTCCACCATCACCAACACTCGCAAATTTTAGAAATCATACCCACCTCACGAACCATCTGCTAATAAGGACTCCTTAGTCCATTAGTCTTTTCTTTAAATTTTAGTTTTCTTCTTAGTCTTTTTCTCTTTACTTTCTTAAACTTTAATCATATTATTAGTATACTATTTTTATTTCTCTAGATCTCTAGCAAAGTGCTTTTCGGTAGCCACTCCACCAGGCCCATAGAAAACACCATCATTGCCACCAAAGACGCCAGGAATCACCCAAAATTCAGGAAGTGGCACTCTATCCCTCTCTTTTGATCTTATATTAATTATCATTATCTATCTTTATACATTGAGGACAATGTACATCTTAAGTGTGGGGGATAAAAGTGCCTAACTTTTTGCATAATTCTCAATTTAATGCCTAATTTTTCATTAACCCTGAATTTAGTCTTAATCTTAAGTATTTTTCTCATATTGTTAATTAGGGTGAAATTTCTAATGATTTATGATTTTTATTGATATGTCTTTGAATAAGTCATAGTTAATAGTGCATTGATGATTAAATTTGAAGAATACTAAAGAATCGAGCATGATAAGTCTTCTTTCTAAAAATTAAAATTGATAGGTTATTAAATCAAATTTGAGTATCACCTTGAAGTTCAAAATTTATAGGGATTGATGTCAAAACACCCATAATTTTTGTGAGATTTTGAGCCTTATAGAGCATATATTCTTTTTCATGCTCACTTTAATTGATTATGAGTGTGTCAACTTTGAATTGTTATTCTAGAACTTGCCTCGTTTATGCATGTCGAGACCACATTAATGATTTGATATACTGAGATGATAAAGGCACCAAGGTTTTAACCCGTTCACTCCACTAAAAAGCCTGCCCATACAAATTAACCCCTAGTGAACCCTGTTGAATCCTAACAACCTTCTTATTGATTCACCCACTAATATTAACCCAAAATCCATTTGTATTTGTTATCAACATTCTTTTGACTATCCCTCTATCGAGAATTGATTTGATTAGTTGCCGAATTAGGTTATTTAAATTATCAAAGTTCCTTCTATTATGATAGTTTGTTCTTAATTAAAAAAAAATTCCAAGTTTATTCAATATTAGTAGTATACAAAAGAGCTTAGAGCATTTAAACTCCAATTGTTGAAGAAAAAGCTCGTATTAAAATATTATCAAATTTCAAGTGAGGGAAATACTCGTTATTATAAAGTAATTATCAATAGTAGGTATTATTGGCTTTCAATTGATGTAAGTTCTTATATTAGTTCATTGTTTCTAGTTAGGTAACTTGTCAAGTCAATCTCGATTCTAGCCTTCTAATTCATCCTGTATCCACACCTTTTAACCCTAGCCCCGTTACAACCCTGATAAAGACCTTTTGATTTGTGTATCATCTCATATACAGTGGTAGAGATTTGATTTTCAGGCAAGCCTATGGGATTAACTTTTTAGGTTCGACTTAGAGTGCTTATTCATGAACCTTAAACACTTGAGTGATTTGAGTGAATCTTTTATGGGGATGTCAATCCTTATCAGTTTTAAATTAAAGGTAATTACTTAGATAAGGGGAGACACCTACGTTTTTGTGCTACTAAGGTATGACTTTGAATTGCTTGAATCTTTATGACTCTTTGAGTTAAATGATCCATGTATAAATTATCTATAAATTATGATGAGACATTGTCGATAGGAATTATGAATTATGAAAAGTTCATTTTAATTGTAAGTTGAGAATTTTGCTTGAGGACAAGCAAAAGCTTAAGTGTGGGGGTATTTGATAAATCATAAAAGTAACATATTTTAATCCCACATTTAGTATGCTTTTGGATGAATTATCCTTGATTTATGTAAAAAGGTGCTCTTAATCCTTTCTTTTCATGTCTTATACTCAGGAAAGCACCTAAGGATAAAAAGAATGTAAAACGGACTTAAAATGGACTAAATTGGGCCAACCCAAGAATTTGACATGGTCTGGCCCAAAGCCCATACGACCATGCCTTACCGATTACCTAGAGGACGGCCTCAACTCCGTCACACACGTCGTGCATCATCCATTTACCACACACGGACGTGCCTGGTGATCTACATGGCCATGTCCCAATCGACAGACCTAAAGCACGGCCTGAATCCTGGCTCACACGGCCGTGCCACGGCCGTACCCAAAATAACAGAATCGAGACACGGCCCAACCATGATTTACATGGGCATGTGCCATGGCCGTGCCCCTACTGCGAGAATGAGCAATTTCACTCAGATTTGGATGCTTGAAGCCAAAGAAACATACTCTTAAGTCAACTTAAACACCCTAATAGTAATTCTACCTGAAGGAGGTGCTTAGGAGCTAAGTAAAGCATCTCAAAAGCCTATATAAACAACCCAAGGCAGACATTGAGGGGGCTTTTTGGCAGAGGCTTTTGTGAAGCTTTCATCTTTTAGGGAATCACTTGAAGATAGCCAGTTGATCCATCTCAAGAAGCTGAAGCTCCATTCAAGATGGAGGATCTCTCCTTCAATTCCTTCAGGGGGTTTTAGGGATTTCTAATGTTTTGTCTTATCTTTTCTCTTGAGATGTTTTCTTATTTAGCTATGAACTAAAGCCTTCAGATACGAAGGGATGAAACCTATGATGGATTTTGTTATTTGATTTCTAAATTATATGATAAGTACTTAGTTTATTCTTAATTATGTTGCTTAATTTAATCGATGTGCTTAGGTGGAGAAAAAATAGAATACGCCTAAGAGTAGATCTAGCATAATTGGCGAAGTTGATTGGGCACCTAGAGATAGGGTTCTGAGATTTTGCGGACTAGGGTGAAACCTAATATGAGGAATCCATTGATCGATTTACTACTTCTTTGGGGGTTATTATAAGAAGCGAGTTCAATAATTAACCTAAGGTTAGATGTTATTACGCCTCGAGAGAGGGTTTAATATAGGTTAAGGAGTCTCACGGATCAAGCTAAGTAAAGAAATCATATGGTTTGGGGAATAAGTAATAAGTGAAGTCATAGGTGGATTCTTCTTGAGGGTATCGTATTCATCAACTGAGTTTTCCTATAGTCTTTTTCCAATTCGTTCTTTTGTCTTTGCTTCTAGTTTAGTTTTTCATTAGTTTCATAAACCAATCACTCCATACTTTAGGCTAAATAATAGAAAGAAAGTGAGTAGTAGTACTTTTAGGTTCCTTTGGGTTTGATAAGATATTCTTGCCTAAACTATACTACTATTCTATAGGTGCACTTGTCTCTATCGCTCTCACAATTAGTCTACAGGTTTGATCATTATTTTTATAAATATTAAAACTCGACTGTTTGACACGATCATATGCTCATATGGATTGAGTTCGGTTCAGGGGAATACTGATGGTGTCAATCAGTCGAGTTTTAATA
Organism: Gossypium rotundifolium; assembly: GCA_025506655.1. Taxonomy (NCBI): domain Eukaryota; kingdom Viridiplantae; phylum Streptophyta; class Magnoliopsida; order Malvales; family Malvaceae; genus Gossypium; species Gossypium rotundifolium. Next base: position 169,213,147 of record CP106727.1, read on the forward strand.
TTTATAAAAGAGTGATCGAACATGTAGACTAACTGTGACAACGATAGAGGCAAGTGCACCTATCAAACAGTAGTTTAGCTCAGGCAAGAATATCTTATCGAACCCAAGGGAACCTAAAAGTACTACTACTCACTTTCTCTCTATTATTTAGCCTGAAATTTGGTGTGATTGAATTATTAAACCAACGAAATACCTAGATTAAATGCAAAGACAAAAGATTGAATTGGAGAAAGACTTTAGGAAAACTTAGTTGATAAAGATGATACACTTAGGAAGAATCCACATATGACTTCACTTATTTTTTATTCCCCAAACCATATGATTTCTTTACTTAGATTGATCCGTGAGACTCCCTAACCTATATTAAACCCTCTCTCAAGGTGAAAAATGTCTAGCCTTAGGTTAATTAGTGGAACTCTCGTTCTCTTATAATAACCCCCTAAGAAAGCAGTAAATCGATCAATGGATTCCCATATTAGGTTTCACCCTAACTGCAAAATCTCAGAACCCTATCTCTAGGCACCCGTCAACTCCGCTCTATTATGCTAGATCTACTCGTAGGTAGGGTCTATTCCTCCTCCATCTAAGCACATCAAATTAAGTTAAGCAACATAATTAAGAACAAACCAAGTACCTATCATATAATTTAGAAATCAAATAACAAAATCCATCATAGGTTTCATCCCCTTCAGGTATCTGAGGGGTGTAGTTCATAACTAAATACGAAAACATCTCAAGAGAAAAGAATAAGCAAAACATAAGAAATCCCTAAAACCCCCTGAAGGAATTAAAGGAGAGACCATCCGTCTTGAATAGAGTTTCAGCTTCTTGAGATGAATCAACTGGTTATCTTCAAGTGATTACCTAAAAGATGAACGCTTCGGCAAAAGTCTCTGCCAAAAAAGCTCCCCTTTAATGTTTGCCTTGGGTTGTTTATATAGGCTTTGTGATGCTATACTTGGCTCCCAAGTATCTCTTTCAAGTAGAATTACTATTAGGGTGTTGGAGTAGACTTAGGAGTATGTTTCTTTGGCTTCAAGCATACAAATCCAAGTGAAATTGCTCTCTCCCATGGTAGGGGTTGTAATATCCTGATTTGGTGGGTCTGTGCATTTGGTATGTTGTATGGATAAGTTGGTAGGTTGAGGCTTTGAGGTATGTATTGGACTCAGGTTTGGACTTAAATCTGGGTTAGGTTGCTTATAAATAGTGCTAGTTTATAATTTAAGTTAAATTAAGTAATTATGTTTAGTAGTAAGTTGGGCTCGTGGCCCAAAGTTTGGAGGTGCTATAGGTGAGCATAGAGGTGACATCACTTAGGAGGGAGATTGGGCCATGTGTGGTCGCTTGTCCAAAATTCGGCACTCCTAGGGGGGAGTGGAGGACGGAACATGAGCTACATTTTAGGAGTTTTAATTATTTTATGTTTTGTTAATTAAAAGCTGATAATAAGGAAGGGAAGAGTTGGTTTTAAGGTGGTCTCATCTAAGGAAAGGACAATGGATGTGATGATATATGGATAAAAGTTATCAGGAGAGGGGAGAGTTGGCCGAAACTCCAACTCTGAAGGTGTGTGTGTAGTCGAAATTAGTAGCCAGTTGTCCATCTTTTCTTTCATTGGTTTTCTTCTTTTCTTTCATTTCTCATACTTTTCTCTCTTCTAGCCGAAATTCCCTAGCCTTATTTCCCTCTCTAAAATTCTTCTAAAAGCTGAATACCCTCTGTTCATACTCCTTCTACCATAGCCGAATCTACAAGGGTGGTTTCGTTTTCCCAAAGGTGCACCATAGTCGAATAGTTTTATAGGGGGTTGGTGAGTTTTCGGGATTTTTCTTCTCTGTGATTTCTCTATTTTTCATTAAGTTTCTAATTCGAATCATTTGTTCTAAGGCTCTATCGGTTTCACTCTCTGCTCTTGGTAGTCGAATCCTGTCTTGCTGAGATCTGTAGTATCGATTGGTGGAAAAGCCGAAGGTAGGTGGTGGTAGGTTTGGTCGAATGGCCACTTTCTTGTTCCTTTCTTTTTGGCCGAATATCATAGGGTGCTCGATTGGTTGTGATTATCGGTTTGGTTTAATACTTTTGGTCATTGGCCAAATGTAGGTAGGGTAGTGAAGTTTTTAAGGATTTTTCGAGGATTCGACAGATTAGGTAAGGGTTCGTTTAAAGTGTTATAGTTATTAAATTAATTGGATTTCATCATTTTATTGGTTTAGTGACCAAGGGGTTATTATGGACACTAATAATAGTCAAGCGATAGGAGGGGTTGGATTTGTAAACCCAATGCCAAAATACAAGAAACGATCAGTATCAGGATTACGAGATTGGCCATCGGGTGTGGGCTGACATCCGAGATAGATCGTAGGCCAATAGTGGCAGTTTCGAGTGACAGTAGCGTAGAAGCGGTGCGAGCATTAGTATGAGAACTAGGTGTATAACTCTTACACACTTTCTTTACTTAATATGTTAAATGTTATGTGATGATAAAAGCTGAAGTGACGGTAGTGATTACTAAGTTACCCTTGTGGGTAAAAACGAGGATACCGGGTAAGTTGTTATGGTTGCTAGCATTAATTAAAATGTGATCTATAAGTGCATGCCATTCTTTATTCAATATTCTTCATGTTAAAGCATGATCATACTTGTATTATGAGCATGAACATGTGATATGGGTGTTGAGAGAAGGGAGAAGTATGATCTATCAGACTATCACCAGTGGTTTGGTACCACACGGTGGGTTGGCCCCACATATTATAAAATTGTGACTATGTCTCAGTGGTTTGGCACCACCAGTGGTTTGGTACCACAAGGGGTAGATTTGGGAGATATGGATGGATATCTAGGTTGATGGGTTGCATGACATACATATTTGTATATGAAATTGTGCAAGAGCATAACGTCTTTTAGGATGGGGGTTTACACACTAAGTCTAGGTGACTCACCCCTTCCTTTATATTTCGTAGATAAACCTTAGATCGTGGATTTAGAGTCAGAGTGGACTCGAGGTGGCCATGCTCAGCATTCGTTTTATTTTAATGTTTTCTATATAGACTTAGTTATTTTCTTTAATTTGGGATTTTAGTTCTGTAATAAGGCCGCTTAAGTATTATTTTGGGACATTTTATTTAGTTGTTTCTTAATGTTTCCATAAGTATGCCGGTAAAACTATGAATTGGGTGTTTTCAAAACCCTAAACAAATACTTTTTTCCTAAAGTGTACACTGACTAAGTATTAAATACGGAGTAACAATAAGGCGATCAAGTTTTTCTAGAACAAGTTTCAACATGTTTTAGACATCACAAGCTCCAACGACGTATTCTTCAAAATGTTACAACAGAACTCTCTTTAACCAAGTCAACAAATCAGTTTTCAAAATGTTTTCTTTTCCGTTGCACACCAGATTGGTCGTATGGTTTTGATCGGGTTTGAGGTGCTACATTTTGCTATTAGAGCCCGATTTAAAAGCTCGGTTGTGGGTTTAAGGCCCAAAATATGGTTTAAGAGTCTGTGAAATTATTTTTAGGGTGATGAATATCTTGAAAAGCATGGCACCTGAGTTTTCGGCACCAATCCACCCAGGTAAGTACCCTAACCTTTGATGTGATGTATGGATGTTGGGCTTTATGGGTTTTAGATGTAGTTAAGCATGATAGTACTGATGGACCTTAGGGCTAGTTATACAACTCTTTAATTTCATAAGATTTAAGTCTATTCAAACAAACCTGTGAGTAGGTCGCTGAGTAGGGTGTGGCAACAGCCATACGCATGTTTAGGATTGGGTTCAAGGAGAGCTTGGCATTTAAGCAGTCCTAATGACTATCCTCCTCTTTGCTCGAACCCTACCTGGTTTGTAGTGACTGTTCACTCTAACCATGAGGACTTGTTCACAGGCTAAACCTTATAGTTAAAACCCGAGAGGGATCAACACCCTATTTTGAAAAAAAAACCTAGTTTTGAAATTACCAAATTACCCCTTGATTTGTAATAACTACCCTAGATTTGAAAAATGACCAAAATACCATTGGTTTGTAAAATTACCAAATTACCCCGACTTACCCCAGTGGAAATTTACCAAAATACCCTTATTTTGTAAAATCACCCAAAAATTTATTTTGGAAAATTACGAAAATACCTCTGTAAGGAAAATTACGAAAATACCCTCGGGTAGTGAAATGACAAAAATGCCCCTACAAGTTGAATGTGGCTCATGAATGTTGTTTGTATGATGAATGTGCTTAGAATTAGGAGATAAGCCTGAAACAGAAACTATAGATAGGTTCGAATTCGAAAGAATCACTTTTAAAACTATCTTTCATAAAATTGTTCATGGATAAATTGGTCTATGCAGCAAAGCGTCGAGAGGAGGGTGACTCACTGGACGTAATAATCGATACGTTTTTAATTTCTGGGTTACCTTATACTACTTTGATTGATGTTGGCTCGACGCACTCTTATGTTGCTAGTAGTCTAGTGGAAACCTTAAACTTAGCTTGTGAGACTGCTGCTAGGGAAATAACGGTAGTTAGCCCTCTAGGACACTCTATGGTAGTAGACAAATTGTATAGGGATGTACCCCTAAACTGCAAGGGGTTGTGTTTCAAGCTGATTTGATGGAACTATCCTTCGGGGACTTCGATTTAATCTTAGGAATGGATTGGTTGGTTAAGCACCAGGTAGAACTGGACTGTGCAGCTAAGCGCCTGGTGCTAAAATCGATCGAGGGCCAAAAGGTGGTGATGATAAGGGAGAGAAGGCATTACCTATCAATGTGGTGTCCGCGCTGAAGGCGGAGAAGATGGTAAGGAAAGGATGTGAGGCGTGTGTGGTCTATGTTTGTACTTTAGAAGGATTTTCTTTAATTGTAAGTGAAGCCAACGTGGGTAGAACAGGTTAAGGAGAAACAATTGGTAGATTAAGATTTTAGCGCACGATGTTTGCAAGTGCAGGATGGTGGATTGGAGGGGTGTAGCTTGAGTAGGGATGGAGTGTTGTGTTTTCAGGGAAAAGTGTGCATGCCTAGAGATGTGGAGTTAAGGCAGAAGATTTTACAAGAGGCACATAGCAGTCCATATGCTATGCATCTAGGAGGTAGTAACATGTACTGGGATTTGCGTGAGTAGTTTTGGTGGTCGGGCCTTAAGCGTGAGGTAACGAAATTTGTGGGTAAGTGTCTGACATGTCAACAAGTCAAGGCTGAGCATCAGCTACCGTCGGGGTTGTTGCAACCGATAAAGATTCCACAGTGGAAGTGGAAAAGGATCACGATGGATTTTATTAGTGGGCTACCCCTCACACCCACTAAAAAGGATTTAGTTTGGGTGATTGTGGACCGTCTGACGAAGTCTGCTAATTTCATACTTGTACTTATGGATTTTTCTCACCAGAAGCCAGCGAGACTATATATAGCGGAGATTGTAAGGTTGCATAGGGTGTCAGTGTCGATTATTTTAGACAGAGACCCTAGATTTACGTCAAGGTTCTGGAAGGCTTTGCACCAGGCATTGGGCACAAGGTTGGATTTCAGTATGGCGTTCCATCCCCAATCAGATAGACAATTGGAGAGGGTGATTCAAGTTTTGGAAGACATACTAAGGGGTTGTGTATTGGATTTTAAAAGCAGTTGGGAAGAATTCTTACCGTTGGCGGAGTTCACATACAACAATAGTTATCAAGCGAGTATTCAGATGGCACCATATGAAGCGTTGTATGGTCAGAAGTGTCGTACCCCTACGTGTTGGACGGAATTGGGGGAGCGGCAGATGTTGGGTCCGGAGTTGGTTGCTGAAACAGAAGATAAGGTAAAGGTGATTCGAGCTCGTTTAAAAGAAGCTTTGGATAGGCAGAAGTCTTATGCCGATCTTAAATGGAAGGATATAGAGTTTGCAGAAGGTGACAGGGTTTTCTTGAAGGTGTCACCGTGGAAGAAGGTTTTGAGGTTTGGTAGGAAAGGCAAGTTAAGCCTTAGATTTATCGGGCCTTATCGGGTATTGAAGTGAGTGGGACCAGTAGCTTATCAGCTCGAGTTGCCACCAGAGTTGAGTCAAATCCATAATGTGTTTCACGTTTCCATGCTTAGACGCTACCGCTCAGATCCGTCTCATGTTGTGTCGATAGAGGAAATTGAGGTGAGCCCAGACTTATCTTTTGAGGAGGAACCAGTGCAGATCCTAGATCGAGATGTGAAAGTTTTGCATAGGAAATCAGTCCCTTTGGTAAAGGTATTATGGCGGAACCATGGATCGGAGGAAGCGAAATGGGAGCCGGAGTATATCATGTGAAGCAACACCATCAACTCTTCTGACCAGGTAAATTTTGAGGTCAAAATTTATTTTAAGGGGGTAGAACTGTAATATCTTGATTTGGTGGGTCTGTGCATTTGGTATGTTGTATGGCTAAGTTGGTAGGTTGAGGCTTTGAGGTATGTATTAGGCTCAGGTTTGGACTTAAATCTGGGTTAGGTTGCTTATAAATAGTGCTAGTTTATAATTTAAGTTAAGTTAAGTAATTATGTTTAGTAGTAAGTTGGGCTCGTGGCCCAAAGTTTGGAGGTGCTATGGGTGAGCATAGAGGTGGCATCACTTAGGAGGGAGATTGGGCCATGTGTGGCCGCTTGGGGCCCAAGTTTATGGGGTCCAAAATTCGGCACTCCTAGGGGGGAGGGGAGGACGGCACATGAGCTACATTTTAGGAGTTTTAATTCTTTTATTTTTTGTTAATTAAAAGCTGATAATAAGGAAGGGAAGAGTTGGTTTTAAGGTGGTCTCATCTAAGGAAAGGATAATGGATGTGATGATAGATGGATAAAAGTTATCAAGAGAGGGGAGAGTTGGTCGAAACTCCAACTCTAAAGGTGTGTGTGTAGCCAAAATTAGTAGCCAGTTGTCCATCTTTTCTTTCATTGGTTTTCTTCTTTTCTCATACTTTTCTCCCTTCTAGCCAAAATTCCCTAGCCTTATTTCCCTCTCCAAAATTCTTCTAAAAGCTGAATCCCCTCTGTCATACTCCTTCTCCCATAGCCGAATCTACAAGGGTGGTTTTGTTTTCCCGAAGGTGCACCATAGTCGAATAGTCTTCAAGGGGGTTGGTGAGTTTTCGGGATTTTTCTTCTCTGCGATTTCTCTATTTTTCATCAAGTTTCTAATCCGAATCATTTGTTCTAAGGCTCTATTGGTTTCACTCTTTGCTCTTGGTAGTCGAATCTTGTCTTGCTAAGATCTATGGTGCCGATTGGTGGAAAAGCCGAAGGTAGGTAGTGGTAGGTTTGGCGAATGGCCACTTTCTTGTTCCTTTCTTTTTGGCCGAATATCATAGGGTGCTCGATTGGTTGTCATTATCTGTTTGGTTTAATACTTTTGGTGATTGGCCGAATGTAGGTAGGGTGGTGAAGTTTTTAAGGATTTTTCGGGATTCGATTAGGTAAGGGTTTGTTTAAAGTGTTATAGTTATTAAATTAATTGGATCTCATTGTTTTATTGGTTTAGTGACCAAGGGGTTATTATGGAAACTAATAACAGTCAAGCGATAGGAGGGGTTGGATCTATAAACCTAATGCCAAAATACAAGAAACGATCAGTATCGGGACAGTGTGGGCCGACATCGGAGATAGATCGTAGGCCGATAGTGGTAGTTTCGAGTGACAGTAGCATAGAAGCGGTGCGAGCGTTAGTACAAGAACCAAGTGTGTAACTCTTACACACTTTCTTTACTTAATATGTTAAATGTTATGTGATGATAAAAGCCGAAGTGACGGCAGTGATTACTAAGTACCCTTGTGGGTAAAAATGAAGATGCCGGGTAAGTTGTTATGGTTGCTAGTGTTAATTAAAATGTGATCTATAAGTGCATGCCATTCTTTATTCAATATTCTACATGTTAAAGCATGATCATACTTGTATTGTGAGCACGAACATGTGATATGGGTGTTGAGAGGAGGGGGAAGTACGATCTATCAGACTGTCACCAGTGGTTTGGTACCACACGGTGGGTTGGCCCCACATATTATAAAATTGTGACTATGTCTCAGTGGTTTGGCACCACTAGTGGTTTGGTACCACATATGTTTATTTGTGACTTCAGTCACCAGTGGTTTGGCACCACCAGTGGTTTGGTACTATAAGGGGTAGATTTGGGAGATATGGATGGATATCTAGGTTGATGGGTTGCATGACATACATATTTGTATATGAAATTGTGTAAGAGCATAACTTCTTTTGGGATGGGGGTTTACACACTGAGTCTAGGTGACTCATCCCTTCATTTATATTTTGCAGATAAACCTTAGATCGTGGATTTGGAGCCAGAGTGGACTCGAGGTGGCAATGCTCAACGTTCGTTTTATTTTAATGTTTTCTACATGGACTTAGTTATTTTCTTTAATTTGGGTTTTTAGTTCTGTAATAAGGTCATTTAAGTATTATTTTGGGACATTTTATTTAGTTGTTTCTTAATGTTTCCATAAGTATGCCGATAAAACTATGAATTGGGTGTTTTGAAAACCCTAAACAAATACTTGTTTTCTAAAGTGTACACTGACTAAGTATTAAATACGGAGTAACAATAAGGCAATCAAGTTTTTCTAGAACAAGTTTCAACATGTTTTAGACATCACAAGCTCCAACGACGTATTCTTCAAAATGTTACAACAGAACTCTATTTAACCAAGTTGACAAGTCAGTTTTCAAAATGTTTTCTTTCCCGTGGCACACTAGATTCAGTCGTAGGGTTTTGACCAGGTTTGGGGTGTTACAGGGGCACGTCCATGGCACACACTCGTGTAAATCATGGTTGGGTCGTGTCTCGATTCTGTCATTTTGGGCACGGTCCTATGAGTCAAGATTCAGGTCGTGCATCAGGTCTGTCGATTTAGCCACGGCCATGTAGATCACCAGGCACATCCGTGCGATGAATGATGCTGTACGGTCATGTGTTATGTAGTTGAGGCCACGCTCTAGGTAATTGGCGAGGCACGGTGGTGTGGGCTTTGGGCCAGGCCGTGTTGATTGCTTGCTAAGGCCCAATTACTCGTTTTAAGCCCATTTTGTGTTCTTTTTATCCTCGGGTGCTTTCCTGAGTATAAACATGAAAAGAAAGGATTAAAAGCACCTTTTTACATAAATCAAAGGCTAAATCATCCAAAAGCATACTAAATATGGGTTTAAAATATGTTACTTTTACGGTTTATCAAATACCCCCACACTTAAGATTTTGCTTGTCCTCAAGCAAAATTCTCAACTTACAATTAAAACGAATTTCCCATAATTCATAATTCCTATTGACAATGTCTCATCATAATTCATATATAATTTATACATGGATAATTCAATTCAAAGAACCCTAAAGATTCAATTACGATAAGTCATACCTTTATAGCATGAAAACATAGGTGTCTCCCCTTATCTAAGTGATTATCTTTAATTCAAAATCGACAAGAACTAACATCCTCACTAAAGATTCACTCAAATCACTCGAAGATGTTTAAGGTTCAAGAATAAGCACTCTAAGTCGAACTCGAAAAGTTAATTCCATAGGCTTGCTCGAAAATCAAATCTCCACCATCAGATATGAGATGATACACAAATCAAAAGGTCTTTAATCAGGGTTGTAACGGGGCTAAGGTTAACGGTGTGGATACAGGCTGGATTAGAGGTTTAAAATCGAGACTGACTTGACAATTTACCTAACTAGAAACAATGAACTAAATATGAATATTTACATCGAATGAAAAGTAATAATACTTACTATTGATAATTACTCTATAATAAAGAGTATTTTCATCACTTGAAATTTGATAATACTTTAATACGATCTATTTCTTCAACAATTGGAGTTTTAAATGCTCTAAGCTTATTTTTTTTTAAGAACAAACCAAAATAAACATAATTGAAGGATCTTTGGTGATTGAAATAACCTAATTCGGCAATTGATCAAATCAATTCTCGATAGAGGGGTAGTCAAAGGAAAGTTGATAACAAATACAAAGGGATTTTGGGTTAATATTGGTGGGTGAGTCAATAAAAAGGTTGTTAGGATTCAATGGGGTTCACTAGGGGTTAATTTGTATAGGTAGGCCTTTTTAGTGGAGTGAATGGGTTAAAACCTAGGTGCCTTTATCATCTCAGTGTATCAAATCATTAATGTGGCTTGACATGCATAAACGAGGCAAGTTCTAGAATAACAGTTCAAAGTTGACACACTCATAATCAATTAAAGTGAGCACGAAAAAGGGTATATGCTCTATAAGGCTCAAAATCTCACAAAAAATTATGGGTGTTTTGACATCAATCCTTATAAATTTTGAACTTCAAGGTGATACTCAAATTAGGTTCAACAACCTATCAATTTTAATTTTTAAAAAGTGGACTTATCATGCTCGATTCTCTAGTATTCTTTCAAATTTAATCATCAATGCACAATTAACTAAGACTTATTCTAAAACATATCGATAAACATCATAAATCATTAGAAATTTCACCCTAATTAATAGTATGAGAAAAATACTTAAGATCAAGACTAATTTCAGGGTTTTGAGAATTATGCAAAAAGTTAGGCACTATTACCGCCACACTTAAGATGTACTTTGCCCTCAATGTACAAAGATAGATAATGATAATTAGGTGCCAAATCAAAAAGATAAGTGGGGAAAGTAATACTCCCTGAAATCTGGATGATCCCTGGCATCTTTGGTGGCGGTGATGGTGTTTTCTATGGGCCTGGTGGAGTGGCTACCGGAAAGCAATTTGCTAGATGAAGAAATTGGGTAGCCTGGGAAGATATAGCTAAGAGATCTAGAGAAATAATAATACTATACTAATAATATAATTAAAGATTAAGGAAATAAAATGAAGGAGACTAAGAAGAAGACTGAAATTAAAAGAAAATACTAATGGACTAAGGAGTCCTTATTGTTGGATGGTTCACGAGGTGGACGTGACCTTGAAGGCTGTGGTGCATGATTCCCAAAAAGCCTTTAAAACCTAAAACCAAGAAAATAATATGAAATAAATTAAATTAAGCAGGATATAAGTAAAGATAAGGAAAATAAAGGAGACGAGAAAAGAAAAATAGAATCGAAAAGGTTTTTGAGACCCTTGGCGTGTCAATTAAGTGATGCTGCCGGCATGAACTCATGTTGAGGCCTCCTTTGAGGAGATGATGCTGACCTTCTTACATTTCTTCAGCATGATCTTTGTGTTGCTCAAGAGTCTTGGACCTTTTCTATGAACAGAGAGAAAAATTTGCAAGAAAGAAAAGGGAGAAGGAAGATGGGGGAGAGGGGAAGCCTGTGGGGATTTAAATAAAATTTTCAAATCTGATATGTTCCCACGCCCGTGTGCCGAGGGTGTGTTGATTCACACGGCCGCTTCGCACGGTCGTGTTGTGGAGTGTGTTGTTCTTCCATGCTTGTTTGTTGATAGGCACGCCCGTTTCTAAAAAGCCAGTATAGGAGCATGGGTGGAATGCATGGGCATGGTCTGCCCGTGCTCAATAAGTCTGTATCTTAGCACGGTTGTGAGGCACGGCCGTGCTATTTTATCGGTGCCTGTACTTGGGTGGTTGGACTGACTTGCACGGCTCTGCTCTGTCAGTGTGATGGTTTCGGTGGTCCACACAGCCACGGGCACGGCCGTGTGTAAGGCTGTGTGGCCTGGAAACCTGTATTTTTATTTTTAAACGTGGAAAGAGAAAAGAGAAGAAAAAAAAGAAAAAATAGTTTTTTTTAAAAAATAAAAAGTGTTAGTGCTTGGATTGCCTCCCGAGAAGCACTCGTTTATAGTATTAAGCTAGACTGTCCTAGACCTTGAAGATTTTAGGGAGGTTTAAAGGTTTGAATACTTTCCCTCTTACTGACTGTAAGATCCTAGATTAGGGGTTATGCGTTTGTGCATAATTCATGAGTAGTAGGTTTTGGCAGTGTTTGGAAGTGAATTAAGGGTTTTTAAAATCCTAGGATGGAAGGGAAAGCTTTGGACAATTATTGGTTTTTAAGTTAAAAACAAGAAGTGATGTGGAAAAGTGGCAAGGGACGCCACCTAAGGTGCAAGGGTTATGGCATCAAGTGAAGTACTTTGAGGAAAAGGTTCGAATCCCATTGTGTGCATTTTGCTTAATTTTATGAAATAGCATGTTTACTATGATATGGATGTGTGGTGTGCATTTTAGAACCTTGGAAATGTAAGGAAATGTATGGAAATGTATAGAAATGTATGGAAATGTATGGAAATGTATGGAAATGTAAGGAAATGTATGGAAATGTATAGAAATGTAAGGAAATGTAAGGAAATGTATGGAAATGTAAGGAAATGTATGGAAATGTATGGAAATGTATGGAAATGTATGGAAATGTAAGGAAATGTATTGAAATGTAAGGAAATGTAGGAAATGTAAGGAAATGTAGGAAATGTCCTGAAATGTAAGGAAATGATTTAGAAATGATTCAAAGAGGAAAGTGAACATTTATGGAAACTAGGAAAATGATTTAGAAATGATTCAAAAGAGGAAAGTGAACATTTCGAAACTAGGAAATGCAAGGAAATGTCAAGTTTAAAGAGCCAAACGAAAATTTTGGAAACTTAGAAATGACGAGAAATGTCGAGTTTTAAAGTTTAAAACAGAAATTAAGGCAAGGTGGCCTTAAGAGAAAAAGTATGTGAAATTTGACACACAAATAGGCTTGGAAAAGTTGCTCAAGATGCCACTTAGGGCCTATGGAAATGGCGCCACATGCAAGTGTATTTGGGCCAGGATCGAGTCACTTAGGAAGTAAATAAAAGAAGTTTTATTTTGCTACAAAGAGCAGGAAGTGGATGGCACTAAGGAACCCCAAGGAAGAGTTTTATTCTCTTTAAATTTCATCTAAATAGGAGATAAATAATAGATTTAATTATCATTATTTTAGGAGATAATTGTTGGATTAATTCTTTTAATAAAGTGATAATTCAAAGGATAAAGTTATCAAAATAGAAGAGTGGTGGCCAAGTAAGGGATTCTGAGTAGTAAATTCGGCTATAAAAGGAAAAGAGAGGCCATTCAAAGATTATTTTCTCTTCCTTGATAACCTCTGCCGAATTCTCTTAAGCAACTTTTCTTTTCTTCTTCATTCTTCTCCTCTCAATATTCCAAAAGTCGAAACTTGTGTGACTACTCTCTAGGTCTTAAGCCGAATCTTTGAGGACTCAAGAAAAGGGGGCTGTCGATTACAAAGATTAAGGGTAAGGTCAGTAGTTATCGATTTCCATTCTTTTTCTTCTAAGATTAAAGCCGAATCTAGGAAATCTAACCCCATTATTGTGTTAGTCGAAACTTGGAAAGAAGGCTCTTCGAGATTTACTAAGTGTCGACTACAAGGAAGGAGAAGTTCTTTTCCCGAAGGTACACCATAGGCCGCGTGTTCCCTAGTTATTCGGTGAATTTCGGGATTTAAAATCCACAAGGTAAGACATGCGAATATTAGGCCAAGGCCTATTTTTGGTGTTTTAGATCTAGTTCATATTTATTCAAAAGTCGAAACTAATTTGTTAAAGTGATTTAAAGCTTTTCGAATACAAGAAAGAGTATAGTGAAGATTTCGGGATTTGGCACCAAGGTAAGTTTTAAGAATACAAATCCTACTAGGATTTGGTTTTATAGCCGAATAGGCTATATGCTAATATATTAAGGTTGGCCGAATGTAGGAATTGAGATCTAAGGCATTAGATCAAGCTTTTTAGGATTTAAGTGAACCACTAAGCAAATCAGGTGTGTACCCTACTCTAAGTTTTAATATGTTCATGGCTATGTTTTAAATTAAATGTGTTAATATGAAAGTGTAAGAATATGGATAAGGTACCGTGTGTACCTACACTATATCATAATATGTTTTATGGCTACGCTTAATTAATATATGTGATATTAAGAATATGAAAGTGGCTAAGGTACCATGTTATGGTACAAGGTACTCGTGCACGCGTTTCCTACTCCTACTAGGATTATGAAATATGTTAATTGTAACATGAGAATAAGAATAAGAATGTGAACTCGCATATTATGCATATTACTATTATATGAGGCATATGGATTTATTTTGGGGAAGTGAATGTGGTGACCTAAGACCACAAACACGGTGACCACGTGATATCTGAATGTGGTGACCTAAGACCCGTGATATTGTGGTGACCTCGAATGTGGTGACCTAAGACCACGAATGCGGTGACCTAAGACCGCGATATGGAGTGTAGCGGAAGGAGGGTTGACTTAGTAGTCCCCACTTGTGCAAAGTTGGTACGGGGAGTGTAGCGGATGGCTAACTAGGTTTGGGTTTGGGTTGCATCATTATTTTTACCGTTATATGAACATGTATGTGATATGATAATGCATGCCCGAAATGTTAATTTTAGTGTTGGTTACACATTGAGTCTGTTTGACTCACCCATTGTGGAACTATTTTCAATGACGATCAATGATGGACCGGTTCGGTAGAAGCTTAGGGATGGCCATGCACAAGAAGAAATTTACGACTTGGACTTTTATTTTATTTTAAGTATTTTAAAGTTTATTTTGGTTTTAATTTTGGGAAATTATTTGATGTCATAAGGTAGTAGTAGCATTACATTACTTTACTTTTATTTATTGAGCCTACAATCTTTATATTTATTAAAAGATTAAGTAAAATTATTTTAATACAAAGCCCAAACGTTTTGTCACCTAAATCAAAAGGATTTTTAATAACGAAATAAACTTGTTTTCAACTCAAGCCCAACCCAAAACAAACTTTCTTTCAAAATACACAAGTTTTTCCTAAGTAACAAAAAGAATTTGAAACGGTTTACACCGGGGAGCATACCAGATCTAGTCAAGGCTCGTGGGCCGGGTTTGGGGTGTTTCACTGACAGTTTTATTTTCATGACAAAGTTTAGGTCGAGAAGCTTTTACCTTGAAATTGTCAAACATTGGATTGCTTACCTCGACTATTTTGTGTGGGAAAACATTGTGTACCTGAAGGAGTATTTCTTCCTTTTTCTTCAGTTCTGTTGAACTGGTGTAAGGATCGGCTTTGTCTAACAACACCTGGTCTCCTATTTTAAAGTGATTTGATGTCCCTATGAGCTTTTCTGGTGGTTCCTTAGGTTTTACTTCATGTGGATCCAGCTTTTCTTTGGTGTATATCTTCTGCTCTTCTAATTTGTCGGTCTTCCAATTTTGTTTCTGGTGTGATTCTTCTGTGACTACTTGAGGACTATGAGTTGGCTCAGCTTTGATGCTTTGTGATGTTTCCTATGATGAAGTTTGAACAATTTGATTATCTATTGAAACGGCTTTCTTACCTTCATCTTCTGTTGTTTTGGCTGAGTCGAGAGCTTGAAGATTGACCGATTCATCTCTTACATGAAGTATGAGTTATCCTGTGGCAACATCAATTTTAGTCTTGGCAGTTGCAAGAAAAGGTCTTCCTAAAATTAAAGGGATTGAATTTCTTTCATCCATGTCTAAAACAATAAAATCTACTGGGAAAATAAATTTATCGATTTTTACTAAAACGTCTTCAATAATGCCCCTAGGAATTCTAACAGTTTTATCAGTTAGTTGAATACTCATCCTAGTTTGTTTGGGCTTCCCTAGACCTAGTTGTTTAAACAATGCATAAGGCATGACATTTATATTTGCCACTAAATCGGCTAATGCATTATAAATAGTTAAACTACCAATTAAACATGGAATCGTAAAACTCCTTGGATCTTTTAGTTTCTGTGGTAGTCTGTTCTGTACAATTGCTGAGCATGTTGCGTTAAGTTCTACGTGGTGCTCTTCATCTATTTTGCGTTTATTTGTTAAGAGTCGTCTTAAAAATGTCCTTGAGTCGGGCATCTGAAAAAGAGCTTCAAGAAGAGGTAAGTTAATATGTAGTTTCTTTAAAAGTTTTAGAAACATACCGAATTGTTCCTCTGAATCATCTTTTTTCAATGCTTTGAGATAAGGTATGCGAGGTTGGTATTCTTTGATTACCGATTTTTGCCTATCTTGTGCTACCTCTATTTTACCTTTTTCTTCCTTAGTTTCTTTTACTGAAGTGGGCTCGTCTACTTTTGTATCCTCTTGAGCTGTGATGGCTTGGATTTGCTCTTTTGGGTTTATTTCTGTGTTGCTTGGTAGATGTCCTTGTTGACATTCAAAAATCACCTTTGTGAGATGTCCCACGGACCTAGTAAGTTCTCCAAGTTGATGCTCGATTCCTTTGATCAATTTTGTTGTTCATCACGTATTGCTTCAGTCTTTTGGAGACAAGAATCTATAGCTACCATGAATTTTGTTAACATCTCTTCAAGGGTTGATTTCTTTTCTGTGGATAGGGCTGGTTTTGGTAATTTGGAGTAGGTTGCTGCCTTTGATTTCCTTGATTTCCTTGTCCTCCCCACAAAAAATTTGGGTGGTTCCTCCAACCTGCATTATAAGTGTTACTATAAGGGTTATTATTAGATCGAAATTGTTACCTATATAGTTGGTCTGCTCTTTTTTGCTCCTGGTTGGTAGGGTGGGTACTCAGAATTCGCCACATTCCCACTTGCTTCGCATTGCATGACTGGATGTACCTGTGAAGAACATAAATTATCAAGCTTTTTATTCCTCCACTTGTGTTGACAGCATTGTCACTGCATCTATGTTAAAAACTCCGGTGATTTTGTCAATTTAGCTCTTGTAATTTGCCATTGATAGGTGTTCAATGACATCTCCTCAATAAAATCGTAAGCCACTTTAGGAGTTTTATTATTCAATGTTCCACCGGCTGATGAATCGATCATTTGCCTAGTTGGAGAATTTACACCATTGTAGAAAGTTTGGACTTGAAGCCACAAGAGTAATCCATGGTGTGGGCATCTTTTAAGGAAATCCTTGTATCTTTCCCATGCATCATATAATGTTTCTGCGTCATTCTACACAAAAGAAGATATGTCATTCCTAAATTTAGCCGTTTTGGCTGGTGGAAAATATTTTAAAAGAAATTTTTTGGTCATTTGATCCCATGAGGTGATTGACCTCGTGGTAACAAGTTCAACCACTGCTTTGCTTTATTCCTTAATGAAAAAGGAAATAACCGAAGACGTATGGCATCGTCAGAAATGCCATTTATTTTGAAGGTATCACAGAATTCTAAAAAATTAGATATATGAGTGTTTGGATCCTCATCCTGCAAACCATCAAATTGAACTAATTGTTGAATCATTTGTATTGTGTTAGGCTATAATTCAAAATTATTAGCAACTATAGCAGGCCTAACAATACTAGATTATGCTCCTGTCAAATTAGGTTTAGCATAATCATACATAGTACATGGAGCATTCTGTTCTTGCACATTTGGTGGGTTGTTCTCATCCATCCCTTCAGTAGGATTGAATCTTTGCTCTTCTTCTCTTTGATAGTCTAGGGCTCGTCTAATTTCTCTGCAATTTCTGCAAGCGGTAGCTTCAATGTCACTCTCGTATTCTAATGGTCCTCTCGGATTCCTTCTAGTCATAAACTAGAGGTATCTATTGCGAAAAGAAAGAAAGAAATTTAGAAAAACAAAAATATATGTATAAAAATAAGAGAAATTTAAAAATAAAGATAATAGATAAAGTAATAGAAATAGAGTTTTCTTAATATTTTAGGAGTCCCCGGTAATAGCGCCAAAAACTTGATCGTGTCAAATAGTCGAGTTTTAATATTTATAAAAGAGTGATTGAACCTGTAGACTAACTGTGACAACGATAGAGGCAAGTGCACCTATCGAACAGTAGTATAGCTCAGGCAAGAATATCTTATCGAACCCAAGGGAACCTAAAAGTACTACTACTCACTTTCTCTCTATTATTTAGCCTGAAATTTGGAGTGATTGAATTATTAAACTAACGAAATACCTAGATTAAATGCAAAGACAAAAGATTGAATTGGAGAAAGACTTTAGGAAAACTCAGTTGATAAAGATGATACCCTTAGAAAAAATCCACCTATGACTTCACTTATTATTTATTCCCCAAGCCATATGATTTCTTTACTTAGCTTGATCCGTGAGACTCCCTAACCTATATTAAACCCTCTCTCGAGGTAAATAACGTCTGACCTTAGGTAAATTAGTGGAACTCTCGTTCTCTTATAATAACCCCCTAAGGAAGCAATAAATCGATCAATGGATTCCCATATTAGGTTTCACCCTAATCCGATAAAATCTCATAACCCTATCTCTAGGCGCCCGATCAACTCCGCTCAATTATGATAGATCTACTCTTAGGTAGGGTCTATTCCTCCTCCACCTAAGCACATCAGATTAAATTAAGAAACATAATTAAGAAAAACCAAGTACTTATCATATAATTTAGAAATAAAATAACAAAATCCATCATAGGTTTCATCCCCTTCAGGTATCTGAGGGGTTTAGTTCATAACTAAATACAAAAACATCTCAAGAGAAAAGAAGAAACAAAACATAAGAAATCCTTAAAACCCCCTGAAGGAATTAAAGGAGAGATCCTCCGTCTTGAATGGAGTTTCGGCTTCTTGAGATGAATCAACTAGTTATCTTCAAGTGATTCCCTAAAAGATGAACGCTTCGGTAAAAGCCTCTGCCAAAAAAGCTCCCCTTCGATGTTTGCCTTGGGTTGTTTATATAGGCTTTGGGATGCTATACTTGGCTCCTAAGTATCTCCTTCAAGTAGAATTACTATTAGGGTGTCAGAGTAGACTTAGGAGTATGTTTCTTTGGCTTCAAGCATCCAAATCCAAGTGAAATTGCTCTCTCCCTTGATGAGGGGCACGACCATGGCACACGCCCGTGTAAATCGTGGTTGGGTCGTGTCTCGATTCTATCGTTTGGGCACGGCCGTGTGAGTCAAGATTTAGGCCGTGCTTGTGTCTGTCGATTTGGGCATGGCCATGTAGATCACCAGCACGTCCGTGTGATGAATAGATCTTTGCACGGTAGTGTGTTACGTAGTTGAGGCCGTGCGTTTCAGGTAATTGGCGAAACGCGGTCGTATGGGCTTTGGGCTAGCCATGTTGATTGCTTGCTAAGGCCCAATTACTCGCTTTTAAGCCTATTTTTTGTTCTTTTTATCCTCGGGTGCTTTCCTGAGTATAAACATGAAAAGAAAGGATTAAAAGCAGCTTTTTACATAAATCAAGGGCTAAATCATCCAAAAGCATACTAAATATGGGGTTAAAATATATTACTTTTACGGTTTATCAAATACATTTCCCTATGGCTACACGGAGATGAAAATCTCACGAAGACATAGGTATGGATGTATCTCGGAAGCAATTCACTATCCTGCACAGAGGTGAAAACCTCACGAAGGAGTAGCTTCTCACTCCCACTTAAGGGTGTGACCCGGCGGTCATTCAATATGATGCAGAAGTATTCTACCAGACTCAAACCATAACAATGAGATGAATGCAATTAAAGGATTATAATCTTCAAATAAAATTTTCAATTTTTGACAAAATGACAGAAATTAATCAATTTTATGGCTTGACTCTCTTTCAGTGTCCCCAGTGAAGTCGTCAAGCTGTCAAAACCATTTTTTCGATGTTTTGAAAAACGGGAATCGACTTTAAAAATATGGAGTCGCCATCAATCTTTTATTTAAGATGTGATCGGATCACCTTGAGATGAATTATTTTAATAAAACATGTTTATTAAAACAATAATTTTTGTCTACGAAATTTAAGAAAATGGGTTCGGGAGTCGGTTACGCATGAGAAAGGATTAGCACCCTCGCAACGCCCAAAATCGGTACCAAATTGATTAACTAATGTCCAGATGTCGAAAATTTGAAAATATTCTAAATTATGATCCATTTACTTAATATATACTTGGACAGAATCATATTGGATGCCAAAGCTTCTTATTTCGAAGAAATAAAATGCCGTACTCAGTAAGTTAGGGCACCACATCTTATATTCTCGAAATTAGGTTTATCCTTTGACATTCAATACTCGTACATTTAAAAATAAGAAGGATATTCAATTATTTGGGTTAAATAAAAAATCGCAACCCAGTAAGTTAGGGCACTCTTTCTAAAAATTTTCGAATATGGAATATTGCCTTTATTCTTTTGAAATTCTTATCTCGAGATGATAAAATATCACATCCAGTAAGTTAGGGCGCAATATCTCAACTTCCCGATAATAAGTTTTTTAATTTAAAATTGTGTATTTTGATTTAAGAGAGAAAGGATATTCGGTTACTAGGTTTTAAACGAGGAGAATCGGAACTCAGTAAGTTAGAGCACGATTTTCTCGAAACCCCTAAACACGAGCATTGCCTTGTGATCTTAAAACTGGAATGACATTAAAACACTACACCTTTCGTAAGATACAATGGAATACTAATACACAAAGCAATATATTAATCCATACATCAAACATTACAACAATGAATCACAAATAATTAATAATTACACATTAACGAATTTATAATTCATACAATAGCAATAATCTTGTAACACAATTTTGACATTAGCAATTGAACAAAATGGAGCAAAATAATATATAACTAATCATAAGAAATGAACCAAAATCCATTAATAAATAAGTTTAAAACAAACTGATGTAAAAGAAAAATTGATTCAAAATAGATAAATAAAATCTAAAATAAAGCCCATAAAATAATTTAATATAAGAGATGTAAAAGTTTAAAACAATATATAAAAGAGAAAATTATGATATAAAAAATTTTAAAAGAATAATATATATAAAAAATTAATATGAAATTAATAACATATACACATAAAGTAAGATAGTTTAATACAAATTATATCTATATGTATAAAATACTACCTAAGAGTATTTAATTTAGATACTATTCAAATTATTAGAGAAAAAAGGATAATAAAAGAAAAGTTTGAAATCAAATATTCATATAATAAAATAAAAATATATAAAATTATATGAAAGTTTAAAACAAATTAAAACATTGTGAAATTAAAAAAGAGTTCAAAATAATTTGTTAAAGCAATTTCTACAAATAAATGATGAATAAATTTTATACACTAAAAAAAATACTTAATTGAAATAAGAATAAAATTAACAATCTGTTTTATAAAAATCTAAACAGAGTTAAGGACTAGATTTAAATGCGCTCAAGTAGTTAGGGATTAATCTAGCAAATATTTCAGTAATTAAAATGTGGCGTTCAAGGTCAGACTAATTTAAAAATAGCGCACAATATTTTGGCAAAATTGAAAAACAAAGGAAATAAAGGAAAGCTTAATTAAACTTTAACATAAAACAGAGGGAGTGAGCGCGCAAATTATCTATTCTGAGAAAACACGCAGACCTTATGGATACCGGTCGGGTCAAAATGGGTCGCCCAATGCGACGCCGTTTTGAGGCTATGGGAATGAGCCCAAACAACGTCATTTCCTCACCGAATAATAACCTACTAAAACAGAATTAAAAAAAGAAAACCAAACCAATCCCCCTTTTTTTTTAACGAAATGAAAACCCTAGCCCTATTCTCATTTTCCTCTCAGCCGAAACCAAATCCTCTCATCACCGAACCACCACCTTAATCGGTGGTCAGAAGCTAAACGATAGCTCTCTTTTTTAAACCCCCTTTCAAATATACTAGCATAAAATAAATCTATAAAAGAGGGTTTTGATTTCCCGTTGGGCACGATTTAGACAACGAAGGCAAAACTTCGACGAAGCTACCCCAAGTAGGTACTCTCTTATCCCTTTTTTTTATTCTCACATGCAAAGAAAAAATAAAAAGAAATGAAAGTTAATAGAAAAAATCTGGAAATTGATAGAAGCTGGAACCAGAAATAACCTTGAAAATTTTTTATCTTTTATATTTCTCTGTATTCAATATTCGAAAATCGTGTTTTTTTTTTTGAAAATCCTCTTCTTACATTCGTTAGCTTTTTTTTTTTATAGCCGAAAAAGAATAAAATAAAAATATACAAAAAAAAAAATCCATTTGCTGGCCACTCTGCTCTCTTTTTCTATTTTTTTCTTTTTGCTTGCTATTTTGTTTGTCCCTTGTTGCAGGTATGATGGTGACGTATACTGTATACGGAGGCCATGTCTTTGGAGCTTATGACCTTGGCACACGCTGTCACGTGGGAGGGTGCTTTGGTATTGCTAGGTTGGTGGGTTTTCGAAATCCCATCCTGTCTGGGCCATTGGGCCAGTTTCTGTTATTAGGTTAATGGGTTTTGTTTTCGGTCTAGTTTAGGTATAACCTTTACGGCTCGGGTTTAATTTGTTATTGGGCGTGTAAAACAAACTATTATTGGACTTTATCTATTGGTTTTTTAATTGGTTTTTGTTTAATGAATTTGGTTTATTTAGGCCCGGGCAAATTGGGCCTACTACACATAAGATACATCATCATCATATCATAGAAAATCATATACATAGAGTCCCTTTTAAAGGTATACAAGACCTTAAACATGCATTGAGAAGAAGTCGGGACTAAATCGAGCACATAGAAAATTTTTTGAAAAATTTAACATTTTTCAAAGTTACAAAGGTCACACGCCCTTGTGACCAAGCCGTGTGCCTCACACAAGACACACCACAAGACCATGTGAAACAGGGCATACATTCTAACTTGTACCACACGGCCAAAGACACGCCTATGTGCTTGACCCATGGGCAACACTGACTTAATTCACACGGCTTATCACATACCCATGTTTCTGGCCCTTGTGCAAGTCTAACTTATTTCAAATTACAACTTTAAGAGACAGGGTCGAGACACACACCCGTGTGCGTAACCATGTGGGCAAATATAGGCCATTTGCATGGCCAAATTGCCACCCAAAATTTGGGTCAAACCTACAAGCATCATACAAACTTCAACTCATGTTCCAAAGGCAACCAAAACATACAAAAACATGCACAATTTGACTCTTAATAACATCATTCATTTCCATATACAAATCTAACACAAACATACTAATTCTAAACATCAACTTCACAACAAAGACATATAAATCGTACATCATTTTAATTAAATTCAATTCATGGCATTTCTCATCACATAAATTTCCATATCAACCATAAAACTTACCGGTAATTGACCATTCCATTAGTCCAACCATAAGCACATAAAACCATGCCAAATTAGGCATCATATAGCATGAACTACTCATCCATAAACACATTCATTATCAAGCCACATCACATGGCTATATTACATATTTCAAACATAATCAAAACTCTCCAGACTATACATGCCATAATTTAGTATATACATTTTCAAAAGGTACCAAAATATAGTTCGATAGTATGGTGATGATCTTCAACGATCCCCGAGCTTCACGTAGCTTTGATAATATGTGAAAAAATCAATCAAACACACACACAAAGTAAGCTTTCATAGCTTAGTAAGTCATAAGCAAATAATAATCTAACAAACACTTACATTAAAACAAATAACCAAATCTATCAAACCTTAACCAAATGTACATTCATTATACTTGCAACCCAAATATTATCACATATACAATAGCAATATAACATTAATAGCCAAATGCACATATACTCATAATCACATATTAATTTCTCTTTTACCATATCTAACTCATATATTCATCTCAAATTTATACTTACCTTACTTTCTTATACATATATCATAGCACGTACCTGAACCTTTTACTTTATTTTCACATTCGATCTTAACTCGATAATGCCCGATGAACCATTAGGAATTAATAAGGATACTCGAATACTCAGAAGGCTGGTACAAAGCCAATGTCCCAGATGTGGTCTTACATGTAATCACATATCGATATCCTATGTCATGACATATGTATCCTAACTATTCCTAAGGTTCATACGAGACTTTCTGACATCGAAACTCAATCATTTCAGGCTCGTGAATATTGCTCCCATGATCAATTCATTTCAACATATTATATACACAAGTAATAATTCAATTCGGCACTATTAAAATGAATACAATAGAATTTATCGATATTTATTTACTTATGAACTTACCTTGAATAACGACGGATGAAATCGACTACTCGACTACTTTCGAATTCCCCAGATCTAATTCGTTTTCTTTCGTTCTTGATCTAAATAAATTCAAATTTAACTAATTTAATCACACATTCATCCAATTCATCTAAAAACATATAAATGGGCCAATTACACTTTTGCCCCTTCTATTTCACATTTTTCACAAATTAGTCCTTATTTCACAAAACACAAAATACACATAATTTCACTAAACTCTAGTATAGTTGAATTTTCCTTTATCTTATATAAGACCATACATTTCTTTTATTTGAAATTTTAGTCCCTCAATTTATTATTTGCACAATTTAGCCCAAATTACTCAAATTCATCAAAAATCCAAGGACAAAACATATTAATCTATCACATATCTTTTATTTTCCATCATCAAACAACAAAAACCACAAGCTATCATAAATGGCAAAACACAAAATCATCATCAAATTCAAAAATTAAAACATGGGCTTGATAGTATTTGAAACAACAATCTCAAAAACGTAAAAATTATCAAAAACTAAACAAAACTCATACATTAATCAAGCAAAACTATAGCCGAAACCTAGAAAGCTTTTTATTCTTTCTTTTTCTTTCAATTTTTGGCAAACAAGATGATAAATGGCTTATTTTTTTATGTTTGTTTTATTTAATTAACATTATTTAATCTTTTACTAAATTAACCTTTTAATTAACAAATAAAACATATATATACTAAGGCCATTATTGTACATTATCATAAAAAATGGTTTAGTTACTCATAAAGCCACCATATTCACTAACCAACTCAATTAAACATATTAACATATAGAATGTCACTTTTTCATTTTACATGATTAAGTCCTTTTATCAAATTAAGCACATAAAAGGATAAATTAAATCACGGAAATTTTACACATGTCAATTCACATACTATAAGCGTGAAAGATAATATTAAAATGTTTTTTGACTCGAATTTGTGGTCCCAAAACTACTGTTCTGACTAGGGTCTAAACTAAACTGTTACAATTCTCCCTCTTAGGGATTTTCGTCCCCAAAAATCTTACCGGTGAATAGTTTTTGTAACGTTCTCTCATAACATCCTCGGGTTCCCACGTAGCTTCTTCCACCCCATGTCGATTCCCTAAGAATTTTACTAAAGAAATTTTCTTATTTCTCAATTCTTTCATCTTGCGATCTAAAATCCGGATTGGTTCTTCCTCTTATGTCATATTGGATTGAATCTCAATCTCAGACGGGGAAATTACATGCGATGGTTCAGATCTATATCATCGAAGCATCAAAACATGAAATACGTTATGGATCTCAAGAAAGGATCATTAAGGGCATTTTTGTCATTTGGTTAATAAAAGAATTAAAAGGGAAAATAAGTCAAAAATGTTGTCCATCTTCCTCGCCCTTGGCCGAAAATCACAAGGAAGACATAGATAGGGTTTCTTCAACTTTCAAGCTTGATAGTAAGTGCATCCTAGCCTCATTTTTAATGTTTTTCGTATTTTTGAGATCCTCGTAGCTCGAATTAGCTATTTCTGGCTATATTTTGAGCTAGGGATTATGTTAAAAAAATTTACCCATGTATGGCATGCATGTATTTTGATGTTTTATGGGAGAATATGAAAGTTTGATGTAGGATAAACATCTTTTTCTAAGTGATTTTCATGAGAAATGCATAAAAAGGGCTAAATTGTAAAAGTTACGAAAATGGTCATAAATAAGTGAAATAGTAGAAATTGAAAGTTACTATAGTTGAGAATATGATTTGTCTAGGCTTGAAATGCAAGAAAGTTGAATGAAAATCCTTTTACGAGCCTAGGGGTAAAAGTGTAATTTTGAGAAAGTTTAGGGGAAAATTATAAATTTTGCTAAAGTATAAATTATGAGTCAAATTAGTCAATGTAAGTATTGAACAAGTTGAATTGTTATTATAGGTCAAGAAATATAAAGCCAAGACTGAAATCGAAGCAAGAACAAAGTCGAGGACTAAATTGTATATCTACACACAATTCGAGTACTGAGGTAAGTTTGTATTAATTGATTGCTACATATGTTATTATGATTAAATTATTTTCTATGTTGCATAAAGTACATTATTTCAATGAAGTTGATTATCAATGTTTAATAAGTAAATCAATGAGAACAAATAAGTGAAAGTCCCGTTTGAAGTTTCAGAATAACCAGGATACTTTTGTCACAACATGAGATAAGGAAAAGCCGTGTAAGACCATGTCTGGGACATGGCATCAGTATCAAGGAATGTAGGTCCTGTGTAAGACCATGTCTGGGATATGACATCGGTACCAAACGTAGATCCTGTATAAGACCATGTCTAGGGCATGGCATCAGCATCAAATAAGGAAGGTCTCGTGTAAGACTATATCTGGGACATGGCATCAACACCATACAAGGAAGGTCTCGTGTAAGGCCATGTTTGGGACATGGCTTCGACACCAAATAAAGATCTCATGTAAGAACATGTCTGGGACATGGCATCGACATCTAAGTACGATTTCGTATAAGACCATGTTTGGGACATGGCATCGACATCAAGCTAAAGAAGCCCGTGTAAAACCATACTGGGATATGGCATCGGCACTAAGAGGCAATCCCATGTAATACCATATCTGGGATATGGCATTTGCATTAAGACACATGTTTGACAAGATTGAGTATCCTTTGGTATTCCAAGTAATTCAACAAGCAAAAGAGTAAGCATGAAAAAGTGACTAAGAGCAAAGTAAGTAAAGTTGATGATGAGATAAATTGTATAAGAATAATAAATAATTTCATTCAAGTTAAGGGAGATAGAGATTCAAGTTATTGTCTATGATAGTTTAAGTGCTAAACTATGTAATGAGTGATATAGGTACCATGAGTAAATAAAAGTTAAGGTAACCATAATGTGATGGGTAAGTATGAGTAAGAGTAAGTATGAGTAAGTAAGCTTAAGCACTTGAAATTTATGTGTTATTGTTTCATGATGAATGAGTTTATTTTGAGCAATTATGTTGCTACATAAGATTTCATGCAAACTTAATAAGCTATATGCTTGCTCCTCTCTTTTCCCTTTTCCTTGTAGTATCGCCAAGCTAGCTTAGGGATCGTAGGCGTCAGAGCTCAGATCATACTATCAATCACTATTTCGGTATAGAAAAGTTGACTTATTTTGAGTATGGCATGTATAGGAGTTTGATCATTTTGAGTTATTTCATATTGTGAGTTAAAGGCTTGGCTAATAGGATTATGCATTCTTTTTGTATATAGCCAAAGAAATTGGCTAATATTTGTTAAGTTCCATATCTTAAAGATGAGGTTTTATGAATTTTACAAGTGATGTTTTAAGGATTATTCCTAGTGTATAAAGGCTATGTTATATTTTTCTTGCGTTGGTATATGCGTGTTGATGTTTCAGGGTGGCAAATGGTTTGGAAAATAGCCTCTAAGTGTCTACACGGGTAGACACACGGTCAACCCCTATAGGTGTGTCGATAGGCCATGTGTCCCTTGCATTTTAATAGCGATAATTCAAATCGTCACATAGGCCAGCACACGGGCATGTGCCTAGGCCGTGTGCTTCTTAAGGGGTTGCTGATGTCATAAACAGAATACCCCTAGTTTTCATACATAGGTAAGGACACGGGCATGTCTAGGCCGTGTGAAGGACACGGGCTATTGATACGGGCGTGTGTTCGGCCGTGTGAAACCCCCTGTAGGTTTGAAATAAAAATAAATTCTACACGGGCCATGGACATGGGTGTGTGAAACCACATGGCCTGCCCACACGGGTGTGTCCCAAGTGACACGGGCGTGTGACCCCTGTTTAGGCAAAAAATTTCAAAGAGTGTAAAAGTTTTCGGTTGAACTTCAAAACCTTTCAGATGTATGTTTAAGGCCTTGTAGGCCCATGATATGTATGTTATGATTAAGAAAGAAAAGTTTTAAGTTGGAATGAAATTTTATAGCCCGAGATTACATGTTCAAGCAAGGTTAAGCATGGTAATGCCTCGTATCCGGTCCCAAAGTCAGAGACAGGTAAAAGGTGTTACATTTAGTGGTATCAGAGCTACGATTTAGTCAATTCTTAGACTAACGTAGTGTAAGTTTGAGTCTAGCTATATATGCCATACATAAGAGTATTTATATGATGATAGTGTGACGACTTCTGGCGATTTAAATTTTGTTTTCATATAGTAAATGGATCTCGAAAGAGTTGTGGCGGATGATGTAGAAAATGTCGCTGGCCCTCATTGAGGGACGGTGCCAAATGAGAATGAAAATGCACTCCACGATGAAGTCTGAGAGGAGGAGAAGAGGCTAGGGAAGCCTTCCTCCATATGGTGGATGCTTGGTATACGGAGTTCATTCGCACGAAACACCACCCCTCCACCCGGCCTATTCCTCAACCTACCCCTGTAGCCCCTCAAGTGGTTGAAGTGGTAAGAAGAGAAAAGCCTCTGGTAGATAGAATTCGAAAGTAAGAAGCTAAAGAATTCTAGGCTAGTAAAGATGATGATCCAGAAAGAGCCGAGTTCTGGCTTGAAAATACCATCAAGGTATTTGATGAATTATCGTGCACACCTAAAGAGTGCATAAAATGTGTAGTTTCTTTTTGAGAGATTCTTCTTATCAGTGGTGGAACACCCTTGTGTCGATGGTACCAAGGAAAAGGATCACGTGGGAGTTTTTCCAGGAAGAAGTACATCAGTCAAAGATTTATTGATCAGAAAAGAAAGGAATTCTTAGAATTGAAGCAAGGTAAGATGACAGTAACCGATTACGAGCGTGAGTTTGTAAGGCTCAGTAATTACGCTCGAGAGTGTGTATCCATTGAGGCTATTATGTGTAAGAGATTTGAGGACGGACTAAATGAAGACATTAAGTTGTTTGTTGGTGTCCTCGAGTTGAAGGAATTTGTTGTGCTAGTGGATCGGGCTTGTAAAGCCGAAGAATTGGTTAAAGAGAAAAAAAAGCTGAGATGGAGTCTCGTGACTCAAGAAAGAGACAATGGAGTAAGTCATTCCAATCTTCATCCAAGAAATCGAGAGACTTTCCTACTCGATCAGCTACTTCAACCTGGTTTTAATAGAAATAGGAGTAAACAGTATTCAGGGAATAAGGCTCAAACCACCTCAATCGCTAGTGTTGGGAATATTCGATCTAATAGACCGGAATGCCCACAATACGACAGACGCCACCCCGGTGAGTGTCGTACACATGAGAGTGCTTGTTTTAAGTGCGGTTCCCAATATCACTTCATTAGAGAATGCCTCGAAATGGTTGAGAAAGACAAGATTTAGAGTGCATGAGCATGAAGCACTAATAGAGGAAGACAACAAAGGAACCCGAGAAGTGGGGTGAGTAGTAAGGGCACACCCCAAGAGTAGGCTACAAGATCTGAGGGTAGAGCGCCTGCAAGGACTTACGCCATTCGCGCTTAAGAGGCATCATCTCCCGATGTAATTATGGGTTCGTTTTCTCTTCATGACACTGATGTTGTTGCTTTAATTGATCCAGGGTCTACCCATTCATACATTTGCATGAAAATAGTATCTAGTATGAGCATGCCCATAGAGTCTATTGAGTTTGTGATAAAAGTGTCTAATCCACTAGGAAAAAGCGTATTAGTTGATAAAGTATGCAAAGATTTCCCATTGATGATTAGAGGTCATTATTTTAAGCAAATCTTATGCTATTGCCATTTGATGAATTTGATATTATTCTTGGTATGGACTGGTTAACTACTCATTATGTGACAGTAAATTATGGAAAGAAATATATTGAGATGAGATGTCAAAATGGGGACACTCTTCGTGTTTAATCAACTGAACAAGACAGGTTGTCGGTAGTGATATCTCCATGTCGGCCCAGAAGTATGTAAGAAAAGGGTATGAGGTGTATCTTGCTTTTGTGATGAATGCCAAAGAAACCGAGTTAAATATTGAATCAGTACCAATAGTATGTGAGTATTTGGATAATTTTCCCAAAGAATTGCCAAGATTGCCTCCGGTTAGAGAGGTTGAATTTGGTATCGAGTTAGCTCCTGGTACTATACCGATATCGATTGCTCCTTACAGAATGGCTCCAACTGAGTTAAAGGAATTGAAGGCACAATTGCAAGAGCTAACGGACAAAGGTTTTGCAAAATAGAGTTGCTCTCCATGGGGTGCTCCAATGCTATTTGTGAAAAATAAAGATGGCTCTATGAGATTGTGCATAGATTGCTGACAGCTTAATAAAGTAATAGTAAAGAACAAGTACCCGTTGCCAAGGATCGACAATTTTTTTGATCAATTGAAGGGAGCCACTATGTTCTCCCAGATAGACTTGAGGTCGGGATACTACCAGTTGAGAATAAAAGACTCAGACGTGCCTAAAATGGCTTTTCGAATGAGGTATTGGCACTATGAATTTTTAGTCATGCCTTTCGGTTTAACAAATACTGTAGCCCCTTTCAACTGATCAAACAAATCATTAATTCATGGCAAAGGATATTTTTTCTTTATAGTCACCTTATTGAGCTGTTGGTAATCAATGTACATTCTCATAGTTCCGTCTTTCTTTTTCACAAACAAAACTGGTGCACCCCAAGGAGAAAAAATCGATCGTGCGAAGCCTCTATCCATCAATTCTTGCAACTGAGCTTTCAATTATTTTAATTCAGTTGGTGCCATTCTGTACGGAGATATCGATATCGGATTCATCCTGGGCATTAAGTCAATACCAAACTCTACCTCTCGGATTGGTGGTAAACCTGGCAATTCTTCAGGAAATAGATCCGGATACTTACACACAACTGGTACTAAACCAATCTTCTTTTCGGTCACTTTATAGTCTAGCACAAAAGCAAAGTAAGCTTTACAACTCTTTCTCACATATTTCTGAGCTAACATTGAAGATATCATTACCGGTAAACCATTCAAATCATTAGACTCAATCCGAATAATCTCATTATTCTAAATCGCAAATCAATAGTCTTTCATTTGCAATTCACAATAGCATCGCTCAAAGTTAACCAATCCATACCCAGAATTATATCAAACTCATCGAATGGAAACAACATCAAATCAGCAGGAAAACATGAATATCGAATCATCAACAGACAATTCTTGCACACCTTATCAACTAAAACACACCGGCCTAAGGGGTTCTATACTCTAATCACAAACTCAGTAGACTCTACAGACAAAGTCTTACTGAATACCAAAGTTTCACATACATAAGAGTGAGTTGATCCTAGATCAATTAATGCAACAACACTAGTATTATAGAGTGAAAGTACCAATAATCACATCTGGAGACGAAGCTTCTTCAGGCGTGAATAGCATAAGCTCTGGTAGGTGCACGAGCCTCTGATCTAACAGCTGTGTCTTTAGTTCCTCTTTGACTACCACTCACATTACCCGTGTTTATGGGTGGTCTACCTCGAGTTGACATGTTACTTGGTCTCGCATTCTGTACTATGTTTTGCTCAGCTAACTCAGTGTAACACCCCAAACCCATTTCATGAGTCTGAATCGGATCTGGTATGTCACTGGGTAAAATATTTTGGCCCAATTTGAAAGTTGGGTGAAAATTCGATTGAATTTGGCTAAGGTATTCAAAACGGAGTTTGAAAACTCAGTTGGGCCTTTTTATAAATGCAGTTGGGCTTTATAAACCCCTTTTGAAAACATTGATCATGTATCATCTTAAAATCATCAAAGTGATAGTTGACTTAGTTTATTTTTGTTACCCGATGGTAACATCTAAAAAAAAAAAAAAAAAAACCCGTAAAAATTTATTAAGTTTGAAAAAAAAATTATTTTAACCGGTTACTTATCAATTGAAAATTTCATTTGTAACATAACATAAGCAAAATAAATAAAATAACATCCACAAAATAAATAGAGGCCTTATTACAATCCCAAAATAAAAGACTTAGGAAAATAAATATGATTAACTAAAACAGAGATTTCAAATCCAATGATGGCATGGGTCTCGAGTCCTCTCCGGCTCCATCTCCATGATCTACTCATCTGCAAAATGTTAAGGGAAAGGGGTGAGTCACCAAGACTCGGTGTGTAAATCCCCTAGGAAAATACAACTCATACACAATTTATTAATTAAACATGCACATGCAACCCAACCTAACCATCCATACTTCTTGACTACCCCTGTGGTCAAAACCACTAGTGGTCAAAACCATCGATGACTTAGAGTCACAAATCAAATGATGGGGCCAACCCATCGTGTGGTCAAAACCATTGACGACATCCATATTTCATCCCCTCCCTCATCAATCCCACCATCACATGCTTTAGTAAAAATTTCATAAATCATATCATAGCATTTAATCATCATGTGATGGCATGAAAATCATATATCAAAAGTCACAAATTTAGGGACTTACCCAAATCCATGTTTAAGCCCACAAGCATATCATAGATCACTACCAAAATTTATACACAAGACAATAAATTTGCAAGTTTAATAATAAAGTGGGTAAGGAGTTTACACACTGCTTCTACCTAATTCCTAGATCCCAAGATCCGATCTACAACACTAGATTTTTGTCCTTGAATGGATTTGATTTCCAATCAAATCCAAGCCTAAATTAGTACCAACTTTCCTTGGAAAATAATTCCTAAAGCTTCCCTACAATCGGTTTAGACATAATGTTATAACCATAGATCTTGATCCAACAAAATGTAACATCTGACGAGATCCACTTACCTCTTCTAACCGATTGAAGAAAAGAGCACCTTTGCTTTGATGTTCGCCAAAACTACACCAAATAGGGGGAGTAGATTCACTAAGGAAAATAAGAGATGATGCTGGAATTTTGAGTGATTTTGGGCGCTTGTCTAAGGAGATTTTGGCAGAAGGTGGTAGGGTTCGATTAATGGAGGAAGAAAAGATGAAGGAAAAGAAGTAGGGTTCAAGGGTTTTCGCTTGTAAAAGAAGAAGAAAAGAAGCTGGAAAATTGAGCAATTGCTTAGGGAATTTCAAGACAACAAGTGAGAAAAGAAGAGAAAAATTGAAGAACTTTTGGCCCTTCTTTGTTTGTTCAAAATAGATATGGACAATTTCCAAGGTCTCCAATTTTCAAAGAACACACTCTATTTTGATAATTTTCAGCCACTAATTTTCCAAGATAAAGCAAGGCTTTATCTTCCAATTAATCTCCTAATCCCTCAACAAATTAATAGTAAGTAAAACACTAAACCCCCCTATGCTTGCTGGCCCACTCTTCCCATGAAGAGTTCAAATTTCAATCAATTTCCTTAAATCCTCTTGGCCACTAGCTTGAATTAATTCAAAAAAAAAGAATTTGAATTGAACTGTGCCTCACTTTTTCTCTTTGCCACCTTTTAGATTAATTAAATAATAATCTAATTAAAATCTAATTTAATCCTTATTGTCCCTTATTATCTCATCAAATAAATAATAAAAGAAACCATGTGCTTGCCAAACTCTTCCAGCCGAACAAAGAACCCATGTGCAGGCCGTTTCACGCCAAATTTGAAAAAAAAAACAAAGTGCTGCACCTTAGATTCGAACCAAAGACCTCACGCATCAGCCCTTCTTCCAGCGCCCTTGCCAACTCTTCCAGCCCGCCTTTCATGCCATAAAGCCCCCTTATTTATTTATAAGACCTCCCTGGGCCGTTTACCCCAAATATTAAAAATGCAAAACGCTGCTTAGCAGCTCGAACCTGCGCCTATCCACCTCCAGACTCCTAGTGGCGCTCCAAGCCACTCCACCTACTGACTTTCTTGTTCAATTCTCACCAATTATTTTAAGGCTTCCCAAGCCAACTCCAACGCCCAAACAAAATGCCACTTGCACCATCGTGCCTCGAACCTGTGCCCTTGTGACACCCTTGGACGCACCCAACCAATTGCACCAAGCCTATTCCTTGTGCCATAATTCGCCCAAAAATTTATTAAAGCCTTATCTCGCCTAGCTCCTCCTTTATGGTACTAAAAGAAAAATATTTTAACACTAGGTCGTGCCTAACTCGGGTTATTTTAGACCCTTAAATATGTCAAATAAATCCTAGAATTTAACCCTTCAAGTACACACATGGGAAATTAGCTAAGTTACAAACAACCCCTAATTTGGGGTGTTACAATTCTACCCCCCTTAAAATAATTTCGTCCTCGAAATTACTTACTAACGAATAACCGTACATCTTTACTCATCGACTATGCTATCACAAGACTCGATCTTAAAGAATTATCATGCTTCCTAGACACAATCTCTAAGTTCACAACCAAGGTTTCGTGCACTTCCCTAGTAAAACAAGAAAACTCTACAATAATTAAAGCAATTAGGGTATTCTGAATTAAGGAACGTACCGTTGTCACATCCGCACATCTTCCTCCTCGCATGACGGACAATTGCATAAACCAACCTTGGTTGCCTCGCCTCTGACCTTCAAAGACTCTCGGCCGCTGCTACCATTTCCATTACCCCTAGTCGCACCTCGACCCTCCGTGGTTGTTGGTTATCCCTTCGCTCAAAGGCATGATCCCGACCTTCCGCTCTCAAACCTAGTCGCCTTCTTAGGATAGTCTCTAACTCGATGCTCCATAGACCCACATTCAAAGCATCCACGATTACCATTCCAACACTCCCCTTGTGAAACTTGCCACACTTATCACACCGGCGGCCATTGAGGATTAGCGAGAGCAGAGAAGCTTAGCAGCTTGATCCCACCCACCAAACTTTGACCTCTTTTTCGATTACGAGAGAACTCGATGGTTCCGAGCTCCTCTTATTCCAATTTTATCCTAGTTCCGCCTAACTGACCTGCCTTACTCCCTCAAGAACTTTAGACTTCTCCACAAGGACAAATGAACTCGTTCTGTTGTGGAGCTATCATCATCCTCGGCTCATCTCTAAGGCCATCTTCAACTCGACTAACGCTCATGCTCGGTACCCACAATACCACGAGCATATCTACTTAATCGGAGGAACTTCGGCCTCATATTTCGCCATCGACTTGTTTCCTTGAACCGAGTTCAAGAAAGCCTTCCTCGAGCGTCTACATACCGGGTTCCAATATACTTCTTTTGGTAGGCTTCCTTGAAAATTCCCAAGAAAGGTTTTCGCCACTGCTCCATCCCTTACGATGAGCCACCACTGATAGGACTCATCCCGAAGCAGAGAGATGATGCCTTTGAACTTCTCCTCAGGGGTGAAATCCAAGTCACCCATAATCCTTTCCGTGGACTCTAACCAATATTCCGCTGCACTAGGTGCCACTCTGGAAACTCCTATGAATACTTCGCTCCGTTAGCTCGAGTCGCTCAAACACGATTTATGGGTTCTCAGACCTGCCACCGCAGCCTACTCGCTCCAACACCCATAGCACCACCGAGATACTACGCCATTACCACCGTATGGTCTTGAAACTCGGTTTTGGTGCTCAGAATCAAGATCTCATTTTCGGACCCATGACCGACCTCATGGGTTCGACAGGTCATCCTACCTCTACCACTACCACGAGGCGACGTCCACAACCTCTTGAACTCATTCTAACGATCGCGTTTATCTGCTTAAGAATTTTTTTATGTATCAAGACTTAGTTTCACTTGGTTATCCGCCAAGAAATTTTATGATAGGAGTTTTAGAAGTGGTTCTTTCGTAATCAAACAAACACACAGTCTTTCATTCATTCATTCAATGAGACGTTGTTGATTTCATGGTGATTGTTTTTCCACTACCCGGGGGTATTTTCGTAATTTGTCCTACAGGGGTATTTTTGTAATTTTTCAGAAATGAAAATTTTTCGGATGATTGGTCAAAAATTATTCTAAAACTCTTAATTTCTCGGGGTATTTTGAAAAATTTTGAAATTCGGGGGTCTTTCGGTGATTTTGGAACTCAGGGGCATTTTGGTAATTTTTCACAAATCGGGGTGAATTTGTAAAATTTGATAAATCAGGGATGTTTCAAAAGTTGTAAAACTTTGGGAGTTATTTTTAAGAATTTATCTTCCATTTTGCCGGTGTTGCAAAATTTTGAAAACCGAGGTCATTTTGGTAATTTTATTGATGAGGCAATTTTGTAATTTTTAAAATTATGATGTTTTCGATATTTTGCGAGGTGAGGTTTTTGGGAACTTTTCATGTGATGAAAATTTTATTTGAACTGTGGGTATTTTGGAAATTTCATAATCCAATGGCGTTTTGTAATTTCTACCCCTATGGTATTTTAGTAATTTTCAAAGATTTTAAAAAATAAATTTTCAAGATTTGGGTTCTAAGTGATTTTACAAAGAAGGATATTTTGAAAATTTCTATTTGAAAATTTTCATACTGAGGGTATTTTACAAACCGAGGGTATTTTGGTCATTTTTCATCTTTAGGGTATTTTGGTCTTTCTTTTTTTTAAAACTAAAATTTTAATTATTTCCAAAACAAAACGGCTAGTCCCTTTCGGTTTTAGTTATCGAATTTAGCTCTGTGAGTGTGTCGTCTCATTAGGATGAACTGATTACTCACGCACTGTGTAGGATTCAAGTGAGTAGGAGGTGAGTCACGAGGACCGCTTAAATACTGTGCCCCCACCGAATCCAATCCTAGACATGCGATAACGATTGCCACATCTTTTGCTTAGTGACAACTCACGTGGTTTGTTTAGGTAATTATTAAATCTTATGCATAGTTGGGGTATGCTAACCCTAGGTTCATCGACTTCACCCTAGTAGTCTACGCTTCCAATTTACCCTTCTTCCCACATCATAAGAATTGATAGAGGTACTTACAGGCGGATAGGTGCCGAGACTGGGTGCCATCTTGATCAAGCCAAAAATAATTTCTCAAACATTATAATAAGGCCTACTATCCAAAAACCAAATATTTTGGGCCATTCCCCACACCAGCTTTTGAACCTGCTCGATACTAATTTGTAACACCCAAATCCGCCCATGAGTCCCGGCCGGATCCGTATGTCACTGGTAAAATATTTGGGCCAATTTGAAAGTTGGGTGAAAATTGATTGAATTTGGCTAAGGTATTCAAAACGGGTTTGAAAACTCATTGGGCCTTTTATAAATACAATTGGGCTTTATAAACCCTTTTGAAAACATTGATCATGTATCATCTTAAAATCATCAAAGTGATAGTTGACTTAGTTTATTTTGTTACCCGATGGTAACATCTAAAAAAAAACCCGTAAAAATTTATTAAGTTTGAAAAAAATTATTTTAAAGGTTACTTATCAATTGAAAATTTCATTTGTAACATAACATAAGCAAAATAAATAAAATAACATCCACAAAATAAATAGCGGCCTTATTACAATCCCAAAATAAAAGACTTAGGAAAATAAATATGATTAACTAAAACAGAGATTTCAAACCAATGATGGCATGGCCGCCGAGTCCTCTCCTACTCCATCTCGCGATCTACTCATCTCGCAAAATGTTAAGGAAAGGGGTGAGTCACCAAGACTCATGTGTAAATCCCCCTCCCGGAAAATACAACTCATACACAATTTATTAATTAAACATGCACATGCAACCCAACCTAACCATCCATACTTCTTGACTACCCCGTGTGGTCAAAACCACTAGTGGTCAAAACCACTGATGACTTAGAGTCACAAATCAAATGATGGGGCCAACCCATCGTGTGGTCAAAACCATTGACGACAGTCCATATTTCATCCCCCTCCCCTTATCAATCCCACCATCACATGCTTTAGTAAAAAATTTCATAAATCATATCATAGCATTTAATCATCATGTGATGGCATGCAAATCATATATCAAAAGTCACAAATTTAGGGGACTTACCCGGAATCCATGTTTAAGCCCACAAGCATATCATAGATCACTACCAAAATTTATACACAAGACAATAAATTTGCAAGTTTAATAATAAAGTGTGTAAGGAGTTTACACACCTGTTTCTACCGGAATTCCTAGATCCCGAAGATCCGATCTACAACACTAGATTTTTGTCCCTTGAATGGATTTGATTTCCAATCAAATCCCGAAGCCTAAATTAGTCCCAACTTTCCTTGGAAAATAATTCCCGAAAGCTTCCCTACAATCGGTTTAGACATAATGTTATAACCATAGATCTTGATCCAACAAAATGTAACATTCGACGAGATCCACTTACCTCTTCTAACCGATTGAAGAAAAGAGCACCCTTTGCTTTGATGTTCTACCAAAACACACCAAATAGGGGAGTAGATTCAGCTAAGGAAAACAAGAGATGATGCTGGAATTTTGAGTGATTTTGGGCGGTTTGTCTAAGGAGATTTTGGCGACAAGGTGGTAGGGGTTCGATTAATGGAGGAAGAAAAGATGAAGGAAAAGAAGTAGGGGTTCAAGGGGTTTTCGCTTGTAAAGAAGAAGAAAAGAAGCTGGAAAATTGAGCAATTGCTTAGGGAATTTTGGTAGCAACAAGTGAGAAAAGAAGAGAAAAATTGAAGAACTTTTGGCCCTTCTTTGTTTGTTCAAAATAGATATGGATGACCCCCAAGGTCTCCAATTTTCAGCAAACACTCCCCCTATTTTGATAATTTTCAGCCACTAATTTTCCAAGATAAAGCAAGGTTTTATCTTCCAATTAATCTCCTAATCCCCTCAACAAATTAATAGTAAGTAAAACACTAAACCCCCCCTATGCTTGCCGTCCACTCTTCCCATGAAGAGTTCAAATTTCAATCAATTTCCTTAAATCCCTCTTGGCCACTAGCTTGAATTAATTCAAAAAGAATTTGAATTGAACCTGTGCCCACTTTTTCTCTTTGCCACCTTTTTAGATTAATTAAATAATAATCTAATTAAAATCTAATTCAATCCTTATTGTCCCTTATTATCTCATCAAATAAATAATAAAAGAAACCATGTGCTTGCCAAACTCTTCCAGCCGAACAAAGAACCCATGTGCAGGCCGTTTCACGCCAGCCTGAAAAAAAAGAAAACAAAGTGCTGCACCTTAGATTCGAACCAAAGACCTCACGCATCAGCCCTTCTTCCAGCGCCCTTGCCAACTCTTCCAGCCCACCTTTCATGCCATAAAGCCCCCTTATTTATTTATAAGACCTCCTGGGCCGTTTACCCCAAATATTAAAAATGCAAAACGCTACTTAGCAGCTCGAACCTGCGCCTATCCACCTCCAGACTCCTAGTGGCGCTCCAAGCCACTCCACCTACCTGACTTTCTTGTTCGAATTCCTCACCAATTATTTTTAAGGCTTCCCAAGCCAACTCCAACGCCCAAACAAAAATGCCACTTGCAGCCATCGTGCCTCGAACCCAGGCCCTTGTGACACCCTTGGACGCACCCAACCAATTGCACCAAGCCTATTCCTTGTGCCATAATTCGCCCAAAAATTTATTAAAGCCTTATCTCGTCTAGCTCCCTCCTTTATGGTACTAAAAGAAAAAATATTTTAACACTAGGTCAGGCCTAACTCGGGTTATTTTTAGACCCTTAAATATGTCAAATAAATCCTAGAATTTAACCCTTCAAGTACACACATGGGAAATTAGCTAAGTTACAAACAACCCCTAATTTGGGGTGTTACACTCAGGGCATTCACGGATAAAATGATCCATCGATCCACATTTAAAACAAGCTCGATCATTCAGCCTACAACTGTCGGGATGTCATTTACCACAATATTTGCACTCCAGTTGATTTAATCTGATGTTACCAACACTAGCTACTAAGGTAGCTTTCGAACTTACAGGAGGTCTAGTAGCCTTTGAACGACTAAAGTCATCTCAAAATTTCTTTGAAGCTTGTTGGAAAGACTTTCCCAATGATCTCTTACATGCATCTCTAACTTCAAAGTCATCTTTTCTTTTCTCTTTCCTAAGCTCTTCAGCTTTACACGCTCGTTCAACAAGTACGACGAACTCTTTTATTTCAAGAATCCCAACAAAGCAGCTTGATGTTTTCATTCAATCATTCTTCAAATCTTTTACGCATTATTGCTTCGGTCGATACACATTCACGGGCATATCTACTA
This sequence comes from Gossypium rotundifolium, assembly GCA_025506655.1. Taxonomy (NCBI): domain Eukaryota; kingdom Viridiplantae; phylum Streptophyta; class Magnoliopsida; order Malvales; family Malvaceae; genus Gossypium; species Gossypium rotundifolium. The sequence continues at coordinate 169,253,096 of CP106727.1, forward strand.
AGTATCGCAAATTCCCGCTCATATTTTGTTACCGTCATACGACCCTATTTCAACTCGAGGATTCTTTGCATTTTTGGTCGATGAATCTCTGATTGATGTATTTCTTATGAAATTCAGTCTGAAAGAACTCCCAGGTAACCCATTCTCTCGGAACTACGGATATCATTGTATTCCATCAATGGTATGCAGAATCTCGAAGCAAGATACAACACATTTAATACACTCGTCAGGGGTACAGGATAGCTCATGAAACACACGAATGGTATTATCAAGCCAAAATTTAGCTCGCTCAACATCATTATCAATAGTGGCTCTAAATTCTTCAGCCTCGTATTGTCTAATTTTATCAACCGGTGGCCTATTCATTCATACTGGATCAACAACTTGTGGAATAACTAGTATTTAAGGAGGAATCAGTGGGGGAGAAGGTTGTGGAACAACCAGATTTGTTTGAATATACATGGTAAACCAATCATTCATCATTTGGTAAAAGGCTTGTTTAGCCTCTCCCTCTTGGTTACTCAAAGTAGGCCGAGATTCAGCTGACGTTGTCCCTTGAGCGGGAGTAGGTGCATTGCTTTCTACATCATCAGCTACGGCTCGATCGGGTCCATTTACTATATGAAAACACATTTCAATTGTCAGGAATCATCACACTAACATAGTTTATAAATATGGCATGTATAGCTAGACTCATACACGTTAAGTTAGTCCTAGAATCGACTAAACCGTAACTCTTATAACAATAAAATGTAATACCCTTAACCCGTAATCACCTCCGGACTAGGGTTAAGAGGCATTACCAGACATATCTAAACTTTTACGATCATTTAACAAACATAAGATACATCATCATCATATCATAGCAAATCATATATATAGAGTCCCTTTTAAAGGTTTACAAGACTTTAAACATGCATTGAGAAGAGGTCGGGAAATCGAGCACATACAAAATTTTTTGAAAAATTTAACATTTTTCAAATTTATAGAGGTCACACGCCCGTGTGACTAGGTCGTGTGCCTCACACGGCCACAAGACACACCCATGTCTAAGACCATGTGAAACAGGTCATACATTCTGACTTGTACCACATGGCCAAAGACACGTCCGTGTGCTTGACTCGTGGGCAACACTGACATAATTCACACGGCTTATCATACGCCAGTGTGTCTGGCCCATGCAAGTCTGACTTATTTCGAATTACAGCCTTAAGAGATAGGGTCGAGCACACGCCCATGTGCTCAATCGTGTAGGCAAATATAGGCCATTTGAAGGAAAAATTGCCACCCAAAATTAGGGTCAAACCAACAAGCATCACACAAACTTCAACTCATGTTCTAAAGGCAACCAAAACATACAAAAATATGCACAATTTGACTCTTAATAACATCATTCATTTCTATATACAAATCTAACACAAACATACTAATTCTAAACACCAACTTCACAACAAAGACATATAAATCATACATCATTTTAATTAAATTCAATTCATGGCATTTCTCATCATATAAATTTTCATATCAACCATAAAACTTACCAGCAATTGACCATTCCATTAGTCCAACCATAAGCACATAAAACCATACCAAATTAGGCATCATATAGCATGAACTACTCATCCATAAACACATTCATTATCAAGCCATATTACGTGGCTATATTACACATTTCAAATACAATCGAAACTCTCTAGACTATACATGCGATACTTTAGTATATACATTTTCAAAAGGTACCAAAATATGGTTCGATAGTGTGGTGATGATCCACAATGATCCCCGAGCTTCACGTAGCTTTGATAATCTATAAAACAAGTAGACAAACACACACACAAAGTAAGCTTTCATAGCTTAGTAAGTCATAAGCAAAAAATAATCTAACGAACACTTACATTAAAACAAATAACCAATTCTATCAAACCTTAACCAAATGTACATTTATTATACTTGCAACCCAAATATTATCACATATACAATAGCAATATAACATTAATAGCCAAATGCACATATACTCATAATCACATATTAATTTCTCTTTTACCGTATCTAACTCATATATTTATCTCAAATTTATACTTACCTTATTTTCTTATACGTATATCATAGCACATACTTTTACATTATTTTCACATTCGATCTTAACTCAATAATGCCCAATGAACCATTCAGAATTAATAAGGATACTCAGATAGTCGAAAGGCTCGTACAATGCCAACGTCCCAGACGTGGTCTTACATGTAATCACATATCGATGCCACTATCCCAGACAGGGTCTTACACAAATCGCATACGATGCCAATGTCCTAGACATGGTCTTACACGTAACCACAAGTCGATGCTAATGTCCTAGACGTGGTCTTACATGTAAACACAAGTCGATGCCAACATCCCAGATGTGGTCTTACACAAAATCACATATTGGAATCCTATGTCATGACATATGTATCCTAACTATTCCTAAGGTTTGTACGGGACTTTCGGACGTCGAAACTCTATCATTTCAGCCTCATCAATATTGCTCCCATGCTCAATTCATTTCAACATATTATATACACAAGTAATAATTCAATTCAGCACCATTAAAATGAATACAATAAAATTTATCGATATTTATTTACTTATGAACTTACCTCAAAAAACGACGGATGAAATTGACTACTCGACTACTTTCGACTTCCCCTTATCTAATTTCGTTTTCTTTCGTTCTTGATCTAAATAAATTCAAATTTAACTAATTTAATCACACATTTATCCAATTCATCTAAAAACATATAAATGGGCCAATTACAGCTTTTGCCCCTTTTATTTCACATTTTTCACAAATTAGTCCTTATTTCACAAAATACACATAATTTCACTAAACTCTAGTATAGCCGAATTTTCCTTTAGCTTATATAAGTCCATATATTTCCTTTATTTGACATTTTAGTCCCTCAATTTATTATTTGAACAATTTAGCCCAAATTACTCAAATTCATCAAAAATCCAAAGACAACATATTAATCTATCACATATCTTTTATTTTCCATCATCAAACAACAAAAACCTCAAGCTATCATCAATGGCAAAACAAAAAATCATCATCAAATTCAAAAATTAAAACATGGGCTTGATAGTATTTGAAACAACAATCTCAGAAACGTAAAAATTATCAAAAACCGAACAAAACTCATACCTTAATCAAGCAAAACCATAGCCGAAACCTAGCAAGCTTTTTATTCTTTCTTTTTCTTTCAATTTTCGGCAAACAAGATGATAAATGGCTTATTTTTTTATGTTTGTTTTATTTAATTAACATTATTTAATCTTTTACTAAATTAACCTTTTAATTAACAAATAAAACATATATATACTAAGGCCATTATTGTACATTATCATACAAAATGGTTTAATTATCTCATAAAGCCACCATATTCACTAACCAAGTCAATTAAACATATTAACATATAGAATGTTACTTTCACATTTTACACGATTAAGTCCTTTTATCAAATTAAGCACACAAACGGATAAATTAAACCATGAAAATTTCACACATGTCAATTCACATACTATAAGCACAAAAGATAATATTAAAATATTTTTGACTCGAATTTGTGGTCCCGAAACCACTGTTCTAACTAGGGTCTAAACCAGACTATTACAGACGAAGTAAGCATTACATGCTTAGTAAGTTCATATAACGAAAACTAAACTTACCAATCCCGTTTATTAAATCTAAGCATACAATATCATGTTTTCCATCCATTTAGCTAAATTGCCTAAACACGTACATTCAATCACACATGTTAGTCACCAAAATCTTTATATCAATCAAGTAAACATAGATTAACTCATCAAGAAATAATTTTCAAGTCATTACCATTTCATCTCAAAATTCTCATACTAGGTCAAGAGTTTTATGTTTGAGGAATCATTGAAATTCCAATGGATGTTCAAGTAGTACACTCGAGGTGTACGGTTCAATAATCTGTAAATTCTTATTCAAGAGTACCCATTAGGCCACTTAATCGAGGAACACACTCTCGAGCCACATATCGTATAACAAGATTACCAGTCCAAGCTAAATCCCTTTATATAATATATGCTCAGAAGAGCTTAATTCGGATTACTAGTCCAGGCTAAACCCTAATCGTAATGTATACTTAAGAGGTATTATATCAGGATTACCAGAGTCTGGGGTAAATCTTTTCTATAATGAGGTCAATAGGATTACTCGTTTGAGCTAAATCCGTCAGCAACAAATGCATGACCTTATCCTGTAACACCCCAAACCTGGCCCAAACACTACAACCGGATCTGGTATGTCACAAAGAAAAATTTTAGTAAAACCAATCGTGTTGACGGAAAGCCCAAATATAATTTATATAAAATATGCCTAATAATCAAAAGCCTAAAACTGAATTACATGTCTTGGTTTTAAAATAAATAAAAATAAACAATAAAGGCCCATAACAAAACAAAAAGGTGAACTAGTGGCCCATGGCCTTATTACATTGAAGTTTAAAATCCATTAATCAAAATACGATATAAAACAATTAACTTGAGTCTTTTTGCCAAATCTACATATTCTTCTCAGATGGCCACCTTGCGTTCCTCTCCGGCCGATGCTGGAGCACTAGGTATCACCCAAATGTTAATTAAAAGGGTGAGTCACGAGACTCGATGTGCAACCCTCATGCACCACTAGATTTTTGGGCCTTAGGCCCGTTAGACAAAATAAGCAGTTTAATACTCATAATAAAATTAACAACAAATAATATGCAAGGCCCAACCTGCTTGCCTAGGTTTCCATCCGCTACATGCCCCCTGCACCAACTGTTCACACCATTGGGGATTTCTACCACTGAGCCAAGATGGCGGTCATATTTGCTCATACACATATGATGGCCGAAGCCCTTATAACATATAATGGCCGAAGCCTGTATAATAGTTCACGGCATTAGCCGCTACATCAGATCACGGTAAAAACCGCTATACATATAACATATAACTTCCTCCTTTCATCAACCCAACCCATGCAATCACATACAAGCATTTTACTTATAAAATTTAAACAGATTATTTACTAACCTGGTGATCCACTTTTACACTCCTTGGGCTTTCATCAATAAACCGAGATGTTGGCAATTATCAAAATATATAAATCTTATGATCATGCATTTTATGATTAGATCTAGATGGTGGGGAAGTATTACACACCTGATATCGTGAAATCCAATATTCTTAGTCGATGTCCTTGATATCCGGATCTATTATCCTCAATCTATAACTTTGCTTAAAACCTAAAAAATTGTGAAAATATGCCCTCTCCTATATTCGGCCATGGTTAGTATTCTACTCGATTTTATATATATAAATAAATAAATCCTCTTACCTTGAAATCCCAAAAATAACACGACTTGAGTGTTACTGATCTTTGACTTAGAGATCTAAGCGTTGGACTCCTCCTCAGATCCCAAAATGCCGAAAATAAGAAAAACCATTGATTAGTCACTAAATAGCCATTCGGCTAGGGACTTTGAAAAGCCGAAAAATATTGGAAACTCAAAATCGACACATACCTATTGTTTTCTTCAGATTTGGCACAAGCAGACTCCATTAAAGAGGATTCGACAACCATAGGAGATGAGATCTAGCGATTTCGGCTTTTATGAAAATCTCGGAAAAGATGAATTGATGCATTTTCGCTTTTAGAAAACTGAGTGAAGTGTTTGACTTAGAAGAAAAGTGAAAAGAAAGTGGAGAGAAAGAATACTTAGGGTTTCGGCTTTCAGAAGCAATCAAAAGAAAAGAGATTACCAATAAGAACTAAGAATTTCGACACAGAAGATGAGAGAAGAGAATGGGGTTCAAAATGCGAATTGAAGAGGTACCCCTATTTATAGGAATTTCGCACCCTTCCGTAAGATGGAATTTCGCCAACTCAGACTCGTAAGATAACTCCTATCTTTTCTCCTCTATCCTTCTATCCCTTGTCCCTATCAAAACACTCATCCATAAGAGGCCACATTTGCACCAACTCTCCCTTTATTTTATCAGCTTGTTATCCTCATTAATCAAACAAAAATAATCCCTAAATTATAGCCTTGTGCCATCCCCCCTTAGCTCACCTTGGCTGCTGAAATTTTGACCCAATTCTTTGAGCCCAACTGAACCTCAAATTAACATATTAAACATAACATTACACACAATGGACAAGCCTATTAATACCTTACCATAACATTCTAAGTGCTACATGCATCTCAAAAATTTTAAACGTTCCCATTCTCAAGGCCTATTGGGCCCAATTCTACTAGGCCCAATTTCAGGATGTTACAAATCTACCCTCCTTAAAATAAATTTTGGCCCCGAAATTTACTAGTAATCTTACTACCTAAGTCTCACCACTAGACTTTCGCTGCGCACTCTAATTCTAAAGCCAAAATAAACACTTAGTATATTATGGTAGGGTACGCACCATTATTTGCATCTGGAGCGTCTTCGTCCCCTTGTACTCATTCTTTCGATCGACATTTATCTGATTAAGAATTTTATTAATAATTAATTCTTCCCACTTATTAACCGCAAACAATCTTATGTAAAATCATTTCGATAGTAGTTCTTTCGAATTCGAATTCTATCTACGGGTTTAGTTTTCAAGTCGATACTTCCTAGTCCTAGAGTTCACCTTCAGTCAACATTCAACACACATCAATCATAAAAACAGCCTTATAAACTTACATTTACATCCTAGGGGTATTTTCGTCGTTTCACTACCCAGGGATATTTTCGTAATTTTATCCTACAGGGGTATTTTCATAATTTTTTTCCAAAATAAGGTTCCGGGTGATTTGGCAAAATAAGGGCATTTTGGTAATTTTCCAACTCGAGGGTATTTCGGTAATTTCGTAAATTTGGGATATTTCGGTAATTTGCAAATTAAGGGTGTTTTGGTCATTTACAACTCAGGGGTAATTTGGTAATTTTACAATTCAAGGATATTTTGATGTTGTTGTTATTTTCTATGGAAAAATTCTGTTGACTTTGTAAATCGGGGTATATTCGCAAATCATAGGTATTTTTTTCAAACTAAGGATATTTTAAAAAAATTTGTGAGAAAAACAGTAATGGGTCCCTTTCGGGTTTTAATTGTAGTTTTGGCTCATCAACACGCACTCGTAACTAGGGTGAATAGTCACTACGCACTGGTAGGATTCTAGTGGAAAGGAGGTGAGTCACTAGGACTGCTTAAGTACCAAGCTTTCTGAAACACCCCAAACCCGGCCCACAAGCCCTGACTGGATCTGGTATGTTCCTCGAGTAAAACTTCAATTAAATCTTGTTTTGTTTTATTAGATAATATGTTGGTTCGGTAGAAAATAGGTCTATTTAGTGATCGCATTGTAAATGGTGTTTAGATAAATTGGTGTCTCATTAAAACGTTATCTTTATGAGAAAGATTATAAGTTAAAAGAAAACCAAATTTAAAACTTATTATTATTGTGAAAACCATATGTGTTTAGGTATCAAAACAGTTTAAGTTATTTTTCGAAATCATTTAATTATTTAGTAAATATTTGATCGTAGCAAATTAAAAATCTAAAACGTAAAAATAAAATAGTTTATAACACCTTATTACAAAAAACATGACCCAAAATAAATCCAGAATAATAAAAATAAACGTAGTGGGTTTAATTAAAAGGAAACCGAAATATTGAGTTGAGCAATGGCCACCACATAGTCCTCACTGACCCGATCCATCACGCTAAGCGTCACCTGAAAAGATAACCCACGAGGGGTGAGTCAACAGACTCAATGTGTAACATAACACTAAAAACCCAATCGATCATAGCCATAAAGCCCATTTAAATCACATTTAACCATAAGCCCATAATATAGCAAATCAGATAATAACAAATTAAATCACATGTACATATATAATGAAATGCAATCCCGAGCCCACCTAGATATCCATCCGCTACACACCACCCGTACCTACCAATCACACCGTGGGGATTACTAAATCGACCCTCCATCCGCTACACACCATCGAAGGTAGTCGCTGCAGTCAACTACATATCGCCCTTATAAATTGTGGAATGGCCACCGGATAATTGTGACAGAGTCACCAGATTCATAATATGTGACCGAATTCACCGGATTCATAATATTGTGACCGAAGTCACCGGATTCATAATATTGTGACCGAAGTCACCGGATAATGTGGTAAAAACCACCGGAACACTTCCCCTTTATCAATATCACCTATATGCCCATGCAATAAACATATTATTTCGATATCATGCCATATACCCCCAAAATCATAATGGAATCATACACATTTCATATTCATGCTTATAGTATTATTACCGAAGTATTAGGGGTAAACATACCTGAATACCATGTACCACTGAATGGTACCCGCAACCATTATCAACTTATTTTTCTTAACACATGTAAATCATTAAAATTTTCGATCTATTAAAAATTTAGTGTAGTGCTACACACCTTGTAATCACGAAGAACAATAGAATACTTAAGATTTCTGACTTTTGCCTACAACGTCGACAGTACCTACACAACACTATATGAGAAATCGATTATCACTAAAAAGATATGGCCTTTGGCCGAATATCATTATCTCCTTACCTTGGGTTATTCAAATCCCGAATGATCTCCCCCTAAACGTTGGCTACAAAGGAACCCCGAAACTTTCCTTCAAGATTCGGCCAAAGAAACTAGGAGAATTAGAATCTTGATTTTTGACAGTCAAAGATAAATAAAGGAAAAGAGATTAACCTAGAAGAGATCCTTACCGAAAAAGAATGACCAAAACGCAAATGGTCAAAAGCCTCCAAAAAAATTCGGTAGATGAAGTAGAGAAATAGATTCAAATGAGAAAGATGATAGGTTTTTGGTACTTAGAAGCAATCGGTTTCAATGGTGTCAATGAAGTGAAACTTTCGGCTTTAGAAGAGAATAGCAAGGTTATAGATTCGGCTTTAACAAAATAGAAAGAAAAGAAGAGAAAGAAAAAGTAAAAGAAAAGAAGAAATGATCAAAGAGGCTAAATGGTTTTGGTTATGGAAGAAATTGAACAAAGAAAAGTTTTGATAATGGTGCACATTCGGTCAAGTAAGAAAAGAATAAAAGAAAAATGTCTTCAAAAGTAGTAATATTTGGTACCAAAAAGAAAGAAAAGCTTGAGAGGAAAAGAAGAAAAAGAGATACCAATATGGTCAAAGATGGTAGCCAAAACAAAACAAAATTTTCACCTAATGCCAATGACAAATTTGGCTAAGGAGAAAGATTTTGGAGAAAAGGGAAAAGATGCACAAAATGCTAAAAATTTGGCCAACTATCCTCCCCTAATCCCATACAATATTCGCCAACCCCTAGCCACCTATGTTATCCACATTCATGGTCAAAATGACCATGAAAAATTTCCAAACATCACCCATTCATCAAGCCTTATGTCCCTTATCCTTCCATAACACCTTGATTCCATACCTTAACTAATAACTTGCCTTTTTCCTTTAGTCTACTATCCAAAATGAAAGAAAATCCATCCATACCAAAAATAGAGCTTGACCGACACAATAGGAAAGAGAACAAAAAAAATTAAAATCCTTCCAATTGCTAACCAAGGGATTTGAACCTCTCCCCTCATGCATTCACCCATGCGCCAACACCACATTGCCAATTGACTTGTTGTGATTAAAACCTCATACCAATTTTTCTTAAGGCCAATCTTGCTTAGCTTGAAACATCCCACACCCGGCCCATGAGCCTGAACCAGATCTGGTATGTTCCTAAAGTAAACCGGTTTCAAAGAATTTGTTACTTAGAGAAAATTCAGTAAAATTTTTAGAAAATGTTGTTGTGGATTGGGCTTAGATTGGAAACCCATTTAATTAATCTTGTAAATCCAATTTTATTAAGGTGATAAAATATTTTTTAGGGTTTTAAAGAAAATAACATTTAACTTTTAGTCATAATAGTTCGTAACATAACAATTTAAAGTAAAGCGTAATAAGAAAATCCATCGGGCCTTATGGCCTTATTACATCAAGTAAAAACCAAAACAAATAACAAAGTCCAAATCGAATAAAATCTTCAAATGGAACATGGCCACCTCGAGGTCTACCGTCCATTGGCCCACACCGTTCATCACCGAAAATATTTCCCACAACGGGTGAGTCAATGCACTCAATGTGCACACAATACTAACATTCAACAAATCAGCATACATGTTCAAACATCGATTCATATAAAATAAATTATGATGCAACCCAAACCCAAGCCTAATGGTCCATCCGCTACACACCACCCGTACCTGCCAGTCACACCGTGGGGACTACTAAGTCAACCCTCCATCCGCTACACACCATCGAAGGTAGTCGCTGCAGTCGACGTGCTCATCGCCTATATAATTTGTGTCATTAGACACCATATTCAAATAGTGTAACCGGTTACCAAATTCGATAATGTAACCGAGTTACCATATTCAAAATGTTGTGACCGTAGTCACCATATAACGTTGGTGAGACCGAAGTCAACACCTTCTTCCCCTTTCACATAAATCTCGAATGCCCCAAAAATATATATATCATGCATAACATACTTAATTTCATATTCATATACATATATTCACATGTTATAGAATAACATATTTCATAATCCTATCGGAAGTAGGAAACGTACCTGAGTACTTTTACCACATTTGTGGTATTTAGCCACATTCATATTCTTATGCATATTCACATATTAAAATAATTGCCATATGATAAATTGAAGGTTAGTGTGCGTACACACCTGATTTGCTTAAAAGGTTCCTTGAGATCTCGAAAATCCCAATCTATCTTTAGATCCGTTAACTCCTATATTCGCCATCATATAAGATACATTAATAAACCTATTTGGCTAATATCAAAACCAAATCCTAGTAGGATTTGTAAAAGACTCACCTTGAGGCCGATTTGGTGTTTATTCAAATCCGAAAACTTGGTTTTTCCTTTACCGATATTCTACCAACCTTGAATCTCAATATGGGTTAGTTTTCGGCTTTTTAATAATTAAAGAACCGATCTAGATAATCACACAAGCCTTGGTCGAATACTTTTAGATGCTTACCTTATGGACTTTAAATCCCAAAACTTCACCTTCCTCTCCTTGAATCGCCAAATCCTAAATCCCCGAATCGGTTAGTTTTTGATTAAATTGATCTGAATACCTAAGATTTGGCCTTGGCGAATGTATATACTCACTTACCTTGGATCCTTGATCCTTCTATTCGATAATGGTGGAAACCTGAGAGATCTTGTAGATTCTACCATGAACAAGAATAAGGATTAGGCCATTCACTTTCGCAAATAGAAAAGAAAGACAATGGAATAGCTTAACCTTACCTTGATTCGATTGTTTCCTTGCCTAGTGTCACAGAGATTCAACTATGGTGATTTAACAAGGATCAAAAGAAAAGAGTTTTGGCTTAACAATGACAGAGGAGAGGAGAAGAAAAGATGGAGTCTTTGCTTAGTAAAGATTTCGGCAGAGAGAAATAGGGGCTAGGGAATTTTCAAGACACATAGAAAAGATGAGAGAAAATCCTTTAACTCTCCTTCTTTAGCCAAAATTATCAATAGGAGAGCCCCTTTCTTGGCCACTACTCCATAAATGATAATATTATCTCCTTTAATTATCACCTAATTAAATTAAAAGTATTTAATCCATCCTTTATCTCCTCATTTATCTTATTAAAAGAAAATCCTTTACTTAACACTTAATTTATCAAGTTTTAACCAAATAAAACTCTTCCCTTTTCTAGAAGTAGGTGCCGTCCACCCCTAGTCTTGGAAGCAAAATAAAACCTTCAATATTTGCTTTCCAAATGACTCAAACTCAAGCCCTTTTTTCTTACACATGGCGCCATTTCCATAAGCCTTAAGTGACACCTTCAGGCCACTTTTCAAGCTCGATTGTGTGTCAAATTTCACCAACTTTTTCTTTTAAGGCCCTCTTGCCCTTATTTCCTATTTTGAACTTTAAAATTTGTCATTCCAGCCTTATTTCTAAGTTTCCTAAAATTTTCGATCGGCTCAGAATTTGCCATTTTTCTTACATCTTCAAGTTTCCAAAATGTTTAGGTTTCTAAAATGTTCAAGTTTCCAAAATGTTCGTGTTTCCAAAATGTTCAAGTTTCCAAAATGTTTAGGTTTCCAAAATGTTTAGGTTTCCATTTTCATGCATTTCGTGTTTCCAAAATATCAAAAATTTATTCTTAGTGCTTAAACTTGTCATTTCATACAATCAAACCGAAAATGCATAGGCCCTATTCAGATGTTACAATTCTACCCTTTAAACAAAATTTCGTCCCCAAATTTCCTAACTAAAATAATTGAGGGTATTGCTATCGCATGGTCTCCTCCGACTCCCACTAAGCTTATTCCGCTCCATGATTGCGCCATAGCACTTTGACTAGAGGAACCATCTTCCTTCGTAGTACTTTCACATCACGCTCCAAGATCCGAATCGGTTCTTCCTCGTAGGATAAGTCCGCCTTAGCTCCACTTCTTCAATAGATACCACATGCGACGGATCCGATCGATAGCGACGTAACATGGGCACATGAAATACGTCGTGCATCTCGCTGCAATTCGTGGCAACTCTAATTGGTATGCCATCGCCCAACTCATTTCAAGACTCGATAAGGCCTTACAAACCTTGGGCTTAACTTTCCTTTTCGATCAACCTCATTACCTTCTTCCAAGGTGAGACTTTTAGAATACTTGGTCTCCCACTTCAAACTCTATTTCCTTCCGCTTAAGGTCTGCAGATCGACTTCTTCCTATCGAGGCCTCCTTCAACCGTGCCCGAATTAACTAAACCTTCTCTTCGATTTTTGCCACTAATTCTGGACCCAAAACTCGGCGTTCTCCTAACTTGGTCCAACAAGTAGGTGTTCTACACTTCCTTCCATACAATGCTTCAGATGGTGCCATCCGAATGCTAGCTTGATAGTTGTTGTTGTAGGCGAACTCAGCTAAAGGCAAGTAATCTTCCCAACTTCCTCGAAAATCCATTACACAGCCTCTCAACATATCCTCCAACACTTGTATAACCTGCTCAGACCGCCGTCGATTGTGGATGAAAAGTCAGAGTGAAGTCTAGCTTAGTGCCTAAAGCTTGATGAAGTGCCTTCCAAAATCAAGACGTAAACCTTGGGTCTCTATCAGAGATGATCGACATTGGTACTCCATGTAACCTCACAATTTCTGCCATATATAACTTGGCCAACTTCTGAAGAGAATAATCCATTCTTACTGGGATAAAGTGTGCGGACTTGGTCAAACGGTCCACTATCACCCATACCGAGTCCTTCTTAGTAGGCGTAAGGGGAAGCCCACTAACGAAGTCCATGGTAATTCTCTCCCACTTCCATTGGGGAACTTCGATTGGTTGAAGTAATCCTGATGGGACTTGGTGTTCAGCCTTAACTTGCTGACACGTCAAACATTTCCCCACAAATTCAGTCACCTCTCGTTTCAGATCAGACCACCAAAACTGTTCCCTTAGATCTCTATACAGCTTGATGCCTCCGGGATGCATAGCATAAGGGCTACCATGCGCTTCCCGAAGAATCCTTTGTCTCAACTCCTTATTCCTCAAGATATGACTTTTCCCTTGTAGCACAATACTCCTTCATCATTGATGCCATAGTCCTTTAATCCTCCTTGTTGTACTTGCTGTAACTTAGTACTTAAGTCCTTATCAGCCAACTGTCCCTCTTTCACCTCCTTCAGCCATGTGGGCCTAACTTGTAATTCTGCCAACAGACTTCCGTCATCATACAGACTTAAATGAGCGAACAAAGCTCGTAGATCCGATACAACCTTCCGACTTAGGGCATCGGCTACCACATTCGCCTTGCCCGGATGATATTCTATCGAACAATCGTAGTCCTTCAACAATTCCACCCACCTTCGTTGCCTCAAGTTCAACTCCTTCTGAGCCAATAGATACTTAAGGCTCTTGTGATCTGTGTAGATAACTGACCTTTCTCCATAAAGGTAGTGCCTCCAAACCTTAAGGGTAAAAATCACTGCTGCTAGTTCTAAATCATGAGTGGGGTAGTTAACCTCATGCGGCCTTAATCGCTATGACGATAAGCGACTACTTTGCCATCTTGCATTAGCACACATCCTAACCCCGATGCTAAGCCACAAGACACCACAAAATCTTTTCCGCCTCAGGTTGTATTAACATCGAGCTTTCGTCAAGACCTTCTTAAGCTTTTCAAAGCTTCCTGCCGCTTATTCGTCCATTCAAAGGTACTTCCTTCCTTAGCAACTTTGTTAAAGGCGTGGCTATTGACGAGAATCCTTCCAAAACATTCTGTAATAGCCTGCCAAGCCTAAGAAACTTCGGATCTCAGCCACGGACCTAGGTGGTTTCCAATCCAACACTGCTTCGATCTTCCTAGGATCCACTCTTATTCCTTCTGCGGATACCACATGTCCTAGGAATGCCACCTCCTTAAGCCAAAATTTGCACTTGCTGAATTTGGCATAGAGCTTCTTCTCCTTAACACTTTCAACACAACTCGAGATGATCATCATGCTCCTCTTCCGACTTCGAGTACACCAAAATATCATCGATGAACACAACAATGAACCTATCCAAGTAGGGTTGGAAAACCCGATTCATCATGTCCATGAACGCGGCTGGAGCGTTTGTCAACCCAAACGGCATTACTACAAACTCAAAGTGACCATATCTTGTTCTAAAAGCGGTCTTATGGATATCACCTCCTTCACCTTCAATCGATGGTATCCCGACCAGAATCGATCTTCAAAACATCTGCGGCTCTCTTTCACCGATCGAACAAGTCATCAATCCTTGGCAAGGGATACTTGTTCTTAATGGTCAGCTTATTCAACTGACGGTAATCTATGCACATACGCATAGTTCCATCCTTCTTCTTCACAATAAGACCGTGCTCCCCACGAGACACACTGGTCGGATGAACCCACGATCCAACAGTTCTTGTATCTCGAGCCTTGAGCTCCACTAACCCCTTTGGTGCTATTCTAGATGGAGCGATTGACACAGAGCTCGCTCCGGTAGCAAATCTATCCCAAATTCCACCTCCCGTCTGGGGTATTCCCTTAATTCCTCCGAAACACATCCACGAAGTCCCTTACCGCCCTAACTCCATTAATACCTTCCTCCTTTCCACCTATCGCACTTATGAAAGCTAAGAACGTCTCGTAGCCTTTCTTAACCATCTTCTCAGCCTTCAATGCGTCAAACTACATTAGACAAGTAGTTCCTCCTTTCTCCGATCATTACTACCACTTTATCCTCCAAGGTTCTTAGTTCCATACGCTTAGCCACACAATCCAACACGGCTCGGTGTTCTACTAGCCAATCCATTCCGAGTATAAGTTTAAATTCTCCAAAGGGTAACTCCATTAAATCTGCTCAAAAGTTTACTCCTCGAATCTCTAGGGTACATTCCAAAAGATCTTGTCTACCACTATAGTTTGGCCTAATGGGCTTACTACATCATCCGCTCATCGAAAGTTAGAGTCTAGGCCTAGTGTTTCCACCGCACTACTTGCAACATAGGAATGGGTCGAGCCCACATCAATCAGAGCAAAATAGGGTTTGTCAAAAATAAAGAACGTACCGGTTATAACATCCGGCGCTTCTCCATCTTTCCTTCGACGAACCGCATAAACCAAACCCGGTTGTCTTGCATCGGCATTAGCAGTACCTCGGCCCTATGTTCCACGGCCTCTACCAGTACCACTACCTCGGTTACCCAAACCACGACCCCGTTGAGGTCATTGCCGCCTCTACCAATTCGGCTAGCATTCGAATCACGTCGGCTCTCATCTGGTTGTTTGGGACAATCCTTAAGCATATGGTCCTTGGACCCACACTTGAAACATCCTCCCGTCTTTCTCCAACACTCTCCCATGTGCTTCTTCCCACAATGCTCACAAGGGCGACATCGCCCACCTGCATCAAAGATGTTGATTTCGTGGTCCGTCAACCCTAGGCCTCTTATGACCCTTTCCAGATGGCCCAAATCCTCTCTTGGCCTTATTCCTATCCACAGTCCGCTTAGTAGTGTCCTTAATCCCCTCGGCCACCTTGGCCTTTTCCACCAAAGCCGAGAATTCCTGCTCCTGATGCGGTGCTATCAACAGTCTCAGATCGTCCCTCAGTCCGTCCTCAAACGGACACGGTTGTTCATGCTCATTGCCACTACCCTCGAGCATAGCGGCTCAACCTCGTGAATTCCGCCACATATTTCATGGATGACTTACTCCTTTGCACCAACCCTAGAAAAGCCTTCCTTTGTTCATCTCAGATACCGGTTCCTACATACTTCTTCTTTAACGACTCCTGTGTCAAATTTTTAGCCGTGGTACCATCACGAGCAGCTTAACCACCATCGACACGCTTCATCGCGTAACAATGCCACCATCCCTTTCAACTTTTCCTCTCGAGTCGATCGAGCTCATCCATGATACGCTCATTGCTTCCAACCAAGATCAGCTTGACTTTGGTGCCACATTAGATACTCCTCTAACATTTCCGCTCTATTAGCTCGAGTCGTTCAGTCTGAGACTTTCGATTTGCTAAATTTCCTCCTCGCACCGCCACTAATTCCAAAACTCGCAAGACAAATTGCGACAAAGATCTTCCCCGCCTCGAGAGCGCCGCTCAACATTAACAATTGGGGTGGTGGTGGTGGCATTTCATTGTCGGACCCTTGACCCGATCTAATGGGTTTCGACACGATCATCCTTCCTCTCCTCGACCATTACCACGACCACATCCTCTAGAGCTCATTTTCTAACGTCGAGATCTGATTAAGAAATTTTATGGATTAGTCATTGTTCCACTTATTTACCAGCGAAGGAGTTTTATGAAAAGGGATTTAAGAGTGGTTCTTTCGTATTCATACAAACACACAGTCTTTTCCATTCATTCATCCATTCATCAAACAAGTATGAACTTTCGTTCATTCAGAGAAACGTTGTAGTTTTTATTGTTGTTGTTTTCCACAACCTAGGGGTATTTTCGTAATTTTGTCCTACAAGGGCATTTTCGTAATTTTTAGAAGAAAAATGTTCCTTGGTGTTTTTGTCAAAAATTATTTTGAAAATTTCAAAGTCTTGGGGTAATTTGGAAAAATTTTGAAATCTGGGGTATTTTGTAATTTTTTACCTCGTGGGTATTTTGGTAATTTTTCACAAATCAGTAAATTTGTAATTTTAATTTTAATAATTAGGGGTATTTCAAAAGTTGTAAAACTTCGAGGGTTCTTTTCAAAATTATTCTTTCAAAATGGGGATGTTGCAAAAATTTTGGAATTAGGGTCATTTTGGTAATTTTGTAAGTTAGGGCAATTTTGTAATTTTTCCAAAATCAAGGTATTTTGATATTTTACAAATTAGGGTTCTTGAATGTTTATGAAATATTGAAATTTTGGTAAAGTGTTGAGTAGTTGAACATTTTATAAACCAAGGGCATTTTGGTAATTTCACCCTAAGG
The DNA here is from genome assembly GCA_025506655.1 of Gossypium rotundifolium. Taxonomy (NCBI): domain Eukaryota; kingdom Viridiplantae; phylum Streptophyta; class Magnoliopsida; order Malvales; family Malvaceae; genus Gossypium; species Gossypium rotundifolium. The sequence goes on from CP106727.1 coordinate 169,270,652, forward strand.
GCATTTTGTAATTTTCGCAAATCAGAGTTTTTCGTAAAATGTTGTAAAAGTATTTTTTCAGATTTAAAAGAAAGTTTTAAAAGTTTGAAAAAACTAGGGTTTGTTGTTTTGTTTCTCTTTTTTTTAAAAAACATGGCTAGTTCCCTTTCGGGTTTTAGTCATTATGTTTAGCCTATGACCGAGCGCTCTTGGTCGGGGTGAACCAAAGCTACGCACTGTGCAGATTCGTGTGGAGAGGAGGTGAGTCACGATTGCTTAAATACCAAGCTCCCACCAAACCATTCCTAGACATGCGCAGAGGTTGCCACACCACCGAGCCCTCTCGAGTTATGGTGAACCAAAGCTACGCACTGTAGGATTCTGCAAGAGGAGGTGAGTCACTAGGACCTGCTTAAATACCAAGCTCTTCCGGATCCAATCCTAGACATGCGTCTGGGGTTACCACACCACTAGCTCAATGACTTAGCCATAGGTTGGTTCAAGGTATTAAATCTTATGTGGTTTTGTGTTTGAGTAGTCTAATCCTGGGTTCAAGTTCCTATCATTCTATTCTACGCTCCATGCCTTTTCTACCCATATACAGTTCATAGAATCACACAAATAGTTAGGGGTACTTACCGGTGGATCATGGGTTGGAGACTTAGGGCCATGCCGTAAGCTCGCTTATTTTCAAAGAAAATCATTTGGCTCGCTTTGAAAACGTTTTGGGCCTTAGCCCACAGGCCGAGAGTTTAAAACTAGGCTCTGATACCAAATTGAAACACCCCACACCCGGCCCATGAGCCTGAACCGGATCTGGTATGTTCCTAAAGTAAACCGGTTTCAAAGAATTTCGTTACATTTAGAGAAAATTCATAAAATTTTAGAAAATGTTGTTGTGGATTGGGCTTAGATTGGAAACCCATTTAATTAATCTTGTAAATCCAATTTTATTAAGGTGATAAAATATTTTTTAGGGTTTTAAAGAAAATAACATTTAACTTTTAGTCATAATAGTTTGTAACATAACAATTTAAAGTAAAGCAGAATAAGAAAAATCCACTGGGCCTTATGGCCTTATTACATCAAGTAAAACCCAAAACAAATAACAAAGTCCAAATCGAATAAAATCTTCAAATGGAACATGGCCACCTCGAGGTCTACCGTCTCGGTCCGTCACTGTTCATCACCTGAAAATATTTCCCACAACGGGGTGAGTCAACAGACTCAATGTGCACACAATACTAACATTCAACAAATCAGGCATACATGTTCAAACATCAGATTCATATAAAATAAATTATGATGCAACCCAAACCCAAGCCTAATGGTCCATCCGCTACACACCACCGCACCGCCACCACACCGTGGGACTACTAAGTCAACCCTCCATCCGCTACACACCATCAAGGCGATCATTGCAATGACGTGCTTATCGCCCATATAATTTGTGTCATTAGACACTATATTCAAATAGTGTAACCGAAGTTACCCGAGTTACCATATTCAAAATGTTGTGACCGTAGTCACCATATAACGTTGGTGAGACCGAAGTCAACACCTTCTTCCCCTTTCACATAAATCCCGAATGCCCCAAAAATACATATATCATGCATAACATACTTAATTTCATATTCATATACATATATTCACATGTTATAGAATAACATATTTCATAATCCTATCGAAAGTAGGAAACGTAGCTGAGTACTTTTACCACATTTGTGGTATTTAGCCACATTCATATTCTTATGCATATTCACATATTAAAATAATTGCCATATGATAAATCGAAGGTTAGTGTGCGTACACACCTGATTTGCTTAAAAGGTTCCTTGAGATCTCAAAATCCCGATCTATCTTTAGATCATTAACTCCTATATTCGCCATCATATAAGATACATTAATAAACCTATTTGGCTAATATCAAAACCAAATCCTAGTAGGATTTGTAAAAGACTCACCTTGAGGCCGATTTGGTGTTTATTCAAATCCCGAAAACTTGGTTTTTCCTTTACCTGATATTCGGCCAACCTTGAATCTCAATATGGGTTAGTTTTCGACTTTTTAATAATTAAAGAACTGATCTAGATAATCACACAAGCCTTGGCCGAATACTTTTAGATGCTTACCTTATGGACTTTAAATCCCGAAAACTTCACCTTCCTCTTCCTTGGAATCGGCCAAATCCTAAATCCCTGAATCGGTTAGTTTTTGATTAACTTGATCTGAATACCTAAGATTTGGCCTTGGCCGAATGTATATACTCACTTACCTTGGATCCTTGATCCTTCTATTCGATAATGGTGGAAACCTGAGAGATCTTGTAGATTCGGCCATGAACAAGAATAAGGATTAGGCCATTCACTTTCGGCAAATAGAAAAGAAAGACAATGGAATAGCTTAACCTTACCTTGATTCGATTGTTTCCTTGCCTAGTGTCAAGAGATTCGGCTATGGTGATTTAACAGGGATCAAAAGAAAAGAGTTTTGGCTTAACAATGACAGAGGAGAGGAGAAGAAAAGATGGAGTCTTTACTTAGTAAAGATTTCGGCAGAGAGAAATAGGGGCTAGGGAATTTTGGCACACATAGAAAAGATGAGAGAAAATCCTTTAACTCTCCTTCTTTAGCTGAAATTATCAATAGGAGAGCCCCTTTCTTGGCCACTACTCCATAAATGATAATATTATCTCCTTTAATTATCACCTAATTAAATTAAAAGTATTTAATCCATCCTTTATCTCCTCATTTATCTTATTAAAAGAAAATCCTTTACTTAACACTTAATTTATCAAGTTTTAACCGAAATAAAACTCTTCCCTTTTCTAGAAGTAGGTGCCGTCCACCCCTAGTCTTGGAAGCAAAATAAACCCTTCAATATTTGCTTCCCAAGTGACTCGAACTCAAGCCCTTTTCTCTTACACATGGCGCCATTTCCATAAGCCTTAAGTGACACCTTCAGGCCACTTTTCCAAGCTCGATTGTGTGTCAAATTTCACCAACTTTTTCTTTTAAGGCCCTCTTGCCCTTATTTCCTATTTTGAACTTTAAAATTTGTCATTCTAGCCTTATTTCTAAGTTTCCTAAAATTTTCGATCGGCTCTGTAACTTGCCATTTTTCTTACATCTTCAAGTTTCCAAAATGTTCGTGTTTCTAAAATGTTCAAAAATGTTCAAGTTTCCAAAATGTTCAAGTTTCCAAAATGTCGTGTTTCCAAAATGTTCAGGTTTCCAAAATGTTTAGGTTTCCATTTTCATGCATTTCCAGGTTTCCAAAAATATCAAAAATTTATTCTTAGTGCTTAAACTTGTCATTTCATACAATCAAACTGAAAATGCATAGGCCCTATTCAGGATGTTACATAGCTCCCCTTTTAAGACTAAAAAAAAATCTAATATTTTTCTAAAGCATTCTCCTACATTCTAAAATTCCCGAAGTCCTCAAAACACATACAATCAACACACAACATATCACTGCACGCATTCAAGCGAAAAAAATTCATAACCCCTAAATCTTGGATATTACACTTTCCGTGAATCCACTCCTAGACATGCATATGCCTATTGCCACACCCTGTCATGGCTAAAGTGAACAATCACTATGCACCAGGTGAGATTCCTGTGAAGAGGAGGTGAGTCACTCGGACTGCTTAAATACCAAGCTCTTCCGGATCTACTCCTAGACATGCATATGCTTGTTACCACACTTTAGTCTTGTGACTTGTTTACAGGTTTTGTTTAATGAAGTTAAGTCTTATGGATTTTTAAGAGTTTGTTTGTCTAAGCCTAGAGTCCATCAAGTTCAAATTCTAACTTAGTCTACGTCCCATAAAGCCCATTAAGCCCACATAAATATATCACACAATGGTTCGGAGTACTTACCTGGCGGACTTGGGCCGGAGATGCAAGTGCCATGCCGAGCTAAAAACCTGTTATTATCTAAAAACATGTATATTTCAAAAGCCCATCTTTAGAAAATGTTTTGAGCCCAAAAACCCCTAGAGTCGAGTTTTGAACCGGGCTCTGATACCAATTTGTAACACCCCAAACCCGGCCCAAACACTACAACCGGATCTGGTATGTCACTAAGGAAAATTTTAGCAAAATCAATCGTGTTGACGGAAAGCCCAAATATAATTTATATAAAATATGCCTAATAATCAAAAGCCTAAAACTGAATTACATGTCTTGGTTTTAAAATAAATAAAAATAAACAATAAAGGCCCATAACAAAACAAAAAGGCGAACTAGTGGCCTATGGCCTTATTACATTGAAGTTTAAAATCCATTAATCAAAATACGATATAAAACAATTAACTTGAGTCTTTTTGCCAAATCCACATATTCTTCTCCATTGCCACCTTGCGTTCCTCTCTAGCCCGGTCCGGAGCACTAGGTATCACCTGAAATGTTAATTAAAAGGGTGAGTCACGAGACTTAGTGTGAAACCCTTATGCACCACTAGATTTTTGGGCCTTAGGCCCGTTAGACAAAATAAACAGTTTAATACTCATAATAAAAATTAACAACAAATAATATGCAAGGCCCATCCCGTTAGCCTAGGTTTCCATCCGCTACATGCCCCCGTACCAACCGTTCACACCATTGGGGATTTCTACAATCGACCCACACCGCTACACGCCAAGATGGAAGTCATGCTGCTCATCCACATATGATGGCTGAAGCCCTTATAACATATAATGGTCGAAGCCCGTATAACAGTTCACGGCATTAGCCGCTACATCAGATCACGGTAAAAGCCGCTACACATATAACGTATAACTTCCTCCTTTCATCAACCCAACCCATGCAATCACATACAAGCATTTTACTTACAACATTTAAACAGATTATTTACTAACCTGGTGAACCGCTTTTACCCTCCTTGGGCTTTCATCAATAAACCGAGATGTTGGCAATTATCAAAACATATAAATCTTATGATCATCCATTTTATGATTAGATCTAGATGGTGGGGAAGTATTACACACCTAATATCACGAAATCCAATATTCTTAGTCGATGTCCTTGATATCCGGATCTATTATCCTCAATCTATAACTTTGCTTAAAAGCGAAAAACTGTGAAAGTATGCCCTCTCCTATATTCGGCCATGATTAGTATTCTATTCGATTTTATATATATATAAATAAACAAATACTCTTACCTTCAAATCCCTAAAATAACACGACTTGAGTGTTACTGATCTTTGACTTAGAGATCTAAGCGTTGGACTCCTCTTCAGATCCCGAAATCGAAAATAAGAAAAACCCTTGATTAGTCACTAAATAGCCATTCAGCTAGGGTCTTTGAAAAGCCGAAGAAATATTGGAAACTCAAAATCGATACATACCTATTGTTTTCTTCAGATTCGGCACAAGCAGACTCCATTAAAGAGGATTTGGCAACTACATGAGATGACATCTAGCGATTTCAATTTTTATGAAAATCCCAGAAAAGATAAACTGATGCATTTACGGCTTCTAGAAAAACTAAGTGAAGTGTTTCGGCTTAGAAGGAAAGTGAAAAGAAAGTGGAGAGAAAGAATACTTAGGGGTTTCGACTTTCAAAAGAAATCAAAAGAAAAGAGATTACCAATAAGAATTGAGAATTTCGACACAGAAGATGAGAAAAGAGAATGGGGTTCAAAATGTCGAATTGAAAAGGTACCTCCTATTTATAGGAATTTCGCACCCTCCGTGAGATGGAATTTCACCAACTCGTACTCGGAAGATAACTCCTATCTTTTCTCCTCTATCCTTCTATCCCTTATCCCTATCAAAACACTCATCCATAAGAGGCCACATTTGCACCAACTCTCCCTGTTATTTTACCAGCTTGTTATCCTCATTAATTAAACAAAAATAATCCCTAAATTATAGCCTTGTGTCGTCCCCCCCTTAGCTCACCTTGGCTGCCGAAATTTTGACCCAATTCTTTGGGCCCAACTGAACCTCAAATTAACATATTAAACATAACATTACACACAATGCACAAGCCCATTAATACCATACCATAACATTCTAAGTGCTACATGCATCTCAAAAATTTTAAATGTTCCTATTCTTAAGGCCTATTGGGCCCAATTCTACTAGGCCCAATTTCAGGATGTTACACATTCATTTCGGGAAAGCACATTTATTCATCGGAATTCAATGTTCAATTGGGGCTTAACCCTTTTTTTTCACCATTCAAGCATGTATTAAATTTCTTATTATAGCATTCAAGTAATGTACATCAATATAAGTCATATTACATAGAAGCACAACATTCAATTAATATAATTACATACTTGATTAAGTTACACGAACTTACCTTGACACTTGTTCGCGTATATAATCTACTAATCCGAAACCTTTTCTTTTCCTCGATCTAACCTCAAATTTGTGTTGTCTGAATCTATATAAATTACTTTAATAATCAATTTCTCATATTTAATATTCATTTGGACTCAATTTACATCCTAGGAAAAATTACCATTTTGCCCCTAACTTTTCCATAAATTCCAATTTCGTATTTAGGCTCGAAAAATGAAACTTGTGCAATTGACTCCCTATTCCAAGCCTAACCAAAACATCATTAAAAAATTTACAGCACATGTATTCATAAAAATTTAAAATTTTTCATCAAATTTCACAACTTTACATTTTAGTCCCTAAATCATGTTTTCATCAAAAATCACTTTGTAAAAGTTGTTTATCTATCAACAACCTTTCATTTTCTACCATAAATTTCAAATTTTCAGCATATTCATCCATGACCCAAATTTCATAACTTGATAACTTTTCAAATTAATCTCCCAAATATATAGATTAGACTATCCTAGTTTCAAAAATATCAAAATTACAAAAAACGGGACAAGGAAACTTACCCAATTAAGCCTTGAAAGTTTCTTCTCTCTCCTAGGGTTTCCATATAATTTTGGGGTTGAAGATGACAAAATAATAAGATGATATCTTTTATCATCTTTTTAATTAATTAATTATTTCAATTTCTAATTTAATCCCTACTCTTTTTTCATTTTTCCATGGATGAGTCACCAAAAATCTACATACTTTTCTTTAATGGTCTAATTACCATATAAGGACCTCTAGTTTTGAATTCCATAGCTATTTAATCCTTATAGCTACTAGAATTCAACTTTCACATTTTATGCGATTTAGTCCTCTTCGTAATTAAACACTTAATTGATAAAATTTTTGTATCAAAATTTTCACACGACAAGTCTTCATAACATATACCATATAATAAAATAAATATAAACTTTATTTTCGGATCAAATTTGTGGTCTTGAAACCATTGTTTCGATTTTACTGAAAAATGAGTTGTTACAGTTTAGGCCGTTTCTTTAAGTTTGTTTGGTGTTTGCACAGACAAGACATTAACTGCACCGACCCACTTGACCAATTAGAGTGGAAGTTGGTGGGGGATGTATTGGCTTCCTTTTTTTTTAATATCATTAGTGGTTTTCCTTTCAAAAAAAAGTGTTGGTTTATATATATATATATATATATATATATATATTGAGAGAAGATCATATTTTTATTATGTTTGAATATGCAAGAGCTTAAGAGAATAAATCAAATGACATTTTTTATATGAAAAAATAAGATATTTTCTTTATACATATTAATTGGACTCGTCTAATCGCCTAGTAATCTTAAACAAATAACTTTTGACATTCAACTGAAAATTTATTTAAATTAATTATAAAATATAAATATTTATTATTATTTTAAAATATTAGTTACAACATGGAGGCCTTTGTATTTAAAGTAAATTTCATTTTACCCTTTTTACTTAAAAAAATGAACATTAGTCCTCGTACATTAGATTAAAGAGAAAATTGATCCTTTTAATAAAAATTCATCCATTTCTATTGTTAAAAACTAGAGTGGTTGAAAGAATAATCAAATAGTTACACGTAGAATGCCACGTGTACCTCATTCTAACATATAAGACCTAATTTTAACAATAGAAATAGATGAAATATTTAACAAGAGGACTAGTTTGCCTAATTTTAAGTAGAGGGGGCAAAATGCAATCTGACTTGTAACACCCTATTTTTTCATTAAATTCAGCTTTTGGTATTTTTGACAAATGAGTGTCTGGTTCAGTGGATAAGTGTTCTAGGTGTGTGTGGGAGGTTCCAAGTTCAAGTCTCAACTTGGGTAAATTTTGGTATTTTTTTATGAATAAAGCCCAAACTTTGGTTAGTATGCTTATAAGTATTTAATTGTAAGAACATTTTAGAATGGGCCTGCTGGTCTGGTGGTTAAGAGGAGTGTTGGGATGGAAAAGGTCTTGTGTTCAAGTTGCGGCATGAGCATTAGTTATTCTGTCATGTTTTAGAGAGTTTGAATTTTAGTTAAACGCTGCTGATGGAGTGTTTGAAGGAGAGAATTAAGGAGTTGGGAGGGTGAGTTATCAGAATCTAATGAGTGTTTCAATTGGGAATTTTTCTGCTCTCTTTCTCTCTCTCTTTTCCCTTCTTGCCATTTTTCCCCTCCCCATTGGCTGCCGAAAACCCACCTATCTTTTTGTTTTTGTTTTTCATTTCGCGTTCAATCGGGTTCTATTCTGCAGCTATTCGCTGCTCTTATTCGGTAAGTGATTTAATTTAAGTTCTAGCACTATTTTGATTAAGCGACTAACGAAGGAATCATTATACTCACCTAGCTACTGCTCAAAGGTTGTAATCGGGTTCTCATGTTTCTTAAGCACTATTCCCTGCTCGAAGGTGAGGTTTTTGAAAGATGTCGAGCTTGGTATCTCAATTTATTTATGTTTTAAATACTGATTTTGGGCGTTGAAATATCAATTATAGGTTCAGGATTCCGTGAGCATCGGTTTGATACCAGGTGTGTACCCAAAAATGGAAAAAATGAGGTTTCAGTGAAAGCCAAAAACCCTTCTGTCGAGGCCACACGGACGTGTGGTCACCCATGTGGTAGGCCGTGTGTAGGACTGTAAGTCACCACACGACCGTGTGATCGACGAGCCCGGCCGTGCGCTTGAGGGCCGAGCGAGATCGTGTGCGACACACGGGCTCAACCAATTGGGCCGGGTGGGCCACACGGGCGTGTGGGCCTACACTGGTGAACCATACGAGCATGTGGGATTCTGGGCCAAGCCGTGTGATCCACACGGCCAAGGCCAATTTGGGCCTTGTGGGCCCACACGGGTAGGCCCATGGGTTTGTGAGCCTATTTTCTTGAAAACTCTGTAAGGTTGCACTGGTAGCCCAAGTCGACTGTGGACCTATCATAGGGTCGGTAAGCAATACTTAGACCCTTAACTGAATGCTCTATCTGTCTGATTTTGTGCTAAGCATGTATGCTGATTGAATATATGAGTTTTATTTGCATAATAGCATGTCATTCCTGTATGTTGCATTGCATCGGGGTGGGTGGATTATGTTTGGAGGAAGTATCTGAAAGGCTCTTAAGCCTGTTATCTGGCAGCTCAGCTGCAAATTTCTGATTATGTGCCGCATTTGGTACAACGTGGTGTGTAGGGCTGGTTGGGTTGATTTTATCTCCACATGGTGTGTAGGGTTGGACGGAGTTGGTTTGTAGAGGCTGGTGGGTAGGACTTTGTTTTCTGCATATTCTGTCTGAAATGGGCTAAGGCCCTGAAATATGTCTAAATCTATATCTGAATGGCTAAGGTACACACCGTTTCTGTAATAGGCTCAGACCCGAATCGTGATTTGATGTCTGTTATGTGATATTTTTGTGTGTGTCTGAGTTTGCGAAAACTCACCCCTTTTATGTTTAATCTGTCCAAGTAATCCCCAGCAGTAGACGAAACAGTATAGCGAGAGGACTCGACGGTGACCACGGTTCCGGACACTTACAGTTTATTTTTAATTACGATTTGGTTATTTTTTGATATATTTCTTGTAATAAGGCATTTATAAATTTCTTCTTAAAATTTGGGATAATTATTTTATGAATTGCTAGCAGTAGGACAAGACATGAATTTTCAAGATAAACCAATGTTTTATAAAATACACACGAACTTGCAAATTATTTTAAAACTTCTGCAACACATAAAGTTTTGAAATGGATAATTGTAACACCCCAAACCCGGCCCATGCATTATGATCGGATCTGACATGGCACATGAGAAAACATGTTAAATCTTTTTTTTTCTACTAACCTCGAAGATTGATTGATAAATCGAAAATTGAACTAGTGAACCTTAAAACTGTGACTTTTGAAAATAGTGTTGATAATTCAAAGGTAAATCCAAGTTAAATTATTTGTACATATTTGTTATGAAATCCATTTGTTAATCTATTTTGGAAACCTTTAATTAAGTTATTAGAAAAATTCCCATTTAAAACAATTAAAGCAAAATATAAGTACGTCAAACATAAAGCAAAAATAAAATATTCCAGAGGCCTTATTACAACATAAAAACCCAAAATAGTAAGAGTAATAAAGTGAACGGAAATAGAAATCTAAAGTTCAATAAAAACCATTTCTGAAGTATGGCCTCCACCAAGTCATCCATAACCCAACTCCACATTACTGAGCATTACCTACAAGGATTAAGAAAGAAGGGGGGAGAGTTACAAGAACTCAGTGTATAATCCTTTTACCGTTATCCACTGGGCCTAAACCCATTTAACAACATCTTGGGCCTGAGCCATATAGCATAATCTTGGGCTGAAGCCCATTTACATAACAGTATATATATATGTGCAATGTATGCAACCCAACCCATCCTAGTAATCCATCGGCTACACACCACCCGTTCCATCCCATCACACCTATGGGGATCAAGTCAACCCACCCCGCCAAACACACCAATCACAGGCAAGTTGCCATTTATCATAATATTTGTGGCTGAGCCACCAGAAACGCTATAGCCAAACTACTTTTTATAATATTTATGGCTGAGCACCAGAGTCATAAGCACATTAATGAACAAATTGTTGCAATGCCACCAGGGCTACACTTCTCTTCATTCAATTTGTCCCAACCCATGCGATATGTAAAATGCAACATACATAATAAAGCATAATATCCACATATATGTACAACAATCATTAATCCAATAATTTATTATGGTAAATCAGCCAATTATAGAACTTTGTAATTTGGCCCACTAAAGCATTCTAACAAATCGACCCATAAGGGCATTTAGTAATTCGGCCTATAGGGGTATTTTCATAATTCGGCCCAAAAGGGCATTTTCATAGTTCGGCCCAAAAGGACATTTTTGTAATTCGACCCATAGGGGCATTTCAATAAATTTCACAATCCAAAGGTATTTCTATAATTTTACCCATCGAGGGTATTTTCGTAATCTAGCAACCCCGGACTTAACTACTAATTTGAGGCATAAAAATTTAAACTATCCATCTACGCCATATTAACTAAATTGACTATAACTCGAGTTAGGAAACTCAAAATTTAGATCCGTAAATTTTCCTTGAAACTAGACTCATATATCTTCTTATTACAATTTTTTCAGAATTTTTGGCTCAGCCGCTTAGTACAGTTTATTCATCAAAGCTTACCCTGTTTCACTGACCAATGGTTCTGACCTCTCTTACCTTAAATTCAAATGTCTCCTTGTACATTTTTCATATGTTGCTTCCACTTTATTTTATTGAAAATAGACTCACTAAGGAATATATACATACAAATTATAAATCATAATTCACTTTTTACAATTTTGAATGATTTTTCCAAGACAGAACAGGAAACCACAAAGTCATTCAGAACCAGTCTTACTAAAACTAAAATATCACAGAATATAAAATTCCTCTTCCTCCTCTATTTCTTTCATATAAAACTAGACACAATAATATTTAATTCTATATCTTATTCACTTTCTAATTCCCTTTCTCCTATTTTTCGTGATTTTTCAAAATCATGTCACTGCTACTAACCAAAAACTATTTCATTGCAAAATATGGTTATCACTATGAACATAAGCACGCCCGAGTGTTCACCGATTTTGGTTTCCCATTTTTTGATCTTTCCACCAAATCAAAAAACATTTCATGCAAATATTCAGAGAAGTGTGGGATTACATACCATTTCAAACATGTATTCGGAATAGTACGGGATTACACACCATTTCAAACATGTATTTGGAATAGTACGAGATTACACATCATTTTAAACATGTATTCGGATGGGGTACGAGACTACACACCATTTAAAACATGTATTCGGATGGGGTATGAGAATACACACCTTATTCAGAATCCGTAACATGATACTCTCCGCGGCACCTAAAGGTACAATCGGTCAATAATTAGTCCAAAGCCCATGTAACATCCTAAATTAGGGGTTGTTTGTAATTTAATTATTTGCATGTGCTTGCTTGAAAAGAAATGAATGCTATGATTACTAGACAGGTTCTAGGGTCTAGTGATAACCTCGGGTTAGGCTTGACTTAGGGCTAGAAGTTTTTTTTTTTTTGGCACTTGAGAAGAGAAAGCTAAGTGAATGAGGCTTTAAAAAAATTTTGGTGCAAAACATGACACAAGAGATCATGTGATAAGGTGGCTTGGGACGAAATCTTAAAGGCTTGGAAGGTGCGTCAAAGGGAGCTTCAAGGGAGGAGGTTCGAATCTTGGGAGTTACAAGGGGGATGTGTTTTATTTTTGGGCTTTTTGGGCATTAAAGAAAGGGGCTAAGTTTAGAAGGCTCTAAAAGATTTTGTGGGTAAGGTTTGGACATGAAAGTCAGATTGGTGAAGTGGCATAGGGCCTTGGTGGATGCCGCCCAAGTAAGGGGGAGGAGGACTCAAGTTCGAGTCACGAAGGTAGCATAAGGTTTTTTTTTTTTTTTTTTTTGGAAATTGGCGCCATGGAGAGGGAAGTGTTGGATGGCAATTGGGACTTTGGAAGGATAGGGATAAACATCTTTTTTTTTCTATTTTATTTGAAGAAGTGATTAGATAAAACTTATCAAAAGGGTGAGAGTTGTCCGAATAATGGAGTGTGGGCAAGGGGGCTCTCGGTTTTAGAGAGTTCTTAGTGTGGCCGAATGCCCTAAACTCATTGATTGTTGTTTCTTTTTCCTCTCTTTTCCCTCAAATACTTAGCCGAAACTCCCATCACCTTCATCTCCCTCTTTTCTCTTTGAAGTTGTGAAGCCGAAATCACCACTCTCATCTTGTTTTTCTTCTCTCCTCTTCACCATATTTTGTGTTGAAACCTCCAAGTTTTCCTCTTGTCTTGCTTTGGCCGAATAGCAAGAGGGCACAGATTCTTTTCGAGATTTCTTCTTCAAATCGGTCAATAAGGGGTAAGTGGACATGGCCGAATGACTCTTGTCTGAATTATGGTTATGGCCGAATGGCCTATGACTCATATTAATGTGATTAAACCGATTGTAGGAAGGACTTTAAGCCGATTGAAGGAAGCTTTCGGGATTTGATTCCCTGAGATAAGGTGGTAAGTACTATTCGGCCAAGGGCCTTGATTATGTATAAGTGTGCAAGCCGATTCTAACAAGTGTTTTGGTAGGGATCTCGACAAGTCAAGTGACAATTTCGGGATTTCAGTAAGTTTGGTAAGTGGTTAAGCATATTCGGCCAAAGGCCATATTTTAGGTACAATTGATCCTTCGGGATTATTAGTATAGCCAAATAGGCCTATGTCACTAACCTTGTTGTTGGCCGAATATAGGGTCAAAAGATCTAGACGATGAGATCGAATCTTGGGATCTAGGATTCGCGTTAGTAACAGGTGTGTAAAACTCTTTACACACTTTATTAGTTAATATTGCTATTATGTTGCCTTTTAATCATTGTGGTAGTGATTTGCTTGTTGACATGAGCATGGATTTCGGTAAGTCCCCTATTACGAGATCTATGATGTATGTTTGTGTATGCCATCATATGCTGTTGAATGCTATGCTATACATAAATGCATGATATATGGGATTATGATATTTGTTATGTAAGCATGATGATGGTGGGATTAATGAGAGGAGGGGATGATCTCTATGGATCTGTCACGATGGTTTTGACCACAAGATGGGTTGGCCCCTCGGTTTAATTATGACTCCGGTCACGGTGGTTTTGACCACACCATTGATAAATTGTGACTAAGTCCCGGTGGGTTGGTACCACCAAATGGTTTTGACCACATTATGATAATTGTGACCTATGGTCATCGGATCGTTTTGACCACACGATGGGTTGGCCCCATCACTTGATTTGTGACTCTAGTCACGGTGGTTTTGACCACCGGTGGTTTTGACCACGGGGTAGTTAAAAGAGTACGGATGGTTAGTTGGGTTGCATGTTTGCATGTTTATTAATTTGTGTATGAGTTGCACTTAGGGTGGGGAATTACACACCGAGTCTTGGTGACTCACCCTTCCCATATTATTTTGTAGATGAGTAGATCGCGGAGATGGAGCCGGAGAGGACTCGAGGCGGCCATGCTTGTTCCTTGGTTTTGGAATTTTATTTGATTCAGTTCAAGTTTATTTATTTTTCTAGGAAGATGACTATATTAAGCCCCCTAGGTCACTCTGTAGAAGTAAGTAAACTCTATAGGAATGTACCCTAGAACTTCAAGGGGTCGTGTTCTTGGCTAACTTGATGGAACTGCCGTTTCGGGAGTTCGATCTGATCCTCAGGATGGATTGGCTAGTAAAGTATCAGGCTAGCCTGGATTGCGCAGCTAAGCGCATGGTGTTAAAGACCATGGAGGGAGAAGAGGTGGTGATGATAGAAAAAATGAGAAATTACCTATCTAATCTAGTTTCTACATTGAAGGCGGAAAAGATGGTTAGGAAGGGTTGTGAAGCTTATGTGGTGCATGTCTGTGCTTTGGAATCTAAGGGTGCAGCTGTGAGAGATGTCCGGACCGTAAGGGATTATGTTGATGTGTTTCCAGAGGAACTTCCGGGTCTACCTACGGACCGTGAGGTTGAATTTAGTATAGACTTGTTACCCGAAACCACGCCAGTATCTATAGCTCCGTATTGGATGGCGCCGAAAGAATTGGTAGAGTTGAAGGCGCAGATCCGTGAATTGTTGGATAGAGGTTCATCCCACCAAGTGTATCACCTTGGGAGCTCGGTGCTTTTTGTCAAGAAGAAAGATGGGACAATGAGGATGTGTATAGACTATCGACAGCTGAACAAGTTAACAATAAAGAATAGGTATCCTTTTCCCAGGATCGATGATTTGTTCGATCAACTTAAAGGCGCATCAGTGTTCTCTAAGATTAACCTTAGGTCAGGGTACCATCAGCTTAAGGTGAAGGAGGCTGATGTCCATAAAACGACATTTCGTACTCGGTATGGGCACTACAAGTTTCTGGTAATGCTTTTTGGTTTGACGAATGCACCGGCCGCGTTTATGAACATGATGAACCGAGTTTTCCAACCCTATCTGGATCGGTTCATCGTGGTATTCATAGACGACATTTTAGTGTACTCAAGTCCGAGGAGGAGCATGGCGACATCTTCATGTGGTTACGTAAGTTTTAAGGGAGAAAGCAGCTTGTACGCCAAATTCAGTAAGTGTGAGTTCTGGCTTAAGGAGGTAACCTTTCTAGGGCATGTTGTTTCAACTGAGGGAATTAGGGTGGATCCCTGCAAGATTGAGGCGGTATTGGAGTGGAAACTGCCAAAGTCGGTTACAAAAATCTGAAGTTTTCTGGGGTTGGCAGGATATTATAGAAGATTCGTGGAAAATTTCTCCTTAATCGCAGCACCGTTGACTAAACTGCTGAGAAAAGGAGTTCCATTTGTGTGGTCTGAGAGGCAGCAAGAGAGTTTCGATAAGCTGAAGAGGATTTTGACGGAGGCACCAGTCTTGATTCAGCCTGAGGTAGGAAAGGAATTCACTTGTGTATTGTGATACATCGACATCTTGGTTTAGGTGTGTGTTGATGCAAGAGGGAAGGTGGTCGCTTATGCGCCACGGCAGTTGAGGCCTCACAAACTAACTATCCGACACATGATTTGGAATTGACTGCTGTGGTTTTTACCTTGAAGATTTGGAGACATTATCTGTATGGGGAGAAGTCGGTAGTGTACACAGATCACAAGAGTCTGAAGTACCTCTTGACTCAGAAAGATTTGAATCTGAGGCAGCGGAGGTGGATTGAGTTACTGAAAGACTACGACTACTTAATCGAATACTATCCAGGCAAGGCTAACATGGTAGCTGATGCATTGAGCCGAAAGGTGGTAGCGATTTGCGAGCAATGTTTGCTCACCTAAGTCTCTATGAGGATGGGAGCCTTTTGGCAAAATTGCAAGTGAAGCCATCTTGGATTGATGAGGTCAAAGAAAGACAGATGACCAACAAAGCTTTGAGTACTCGGAGGTTGCAAGTGCATGAATGGTGGTAGAAGGATTCACTTGGGTAGTGATGGAGTGTTATATTTTCGGGAGAGTATGTATGCCTAAGGATGATGATTTGAGGTAGTGAATCCTTAAAGAAGCTCATAGCGGTCCGACGCTATGCACTGGAAGCGACAAGATGTATCGGGATTTAAGGGAGCAATTTTAGTGGCCGAAGTCTTAGCGGAAATGGCGAGTTAGTGGGCAAGTGTCCGACATGCCGCAAGTTAAGGCTAAGCATCAATTGCAATCGTGTACATTCTGACGAAGAAAGATTCCACAGTGGAAGTGGGAGGAGATTACTATGGATTTCGTAAGTGGGCTTCCTTACGCCCGATAAAGAAAGATGCGCTTTGGGTGATAGTGGACCGATTGACCAAGTCGGCCCATTTCATCTTGGTAAGGTTGACTACTCGCTTCAAAGGTTAGTCAAGCTATATATAACAGAGATAGTGCGGTTGCATGGAGTACCGGTGTCCATTATCTCAGATTGGGATCCTCGATTTACGTTGAGATTCTGGAAGGCTTTACATCAAGAGTTAGGCACGGTTGAATTTCAAAGACGGCTTTTCATCCGCACTTGATGGACAATCGAGAGGTTATCCAAGTATTGGAAGATATGTTAAGGGCTGTGTTTGGACTTCCGTGGTAGTTGGGAGGAGTACCTACCTTTGGCAGAGTCCGCTTATAACAATAGTTATCAAGCGAGTATTCAGATGGCACCGTATGAGGCGTTGTATGGTCAGAAATGCCGTACTCCTACATGTTGGACGGAACTAGGAGAACGTCGGATGTTGGGTCTAGAGTTAGTAGTGGAGACGGAGGATAAGGTTAGAGTAATTCGGGATTGTCTTAAGGAGGCGTCGGACAGGCAGAAATCCTACGTCGATCTTAAGTGCAGAGAGGTTGAATATGCAGTGGGTGATAAGGTCTTCTTAAAGGTATCACCTTGGAAGAAGGTGCTGAGGTTTGGCCGGAAGGGCAAGCTAAGCCCTAGATTCATCGACCGCATACGGTGTTGAAGCGTGTGGGACCCGGTAGCTTACCAGCTTGAGTTACCGACAGAATTGAGCCAGATCCATGATGTCTTTCATGTTTCGATGCTGAGGCGCTATCGATCAGATCCCTCACACCTAGTGCCGGTTGTAAAAATTGAAGTGAACACAGACTTGTCTTTCGAGGAGGAGCCAGTACAAATCTTGGATCGAGATGTCAAGGTTTTGAGGAGGAAGTCAGTGCCTTTGGTAAAGGTGTTATGGCGAAATCATGGTACGGAGGAGGCCACGGGAACCCGAGGATGTGATCGGCAAAGAATACCCCAACTCTTCTGATCCAGGTAATTTCGAGGTCGAAATTATTTTAAGGGGGTAGAATTGTAACATCCTAAATTAGGGGTTGTTTGTAATTTAATTATTTGCATGTGCTTGCTTGAAAAGAAATGGATACTATGATTACTAGACAGGTTCTAGGGTCTAGTGATAACCTCGGGTTAGGCCTGACTTAGGGCTAGAAGTTTTTTTTTTTTTGGCACTTGAGAAGAGGAAGCTAAGTGAATGAGGCTTTAAAAAAATTTTGGTGCAAAACATGACACAAGAGATCATGTGATAAGGTGGCTTGGGACGCAATCTTAAAGGCTTGGAAGGTGCGTCAAAGGGAGCTTCAAGGGAGGAGGTTCGAATCTTGGGAGTTACAAGGGGGATGTGTTTTATTTTTGGGCTTTTTGGGTGTTAAAGAAAGGGGCTAAGTTTAGAAGGCTCTAAAAGATTTTGTGGGTAAGGTTTGGACATGAAAGTTGGATTGGTGAAGTGGCATAGGGCCTTGGTGGATGCCTCCCAAGCAAGGGGGAGGAGGACTCAAGTTCGAGTCACGAAGGTAGCATAAGGTTTTTCTTTTATTTTTTTTTTTTTTTGCAAATTGGCGCCATGGAGAGGGAAGTGTTGGACGTCAATTGGGACTTTGGAAGGATAGGGATAAACATCTTTTTTTTTCTATTTTATTTGAAGAAGTGATTAGATAAAACTTATCAAAAGGATGAGAGTTGGCCGAATAATGGAATGTGGGCAAGGGGGCTATCGGTTTTAGAGAGTTCTTAGTGTGGCCGAATGCCCTAAACTCATTGATTGTTGTTTCCTTTTCCTCTCTTTTCTCACAAATACTTAGCCGAAACTCCCATCACCTTCATCTCCCTCTTTTCTCTTTGAAGTTGTGAAGCCGAAATCACCACTCTCATCTTGTTTTTCTTCTCTCCTCTTCACCATATTTTGTGTCGAAACCTCCAAGCTTTCCTCTTGTCTTGCTTTGGCCGAATAGCAAGAGGGCACAAATTCTTTTTGGGATTTTTTCTTCAAATCGGTCAGTAAGGGGTAAGTGGACATGGCCGAATAACTCTTGTCTGAATTATGGTTATGGCCGAATGGCCTATGACTCATATTAATGTGATTAAACCGATTGTAGGGAAGGACTTTAAGTCGATTGAAAGAAGATTTCGGGATTTGATTCCCTGAGATAAGGTGGTAAGTACTATTCGACCAAGGGCCTTGATTATGTATAAGTGTGTGTTTCGATTTTAACAAGTGTTTTGGTAGGGATCTCGACAAGTCAAGTGACAATTTGGGATTTGATAAGTTTGGTAAGTGGTTAAGCATATTCAGCCAAAGGCCATATTTTAGGTACAATTGATCCTTCGGGATTATTAGTATAGCCAAATAGGCCTATGTCACTAACCTTATTGTTGACCGAATATAGGGTCAAAGGATCTAGCACAGTAGATCGAATCTTCGGGATCTACGATTTGCGTTAGTAACAGGTGTGTAAAACTCTTTACACATTTTATTAGTTAACATTGCTATTATGTTGCCTTTTAATCATTGTGGTAGTGATTTGCTTGTGGACATGAGTATGGATTCCGGTAAGTCCCCTATTACGAGATCTATGATGTATGTTTGTGTATGCCATCATATCTTTGTTGAATGCTATGCTATACATAAATGCATGATATATGGGATTATGATATTTATTATGTAAGCATGATGATGGTGGGATTAATGAGAGGAGGGATGATCTCTATGGTGTCACCGTGGTTTTGACCACAAGATGGGTTGGCCCCATCGGTTTAATTGTGACTCGATCACCAAAGTGGTTTTGACCACACCGTTGATAAATTGTGACTAAGTCCGTGGTTTGGTACCACCGATGGTTTTGACCAAATTATGATAATTGTGACCTATGGTCATCAGTGGTTTTGACCACACGATGGGTTGGCCCCATCACTTGATTTGTGACTCTAGTCACGTGGTTTTGACCACGGTGGTTTTGACCACAGGGGTAGTTAAAGGAGTATGGATGGTTAGTTGGGTTGCATGT
This sequence comes from Gossypium rotundifolium, assembly GCA_025506655.1. Classification (NCBI taxonomy): domain Eukaryota; kingdom Viridiplantae; phylum Streptophyta; class Magnoliopsida; order Malvales; family Malvaceae; genus Gossypium; species Gossypium rotundifolium. The sequence continues at coordinate 169,290,336 of CP106727.1, forward strand.
TTGCATGTCTATTAATAATTTGTGTATGAGTTGCACTTCCGGGTGGGGGAATTACACACTGAGTCTTGGTGACTCACCCCTTCCCATATTATTTTGTAGATGAGTAGATCGCGGAGATGGAGCCGGAGAGGACTCGAGGCGGCCATGCTTGTTCCTTGGTTTTGAAATTTTATTTGATTCAGTTCAAGTTTATTTATTTTTCTAAATTTTTAATTTGGGTTGTAATAAGGCCGCTAGTTTATTCTTTTGGATGTTTACATAGTTGTTTTTACTTATGCTATACTACAAATGAATTCATAAAATCTTAAGCGAATCGGTTAAAAGCAACATTTTCAAATTAAGTAACTTTTACGAGTTTTCAAGGATGTTACCATCGGGTAGCAAAATTCACCGAGTTAACTATAACACTGATGATTTTTAAAATTTTAAATGATCAAATGTTTCAAAGGGTTTTCAACACAAACACTATTTTATAACCTTTTCGGAATTTTCAAATTTTTCACCAGAAAATCAAAATCTTTCAAACGTGTTTACTCTGTGACATACTAGATTCGGTCAGGGCTCACGGGCCGGGTTTGGGGTGTTACAGCCCAATTTACAACTTCAACCAAGTATTGCAATTGATTAACAATCTATATCACTTACCGATTGATCAAAGGAGTGAGTGTCAACAAAAATGAGAAGAAATGATAAAGAAGAGATGAAGGGTTCGGCTATTGGAGAGAAAGATCAAGGATGATTCGGCCTCTATGTAAAATCGATTAAAGAAAATGAGAGAAGGATTGGAGAATTTTGTAAAAAGGAAAAGAAAGATGGAAAAGGAGTGCTTAACTAAATTCGATTTTTTTCAAAGGAAAATTAGTGAAATAATTTGGTCTCAATGGTTAGGTACTTTCGACAAACAAGAAAGAAATGAAAAAAAATGCTCACTAATGGCTTGAAGTTTTGGTAAAGAGAAAAAAAATTGAAGAAAGAAAATGACACCAAAAAGCTAAGGAGAAAATAACCTCTCAAGCACCAAAAATTGCCAATTGCCTCAAGAAAAATTCGGCTATCCCTTTTTCTCCCTACCAAAACCTTGTATCATCTTTACCAAAAAGATGAGTGTTGACCCCAAAATATACTTTCCAAAATATCCTCCACATAATAGGCCAACATGTCCCCTTCTCTTGCCTTTTCCTTTTGATTTTTTCCTTCCTTTTCCCTTATCTTCCTCCTTACCATAATCCTTAACCATCTTTCCATTAAAATAAAAGTCTTCCTTGCCATATTAAAGCCATGGCTGACACATTGAAAATGAAGCACAAAAATTAATCAAAAATGTAGATGAGATTCAAACCTCTTCCCCTAAAGCCCTTCATGTGAAGCCACATCCTCCTTACCATATGCTCATTTATGCTAGCAATTTACTCACTTATTTCCATAAGCCTTTATGCCACTTACCTTCTCTCCTTAAAGTACTCAAACACTAAAATTTTTTTTAGCCTAACTTGAACCCAGAACTTCCTAGAAACCCCGTAACTTTCCAAAATCACCTTCCTAATAAGTTCAACTTGAAATAAAGTCATTCTCTTATTCTCCAAAAATTTTAAATACTCCTACGCCTAAGGCCCATTGGGCCCAATTCTTCTAGGCCCAATTTTGGGATGTTACAATAATGAATAATTAAACGACACATTTTGACAAAAGCCCAAGTTATCTGCAAAATGGTTTTAGTGCAATTATGTCTTCCAAAGCACTATCATGTGATGTCACCAGATTCGGCCTTAACGTCTAGGCCGAGTTTGAGGTGTTACATGACTCCTAATATAAGGGCCTCCATGATACATTATAATAAAAGGCTTATAAGTTAGAAAAGCCTTTAAGAAAAAAAATCAATTAAGCCCTATATCAAATTTGCACTCAATTAAGCCCCTGCCATAAACTAAAATAATCAAATAAGCCTCTCCATTAACAATTTTCGTTATTGACCACATTGACTGTTAAAATAAATTGACGGACCAATCAGATGGTGACATGTAACAACTTTTGGGTCAATCTAATATAATTCCCATAAAATGATTAAAAATAATAAAAACTATAAAAAACCCAAAAAATAGAAAAATTATAAAAAATAAAAAAGTATCAAAATATAAAATTATTAAAATTAAGAATATGAAAATTAATATAAACTTATAAAATTATTAAAACTTTAAAATATTATAAAATATAAAAATTCTAATAAATTATAAAATTAATAAAACCATATTTTAAATATTGAAAATTTTATAAAACATATTAAAATTCTATAAAAATCATAAAAATTATGGAAAAATATAAAAGTATTAAAAGTATTAAAAAGATTAAAATTGATATAAACTTATAAAAATTATAATAAAAATCATAAAAACTTGAAATAGACTAGACGATTAGATCAAAACTAGCAAGGGTATCAGTCCGGAGAAAAGCCATTAGACTGATTGACATAGGAACCAAACGATTGAACCAAATTTTTTTTTAATATCAGTCGAGCTGGCAAATTGGTGGCGAGACCGATTTGACCATCAATCTTGTTTTGAAAATCTTGGGGCCATGAAATTTTGGTTTGATAAAAAAAATTAAAAATAAAAAATCGTTTCAATCGTCCAGCTCCTAGGTCAACCGATCTAATGACTTTCCCAAGACTAGTAACCTTGTCGATTTTGGGTTGACCGGTTTGGTTCAAGTTTATATGATTTTTATAAATTTATTCAATTTTAATATTTTTTATATTTTTACAAATTATTAGAAAATTATTAGAATTTTTATATTTTAATAAAATTTATAATTATTTATAAGTTTAATAAGTTTATATCAATGTTAATATTTTTAATATTTAATATTAATTTTTTATAATTTTTTCTGATTTTTAAATTTTTAATCATTTTTATGGAAAAATATTAGATTATACTAGAAGCTGCCACATGTCACCATGAGTAATGACCCGATTTTCGTTGGTCTAGAAAAAGAAAATTTTGGGGTCGAATCTATAAATCAAGCTATTCAAAATTTTAATCGAACAACTACGAAACTAGTGTGAAATTAGAAAATAGAAATATTAGTAATTAAATGAGAATATAATTATTTAATAATTAATTAAGGAATGTAACCTCTCCAACTCGGCCTAGACATTAAACCCGAATTTAAGAGATTAAATCGGCCACTGAAATGATCTAGTAGCGATTGAGGTTTAAAAACTGTCAATTTGAAAACATTTGTTTGTCTTAGAAGAAATCTTAGCTTATTTTCAGTATAGTACATGAGATTGAAAACTTAGTTAATTTTTCGATTTATTTACTACTCAATACTAATTTATAATCTAGTAGCAGAAAAGTGATTTTTACTTGGTTTTAGTAAAAGCTATAATTCATGCATAATAGTTTATAATCCATATTTCAACATTTAAGAAAAACAATTTAAATGTCCTGCGTGCTTAATAAAACCAAATCCTAAGTCCTATGCCACGATTTAAATAAAATATTGCAGTTCCTGAATAACAAAAAATTTTAAATAATAAATCCAAAATATTTTATTAAAGAAAACCCGAGTCGAGTGCCTTCGATTGCTTTGCTCGTGTTCTAACCTTGTGGGTTATCTGTATAGATAGAAATAAAAGGGGAGTGAGCCATAAAGCTTAGTATGAGTTCAATCACAAGAAAACTGGTGCAAACAATAGACAAAACATACAAAATATCAATTCATAGAATAAATCACAATTAGTGAAACACCCCAAACCTGGCCCGCGAGCCTTGACCGGATCTGGTATGTTCCCCGGTGTAAACCGTTTCAAATTCTTTTGTTACTTAGGAAAAACTTGTTTGTTTTGAAAGAAAGATTGTTTGGGGTTGGGTTTGGGTTGAGAACAAGTTTAATTCATTGTTAAAAATCCTTTACTTTAGGTGACAAAACGTTTGGGCTTTGTTTTAAAAAAAAATAGATTTACTTAATCTTTTAATAAATAAAAGTTTGTAAGCTTAATAAATAAAAACAGAATGAAATAATTCTACTAAAGCCTTATTACATCAAATAATTCCCAAATTTAAATTCAAAATACTTAAAATAAAATAGTCCAAATAAAAGAAATCTGAACTTCACATGGCCTCCACTAAGCATCTGTCGGCCCGGTCCATCACTGGTCGTCACCTGAAAAGTAATCCCACAAGGGGTGAGTCAACAAACTCAATGTGTAACCAACACTAAAATTTAATATTTCAGGCATACGATATAATACATGTTCATAAAGCATTTAAACAATATGATGCAACCCGAACCCAAACCTATATGCCATCCGCTACACACCATCCGTACCATCCTGCACACCGTGGGGACTACTAAGTCAACCCTCCATCCGCTACACACCATCGAAGGCAGTCGCTGCAGTCGACGTGCTCATCACCCTTATAAAATTCGTGGTCTTAGGTCACCACATTTAGAATTCGTGGTCTTAGGTCACCACATTCAGTTTTACGTGGTCTTAGGTCACCACATTCAGTTTTCGTGGTCTTAGGTCACCACATTCAGATTTTGTGGTCTTAGGTCACCACATTAACTTCCCCTTTTATTGTAACCCATATGCCCCCATATTTCATACACAATATGCAAAATCATGCCTTAATTCACATTCTTATCACTTTTCACATGTTAAAATAACATATATTCATATTCCTAGTAGGAGTAGGAAACGCATTACCTTAGTACTTTGTACCATAGTATGGTACCTTAGCCATATTCACATTCTTATAAACATGCACATTTAATTTAAAACATAGCCATGAACATATTAAAACTTAGAGTAGGGTACACACCGATTCGCTTAACGATTTCACTTGAAATCCAATTCGATCTTAGATCTTTAACTCCTACATTCGGCCCACCCTAATATGTTAGTAAAAGCCATTCTACTATAAATCCCAATCCTAGTAGGATTAGTACACTAAAACTTACCTTGGTGCCAAATCTAAAATCTTCACTATACTCTTTCTTGTATTAAAGAAAGCTTTAAATCACTTTAACAAATTAGTTTGACTTTTGAATAAATATGAACTAGATCTAAAACACCAAAAATAAGCCTTGGCGAATATTTGCATGTCTTACCTTGTGGATTTTAAATCCGAAATTCACCGAATAACTAGGAACACGCTGCCTATGGTGTACCTTCGGAAAAGAACTTCTCCTTCCTTGTAGTCGACACTTAGTAAATCCCGAAGAGCCTTCTTTCCAAGTTTCACTAACACAATAATGGGGTTATATTTCCTAGTTTGGCTTTAATCTTAGAAGAAAAGAATGGAAATCGATAACTACTGACATTACCCTTAATCTTTGTAATCGACAGCCCCCTTTTCTTGAGCCCTCAAAGATTCGGCTTAAGACCTAGAGAGTAGTCACACAAGTTTCGGCTTTTGGAATATTGAGAGGAGAAGAATGAAGAAGAAATGAATAGTTGCTTAAGAGAATTCGACAGAGGTTATCAAGGAAGAGAAAATAATGCTGAATGGCATCTCTTTTCCTTTTATAGTCAAATTTACTACCGTAATCCCTTACTTGGCCACCACTCTTCTATTTTGATAACTTTATCCTTTGAATTATCACTTTATTAAAAGAATTAATCCAACAATTATCTCCTAAAATAATGATAATTAAATCTATTATTTATCTCCTATTTAGCCAAAATTCTAAAGGAAATAAAACTCCTCTTTTAAGAGCCCTTATGCCGATCCACCTCTCTGCTCTTTGTAGCAAAATAAAACTTCTTTTATTTGCTTCCTAAGTGACTCGATCCACGGCACAAATACACTTGCATGTGGCGCCATTTCTAGAGGCCCTAAGTGGCATCTTGAGCCACTTTTCCAAGCTGTTTGTGTGTCAAATTTTACATACTTTTCTCTTAAGGCCACCTTGCCTTAATTTCCTCTTTTAAACTTTAAAACTCGACATTTCTAAGTCATTTCTAAGTTTCCAAAATTTTCGTTTGGCTCTTTAAACTTGACATTTCCTTACATTTCCAAGTTTCGAAATGTTCACTTTCCTATTTTGAATCATTTCTAAATCATTTTTCCTAGTTTCCATAAATGTTCACTTTCCTCTTTTTAACTTAGCATTTACATACATTTTTCACGTTTCCAAAAATGTTCGTTTCCCTCCTTTAACCTAACATTTCCTTACATTTCCAAGTTTCCCAAAATGTTTACTTTCCTCTTTTGAATCATTTATAAATCATTTCCTTACATTTCCTAGTTTCCAAAAATGTTCACTTTGAACTTAACATTTCCTTACATTTCCATCCATTTCCTTACATTTCCATACATTTCCATACATTTCCTTATATTTCCATACATTTCCATACATTTCTTTACATTTCCATACATTTCCTTACATTTCCATACATTTCCATACATTTCCTTACATTTCCAAGGTTCTAAAAATGCACACCACATATCACAGTAAACATGCTATTTCATAAAATTAAGCAAAAATGCACACAATGGGATTTGAACCTCTTCCCTCAAAATACTTCACTTGATGCCATAACCCTTGCACCTTAGGTGGCGTCCCTTGCCACTTTTCCACATCACTTCTTGTTTTTAACTTAAAAACCAATAATTGTCCAAAGCTTTCTCTTCCATCCTAGGATTTTAAAAACCCTTAATTCACTTTCAAACACTGCCAAAACCTACTACTCATGAATTATGCACAAATGCATAACCCCTAATCTAGGATGTTACAATTCTACCCTCCTTAAAATAATTTCGTCCTTGAAATTATTTACTAACGAAAAATCATATATCCTAACTCACCACACTACACTACTGCTGCACACTCTGATCTTAAAACTAACACATTTCCTAAAAAAATTCACATCAGCGGCTGGGGGTGGTGGTGGCATTTCATTTTCAGATCCTTGTCCGATCTAACAGGTGTTTCGACACGGTCATTCTGCCTCGACCGCATCCTCGTACGTTACGACCACGTCCCCTTGAATTCATACTTTCGCTTGCATTTATCTGATTAAAGAATTTTATACCTTAGTTTGGTTCCACTTTATTAACCACGAACAGTTTTAATGTTTAATAGTTTTAAGGAGTAGTTATTTCATATTCATACATGCACACAGTCTTTACATTCATACATCCATCAATCAATTATGAACTCTCGTTCATTCAGAGAAATGTTGTAGTTTTCATTGTTGTTGTTTTTTTTTCACTCCCTAGGGGTATTTTCATAATTTACCCTACAGGGGTATTTTCGTAATTTGTCAAAATAAAGTTCCTTAGTGATTTTGTCAATAAGGGTATTTTGGTAATTTTTTGAAATCCCGGGGGTATTTCAAAAATTTTGAAATTTTAGGGGTATTTCAGTAATAAACCAGGGTAACTTTATAAATCTTAATAAATCAAGGATATTTTAGAATTTACAAAACTTGAAGGTTGTTTCTGAGAATTTGTTTTCCAAATCGGTGTTGTTGCAAAAATTTTTGAAGATCGAAATTCGATTCGGTAATTTTGTAACTCGGGGTATTTGGTAATTTCAGGTAGGGGTAATTTTGTAATTTTTTAAAATCGTGGTATTTTGTCATTTTGAAAATTAGGGTTTTGAACATTTTATAACGTAATGAAATTTTGATAGAAGCTGTGGATATTTTGAAAATTTCATAAACCAATGGCATTTTGTAATTTTATCATTAGGGTATTTTGTAATTTTATAAATCTGAAATATTTCAAGAAAATTTTATAAAATAATCTTTTTCAAATCAAGAGGATAATTTAGAAATTTTAAAACTAGGGTTTCCATAAAATACGGCTAGTCCCTTTCGGGTTTTAGTTAGGGGTTTAGCCCGTGTATAAGTCCTCTTGGTTAGGGTGAACCGAGGCTACGCACCAGGTAGAATTTGAGTGGAGAGGAGGTGAGTCACGCGGACTACTTAAATACCAAGCTCCCACTGAAACCAATCCTAGACATGCGTACCATGGTTGCCACACCCTAACTCGGCGACTCAACCACAGGTTTGTTTAATTAGATATTTAAGTCTTATGTAATTGTTGGGGTAACTAGTCCTAGGGTTTAAATACTTATCATACTAATCTATGTTGCCATAAAAGCCCATACACTTCACATATTCAAATCACTTGATCGGAAGTACTTACATGGTGGATCATGGGTGGAGACTTAGTGGGCCATGTCGAAAAACTTACTTATTCACAAAAATTCTTTTGGGCTTAATTTTAAAACGTTTTGGGCCTTAAACCCAAGGTTGAGAGTTTAAAACTGGCTCGATACCAAATGAAACACCCCAAACCCACCCATGAGCCTTGACCGGATCTCGGTATGTTCCCGTGTAAACTGTTTCAAATTCTTTTGTTACTTAGGAAAAACTTGTGTGTTTTGAAAGAAAGATTGTTTTGGGTTGGGCTTGGGTTGAGAACAAGTTTAATTCATTGTTAAAAATCCTTTTCTTTAGGTGACAAAACGTTTGGGCTTTGTTTTAAAAAAAATAAATTTACTTAATCTTTTAATAAATAAAAGTTTGTAAGCTTAATAAATAAAAACAGAATGAAATAATTCTACTAAGGCCTTATTACATCAAATAATTCCCAAATTTAAATTCAAAATACTTAAAATAAAATAGTCCAAATAAAAGAAATCTGAACTTCACATGGCCTCCACTAGCATCTGGTCGCCGGGTCCATCTTTGGTCGTCACACGAAAAGTAATCCCACAAGGGTGAGTCAAGCAGACTCAATGTGTAACCAACACTAAAATTTAATATTTCGGGCATACAATATCATACATGTTCATAAAGCATTTAAACAATATGATGCAACCGAACCCAAACCTATATGCCATCCGCTACACACCACCGTACCATCCACGCACACCGTGGGACTACTAAGTCAACCCTCCATCCGCTACACACCATCGAAGGCAGTCGCTGCAGTCGACGTGCTCATCGCCCTTATAAAATTCGTGGTCTTAGGTCACCACATTTAGAATTTGTGGTCTTAGGTCACCACATTCAATTTTACGTGGTCTTAGGTCACCACATTAGGTTTTAGTGGTCTTAGGTCACCACATTCGATTTCGTGGTCTTAGGTCACCACATTAACTTCCCTTTTCATATAACCCATATGCCCCCATATTTCATACACAATATGCAAAATCATGCCTTTAATTCACATTCTTATCACTTTTCACATGTTAAAAATAACATATATTCATATTCCTAGAAGAGTAGGAAACGTACCTTAGTACTTTGTACCATAGTATGGTACCTTAGCCATATTCACATTCTTATAAACATGCACATTTAATTTAAAACATAGCCATGAACATATTAAAACTTAGAGTAGGGTACACACCTGATTCGCTTAACGATTTCACTTGAAATCTCGAATTCTGATCTTAGATCTTTAACTCCCTACATTCGGCCCATCCTAATATGTTAGTAAAAAGCCATTCAGCTATAAATCCCAATCCTAGTAGGATTAGTACACTAAAACTTATCTTGGTGCCAAATCTCAAATCTTCACTATACTCTTTCTTGTATTAATAAAGCTTTAAATCACTTTAACAAATTAGTTTGACTTTTGAATAAATATGAACTAGATCTAAAACACCAAAAATAAGCCTTGGCGAATATTCGCATATCTTACCTTGTGGATTTTAAATCCGAAATTCACCGAATAACTAGGGAACACGCTGACTATAGTCTACCTTCGGAAAAGAACTTCTCCTTCCTTGTAGTCGACACTTAGTAAATCCTCAAGAGCCTTCTTTCCAAGTTTTGACTAACACAATAATGGGGTTATATTTCCTAGTTTGACTTTAATCTTAGAAGAAAAGAATAGAAATCGATAACTCTTCGACCTTACCCTTAATCTTTGTAATCGATAGCCCCTTTTCTTGAGTCCTCAAAGATTGGCTTAAGACCTAGAGAGTAGTCACACAAGTTTTGCTTTTGGAATATTGAGAGGAGAAGAATGAAGAAGAAAAGAAAAGTTGCTTAAGAGAATTGACAGAGGTTATCAAGGAAGAGAAAATAATGCTGAATGGCCTCTCTTTTCCTTTTATAGCCGAATTTACTACTCAGAATCCCTTACTTGGCCACCACTCTTCTATTTTGATAACTTTATCCTTTGAATTATCACTTTATTAAAAGAATTAATCCAACAATTATCTCCTAAAAGTAATGATAAGTAAATCTATTATTTATCTCCTATTTAGCCGAAATTCTAAAGGAAATAAAACTCCTCTTTTAAGAGCCCTCATGCCGTCCACCTCTCTTCTCTTTGTAGCAAAATAAAACTTCTTTTATTTGCTTCCTAAGTGACTTGATCCCTAGCACAAATACACTTGCATGTGGCGCCATTTCAGAGGCCCTAAGTGGCATCTTGAGCCACTTTTCCAAGCTTTGTTTGTGTGTCAAATTTCACATATTTTTCTCTTAAGGCCACCTTACATTAATTTTCTCTTATAAACTTTAAAACTCGACATTTCTAAGTCATTTCTAAGTTTCCAAAATTTTCGTTTGGCTCTTTAAACTTGACATTTCCTTACATTTCCAAGTTTCGAAATGTTCACTTTCCTCTTTTGAATCATTTCTAAATCATTTTCCTAGTTTCCATAAATGTTCACTTTCCTCTTTTTAACTTAGCATTTCCATACATTTTTCACGTTTCCAAAAATGTTCGTTTCCCTCCTTTAACCTAACATTTCCTTACATTTCCAAGTTTCTCGAAATGTTTACTTTCCTCTTTTGAATCATTTCTAAATCATTTCCTTACATTTCCTAGTTTCCAAAAATGTTCACTTTGAACTTAACATTTCCTTACATTTCCATACATTTCCTTACATTTCCATACATTTCCATACATTTCCTTATATTTCCATACATTTCCATACATTTCCTTACGTTCCCATACATTTCCTTACATTTCCATACATTTCCTTACATTTCCAAGGTTCTAAAATGCACACCACATATCACAAATAAACATGCTATTTCATAAAATTAAGCAAAATGCACACAATGGGATTGAACCTCTTCCTCAAAGTACTTCACTTGATGCCATAACCCTTGCACCTTAGGTGGCGCCCCTTGCCACTTTTCCACATCACTTCTTATTTTTAACTTAAAAACCAATAATTTTCCAAAGCTTTCTCTTCCATCCTAGGATTTTAAAAACCCTTAATTCACTTCCAAACACTGCCAAAACCTACTACTCATGAATTATGCACAAACGCATAACCCCTAATCTAGGATGTTACAATTAGTTAGCAATACAAAATATCAGTAAATCAGATCAATTCATCAACATAATATCTCAATTTTCAAAGCCATGTATATGTCTTATGAATGTAATGCAATTTCAATTAATTAGAATAGGTCTTACCGAACTCCACTACATACAACAATAGGAGTTCCCTAGAACACGTCTAACTTTACACCACGGTGTGGATGAACCACTAACGTTGCAAATGCACTGCCAGTATGGTGTAGATAAACCGCTAATAATAAAAAGGTGGATGATCCACCGAGGTTTTTTTTTTTTGATAAAATAGTTACTGCAGACAAACTACCAATAGGTTGTGGATGCACAACACATTTCTAGATTAAAGCTGCTAATACGGTGTGTATAAACCACTAATCATGTAGACTACCTGCAAACACTTCTTCCGTACATATAGTCCCACCCCATGCAATACAATATGGCAAGCTCAAACAGATTGATGCAGTAGAATTTAATTATGCTTTTAACAGAACAATCCAGTAGCAATCAATATGCCTATAACAATTCAATACAATAGCAAATAATATGCTTATAGTAGATCAACTCAGTAGCAAATAGTCATTATTATTAAGTGTTCGGATTAACGGTATCATAAGGCATATTGTACATACAATTACAATAGGAACATGTATTATTCACAATTCATGCAAGTATTTACATAATACTAACTCAGTCAATTAGATCGTGGATTGTAGTATTATTCATGTTATAAGGGACTCAATTGAACAAAATAAAGCACTAAAAACAATTCGAGAATCAATTAGGGACTAAAGTGAATGAATCATAAAATTTTAGGCAAAACTTTAAAATTTGGAAAATAGGGGAAAAATTGTAAAATCTAGAAAATTGTGCAAATTTGTAAAATCTAAAAAATATGGAAAAAATGTAAAATCTAAAAAATAGGGAAATTGTAAATTTTGAAAAAAAGGGGCAACATTGTAAAATCTAAAAAATATGGGACACACAGTAATGTGACTGGACCATGTGGAAAGCCTTGGACCGTGTTGAAGGGGTACACAACCATGTGGCTGGGCCATGTAATAGACTAAGGCTATGTGAAAATTGCAAAATCAACCTACATGGGGGATATGGTCATGTGGCAGCCTTGTGGATGGTCCTAGGCCGTGGAAGAATCGAAAAACCTAGGGTTTTTGGGGGACATGGTCATCTGGTCCACATGGCTGGCCCACACATACTTGTGGCCCTAATCCTAGGCACAGTTTGCCATGATTCGCTTGTAAAAGAACACACACCTATTACCAGAATCTCGATCGAAGTCCGTCACGTTCAAAATTGATCCAGGGTACCTAATTCAGGTCCTTGAAATGACATTTATACACAAATTAATGATTGATTTTGAGATTCGTCGAGATTAATCAAGATTATCGAAAGATTTGTCAAGAAATGTGATAGATTGACTAAGTGATTTGAAATATTAATATCAGATAGAAATTCTATGAAATTTGGGGTCTAAATTTTAGAATGAGATCTACTTATTGAACTTAATGGAATCAATGAATTCAACAATCAGTAGAGAATCGGTTTATTGGGAATTATTTTGATATCAAAAGTAAAAATGATTTTAGTATTGGATTGACAAATTTGATGAAAAGAAAAGGGGAGAAGAAAAGAAACGAAGAATATAAAAGGGAAAAGAGGGAGAATTCTAATTGAATTAGGAAAGAAATCAAAATCTTAGAGTAATTAGGATAAGAAAGACTAAATTGCTAGGTTTTCAAACTTTCTAGGGGCTACAAGGTAAAATACCCAATTTTGACAGAAATTTAAAAGTGAAATGGGAGTTTGGATCACTAGAACTTGGTAATACAATTAAGTAAGGAGAATACTTAACTATTGGGCTGCTACCCACACTTGTTTATTTTCTACTTCATTTAATATATATTCTATAGTGGTTTGTATCCTAGTTTGCTGAAAATTAAAAGAAAAGAAATGGGAAGCTGTGGATAGAAACCAAGACCTCAAAGGAGTGCACTAACAACTTAACCATCAAGCCTATTCAATTATTTGGTTATTCATTTCATCTAACCCCCTATATTTTGGGGCGTTACAATTCTCCCTTCCTTAAAGAAATTTCATCCTCAAAATTTCCCTATTTACACATGAATTGCTTAATCACAAAATTCATTATTCCTCTTTTGAAAACAACCACCAAGCTTTCACTACACAACTCTGATTCCTATGTAGTTCCACACTATCCATCAGTAGTGATTCTTTTGACTCTGCCATCTATTTTAGTAGACATATTACGAATAACTTATGGATGTGTGGGTCTTATGTCTATTAGGGTAAAATAAATGTGATGTCATTGGGCACATCTCTTTTCTCACGACCTCTAATGGAATAAACAAGGGCGGCTTGTCTAGCCTCTATTTGGTTCGCATTGTTTATTACAATACTTGTAGTCCTATTTTGACTTCAGCCCCTTAGAGGTAATTGACTTGATCTTTGGTTTTGGTCCTGATTTTGAGTTGGGGTTTGAGCTAGTTCAACTCAATATGGACAATCCTTTACCACAGGCTCTGTCGACCCATATTTCAAACATGCACCCAATTTTCTCCAACGCTCACATGTGTGGTACTTTCCACAATACATACAACTAAGAGTCATTCCCCTAGAATTAGCTGTAGTAGCTCCTTACTGTGCTCTACCCTCTCTAGCTCATTTTATAGGACGAGAATCCGAATCAGTGGAAGAAAAATCTCTTTTAATCAGGACCTAAATTTTTTTCCATTTTTTACGTTTCACTTGTTTGATCTCTTTCACAATTTTGGCTTTCTATACTAGGGTCTCAAACACTCGTTCTTTGAGTGGAGAAACTTGAATTTTGAGGTCAAATCACAACCCATTTTCGAACCTCACACACTTGTCTTGTTCCATGGTGACCATTCCTTGAGTATAACGACTGAGTCTTAGAAATTCAGCCTCGTATTTTGACACAATCTTTTTTTTCTTGTTTTAACTTGATAAATTTGAGCCCGTGAGCCTCCACATACTTAGTGCCAACATATTTCTTTTGAAAGTATTCCTAGTTTATTCAATCAGCCCATATACCCCTTAGAACAGACTACCACCAACAATAGGCCTTTTCCCTTAACAAGAACACAATGCCTTTCAATTTTTGTTCTGGAGTACAATCTAAATCCTTCAGAATCCTTTTCGTGGACTCCACCCAATATTCTACCATAGTGAGAGTCGTTCTAACAATACCTTTAAACATTTCCACCCCATTTGATTGGCTCATTGATCCAATTTGGGCTCTAGCAACCCTTTGTAACACCCTCAACATTGCATGTGTTACTACGTCATCGCCATTTTAGTAGCCTTAGCCACTATTGGCGGTCAAGTTCTCATCCTCCTTAGGGATTGGGTTTTCACCCTGAATAGTAGGTGGCTCTACAGGTCAGCCCTACGCGGTCTACCCCTACCATGTCTACCTTGTGTATTCATTATATTCTTGAAAGTTTTTAAGATCTAAGTATATCTATAGTTTTCACATAATAGTTCAAGCATTAGATAAAGTATATTTGCAATCTAAAAGACTTCAATTCATCTAAAGTCTCACTAGCAATAGTAACTATAGTAGGACCAGTGTAACAGCCCGATTTAGGGGCTAGTCGGAACAGTGATCTCAAAATCACTAATTTGAGGTTAGAGAAAATTATTTTCATGTTATATTATGTGTTATAACATGTTTATAAGGATGCATGAAAATTTTGGTGCCTTAATATTAGCGATTTCTAGCTAAATTATGAAAAAGGACAAAATCTCATGAAGTGTGAAAGTTCTATTTTATTTTCTAGAGGTGCCAAATAGCTATGGTTTATAAATTGGAGGTCCCAAATGTGCAATTAGGCTATGGAAATTAGTTTGGCCGGTTAAGGAAAGTTAAGGGGACAAGGGCATTAAATGTTGGTCATGTTAGGTGATTAAAAAGAATAAAATAAGATGAAATAAGCAAAAAGCTATCATCTTTTGTTCTTCTCTTCTTCCACAGAAAATACAAGCAATAATGGGGGTTCTTGAAGCATAAAATTTCAACATCTCATCTCCTCTTCAAGTAAGTCAATTTGGTAGTTGTTTTTGATGATTTTTGTATTTCTGGAGTCCTCAAAGCTTAAGCTAACTATTGAGAGGACTAGTTTGTTATATGGTTAAAAGTCTAGGGACTTACCATCATAGAAATTATGTTGTTTTATGAGTTTTTATGGAATAAAATGAATGATAGGATGATGAGAAACAACTTTTGTGAAGGGTGTTGTCATGAAAACACCTAATTGGGACTAAAATGCAAAAGTTGTAATTTGTTCATTAAAGCATGAAATAGTTGGAATTTTGGATAGTTGTAAGAGGATTAAATGTTCATCTAGGCTTTTTTTAACAAGAAAACATGATGAAAAATTATTTACGAGCCTAGGGGTAAAATCATAATTTTGCCAAAATGTAGGGGCAAAATAGTTATTTTTGCCTAAAATGTAGATTATGGTGTATTATGATTTATAAGTGATTAAATAGGTAAATTCTATTATTCTAGATAAAATAAAATGAGTTTCGAACCTAGAACGGGTGAAAAGAAAAAAATATGGGCAAAAAGTCCCTTTCGGCCCTTTCGGCCCTTTCAACATCGAGGTAAGTTCATGTGCAAATGTTTCAATTACATATGAGTTAATTTAATATTCCAATGTTGTATGGAATGTATAATTACTCTTTGAATGTATGAAATATCTTTTGATGTGATGTCAAGAGAATTGAATGTAAGAGTAATGGGAAATGTATATAGCATGATAGGATGATAGTTAAGGTCTCGTGTAAGATCATATTGGAATTTGGCCTCGGAGTAAGAATTTGTATAATACCATGTCGGGGAAATGGCATCGATATGTTATTACATGTAAGACCCTATCGAGGTATGATGTTAGTGTGGCATTAGGTGTATGAAACTCAAAAGTGTTATTTAACAATTTGAGTGATTCAACAGGCATGTTGAAAGTGAGAAAGTATGTGGTTGTATCATGAGAAACACAAGTGTGTATTAGAATTGAATTGAGATTAGTTCAATATATGACGAACCCCTAATGGGTTATGTGTAATCAATGCACCTTAGTTGCACAAGATATATTTATTGATGCATTTTGTGAATACAAATGAGTATCGTAGAAAGTTAAGTAAGAATAGTATTGTGTGAGGATGTTCTAAGAATAGTATTGTGTGAGGATGTTCTAGGGTGAACATTTGAAATAGAGAAATACATGTGGATAACTATCCATGAATGTATAATAATGGTGAGCTTTGTGCGATATCACTATATTAATGGTCAGTGAAGGGCTATGTGCAATACCATCAACTATATTATTATCGGTGGGCTATGTGCATTACCACCTGATTTATTAGTAAGCGATGGGCTGTGTGTGATACCATCACTTATAAATGATTGGTAGGCTGTGTGTGATACCACCCTATTAGAGATCGATGGTGGACTAAGTGCGAAACCACCGAGAGATTAGTAGTATGAGTGGCTTATCGAAAATGCTTGATGTATTGTTTTATATGATCATGTGGTGATCAGTGCAGGAATGTATGCTAATTAAACGAGCAATTGGCTTGTGGTATGGTTAGAATGTGGTATGAGATAGAATGAGTAAGCTTCAAGATTAGTTGAGTAAGTGACCAAGAGATTATGAGAAAAACTCATTATAATACCTTGCGGTTGTGTATATTCAATGAATATCAATAATTGTCAGTTATATGCAGATGAACTTACTAAGCATTATCGCTTAATCCTTTTCTTTTTCCCATCTCTTATAGGTTTTTAACTAGCTCAGGTTGGAAGCCGTTGGAGATGTTTTCACATTATCGAGTAGACCCTGGTATGGTGTTTCAAGTTCTTATGAGTCATGGTATGTATAAGGATTCTTTTAAAGTTGATTAAGTTCTAATTGATGTAGCCAAATTGTGTGGGCCTAAGAGAACTTATAGTTTGGTTGTGTATAGCCATAGATGATGGCTTAAATTGTTTGTAATTGTATTGGATATAGTTCTCCCTAGTGTATGGGATGAAGACTTTATTTCTCTTATTATTAGAAGTCTTCAATTTAAGAGTTATATTGATGCTATGTGGAATTTTGTGATGATGTATGAATGTATACAATGAGAGTGGTAAAAATCTTGGTAGATAGCCTCTAAGTGTCTACATGGATAGACACACGGCCGTATGTTTAGGCCCTGTGTGCTACACGGCTACCACATGGACGTGTGCCCCAGGCCGTGTAGATAAGTCAGAATGCCAAGGTTTACACACGGGCCAGTGCCACGGGCGTGTCAAGGCCATGTGAGATTGGCTGAATACCAAGATTTGGCACACGGGCCAGTGCCATGGGAGTGTCAAGGCCGTGTGAAATAGGCAGTGTCAACCATGGGTGGAAGACACGGGCATGTCTTAGGGGCACACGAGTGTGTCTCTAGACCAACAGGCGTGTTGCCCCTGTTTTGAGGAAAAATTTCTCAAGTTCGTAAAAGTTTTGAGATTTGTTCAAAAACCTCTCGAAGGTAAGTTTAAGGCTTTGTAGGCCGAGATTGAGTAAGTGGTAGGCTTAAAAGAGATTTTATAGCCTGTTTCGAAGAGTTAAGTAAGTTTAAGCATGGTAATGCCTCGTATCCGGTCTCAGTGTCGGACTTGGGTAAGAGGTGTTACAATCGGCATCAGAGTCTCAAATTTAATTTCATATAGAAAATCAATTTTTCAAGAAACTTGTGGCATTATTTTCCCAAAATACCCATTTCTATGACATGCACGTGCCACGGGGCTAGATCTTTTCTCTTGCGATCCGTATGGCCTTAGGCGATTTGTTCGTCCCAATCTCGCCTAAGTCAAGCTAACCATCACAAGTAAGGATTCCTTTATAATTCCTCCAAGGCACCAATTTGTATAACAGAAGAAATTTTGCCCAAAGAAGCTACGAAAGAACAATAGAAAGCCACAGAAAGAATGCACAAAAGGTGTTTGAGTAAATGATTTCCAAGAATTCTATTATTCTTAAGAATTAAATATACAATGGACAATTTACAAGTAAGGGGGAGGCTCTCTATTTATAGTTGAGCTCCCCCAAAACCTACGGTCTAGATTAAGTTACATCGACGGATGAGATTAGCTTATCCCTTAAATCATGGGATTTACAAGACATACAATATCAAATCTATTCTAATCTTTACGAGATATGATTCCTATCAATCTTCTAGATTAGTTCCTATATTTACCAAGGTAGCCTATGTTGCCATATCTTCACCATTGGGCCACCCAAGCTTCAATCTGATCGGTTTCTCCAATAGTTCTTTGAATCGGGCCAGTTCTTATGGGCTAAATGATCCCCATCTAATCGATAGACCTTCATAGGGTGCATCTTGTGCCATGCTCACGAGCTTTGTACTTTGGTCCATGACATTCTCCCCCACCCATTCTTGCAACGTCCTCAAACTCTCTTGTCTTTGAGCTCTCTTTATGCCTTGGCTCCTTCCTGACTAGTCTTCTTATCGAGTTGTCCCTTCCATCAGAACCTTTACCTTGGCCTTCGTTGCCTCTTAACTTAAACCGTTGCACTCGTTATTACATCTCGTTGGAAAGAAGTCTCTGCTATAACTTGCCTCAATTATGACTTGCTCCGATTGGAATCCTATCGATTCACACATTTTGGCTTTGAATCACCCACAATCCCTCGGCTTTCTTATTGAAGAACTTTAAAAGGGTCCCTACAATGTTGCCAAGCCAACAAGTCAAAATTCAAAACACTACCAAAGTGTTAGAAATGTACCTTACTCGCAGCATTTACTCATTTCAACTATTTTTGCATTGCTTTTTCCCTTGAAGTCTAATAAAGAACCCACATTTCCCAAATGAGGTAGCTCCACAGTCGACTCCACAGGCCTCATATCGGTCTCATGCCCACTAACATTTTTGAAGGGGCTTTTGTAGCATTCTGTTCTATGGAGTCAATGTTTCTTTCATATGAAACATCCTTGACTAGTTGGATTGGCGACAACACCTTGGTCCCAACCTTCATATCCGTTGCACTGGCACAACAATTCGTGATAACAGACAAGTAAAAATATGAATTTGATCGACCCATGGAAACAAAACTACCTGAATCCTATCAATGAAGTTTAAGCCAAGTACAAAATCATAATCATCTAACTAGACTACCTTAAATTCTTCCTTTCCTTTCCATTCATCAATTTGTAGCTCGACGTTCGAGCTACCCCCACAGATTAAGGCCTCCTCAAAATTATCATCTTGATCTTCTTATTGGATTTTCTAATCAAGAGATTAAGCTTCCTTGCAGCTTTTTTTTATATGAATAAGTCTGATGCTTCCGTGTCAACAAGAGCACTCTCCTTCTGTCTTGCAATGTTGATGTCGACAAACATCAACCTTTCCTGTCGCTCCTATTTACAGGAGTGAGTACCATTGAATTAATCATCGATGTCTTTTTCCCACCAGACTTTACTTCCTCTGGCTCATCATTCTTTTTTTTAGCCGAAAGCATCGATTTCATCGGACATTTTCGTGCCATGTGTGGTCCTTGAAAAAGGAAGCATTTTATCCTCTTCCCCTTGTCACTTGAGTTGCTGAATCTCCGCTTTGCATCTTGTGGTTTGCCATTACCACTGGTGCTGTCGGTACTATTTTTATCATTACTATGTTCCTCTTCATCTTTCTCATTGTTTCTCTTACCATTACCCTTTCCATTGGGCTTAGATGACTTAAACTTGTCTTACGTTGGACCAAGCTCGACAAAGAACTCTGCCTCAGCCATGGCTACAGTAAGTTCAATGATTCCTTTCCTATGCATCTCATGTTTTTCCCATGGCTTTAACCCATCTTCGAACCAATAGAATGCTTCCTTCTCACTCAAGTTAGATATTTGAAGCATCACCTCACTAAATGTTTGGACATACTCTCAAACAGTGCCTTGTTGCATAAGATGGCACAACTTAGCCCGAGCTTTCTTTTGGTATACTGTGGATAAAACTGCTTCTTCAATTCTCCTTGGAACTCTTCCCAAGTCCCAATTACGTTCCCATCGCGTTTATCATCCATGGACCTACGAAACCACCACAAAAGAGCAACATCATTAAAATAAATTGAAGTAGTGTTTACCTTAATGGCATCATCCTCGATGCTCATCACTCGAAAGTATTGCTCTATTTTCCACAAGAAGATGTCCACATCCCTTGCGAACCTTACACCCTCGAACTTCTTCGGTTTGGGAACATACATTGCTTGTTACTTCAGTCTCAAATTCAACATCCCATTACTCAAAGCAGCTTTGTAAATTGTGAGCTCTCCCTTAAGCTCTGTAATTTCCTACTTCATGGCTAACACCATATCTTCAAAAGTATCATGCCTCTCTATCAGCTTTTCTGCAGTGGAATTAAGTATTTAATTCATCTTTTCTGTATTGGCACCGAGAGAATCCAACACAAATTTTTTGAGTTGCTCTTCCATTAAGTCAAACCTATATGTGCGTCCCTCAACCAACTCGAGCGTCTCCTTCATATCCCCCACGGAATCTTCAAGTTTGACCACTCGATATTCTAAAGCTGACAGCATGTCCCTCAATTGAATAACTTTTCTTGCCCTCCCACGGGTCTCTATTGGCTCATTCTAATCGACAACTTCTTTTGACATCCTAACGATGCCTTCACAACCAATAGCTCAGATACCACTTGTCATGGGGCTAGATCTTTCATCTCACGATCTATACGGCCTTAGGTGATCCATTTGTTCCAATCACGCCTAAGTCAGCCTAACCACCACAAGTGAGGATTCCTTTAGAATTCCTCCAAGGCAACAATTTTAATAGCGAAAGCAATTGTGCCAAAAGAAGCTATGAAAGAACAACAGAAAGCCACAGAAAAAATGCACGATACAATGGATAATTTACAAGTGAGGGGGAAGCTCTCTATTTAGAGTTGAGATCCCCCAAAACCTACAGTCTAGATTAAGTTACATCAATAGACGAGATTAGCTTATCCTTTAAATCATGGGATTTACAAGATACACAATATCAAATCAAATCTAATATTTACAAGATATAATTTCTATCAATCTTCTAATATAAATTCCCATATTTACGAATGTAGCCTATGTTGCCATATCTTCACCATTGGGCCACCCAGGCATCAATCTGATAGGTTTCTCCAACTGTAACACCCCAAACTCGGGCCAAACACCACGACCGGATCTGGCATGTCACTAAGAAGATTTAGTAAAACATGTCGCATTTTTGGAAAACATTTGTCGATTTTAAACATGTATTCAAGAAAACTTAATGATTTGATAATTTATAAAAGATATAAATTTTATATGATGCCTTTATGAATTAAAAACCAAAATTTAGTACATGCCTTAGTTTATATTTTTCACCGAAATTAGGTGCCCAATAATAGTAAAAACCCAAAAGAAAGCCCAAAGTATAAGGCTAGTGGCCCATGGCCTTATTACAATAAAATATAAAGCCCAAAACAATTTAACATATTGAAGGAAAATTTAAATAAATGGCGTCTTTCTTTGTAATAATTGAACTCTTGCATGGCCACCTTGCGCTCCCCTCTAGCCCAGTCCGATGCACTAAGTGCTACCTAAAAAAATGTTAAATAATAGGATGAGTCACAAGACCCAGTGTGCAACCCTCGTGCACCATCAGACTGGGCCTTAGGCCCATAGAACAGATAACAAAATATAATATGTCAGGAATTATGTAAAACCCAACCCAATCTTAGGTTTCCATCTGCTACACACCACCCTTACCTTCCGATCACACTATTGGGGATTTCTACAATCAACCCACACCGCTACACACCATCGATGGCAGTCATGCTATAATTAGCTGCTCATCGTCAGATCATGGCAATAGCGACTACAACAGATCATGGCAAAAAGCCACTACAACAGATCATGGCAAAAAGCCACTACAACAGATCATGGCAAAAGCCACTACAACAGATCATGGCAAAAGCCACTACAACAGAACACTTCCACTTTCATCAATCACCCAACCCCATGCAATCACAGAAACCGACATACATGTTTATCATATCAAATCAACAGAACCATTCACTTTAGAATGACAGAGATCACTAACCTGGTGATTCGCCTTTACCCTCCTCGAGTTTTCAACAGCCATGCCGATATTTTGGCATTTAACAGAATATAACAGATTTATAAGCATATACTAACAGGCAGTCCAAATGGTGTGAGAATGTTACACACCTGATTAATGCATAGGACTACCCTCTATGTCGATACCCATGCTAATCGGATCTACTACCTTTTGTCTACAACTTTGCTCAAAAGCCGAAAGAACGCGAAGATAAGGCCTCTTCTATATTTGGCCAAGGGTTAGCGTTTTACCCAAATTATACGTTTAAATTAACAGATCTCCTTACCTTGAAATCTTGAAAGTAATACGATCAGAGTGCTTCTGAACTTTGACTTAGAAATCTAAGCGATTAAATCCCCTTCAAATCCCAGAATGTCGCAAATGAGAGAAAACACTCGATTAGTTAACCATATAACCATTCGGCTAAGATGTCTATAAGCCAGAAAAAGATTGATATCTCACGAATTGACACTTACATTTAGTTTTATTCAAGATTTAGCACAAGCAAATACGATAGAAGGAATTCGACAATCACAAGAGATGAGATCTAGGGATTTTAGCTTTTAAGAAAATCCGAAAAAGATGAACGAGAGAAATGCTGATGCGTTTTCGGCTTTTGGAAGAACTAGGAATTGAAAAGATGGGCAAGAAAGTACATAGAGAGATTCGGCCAAAGTGTTTGCAAGAGAAGAAAAGGTAAATTGCAGGGGTTTCGATTTCTGACAGAAGGAAAAAAAAAAGAAGAAGAAAATATGATTCTATTTTGCCGGAAAAAGAGAAAGCTTGAGGCTATTTTCAGATAACACAATGAAAAATTCGACACACCCCCTTGCCTATCTATCGAATCGATTTTCCCCCTCTCTCTGTTTGATTTTGACCAACTCGCAACCAAGAGATCACTCTTATCATTCTATCCCTTATCCTTAACAGAACACTCATCCAACAGAGACCTACACCACACCACTACTTCCCCTTTATCAGTATTATATCAACATAATTTAAAACATAAAATCCCCCACATTGTCATCCCCCTAGCTCTCCTTGGGCTGCCAAAAATGGCCCAATTCCTTGGTCTGCCAAAAATGGCCCAATTCCTTGGGCTCCAAGTGGCCACACTGGGGCCCCTTTCCTTTGCCTATTGGCACCACTTATAGCTCCCTCCTACTGCGCCTCTTGTTCCTGGGCCACAAGCCCATTATGCCTATTACACTCTCAATACTTTATTTAAACCCAATAGTCTCTAACCAAAATATCTAGCCAAGACCTCAGCCCATTCCTGAGCCCAATTTGCACCTTTAAACCTCAAGTTAACATTTTAAGCATACATCACATAAAATGCACAGTCCCAATAATTCGGGATGTTACAGTTCTACCCCCTTAAAATAAATTTCGGCCTCGAAATTTACCTGATCAGAAGAGATGGGGATACTGCTGTCGTATAACATCCTCTGGTTCCCATGTTGCTTCCTCCGCACCGTGGTTTCGCCACAAAACCTTGACCAAAGGGATGGACTTCCTTCTCAACACTTTTACGTCTCGATCCAAGATTCACACTGGTTCCTCCTCAAAAGACAAATCTGGCCTTACTTCAATCTCTTCCATCGGCTGGCGTGCGATGGATCGTAACGATAACGTCTTAGCATCGAGACATGGAACACGTCATGTATCTCGCTCCAACTCGAAGGCAACTCCAATCAATAAGTCATCGGGCCCATGCGTTCCAAATGCCGATAAGGCCCAATAAACCGGGACTTAGCTTACCTTCCGACCAAACCTCATTACCTTCTTCCACGGTGATACTTTCAAGAAGACTTGATCTCCCATCGCAAATTCCATCCCTTCCATTTAAGACCGCATACGACTTTTCGCCGATCGGACGCTTCCTTCAACTGAGCCCGAATTAACCTAACTTTCTCTTTCGTTTCTAACACTAGTTCTGGGCCCAACACCTGACGCTCACCCAACTCTGTCCAACAAGTTGAAGTGCGACATCTCCTTAGTATAATGCTTCATAAGGCACCATTGAATACTAGATTGATAACTATTATTATACGCAAATTCTACCAAAGGTAAATACTCCTCCCAGCTTCCCCTAAAATCAATGATGCAACCCCTTAGCATATCCTCCAAGATTTGAATTACCCTCTCAAACTGACCATCAATCTGTGGATGAAAAGTGGTGCTGAAGTCTAGCCTTGTTTCCATTGCCTGATGTAGAGCCTTCCAAAACCGTGACGTGAACCTAGGGTCTCTATCCGATATAATCAACATAGGTACACCATGCAATCTCACCACCTCAGCCACATACAGCTTAGCCAACCTTTGCAGAGAAAAGTCGACACGAACCGGTATGAAGTGAGCAGACTTCGTTAGTCGATCCACAATCACCCAAATTGAATCCTTCTTAGTGGGCGTAAGGGGTAACCCACTAACAAAATCCATCGTGATTATCTCCCATTTCCACTGTGGAATCTTTATCGGCTACAACAACCCCGAAGGCAACTGGTGTTCCGCTTTCACCTGCTGGCACATCAAACACTTACTCACAAATTTCGTTATCTCTTGCTTCAGACTTGGCCACCAAAATTATTCTCGTAAATCCCAGTACATCTTAACCCCTCCAAGATGCATAGCGTAAGGGCTACTATGTGCCTCGAAGAATCATCTGCCTTAACTCCACATCCTTTAGCATACAAACTCTCTTACGAAAACACAAGACTCCATCACCATTCAAACTATAGTCCTCTCCTTCACCACTTCGCACTTGCCGGAGTCGAGCACTCAAAACATCGTCTAGAAGTTACTTCTCTTTGATCTGACTTGTCCACATAGGTCTTACTTGGAGCTCAGCTACCAAACTTCCATCCTCATACAGACTAAGATGAGCGAACATCGCCCTCAAATCACTATCGCCTTCCTACTCAGCACATTTGCCACCACGTTAGCCTTACTCGGATGATATTTGATCGAGCAGTCATAGTCCTTCAAGAGCTCAATCCACCTACGTTGCCTCAGATTCAACTCCTTCTGGGTAAAGAGATACTTGAGGCTCTTATGGTCCGTGTAAATAACTGACTTCTCCCCATATAGGTAGTGCCTCCAAATCTTCAGAGTAAACACTAACATCGCCAATTCTAAATCGTGCGTAGGGTAGTTCAATTTGTGCGGTCTCAATTGTCGAGACGCATATGCAACAACTTTTCCATCTTGTATCAACACACATCCTAAACCCGTGTGTGACGCATCATAGTAGATGGTAAATTTTTTTCCCACCTCTGGCTGAATTAACACTGGTGCTTCTGTCAAGATTCTCTTCAGCTTCTCAAAGCTCTCCTACTGTTTGTCGGTCCATACAAATGATACTCCCTTCCTTAACAACTTAGTTAAAGGTACCGCTATCAATGAGAACCCTTCAACAAACCTTCTGTATTACCCGACCAATCCCAAGAAACTTTGAACTTCTGCCACGACTTCGGCGGTTTCCAATCTAATACGGCTAATATCTTTTGAGGGTCCACTCTAATTCCTTCTGCGAAAACTACATACCCTAAGAAAGTCACTTCCTTTGCCAGAACTCACACTTACTGAACTTTGCGTACAACTGCTTCTCCCTCAGAATTTGTAACAAAACACGAAGATGTGCATCATGCTCCTCCTTGGACTTAGAGTAAACCAGGATATCGTCGATGAACACTACAACGAACCAATCAAGATACGGTTGAAATACCCGATTCATCATATCCATAAATGTCACTGGCGCATTCATCAACCTAAACGGCATCACCAAAATTCATAATGACCATGCCGGGTCTGAAATGTCATCATATGAATGTCTCCTTCCTTTACCCTTAACTAATGATATCGTGACCTTAAGTCAATCTTAAAAATACGAAGCTCCTTTGAGCTGATCGAACAAGTCGTCAATTCTTGGTAGTGGGTACTTGTTCTTAACCGTCAACTTATTCAATTGACGGTAGTCCACACACATACGCATGGATCCATTATTCTTCTTCAAAAATAGGATGGGGCTCCCCACGGAGACACACTCTATCGGATAAATCCATGATCCAACAGTTCCTGGATCTAAGCTTTGAGTTCCACCAGCTCCTTGATTGCCATTACATGCGAACAATGAACCTGAGTCTGTACAGGAAGAAGCTCTATTCTAAACTTCACTTCGCGATCCGGGGGTAATCCTGGCAATTCCTTAGGAAAGACATCTGTGAAATCCTTAACTATTTAAACTTCATCGACAGTCACCTCCTTAACATCCAAAGCACTGATAAAGGCTAGAAACGCGTTACATCCCTTCCGAATCATCTTAACAACTTTTAATGCGAACACTATGTTGGACAAATAATTTCTTCTTCCTCCTAACACAACCACCTCCTTGCCTTTCGGGGTACTCAACACCATGTGCTTAGTCTTACAATCAAACTTAGCACGGTGTTTAGTCAACCAATCCATTCCAAAAATAAGGTCAAACTCTCTAAACGGTAATTCCATTAAGTCTGTCGGGAACACTACTCCTTGGGTCTCTAAAGGTACG
The DNA here is from genome assembly GCA_025506655.1 of Gossypium rotundifolium. Classification (NCBI taxonomy): domain Eukaryota; kingdom Viridiplantae; phylum Streptophyta; class Magnoliopsida; order Malvales; family Malvaceae; genus Gossypium; species Gossypium rotundifolium. The sequence continues at coordinate 169,317,362 of CP106727.1, forward strand.
TCCCTAAATAGTTTGTCCACTACCCTAGATTGTCCTAGAGGGTTAACCACAGTCATCTTCCTAGTAGTTGTTTCAGAGTCTAAACTTAAGGTCCTAGACACCGAACATGCAACATAGGAGTGGGTTGAACCAATATCAATCAAAGCAAGGTATGGGCTATTAGCAATAAGAAACGTACCGGTTATGACGTCCAGTGCGTCACCATCTTCCCGTTGATGTGTTACATAGACTAGACCCGACTGCTTTGCATCTACATTTTTAGCACCCCTACCAGGTACTCCACGACCCCGACCGAATCCATTTCCTCCTCTGGCCGTGCCACGACCCCTCGGTACTAATTGACCACCTCTCCTAACCTGATCAGAACCTCGTCCCGTGGGCTGTGCTTGCTCCACCTGTGGACAGTCCTTAATCATATGCTCAGTGGATCCACACCTAAATCACCCACCGGTTCTCCTTCTACACTCGCCATAATGCACCTTCCCACACGAAGGACATGATCGATTCTGACCCATCGGAGCACGAGCTGGCCCATCAGACCTGGGCCATTTCTAAAAATTCCCAGATGATCCCGACGACTCAAAATTCCTATTATTCGATTCTGATCCTTATCCTTATTCTTTTTTCAATTCGCTTCACCTCCTCAGATATTTTAGCTTTCTCGACCAGAACCGTAAAGTCCCTTTCTCACTGCGGTGCCACTAATACCCTCAATTCATCCCTTAGTCCATTCTCGAACCGCACGCAATGCTCATAGTCAGTTACTACAATCCTTCGAGCGTAACGACTCAACCACAAAAATTTGGCTTCATATTCTGACACAGACTTACTTCCCTGCACCAAGTTCAAGAATGCCCTTCTCTATGCATCCACATAGCTAGCCCCGATGTACTTTCCTTGGTACGACTCCTTAAAAAAGTCCCAATCAATACGATCTGCGGGAGTACCCTCCTTCATCGTGAGCCACCACTGATAGGCCTCTTCTCGAAGAACAGACACGACCCCCTTCAACTTCCCCTCCACAGTGAAGTCAAGGCCATCCATTATGCACTTAGTTGCCTCTAACCAATACTCAGCTGTGTTAGAGGCTACGCCAGAAACTCCCCTAAACATCTCTGTTCCGTTGGCTGGGAGTCGTTCAGACAGAGACTTCTGAGCTCCTAAACCCATGCCTACTCCAACCACTATTTCAAGGACCCGCAGCATCGCTTGAGACACTACATCATCTCCACCCGTTTGGTCTTGAAATTCTCCCTCCATGCTGGCAGATCTGGCATCTCATTTCTTGACCCGTGGCCAGACCCTACTGGTTCAGACACGGTCATCTTACCCCTACCACGACCACGCGGCGGACGTTCTCGACCCCTTGTACTCATCATCCTAATATCGCTTTTATCTAATTTAAGAAAATTTTATGAATTATTAACTCTTTCCACTGATTATCCACGAACAATTTTATGAAAAAGTTGTTTGATAGTGGTTCTTTCGAATTCAGAATTATATCTGAAGGTTTAGTCTCAAGTCTACTACCCTAATTCAGAGAATCACATACATTCACAATCAGCATACAGAGGGCATTCACAAACTTACGTTCATCACCTAGGGGCATTTTCATCCTTTCACTACCCAGGGCATTTTCTTAATTTATCCTACAGGGGTATTTCCGTAATTTTCAAAATAAGGTATCTTGGTGGTTTTACAAAAAAAGGGGTATTTTGGAAATTTTACAATCTGGGGGTATTTTGATAATTTTGTAAATTGGGGGTATTTCGGTAATTTCACAAATCTTGGTAATTTTTACAAATCTAGGGTATTTTGGGAAATTTTTACAAATCAAGAGTATTTCGAAAATTTTACAAAACTAGGGGGTATTTTAGTGATTTTGCAAAATAGGGTGGCTGGTCCCTTTCGTGTTTTAATTATAAATTTTGGCCTGTCAATAAGTCCTCATGGCTAAGGTGAGCAGTCCACGCACTGTAGGATTCCAACAAAGAGGAGGTGAGTCACTAGGACTGCTTAAGTACCAAGCTCTCCACGGATCTAATCAAGAGACATGTGTATGCTGTTACCACACCCTAACCCTAGTGACTTGTTCACGGACATGTTTAATTAGATTAAGTTTTATGGAGTTTATTGTTTGGTGTGAGCTAGGCCTAGGGTCCAATAATTTCTATCTTACTAACCTATGGCCCCATAAAGCCCATTATGCCCACATACATAACATACACTGGTTCAGAATACTTACCTGGCGGACTTGGGCCGGAGACATAGGTTCCATGTCGAGAGAACAATCCTGTATTACATGTTTCTGAAAACCCATCTTTAGAAAAATGTTTTGAGCCAAAAAACCCCAAAGCCAAGTTTTGAACCTAGCTCTGATACCAATTTGTAACACACCAAACCTGGCCCAAACACCATGACCGAATCTGGCATGTCACTAAGAAGATTTAGTAAAACATGTCACATTTTTAAAAAACATTTGTCGAGTTTAAACATGTATTCCAGAAAACTTAATGATTTGATAATTTATAAAAGATATAAATTTTATATGATGCCTTTATGAATTAAAAACCAAAATTTAGTACATGCCTTAGTTTATATTTTTCGTTGAAATTAGGTGTCCAATAATAGTAAAAACCCAAAAGAAAGCCCAAAATATAAGGCTAGTGGCCCATGGCCTTATTACAATAAAATATAAAACCCAAAACAATTTAACATATTGAAGGAAAATTTAAATAAATGGCGTCTTTGCTGTAACAATTCAAACTCTTGCATGGCCACCTTGCGCTCCCCTCCAGCCCGGTCCGATGCACTAAGTGCTACCTAAAAAAATGTTAAATAATAAGGTGAGTCATAAGACTCAGTGTGCAACCCTCGTGCACCATCAGACTGGGCCTTAGCCCCACAGAATAGATAACAAAATATAATATGTCAGGAAGAATGCAAAGCCCAACCCAATCCTAGGTTTCCATCCGCTACACACCACCCTTACCTACCGATCACACCATTGGGGATTTCTACAATCAACCCACAACACTACACACCATCGATGGCAGTCATGCTGCAGTTAGCTGCTCATCGTCAGATCATGGCAATAGTCACTACAACAGATCATGGCAAAAAGCCACTACAATAGATCATGGTAAAAGCCACAACAACAGATCATGGCAAAAGCCACAACAACAGAACACTTCCCCTTTCATCAATCACCCAACCATGTGCAATCATAGAAATCGGCATACATGTTTATCATATCAAATCAACAGAACCATTCACTTTAGAATGACAGAGATCACTAACCTGGTGATTCGCCTTTACCCTCCTCGGGTTTTCAACAGCCATGTCGGTATTTTAGTATTTAACAGAATATAATAGATTTATAAGCATATACTAACAGGCAGTCCAAATGTTGTGAGAATGTTACACACCTAATTAATGCGTAGGACAACCCTCTATGTCGATACCTACGTTAATCGAATCTACTGCTTTCTATCTACAACTTTACTTAAAAGCCAGAAAAACGCGAAGATAAGGCCTCTTCTATATTCAGTCAAGGGTTAGTGTTTTACCCAAATTATATGTTTAAATTAACAGATCTCCTTACCTTGAAATCTTGAAAGTAATACGATCCGAGTGCTACTGAACTTTGGCTTAGAAATCTAAGCGATTGAATCCCCTTCAAATCCCAGAATGTCGCAAATGAGAGAAAACACCCGATTAGTTAACCATATAGCCATTTGGCTAAGATTTCTATAAGCCGAAAAAAGATTGAAATCTCATGAATTGACACTTACCTTTACTTTTCTTCAAGATTCGGCACAAGCAAATACCACAGAAGGAATTCGGCAATCACAGGAGATGAGATCTAGGGATTTTAGCTTTTAAGAAAATCCTGAAAAAGATGAACGAGAGAAATGCTAATGCGTTTTCAGCTTTTGGAAGAACTAGGAATTGAAAAGATAGGCAAGGAAGTAGATAGAAAGATTTGGTCAAAGTGTTTACAAGAGAAGAGAAGGTAAATTGCAGGGGTTTGATTTCTGACAAAAGAAAAAAAAAGAAAAGATGATTCTAGTTTGTCAAAAAGAGAAAGCTTGAGGCTATTTTACGATAACACAATGAAAAATTAAGACACCCCTTGCCTATCTTGAACCAATTTTCCCCCTCTCCATGTTTGATTTTCTACCAACTCTGCAACCAAGAGATCACTCTTATCATTCTATCCCTTATCCTTAATGAACACTCATCCAATAGAGACCTACACCACACCACTACTTCCCCTTTATTAGTATTATATCCACATAATTTAAAACATAAAATCCCTATTTTGTAGCACATTGCCGTCCCCCCTAGCTCTCCTTGGGCTGCCGAAAATGGCCCAATTCCTTAGGCTCCAAGCGGCCACACTGGGGCCCCCTTCCTTTGCTTATTGGCGCCACTTATAGCTCCCTCCTACTGCGCCTCTTGTTCCTGGGCCACAAGCCCATTATGCCTAATACACCATCAATACTTTATTTAAACCCAATAGTCTCTAACCAAAATATTTAGTCAAGACCTTGGCCTATTCCTGAGCCCAATTTGCACCTCTAAACCTCAAGTTAACATTTTAAGCATACATCACATAAAATGCACAGGCCCAATAATTTGGGATGTGACACCAACAGTTCTTTGAATCGGGCCAATTCTCATTGGCTAAATGATCCCCATCTAATCGATAGACCTCTATCTTATGCATCTTATTCCAAGGTCACAGACTTTTCACTTTGGCCCGTAACACATGCAGACTCATTAAAAAAATTCACAGTTTGAGTTTTGTTAACCTGGCTCTGATATCACCAAATGTAGCCTCCCCAACCCAGCCTAGACGTTAAACTCGCATTCAAGAGATTACATCAGCCACCAAAATGGCCTAGTAGTGATTGAGGTTTAAAACTATTGATTTTAAAACATTTGTTTGTCTTAAAAGAAATATTAGCTTATTTTCAGTATAACACATGAGATTAAAAACTTGGTTAATTTTTGGATTTATTTACCACTCAATACTAATTTATAATCTAGCAGCGAAAAAGTGATTTATACTTGGTTCTAATAACATCTATAATTCATGCTTAATAGTTTATAACCTATATTTCAACTTTTAAAAAAAAACAATTTAAATGTCATGCATGCTAAATAAAACCAAAACCTAAGTCCCATGCCACAATTTAAATAAAATATTGCAGTTCCCTAATAAAGAAAGATTTCAAATAATAAATCCAAAATATTTTATTAAATAAAACCCGAGTCGAGTGCCTTCGATTGATGTGTTTGCGTCCTAAGCTTGTGGATTATCTATATAGGTGGAAATAAAAAGGGGAGTGAACTATGAAGCTCAGTGTGAGTTCAATCACAGGAAAACAATGTAAATAGTAGACAAAACATACAAAATATCGATTCATAGAATAAATCACAATTAATTAGCAATATAGAATATCAAAAAATCAGATAAATTCATCAACATAATATCTCAATGTTCATGTAACATCCTGAATTTGGGCCTAGTAGGATTGGGCCCAATGGGCCTTGGGCGTAGTAGCGGTTAAAATTTTTGAGAATAAGAGAACGGCTTTAATGCAAGTTGGATCTAGTAGGTGAGTGATTTTGGAAGGTTAGAGGGCTTCTATGAAGTCTGTAACATCCGAGATTTAAGGGCGTTGCATTTACTTTGTATCTATGTGTTTGGTATACTTTGTATGTTGTTTGAGCGTGTTTGGGGTCTCCGGGAAGGCTCGGGGTTAAGTCAGAATCTTGGCCAGAATTTCAATTTTGGGCACTTTAGGAGGGATGCTGACTGGGGTAGGGTTTAAGGTTTATTGTTTGTGTTTGGTGACATAATAATTAAAGTGGCAAGGTGGGAGAGAGGTGCCACTTAAGAGGCAGGAGAGTGACACTACAAGGAGAATGGAAGGAATGGGTTCGAGGCGCACAACTCACATTTTGGAATTTATTTTGGCATTAGGATGAGTAGAGTTTGATTCAGCAAGGGACCTTGAAGAAAGGGTGTGGAATTAGTCAACCATTTTGAATTTGAGGCTATGAGAGAAAGGTGGGTGTTGACTTGTTCAAATCAATTCAAATGGGAGGTTGTGAGTGAAGATAGGAGAAAATCAAGGAGAAGAAAGTGAAGAAGGGTGTTATCCAAATTTTTGAAGCTTGATGTAGGGGGGAGGAGGTCAGTTTCGGTTTGATGAGTTTAGGTGCCAAAAGTTTGGAAGGGTTAGCTTTTAGATGTAATGGGCTCTCTCTTTTCGGCTTTTAGAGTGTTGGGCACTTTGGCAGCTTTGTTCTTTCTTTGTATAGCCGAAACCCCTAGGTTCTTTGTCCATTCTTCTTTTAGCCTAAACTAAAATCATTTCTCTCCCTCTCTTTTGCATTTTTGGTAACTTGAGTTCTTTGCCTCACCATCAAAACCAAAACCTGTAGCACCCTTCTCGTTTCCCTTCTCTTTTCTCTACTTTGCTCCACACTTTCTCCATTACTTCTTCAAAAGCCGAACCCCAACTTTCCCTTCCTCTCCTTTTCTTTTTTTTTCTTTTGTTCACATTTTGTTTCACACCTCTAAGCCCCTTAATCAAAACTTATAACCACCCACACCACTTCATTATTTCTTCCTCATCTATTTTCCTTAGCTAAACCTTTACCCCCTTACCCTAAAGTATTCATCTCGTGTTCTCTCTTTTTCTCAAGCCAAAATCCATTTGGTTTTTCTTCTCATGGTGTTGGTTCATCACAACCGAAACTCATCTCTCACTTTGAGGTATCATATTAAGTCGAATCTTCTCTAGTTTGACGACTTAGGCCAAATCTTTGGGGCATCTTTCAGTTTTGATAAGGGATCTTCTTCACTTTATTGTCCGTTCTCTTCTTTTTTCTCTTTGGGTTGATTAACCAAAGGTGTTAATGTGGTGTCATGGTGCTTTGGCCGAATGTAGGAGAGACTTTGCATTCATACTCCTATCTACATCTAATCAGCGGTTGGTAGATTTTGGTAAGTGGTGTTGGCCGAATGGTGGTAGGAGGGTTCATGTATCTCGTTTGGCCGAAAGGCCATATCTCCTAATCTATTTTCTTTCAACCAATTCTCACTTAGTATTTACTTAGGTACTCAATCGACTCCATCTTCGGATTATATCGATCTAGGTAAGAAATCTTCACTTGGAATGTATATTTTTATTTTCTCTGTTCCAATGTCTTGACTCGGTCTCCTGACCAAGATCTTTTCATGGAATCAAACACCAGCCAAGCAAAGGAGGGGGTTGGACACGTAGTCCCTACCCCTAAATTTAAGAAGTGAGCAGTATCGGCAGTTTGAGACTGGCCATCGGATTGTGGGCCTACTTTTGAAAGGGGATAAGCAGATCGCTATGATCCCTGCGAGTGAGGACGTTAGCGAGATTGATAGTTTAGTTCTTTGGGTTTACAGGTGTGTAATTACCACACTATCCCTTAATTGAATAAATGTGTATGTGTTATGTTTGGAAGCCAAAGATCGCGGCAATGGTGATTAAGCTACCCATGTTGGGTAAAATCGAAACCCAAGTTAGTATATTATACTCAAGCCTTATAATTATTGTTGATAGCATGATTGTGTGTGTACATTAAGTATTGCATGTATGACATCATATAACATATCTATTATACTATGTTGCATGTTCATGGGATATTGGGATGATAATGATCTGAAGGGAAGTGTATATCGGTGACATAGTCACACTAAATGATGGCTTGGTGCCTCAATATCATATCAGTGATTTGATCACATGTTGATCGATGGCTAGACCATGTTATATTGACTTTGAGTAGTGTATCTGTCAACATGACTCCCAAAGAGGTGTGTAGAGGATGAAGGGTTGATTGTAGAAATCCCCACAAGTGTGTTGAGGATGGACTTATGGAGCGGTGTGTAAAGGATGGAAAATTAGGCTGGGTTGGGCTATCATGTTGATTATTTGTTTATACTGTGATGATTGGGCTTCGGCCGATGGTGTTTTGGGGCACAAGCCCACTTGTAGATTTTGTGGACTAATTGCACACTGAGTCTGGTGACTCACTCTATTTTCTTAAACAACTTGCAGGTAACTCGTAGTTCTTTAGATTGGGCTGGAATGGACTCACGGTGGCCATGCATAGGTTACTCTATTAAACTTTATTTTATTTATTGTTTGATACTTTTGGGGATTTTTTTTTATTTGTAATAAGGCCACTTCAATTTGGTAAATTTTCTTTTGGATTTTAATTTTTGGACACATAAATTACAAACTATTTAATAGGATGTTTTGGTAAAATACAAAACTGAGGTTTCTCTACAAACGGTTAAACAACATTTCTTATAAAAAGGGGATCTTATTAATAATCTAATAATCGAATAATCAGTAAGTGTTTTTAGATTTCACCTAAATGCAAGGCTTGGCTATTTAAATTTTATAACTTAAATAAATAACGAGATTTCAATTGAACTACAAAATTTGATTTTTTTTCTAAAATGCCTTAGAAATCAACTGAAGCTCGTGAAACATTCTAAACTCTTTTTCTAGTAACATGCCAGATCCGATCGTGGTGTTTGGGTTGGGTTTGGGTGTTACAATTTGGTATCAGAGCCTGGTTTAAAAAGCTCGACCTTGGGTTTTGGGTTCAAAATGTTTTCCAAATTTTGTATTTAAAATGGTTTAGAAAAAAAAATAGGAACCTATTTTCTAGAAAGGTGGTACCGGAGTTTTTGACCCAAGTCTGCCAAGTAAGTTTTTTGATTATTAGGTAATTTTCATGAGGTACCTATGTGTTATGGATATATTGCTATGGATAATAGGATTTAGAAACTTTATGGTAGAGATGAAAATCGTTAAGAATGCATGTACTTGCGTAAGAAACTACGCATAAATCTATCTTCATAAAACTACTTGTTAATAAACAATGGAAGGAAATACTGACGCATAAAAATTGTAATTAGAGTAAGACGGAGTGGTAGAAATGAGTGGTAAAGGACATGGACGTGTTACACGCGGCCATGGGAGAGGCCGGGGTACTAAGATTAAACTCTCAAAAGCGAGAAATGATCCTGAGGGCGAAGCGCCAACATCACCTGTGGCGGAAGTAGGATCACAGGACAGAACTAGTGGAGATGATGCCCTGTCTCAAGCAATGCTACGTGTGTTGGAATGAGTGGCTGGGGAAAGCACTGGAATAGCAACTCGGAAGTCCATCATTGAGTGACTCCGAGGTAATGGAGCTGAAATGTTTAGGGGTATCTCTAGGGTAACTCCAAACGTGGTTGAGTATTGGCTAGAGGCAGTCGAGAGAATTATGGATGATTTAGACTGCACGGCAGAGGAGAAGCTAAATGGTGCGATGCCTCTACTTCAGGATGAGGCATATCAGTGGTGGCTCACCATGAGAGAGGGTACTCTGGTGAACCGAGTTGATTGGGATTTCTTTAAGATGATGTTTTAAGGGATGTACATTGGGGCCAGTTATGTGGATGCTTAGAGGAAAGCATTCTTAAATGTAGTTCAAGGAGGTAAATTGGTAGCTTAGTATGAGTCAGAATTCTTGCGGTTGAGCTGATACGCCCGAAGGATAGTTGTGACCGATTATGATTGTTGTGTGTGATTCGAAGATGGGCTGCGAGTGTTGATAGCTCCACAGTAGGAGAGAGATTTTGCTATCCTGGTGGAAAAGGCTAAAATAGTCGAGGAGGTAAAACAGACTGAAAAGCAAAACAAGGACAAGGATAGAGGCAAAAATAAGAGGAGCTATGGACCATCAAGGTCATCTGGGGGTTTTCAGAAGAAGCCTAGGGTTGATAGACCGGGTCGAGCTACAACGTCAGCTATTGTTGAGCAATTTCAACAGTGTGCTCAGTGTGGGAGATCGCATGCAGGAGAGTGCTGGGGAAGAGTTAGGGAATGTTTCAAGTATGGGTCAAAAGATCATCTGTTAAGGAATTGTCCACTGGAAATGACCAGGGCTCGGATGGTAGGTCAGTGGTTTGTGCAGCTAGGAAGGGGTGGACGGTAGTTGCCAAGAGGTCATGGTCCAAATAGATGAGGGAATGGTTCTGGTCGGGGTCATAGAGCACGGGGCAGAGGTGCTAGGAATATAGAGCTAAGACAGCCTGGGTTAGTTTATGCAGCCAGACGTCGAGAAGAGGGGGATGCACCGGACGTTATAACGGGTACGTTCCTCATTTTCGATTTACCCTTTACTGTATTAATTGGTATTGGGTCGACACATTCCTGTGTTGCTAGTGTGGTGTCTGGAACCTTGAACATGAACTCTGAAACTGCTTCTAGGGAGATGACTGTACTTAGTCCTTTAGGGCAATCTGTAGTTCTAAATAAAATTTTTAGAAGTGTGCCTCTAGAAGTACAAGGGTTGATTTTCTTGGCTGATTTGATGAAACTACCATTCGGAGAGTTCGATTTGATCTTAGGCATGGATTGGTTGGTAAGATATCGTACAAACTTGGATTGTGCTGCTAAGCGCATGGTGTTAAGGACTCCAGAGGGTAATGAAGTTTTGGTGATAGGCGAAAGGAGAGACTACTTGTCCAATGTAGTGTCTGCTCTTAAGGCGAAAAGAATGCTGAGAAAAGGGTGTGTGGCTTTCCTAACTTTTTTCAGTGTATTGGATGCAAAGGAAGTGACTGTGAATAAGGTTAGAATAGTGAAGGAATTTGTGGATGTCTTTCCTAAAGAGTTTCTAGGGTTGCCTCCGGATCGTGAGGTGGAGTTCGGAATTGAGCTACTTTAGGGTACGGCTCGGTGTCCATCGTTCCTTATAGGATGGCGCCGAAGGAGCTAGTTGAACTTAAAGCTTAGATCCAAGAGTTGTTAGATCGTGGTTTTATTTGGCCCAGTGTATCTCTGTGGGGAGCGTCGGTACTATTTGTGAAGAAGAAAAACGAGTCCATGCAAATGTGCATTGATTACCGCCAGTTGAATAAGTTGACGATTAAGAACAAGTACCCGCTATCGAGGATAGATGATCTGTTTGATCAGCTCAAAGGGGCTTCGATCTTTTCAAAGATAGATTTAAGGTCGGGATACCATCATCTTAAGGTCAGGGAAGTAGATATTCACAAGATGGCTTTTTAGACTCGCTATGGCCACTACGAGTTCCTTGTGATGCCGTTTGGGTTAACAAATGCACCAGTTGCATTCATGGATATGATGAATCGAGTTTTCCAACCCTATATGGACCGGTTCATTGTAGTGTTCATAGACAACATTTTGATTTATTCCAAGACAGAAGAAGAGCACGATTCGCATCTTCGGGTGGTTTTGCAAATTTTGAGGGAGAAGTAGCTGTATGCCAAGTTTAGCAAGTGTGAGTTTTGGTTAAAGAAAGTTACCTTTCTGGGTCATGTGGTATTTGTAGAAGGGATTAGGGTTGATCCCCGGAAGATTGAAGCTATGTTGGACTTGAAACCGCCTAAGCCCGTGGCGGAGATCCAATGTTTCTTGGGATTGGCAGGTTATTATAGAAGGTTTTTTGAGGGTTTCTCCTTAATTTTGGCACCCTTAACCAAGTTGTTGTGAAAAGGGGTACCATTTGTTTGGACTGGTAAGGAATAGGAAAGTTTTGAGAAGCTGAAGAGGATTTTGACAGAGGCTCCGATGTTGATTCAGCCTGAGGCCGGTAAAGAGTTCATGGTTTATTGTGATGCTTCTCACACGGGGTTAGGTTGTGTGTTAATGCAGGATAGGAAGGTTGTTGCGTATGTATCTTGGTAGTTAAGACCGCATGAGATTAATTATCCCACGCATGATTTGGAGTTGGTTGTGGTAGTTTTCGCTCTGAAGATCTGGAGACATTATTTGTATAGAGAGAAGTTCATTATCTACACCAACCACAAGAGTTTGAAACATCTTCTAACTCAGAAAGAATTGAATTTAAGGCAGTGAAGGTGGATTAAGCTGTTGAAAGATTATGACTGCTCGACCGAATATCATCCGGGTAAAGCTAATGTGGTGGCGGATGCGTTAAGCCAGAAGGTAATATTAGATTTGAGAGAAATGTTTGCCCATCTCAGTTTATATGATGACAGAAGTCTATTAGCTAAACTTCAAGTGAAGCTGACATGGGTAAACCAAATTAAAGAGAAACAATTATTGGATGATTTCTTGAGTGCTCGACTTCTGCAATTCAGAATGGTGGGGTAGAAGTTTACAATTTGAACGGTGACGGGGTTTTGTTTTTTCGTGAGAAGGTTTGCATGCCGAATGATGAGGAGTTGAGGCAGATGATTCTTTAGGAAGCACATAGTAGCCCTTACGCTATGCATCCTAGAGGGAGTAAGATGTATCAGGATCTGCGTGAACAGTTCTGGTGGCTTGGATTGAAGAGGGAAGTTATGGAGTTTGTGGGAAAGTGTTTAACGTGTCAGCAGGTAAAAGCGGAGCATTAATTGCCTTTGGGGTTCTTGCAATGGTGAAGATTCCACAGTGGAAATGGGAGAATATCACTGTGGACTTTGTTAGTGGGCTACCTCTTACGCCTACTAAGAAAGATTCGGTGTGGGTGATCATGGATCGGTTGACGAAGTCCACTCACTTCATACCTGTTCATTTTGACTATTCTCTTCAGAGGTTGGCTAAGCTGTATGTGGCATAAATTGTAAGGTTGCATGGGATACCAGTATTGATCATATCAGATAGAGACCCTAGGTTTATGCCGTGATTCTAGAGGGCACTACATCAGGCTTTGGGTACAAGATTAGACTTCAGCACAGCTTTTCATCCATAGACTGATGGTCAGTCTGAAAGAGTAATTCAGATCTTGGAGGATATGTTGAGAGGGTGTGTCATTGACTTCAGGGGAAGCTGGGAGGAGTTTCTACCATTTGCAAAATTCGCATACAACAACAGCTACCAATTTAGTATTCAGATGGTGCCCTATGAAGCATTGAATGGGCGGAGGTGTCGTGCTCCTACCTGTTGGACAGAATTGGGTGAACGCCAGATTTTGGGTCTAGAATTGGTTACAAAGTCAGATGAGAAGGTTAAGTTAATTCGGACGTGATTGAAGGAAGCGTCCGATCAGGCAAAAGTCATATGCAGATCTGAAGCGGAAGGAGATAGAGTTTGCAGTGGGAGATCGGGTGTTCTTGAAAGTTTCATCGTGGAAGAAGGTGATGAGGTTTGGACGAAAGGGCAAGCTAAGTCCTAGATTTATCGGGCCTTATCGGGTTTTGAAACGTGTTGGACCAGTGGCGTATCAGCTGGAGTTACCCTCAGAATTGAAATAGATGCATGATGTGTTCCATGTTTCAAAGTTAAGACGCTACCGATCAAATTCATCTTACGTCGTGCTAGTGGAGGAAATTAAGGTAAGGTCAGATTTGTCTTATGAGAAGGAACCAATTTAGATCTTGGAACGAGACGTCAAGGTGCTAAGAAGGAAATCAGTCCCTTTAGTTAAAGTTTTATGGCAAAATCACGGTTCAGAGGAAGCTACGTGGGAGCTAGAGGATGCAATGAAACACCCCAAACCCAACCCACAAGCCCTGACCGGATCTGGCATGCTTCTAGGAAAAACCATTCAAATCTTATTTGAAACTTTGCTAAAATTTTTCGTGTTTTTGAAAACAGTTAATTTGGGTTGGGCTTGAATTTTAAAACTCGTGTTGATTATGAGTCAAAACGTATATATATATATATACACTTAAGAAAAATAGACTTTAACTTTGAATTATTAAAATGAGTCATGCTTGGATAATTAAATGTGCATGCATAACAGTTCAAACCAAGGCCTTATTACATCAAATCAAAACCCAAATTAAATCCAAAATACTTAAAATATAACAAGTCCAAAATAAAAATAAAATCCCGAATGCATGGCCACCATCGAGCTTCTGAGGCCGGTCCATCACTGAGTGTCACCTGAAAAATAGTCCCACAAAGGGGTGAGTCAAGCAGACTCAATGTGTACAACCAACACAAGTCTCAAATTAAATTCAGGCATATCAAATCATAATAAACACATATAAATCATGATGCAACCCGAACCCAAGCCTAGATAACCATCCGCTACACATCACCCGCACCAACCATCACACCGTGGGGACTACTAAGTTAACCCTCCTTCCGCTACACACCATCGAAGGTAGTCGCTGTAGTCGACGTGCTCATCGCCCTTATAATTTCGTGACATAAGTCACCACATTCATATATTGTGACATAAGTCACCACATTCAGATATTGGGGTATTAAACCACCAATTCACTTCCCCTTTACATATCACCCATATGCCCATGTCATACAAAACATGCAAACATGCTTTATTTCTCGTTCTTATCACTATTAACACATGTGCCATAATAGATCATAACCTACTTATAGTAGGAGTGGGAAAACGTACCTAAGTACTTTGTACCATCGCATGGTAACTTAGCCATATTTTTCACATTTTTCTTATGCATTAAATTAAAGTCGTAATCTATTAAGGTTTAGTGTGGGGTACACACATGATATATTTATCGCTTTATTGAAAATCTGGAGGTAGCAAAATGTATAGGGACCTTAGATCTTAGTTAAAAATAGGTGGCCAGTTTTGGGGAATTGGACATCATGAGTCAAGTGAAACCTATTACCTGAAGATTCCACAATGGAAGTGGGAAAGGATAACTATGGATTTATCGGTGGATTATCGCTACACCAGAGCAAGAAGGGATCTGGTATGTGGATCGGTGACTAAATCACTCACTTTATTCGGTGAGGTGGACTACTCACTTGAGAGGTTGGCAAAGTCGTATGTGTCGAGATAGTGAGGCGACGGGGTGCGATGTCGATCATCTCGGATAGGGATCAAGATTCACGTCAAGGTTACGGAAGGCATTGCATTTAAGCTCTGGGTACGGTTGGATTTGGCCACGGCATTTCATTCAGAGCGGACCTTGCGATCGAAAAAAGTTATCTGAATCTTGGAGGACATATTACGAGGTGTGTATTGGATTTGAGGGTAGTTGGGAGGAGTATCAGATTAGTTGAATTCGCCTACAATAACGATTACCAAGCGAGCATCAAGATGGCACCTTATGAGGCGTTATGCGGTGAAAGTGTCGCTCACCTACTTGTTGGATGAGTTAAGTGAACATCGGTTGTTGGGACGAGTTGGTTCTTTGAGACCGAAGACAAGGTTAAGTTGATTCGAGCTCGGTTGAAAGAAGCTTGGACCGACGAAGTCCTATCTTAGATCTTAAGCGGAGATATTGAATTTCTTTGTGGAGATCGGGTTTTCTGAAGGTCTCACCGTGGAAGAAAGTATTAAGGTTAGGAAGGAAAGGCAAGCTAAGTCCGAGGTTTATTGGGTAGTATAAAGTCTTGAGGCGAGTGGGACCGATTGCATATCGGCTCGAGTTGCCGTGAGAACTAAGTCAAATTCACGATGTGTTCCACGTTTGATGCTTGACAATATCGTTCGAGATCCATCATGCGTGGTGACGATGGAGAGATTGAGGTAAACTTGGGATATGACCATGGAGGAAGAGCCTATTCAGATTTTAGATCGAGATGTGAAGGTTCTACATAAGAAGTCTGTGCCTTTGGTTAAGGTTCTATGGCGGAATCATGGCGTGGAAGAAGCGACGTGGGAACCCGAGGATACGATGAGACAGTAATACCCGCAACTCTTCTGACGAGTAATTTCGAGGTCGAAATTATTTTAAGGGGGTAGAAGCGTAATATCCGGGTTAAGGGCTATTTTATTTTTGGCATTGTTTGCATGTCTATGGTGTACCATGTTGTTGTTTGTGTGGTTTGGGGCTTAGTTGTAGGCTAGGAGTGTGCACAGTAGGTGGGAAAGTTCTATTTTTGGGCTTTAGGGATAGGATTTGAAGGAGTGGGGTTTATAATTAATTTAGGTGAATTTGTAACACAAGAGATGAGCTAGCAAAGTGGCAAAGCATCGCCACTTAGACCTTAGGTGTGACGTCAAGTGCAAGGGGAGGTCTTGTGTTCTTGTCTGAAAATCCCACCCTTTTGTTCCATTTGACGGCTTAAGGAGGAGGAGTTGGTGGTAGTTCAAACTCTACCATGGACTTGGTCAACACATTCAAGCGATGGGTGGAGAGCATATTGTGGAGGAAGACTTGGTCAAAGGATTTGAATTAGTGGCTTGGGAGATAGGGGAAGTTGGCGGATTTGGAGAGAGTTTGGGGAGGGAAAAGAGTGGCGGTTGTTGTTGTGGGAGAGTCGAAATTTTTCTTTCTCTTAGGCAACTTGTGCACTTTCGGTTTAGCTAGTATCAACAAGTCTAGCTTTTGGTCTTTTTTTTTTTGGTAAGCCGAATGTCAAAGAAAACTCTCCCATTCCATTTTCATTCTTGAAACCGAAACCCCGGGTGTGTTTTCTTTTTCATTTTTCTTTTGTTCTCCTTAAACCAAAAGCTTCAACACCCTTACCCTTGCCAAACCTTACATCCCATTATCATCTTTTTCTCTCTTTTTGGAAACCTTGTTAGCAGAATGCCTCTCCCACCTTCTTTTCTTTTTCAATTGTGTTAAGCAAGAAACCGACTTGGTGTTTCTTTTCAACTTGAGCCGAAAGTTCTCTTCTCTCTCCTTTCTTTTGTTTTTCATTCATGCTAAGCGAAATTTGTTCTTCTTACGAACACTTTATTCATTTCTTCCTCTTTCTCAAAACCGAAAGTATCCATCATTCTATTTTCTATTTTCCAAAGTCATTTTATTTGAAACCTTGGTGTGAAGCCAAAGCTTTTCCTCCATTTCTATTTCTTCTCAAAAGCAAGAAGGTATCTTTCTCTTTTCCGTTTTGGTGGTGGCGAATAGTAACTCCTTCTTCTTTGCAACTCTCTTTTGTGTAAGGCGAATCTTTCTTCTCTCCGAGTGGTGTTTGGTGGCGAATATTGGGTGTTGTTAGGTCTTTGGTTTCAATCGGTTGGTAGTGGGTAAAAGCTTGGCGAATGGCCATTTTCCTTACCGTTCTTATATTTGGTGGTTTAAATGAAGGCGGTTTGTTATTGGTTGAAGGATATTGATCTAATGTGTAGACCAATCTCTTTGTAGGACATTGGATTTTGGGAACAAGTGGGAGGAGCCTTGTTATCGATAAGCAAGCGGTAAGTGGTGGTAAGAGTAGTTTTCTTTTAGATTATTCATTTAGTCTTTCTTATGTAAAGTACATTAAGAGATTAACCATTTTTCTTTAGGGTGTGCGATTGTTCAAAAAGGACCATTGTCGGTTCGGGTTTGGTAGGAAACCAAATCAAGTTAAGGTAAGGTTAATCGATATACCCTTACAGTTTAATTGGTTATAGCCAGAATGGTTTAGGTATTAATCTCTTGTTGGCTGATTGTAGACTCGGGGTTGTCGAGGTGATCAAGGGCGTGGGACCGATTCTTAGGATTAACATTTTCGCTATTCGGTGTGTAAACCAACACACTATCTTAACTAAGGAATGTGATAACTTTGTTTGTGTAAATGAAGCAGTGTGGTTGACTATGTTGATACCCGTTGAGGTATGGATACGGATTGAGGTAAGTCCGTTTCGTTATGAAATATGTGATGACATACGATATCATGATTATAGGTGTATATTCATTGAGATGCCATATTGAGCATGTGAGCATGATAGCATGATTGCGATTTTGCATCTAGTATGATATGTGATTGGGTGATATGAGAGGAGGGAGTATGATATCCGTGTCTTTGGGACCTTTGTGTCTTTGGGACACCAAAGGTTTGGCACCTCCGGTGGTTTGGTACCACAATGATATTTTGTGACTTTGGGTCACGGAGGTTTGGCACCTCAATCGTCTCGTCCCAATGGCTTAGTACCACAGTGGGTTGGCCCACGATTGATTATCTACGGATTGGCGCTTGGTGATTTGGTATCACACGATGGGTTGGCCCCATCAGGATTTGTATTTGCGGTCACCGGTGATTTGGTATCACATTGTGTCTTTGGGACACGGAGGTTTGGCACCTCATTGCGACTCGTCCCTATGGTTTGGCACCACAGTGGGTTGGCCCCACTTATGAGATATGGGATAAATCGCTAGTGATTTGGTATCACACGATGGGTTGGCCCCATCATTGGATTATTGTGACTTGGTCACGGTGGTTTAGTACCACAGTATGGATATCGTGACTTTGGGTCACCGGTGGTTTAGCACCACCGGTGGTTTGGTACCACGGGGTAGAAAAGGTGATATGGTTGGTTAGGATCGGTGCATTGCTTGCATTATTACATTATGATATGTGTGTTGGCATGTTATCTAGGGAGAGGAATTATACCAGTCTTGCGACTCACTCTCTCCTTTGACTATTTGGGTGACACATAGGCGGGTATGGAGCCGGGATGGACTCGAGGTGCTCATGCCATGCTAATAAAGGATTTACTCGGACTTTATAAAATTTGGTACATGAGTTATTTATTTCTATGTGGTTTTATTTTGGGTTGTGTGGCCTTTTAAAATTATGGTTTGCTTGTTATGCTTAAAGTAAATGTTTAATATGCCTTAACAAATTAATTGGGTTATAATGTGCTAAAATTTGGAAGATAACGATTTCAAAACTACAAAAGCGACATTTTAAACTATACCATCGGGTATCACTCTAAGATTTGGAATAAAGAAGAACTCAAATGTGTTCTAACCTAAACACGATTTTCCACTAAGGCATGAATGTTTTTGTAACAATGAGAAACAACTCAAACTTCTTAACGAGATAAACCTGTTTTGTCTACCCATCGAAGTAAGTTTTAAAATTTCCGGGTTTTCAAATACATCATCAAATTTCAATCAAACCTACTCAAGTTTTTCTTCAAATGCACAACCTAGCGAAGTGTTTTTCTCCAACTTTTAAACTCAAACCTAAACCTCTCAAAAACCTTTTTCCCTGTAACATACAGTATTCCTCCGTGGTGTATTGGCCGGGTTTGGGGTGTTACATTTAATATATCGAGCCAAGTTCAAAGGCTCATTTGTCCGAGACCCAAAATGTTTTCAAAAATCATTTTAAGTGTTTTGTTTTAAAAGTATGGTTTGAAAGGCATGGCAGAGTCACTTGGCACCAATCTTGAGTAAGTACCTGTATATTGGTTGTGATATTAATTGATATGATTGGATGGCTAGTAAGACTACTGTAGAAACCGAACCGATAGGACTCGTGGACTCATGAAAACAAAACTTCTTTAATAAGCAATATTCATAAGACTTTGCTTTTAACATGGTGGAATAATGAGTGATGCATAAAATTCTTTAATCGGACGAGATTTAGTCATGAGTACCGAGGTGGACGTGGTCGTGAAGCGTGGTAGCGATGGGATGACGAGTTTACGAGCCGTAGAGTTACAGTCGGGGTTCGAGAATGAGATACTGATTCGCCACCGGTGGAGGTGGTGAGTTCAAAGCAGATGGGAGGGCCAGATGTCCTGAGCGATGCTCGGGTTTTAGAACGAGTAGTGGAGTAGGTGGGCGTAGGAGCTAGGAAATCGTACTGAGCAACCAGACAGCGAAATTTGAATTCTTTAAGGTGTCTCGGTGTTGCTCCAGCCTTCTTGAGTATTGGTTGAAGCGGCGAGCGGATCATGGACGATCTGGACCTAACGGTGAAGAGAAATTAAAGGGATCGTATCACTTCTCGAGATGAGTCATACGGTGATGGCTCCTTTATTGGAACGTACGTGGTGAAGATCGACTTGGGACTATTTAGGGCCGCTTATCGGAAAAAAGTATGTGGGGCTAATTACATTAATGAAGCGTGAAAGCATTTTGAGGTTAGTTCGAGGAGCAAATCATTGTAAATCGAGGCGAGTTTAC
This sequence comes from Gossypium rotundifolium, assembly GCA_025506655.1. Taxonomy (NCBI): domain Eukaryota; kingdom Viridiplantae; phylum Streptophyta; class Magnoliopsida; order Malvales; family Malvaceae; genus Gossypium; species Gossypium rotundifolium. Next base: position 169,337,178 of record CP106727.1, read on the forward strand.
GAAATTTGAGTCGGTATGCCGAGGGCATGGTGGCTCTTGAACATGAGAGGTGTGTTCGTTTCGAGGATGGCACGTGGGGACGAATTAAAGGCGATAATTGAGCCCAATGAGGCGTGAATTCTTGTCCTAGTTGAAAAGCGAAGGTAGCCGAGGACATTAAGGAATCTGTGAGGCGGGGTATGGATAGGAGCCGCACAAGAGGAGTTTTGGATCTTGGGTCATCGGAAAATAAGCGAGAAAGGGCTAGGCCGAGTGGGCGAATCGTCGGGTAGGTTTGTTGCTACTAAGCGGGGACCGCCAGTAGTGTAACGTTAATGGGAAGGCTCATTGGGAGGATCTTTGGGTGATGGTAGAAATTTGTTTTGAGTGTGGCTCTTTGGACCACCGTGTGAGAATTTGCTAGCTCAAGTTAGCTAGGATTGATCAGAGAATCGGCTACTTCTGAAATAACGGACCACCACCGCAGAGAGGCCGAGGTAATGGCGGAGGGTAATAGTTCAGTGGGGCCGTCAAGGGGCGGAGGTGCGTACTACGAGGCCTCGGGGCTAGTGTATTGCGAGGTGTCGAGAGGAGGCGGCCTGCCGGACGTCATTCTGATGCGTTTTTAATCTTTGGTTCTCCATTTACTACTTTGATTGATGCGGGTTCAACACATTCATATGTTGCAAGTAGCATAGTGAAGACCATGGATCTCGAAATATCTTCTAGGCGGATGGTAGTAATAAGCCCTCTAGGTCACTCTGTAGTGGTAGATAAATGTATAGAGGCGATACCTTTAGAACTCAAGGGGTAGTATTTGAGGCGATCGATGGAGCTAGTTTGGGGAGTTCGATCGATTTTGAGGATGGTGGTGGTTAAGTACCGAGCAAAGTTGGACTTGTGACTAAGCGCATGGTTCTGAACACGGTGAGGGTGATGAGGTAGTTACGATTGGTAATAGGAGGAATTATCATCCAATGTGGTATCTGCTCTAAAAGCGAGAAGATGGTCAGAAGAAGGGTGAAGCATATGTGGTTCATGTGTATGCCTTGGAGGCTAAGGAGTCTCTGTGGAGCAGATTGGACGATTAGGAATTTCTTGATGTGTTTCTGAGGAGCTTAGGGTTTGCCACGGATCGGGAGGTAGAGTTCGGGATAGATCATCCTCAGCTGCTCCCCAGTATCTATTACTCCGCGTCTGGATGGCACCTAAAAGCTAGTGGAGCTTAAGGCTCGAGATCCGAGAGTTATTGGTGAGGCTTTATCGGGCCAAGTATTTCACCTTGGGGCCATGATACTCTTTGTAAAGAAGAAAAGCGGTACTATCGCGGATGTGTATAGACTACACCGCCAAGAATAAGTGACGATCAAAAACAAGTATCCACTACCTCAATTGATAGATGACTTGTTTGATCAATTTGAAGAGCGTCGATTTTCTCTTAAGATCGACTTAAGATGCAGGTATCACCGACTTAAGGGTGAAGGCGATATCGTAAAGCGGCATTTTTCGGTATGGGCACTTTGAGTTCTTGGTTATCCGTTCGGGTTGACATGCGGCCTTCATGGATCGATGAATAGGGTGTTCCAACAAAGATTCTAGGTTCGTAGTGGTTTTATCGCGACATCTTGGTATATTCAGGGACCGAGGAGGAACATGATGCGCATTTGGGTGGTATTCTGATTCTAAGGAGAAACAATTATGCATAAGTTCGATAAATCGAGTTACGGCTTAGGGAGGTGGCGTTCTTGGGTCATGTAGTATCTCTTGAGGGATTAGAGTGGACCCCGTAAGATAGAGGCCGTTTTGGATTGGAAGCCGCCTAAGGCGATGGCGGAGATTCGGAGTTTTCGGGCTTGGCGGGATACTCTAGAAGATTTGTAGAGGTTTCTCTTTGATCGCGAGAGAAATGACTAAATTATTGAGAAAAGGGGTTAGTTTATTTGGTGAGAAGCGGCAGGATAGCTTCGATAAGTTGAAGAAGATTTTGAGTGAAGCTCGGTTACGATTCACCACGAAATTGGTAAGGAATTCACGATGTCTTGCGATGCATCACATCTGGGTTTGGGTTGTGTCTTGATGCAAGAAGAGAAGGTTGTGGCTTACGCATCTCGGCGATTGAGGCCACATGAGGTAAATTATCAACGCACGATCTGGAGTTAGCGGTAGTAGTTTTGCCTTGAAGGTATGGGCATTACTTATGCGGAGAAAGATCGATAGTCTACACGGACCATAAGAGTCTAAAGTACCTTCGACTCGAAAGACTTGAATCGAGGCAGTAGCCGATGGATTGAGTGAGCCGAAAGACTACGATTGCTCAATTGAGTATCATCCGGGCAAGGCTAACGTTGTGGCGACGCGTTGGCTGTAAGGTTGTTTGGTTTAAGGCGTTGTTTGCCCACTTGAGTTTGTATGGCGGGAGTATTCTCAGCGAGCTGCAGTTAAGCCTACTTGGGTTGAAGCGGATCGAGAAAGCATTGTTGGATGAGATTCGAGTCGCAAAGGACACAAGTGAGAATGATGGTTTGAAGGGTTATAGCTTGTCTAGTGATGGGGTCTTTGTGTTTTCGGGAAGGCTTGTATCCGAGAGATTACGAGTTAAGGCAAAAGATTCTTCAAGGCGCTGCATGACCCTACGCTATGCATCTGGAGGTAGCAAAATGTATAGGGACCTCGGAGAACGATTACGGTGGCGGGTTTGAAAAAGGAGGTGGCCGAGTTTGTGGGAAGTGTCGACATGCCCAGGTCAAGGTGAGCATCGACTACCGTCTGGCTACTTGATCGGTGAAGATTCCACAATGGAAGTGGGAAAGGATAACTATGGATTTAAATCGGTGGATTACCGCTTACACCGAGCAAGAAGGATTGATGCAGGTAATTGTGGATCGGTGACTAAATCGACTCACTTTATTCGGTGAGGTGGACTACTCACTTGAGAGGTTGGCAAAGGCTGTATGTGTCGAGATAGTGAGGCGCACGGGGTGTCGATGTCGATCATCTCGGATAGGGATCGAATTCACGTCAAGGTTACGGAAGGCATTGCATCGGGCTCGGGTACACGGTTGGATTCGGCCACGGCATTTCATCCATGAGAGACGGGCGATGGAAAGAGTTATGAGATCTTGGAGGACATATTACGAGGGTGTGTATTGGATTTGAGGGTAGTTGGGAGGAGTATCTACCGTTAGCTGAATTCGCCTACAATATGATTACCAAGCGAGCATCAAGATGGCACCTTATGAGGCGTTATGCGGTAGAAAGTGTCGCCCACCTACTTGTTGGATGAGTTAAGTGAGCGTCGGTTGTTGGGACGAGTTGGTTCTTTGAGACGAAGACAAGGTTAAGTTGATTGAGGCTCGGTTGAAAGAAGCTTCGGACCGGCGAAGTCCTATGCCGATCTTAAGCAGAGAGATATTGAATTTCTTTGTGGGAGATCGGGTTTTCTGAAGGTCTCACCGTGGAAGAAAGTATTAAGGTTGGAAGGAAAGGCAAGCTAAGTCCGAGGTTTATTGGGCAGTATAAAGGTCTTGAGGCGAGTGGGACCGATTGCATATCATTTCGAGTTGCCCGTGAGAACTAAGTTAAATTCACGATGTGTTCCATGTTTGATGCTTGGCGATATCGTTCAGATCCATCATGCGTGGTGACGATAGGAGAGATTGAGGTAAACCGGATATGACCATGGAGGAAGAGCACATTGATTTTAGATCGGGATGTGAAGGTTCTACGTAAGAAGTGCGTGCCTTTGGTTAAGGTTCTATGGCGGAATCATGGCGTGGAAGAAGCGGCGTGGGAACCGAGGATACAATGAGACAAACAATACCTCATCTTTTTGACGAGGTAATTTCGAGGTCGAAATTATTTTAAGGAGGTAGAAATATAATATCCGAGGTTAAGGGCTATTTTATTTTGGCATTGTTTGCATGTATGGTGTGCCATGTTGTTGTTTGTGTGGTTTGGGGTCTTAGTTGTAGGCTAGGAGTGTTAACAGTAGGTGGGCGAATTTCAATTTTTGGGCTTTAGGGGGATAGGAGGTGAAGGAGGCGGGGTTTATAATTAATTTAGGTGAATTTGTAACACAAGAGATTAAAGCTAGCAAAGTGGCAAAGCATGCACCACTTAGACCTTAGGTGTGACGTCAAGTGCAAGGGGAGGTCTTGTGTTCTAGTTGTGAAAATCCCACCTTTTTGTTCCATTTGACTGGCTTAAGGAGGAGGAGTTGGTGGTAGTTCAAACTCTACCATGGACTTGGTCAACACATTCAAGCGATGGGTGGAGAGCATATTGTGGAGGAAGACTTGGTCAAAGGATTTGAATTAGTGGCTTGGGAGAGATTGGGGAAGTTGGCGGATTTGGAGAGAGTTTGGGGAGGGAAAAGAGTGGCGGTTGTTGTTGTGGGAGAGTGTCAAATTTTTCTTTCTCTTAGGCAACTTGTGCACTTTCGACTTTAGCTAGTATCAACAAGTCTAGCTTTTGGTCTTTTTTTTTTGGTGTTGAATGTCAAAGAAAACTCTCCCATTCTATTTTAATTCTTGAAACCGAAACCCCGGGTGTGTTTTCTTTTTTATTTTTCTTTTGTTCTCCTTAAACCGAAAGCTTCAACACCCTTACCCTTGCCGAACCTTACATCCCATTATCATCTTTTTCTCTCTTTTTGGAAACCTTGTTAGCCGAATGCCTCTCCCACCTTCTTTTCTTTTTCAATTGTGTTAAACCGAAAACTGCTTGGTGTTTCTTTTCAACTTGAGCCGAAAGTTCTCTTCTCTCTCCCTTTCTTTTATTTTTCATTCATGCTAAGCCGAAATTTATTCTTTTTCTGAACACTTTATTCATTTCTTCCTCTTTCTCAAAATCGAAAGTATCCATCATTCTATTTTCTTTTTTCCAAAGTCATTTTAGCGAAACATTGGTGTGAAGCCAAAGCTTTTCCTCCATTTCTATTTCTTCTCAAAACCGAAGGTATCTTTCTCTTTTCCCGTTTTGGTGGTGGTGAATAGTAACTCCTTCTTCTTTGCAACTCTCTTTTGTGTAAGGTAGAATCTTTCTTCTCTCCTAGTGGTGTTTGGTGGCGAATATTGGGTGTTGTTAGGTCTTTGGTTTCAATCGGTTGGTAGTGGGTAGAGCTTGGCGAATGGCCATTTTCCTTTTCATTCTTATATTTGGTGGTTTAAATGAAGGCGGTTTGTTATTGGTTGAAGGATATTGATCTAATGTGTAGACCAATCTCTTTGTAGGACATTCAATTTTGGGAACAAGTGGGAGGAGCCTTGTTATCGATAAGCAAGCGGTAAGTGGTGGTAAGAGTAGTTTTCTTTTAGATTATTCATTTAGTCTTTGTTATGTAAAATTTGTTAAGAGATTAACCATTTTTCTTTAGGGTGTCGATTGTTCAAAAGGACCATTGTCGGTTCGGGTTTGGTAGGAAACCAAATCAAGTTAAGGTAAGGTTAATCGATATACCCATACGGTTTAATTGGTTATAGCCGAATGGTTTAGGTATTAATCTCTTGTTGGTGATTGTAGACTCGGGGTTGTCGAGGTGATCAAGGGACATAGACCGATTCTTAGGATTAACATTTTCGCTATTCAGGTGTGTAAACCAACACACTATCTTAACTAAGTAATGTGATAACTTGTTTGTGTAAATGAAGCGGTGTGGTTGACTATGTTGATACACATTGAGGTATGGATCATGGATTCGGGTAAGTCCGTTTCGTTATGAAATATGTGATGACATACGATATCATGATTATGGGTGTATATTCATTGAGATGCCATATTGAGCATGTGAGCATGATAGCATGATTGCACGATTTTCCATCTAGTATGATATGTGATTGGGTGATATGAGAGGAGGGAGTATGATATCCGTGTCTTTGGGACACTTTGTGTCTTTGGGACACGGAGGTTTGGCACCTCCAAAGTGGTTTGGTACCACAATGATATTTTGTGACTTTGGGTCACGGAGGTTTGGCACCTCGGTCGTCTCGTCGATGGCTTAGTACCACGGTGGGTTGGCCCCTGATTGATTATCTGAGATTGGCGCTTGATGATTTGGTATCACACGATGGGTTGGCCCCATCACCGAATTTAGTATTGCGGTCACCGGTGATTTGGTATCACATTGTGTCTTTGGGACACAGAGGTTTGGCACCTCATTGCGACTCGTCCACGTGGTTTGGCACCAGGTGGGTTGGCCCCACTTATGAGATATGGGATAAATCGCTAGTGATTTGGTATCACACGATGGGTTGGCCCCATCATTGGATTATTGTGACTTGGTCACCGGTGGTTTGGTACCACAAGTATGGATATCGTGACTTTGGGTCACCGGTGGTTTAGCACCACCGGTGGTTTGGTACCACACGGGGTAGAAAAGGTGATATGGTTGGTTAGGATCGGGTGCATTGCTTGCATTATTACATTATGATATGTGTGTTGGCATGTTATGGGGAGAGGGAATTATACACCGAGTCTTGCGACTCACTCTCCTTTGACTATTTCGGGTGACACATAGGCGTGGGCATGGAGCCGGGATGGACTCGAGGTGCTCATGCCATGCTAATAAAGGATTTGCTCAGACTTTATAAAATTTGGTACATGAGTTATTTATTTCTATGTGGTTTTATTTTGGGTTGTAAAAGGCCTTTTAAAAATTATGGTTTGCTTGTTATGCTTAAAGTAAATGTTTAATATGCCTTAACAAATTAATTGGGTTATAATGTGCTAAAATTTGGAAAGATAACGATTTCAAAACTACAAAAGCGACATTTTAAACTATACCATCGGGTATCACTCTAAGATTTGGAATAAAGAAGAACTCAAATGTGTTCTAACCTAAACACGATTTTCCACTAAGACAGAATGTTTTTGTAACAATGAGAAACAACTCAAACTTCTTAACGAGATAAACCTGTTTTGTCTACCCATCGAAGTAAGTTTTTAAAATTTCCAGGTTTTTCAAATACATCATCAAATTTCAATCAAACCTACTCAAGTTTTTCTTCAAATGCACAACCTAGCGAAGTGTTTTTCTCCAACTTTTAAACTCAAACCTAAACCTCTCAAAAACCTTTTTCCCTGTAACATACCAAATTCGGTCGTGGTGTATTGACCGGGTTTGGGGTGTTACTGGGTGTGGAATTAGTCAAACATTTTAAATTTGAGGCTATGAGAGAAAGGTGGGTGTTGACGACTTGTTCAAATCAATTCAAATGGGATGTTGTGAGTGAAGATAGAAGAAAATGAAGGGGAAGAATGTGGAGAAGGGTGTTAGTCGAATTTTTGAAGCTTGATGTAGGGAGGAGGAGGTTGGTTTCGATTTGGTGAGTTTAGGTACCGAAAGTTTGGAAGGGTTAGCTTTTAGATGTAATGAGCTCTCTCTTTTCGACTTTTAGAGTGTTGGGCACTCTTGCAGCTTTGTTCTTTCTTTGTATAGCCGAAACCCCTAAGGTCTTTGTCCATTCTTCTTTTGGCCTAAACCAAAACCATTTCTCTCCCTCTCTTTTGTATTTTTGGTAACTTGAGTTCTTTACCTCACCATCAAAATCGAAACCTATAGCACCCTTCTCGTCTCCCTTCTTTTTCTCTACTTTACTCCACACTTTCTCCATTACTTCTTCAAATGCCGAAACCCAAGTCTCCCTTCCTCTCCTTTTCTCTTTTTGTTTCTTTTGTTCACATTTTGTTTCACACCCTAACCCCTTAGCCTAAACTTATCACCACCCACACCACTTCATTATTTCTTTCTCATCTATTTTCCTTAGTCGAACGTTTACCCCCTTACCCTAAAGGATTCATCTCATGTTCTTTATTTTTCTCAAGCTGAAATCCATTTGTTTTTTCTTCTCATGGTGTTGGTTCATCACAATCGAAACTCATCTCTCACTTTGAGGTATCATCATTAAGTCGAATCTTCTGTTTTGACAACTTGTACCGAATCTTTGGGGCATCTTTCGATTTCGGTAAAGGATCTTCTTAACTTTACTGTCTATTCTCATCCTTTTCTCTTTGGGTTGATTAACCAAAGGTGTTAATGTGGTGTCATGGTGCTTTGGCCGAATGTAGGAGAGACTTCGCATTCATACTCCTATATGCATCTAGTCAGCGGTTGGTAGATTTTGGTAAGTGGTGTTGGCTGAATGGTGGTAGGAGGGTTCATGTATCTCGTTTGGCCAAAAGGCCATATCTCCTAATCTATTTTCTTTCAACCGATTCTCACTTAGTATTTGCTTAGGCACTCAATCGACTCCATCTCCGGATTATATCGATCTAGGTAAGAAATCTTCGTTTGGAACGTATATTTTTATTTTCTCTGTTCCAATGTCTTAACTCGGTCTTTTGACCAAGATCTTTTAATGGAATCAAATACCAGCCAAGAAAAAGAGGGGGTTGGACACGTGTCCCTACCCCTAAATTCAAGAAGCGAGCAGTATCGGCAGTTCGAGACTGGCCACCGGATTGTGGGCCGGCTTCTGAAAGGGATAAGCAGATCGCTGTGATCCCTGAGAGTGAGGATGTTAAGAGATTGATAGTTTAGTTCTTCGGGTTTACAGGTGTGTAATTACCACACTATCCCTTAATTGAATAAATGTGCATGTGTTATGTTTGGAAGCCAAAAATTGCAGCAATTGTGATTAAGCTACCCATGTTGGGTAAAACCAAAACCAGTCAGTATATTATAATCAAGCCTTATAATTATTGTTGATAGCATGATTGTGTGTGTACACTAAGTATTGCATGTATGACATCATATAACCTATCTATTATACTATGTTGCATGTGCATGGGATATTGGGATGATAATGATATGAAGGGGAAGTGTATATCGGTGACATAGTCATACTAAATGATGGCTTGGTGCCTCAATATCGTATCGGTGATTTGATCACATGTTGATCGGTGGCTAGACCATGTTATATTGACTTTGAGTAGTGTGTCTATCACCATGACTACCAAAGAGGTGTGTAGAGGATGGAGGGTTGATTGTAGAAATCCCTACAGGTGTGTTGAGGATGGACTTATGGAGCGGTTTGTAGAGGATGGAAAATTAGGCTGGGTTGGGCTATCATGTTGATTATTTGTTTATATTGTGATGATTGAGCTTCGGCCGATGGTGTTTTGGGGCACAGGCCCACTTGTGGATTTTGTGGACTAATTGCACACTGAGTCTGGTGACTCGCTCTATTTTCTTAAACAATTTATAGGTAACTCATAGTTCTTTGGATTGGGCTGGAATGGACTCGCGATGGCCATGCATGGGTTACTCTATTAAACTTTATTTTATTTATCGTTTGATACTTTTGGGGATTTTTTTTTTTGATTTGTTATAAGGCCACTTCAATTTGGTAAATTTTCTTTTGGATTTTAATTTTTGGGCACATAAATTACAAACTACTTAATAGGACGTTTTGATAAAATACAAACTGAGGTTTCTCTACAATCGGTTAAACAACATTTCTTATAAAAAGAGGATCTTGTTAATAATCTAATAATCGAATAATCAGTAAGTGTTTCTAGATGTCACCAAACTGCAAGGCTTGGCTATTTAAATTTTATAACTTAAATGAATAACGGATTTCAACTGAACTACAAAATTTGAGTTTTTTTCTAAAATGTCTTAGAAATCAACTGAAGCTCGTGAAACATTCTAAACTCTTTTTCTAGTAACATGCCAGATCCGATCGTGGTGTTTGGGTTGGGTTTGGGGTGTTACAAAGTCCCGGGCTCAAGTTAGGCCTTAGGAAAAATTTTGGTTTTAGGTGAATAAAACCCTGGGAGTCAGTAGGTAGGCTTTAAGAATAAAATGTGGAGAAAATGACACAAGTGGAGTGTGTGGTGTAGTGGCAAAGTGACGCCACATAAGAGGCAAGGGGGTGACGCCAAAAAGTAAGGAAGGAGGTTCAAGGTTCAAGTCTTGGCTCTTGCATTTTGGTTTTTTTTTTTAAATGGACTCTAGAATTTTGCCATAGGGTTATATTTAGTTGCGCCATGATTTTAGACACAAGAGGAGCTTGTGGCCAAGTAGTTAGCAGCATGGATTATGCTACAAGGGAGCCTGGGTTCGAATCTCATGGAAAGCAAGGGAGTATATATTTTGCAGATTGGACGGAAAGAGTTTGAGTTGGATTTAAACTCTACTGACGGAGGGATCCCACATTGGAAAGATACAATGAAGGAAAGTGAGGAGCTAGCTGTCTAGGAGGAGAGTAGGCATACCTGGTTGGCGTTGGACGTAGGAGTGCTCGAAGCACGCTTTAGCAGCTTTAGACTCCTATCAGCTGTGTATTCTCTCCACTCTAGCTGTAGAGCAGCATATGCCAAAATGCCAGTGACACGGCGATAGTAACTGTCAAAACCATTTTTATTTGAAAAATGGGCCGACTTTAAAAAGAAAATCGAAGTCGCCACCAATCTTTTTCAGTGCGATTCGGTCACTTTAGAAAATATTTTGGTCTACGAATTTTAAGAAAACGGGCTCGGGAGTCGGTTATGCACGAGGAAGGATTAGCACCCTCGCAACGCCCAAAATTGGACCATATTGATTGATTAATGTCCTTAATATCGAAAATTAGAAAATATTTTAAAATATGAATCTTTAAAAATGTTTGGATAACTCGCATTGGATATCGAAACTCTCTTGTTCCGAAAAGTTGAAATACCACATCCAGCACGATAGGACACGATGTTTCAAACTATCGATACCAAGATCATTTCATGATTTCCAAAATTCATGTCTTGCAATTTAAAAAGGGTATTTCACTACTTGGCCAAACTAAAAACCAAAACCCAGCACGATTAGGCACGATTCCTCGAATTTCCAATCATGAAATATTACCTTTATTTAAGAAACCCCGGTCAAAACCTCTGAAGGATATTTGATCATTTGGACGAACAGAAAATCAAGACCCAGCACGATTGGGCACGAATCTCTCGAACTTCCAAACATGAAACATTGCCTCATTTTCAAAAACTCGATCAGAATCTTTAAAGGATATTAAATATTTAAATATTTAAAAGAGGTAAAATATCTATAATTAGAAATAGGTACAAAAAATAGTTTAAAATTAATAATAGATGTATATAATAAATACAATAATAAAATTAATAAATAAAAATATTAGTAATAAAATAGTATAACGATAAATATAATAATAAATATAGTGTAGTATTAATAATATATATATGTAAAATAATAGTGAGGGAAAAAATGACATGCTAATGATAATAAAACAGTAGTACTTAGTAAAACACTAATGATTAAATGGATAATAATAACAAAATGAAAATAAAGGAAAATAATAATAATAAAAGTAATACTAGTAGTAATAGTAAATACAATAATAATAAAGTTTGAAAAAGCAATAGTAATAATAGTCACAATAATAACATCAAAATTAATAAAAGGGTAAAAAAGGGATGAAATTGCAATTAGCACCAGCTAATAGAGACTGAAAATGCAATTATTCCAAACCCTAAATACTGTGCCTGAATGCGAACCAAATTGAGATGCCCCAACAAATTGTTGTGGCTAAATTTAAAAATAATGAAAGATAGCAAATGGGCTATATTGAAACAGATTAGCAAAACAGAAGGATCTGGGCTGTAAATAACCCCATTTGATAAAACGCGCCGATCCTCCATGCAGGCGGGTCGGGTCGCACATTTTAAAGCCAAACGACACCGTTTAACTGTTAAACCATGGCACCAAAACGGTGCCGTATGATCTAGGGTATACATTTACCCTTTCCAACAAAAAAACCATTTGCTCCTTCATTCTTAAAAAAATCCATTCTTTCTCTCTGAAGGAATTCTTCTAGGGCAGCCCCTAGTTGAGCGATCCCCTGCCGTAGCTCCTGCTGCCGGCGCTGGCCACCACACGCGGTGGGCAAAATTTTAAAAACGTAAGTTTTTCTTTTTAATGCTTAAGACCTTAGTGTTAAAAAAACAAAGACATAAAAGAAGTAAATCAAAAAATAGATTCGAAAAAAAAAAAAAAAAAACTTTTTTTGGATTTTTTATTCTGAAATTGTAGAAAATATGATGTATTGCTCTTAAATTTTATTAATCTTCTCAACAAAAACCATCCCCCTGTTACAGATTTTCTATTTGGCTTTATAGCCTCAATTACAATTGTTTGGTACTGGATATTTGGCCCCTCTTTGCAGGTGCATGCGGAGATCACGGAGAACGTGAGATATGCTACGTGGGCGTGGTAGATTACGTGGAAGGCGGCTCTGCTGGTGTAGGAGCGATTGCGGCACTGGTTACCCTAAAAACCCTTAGGGTTTTCTGTTAATGTTTGAAAAAATTAGGCCACTTGGGCCTGTTGATTTGGGTCGATTTGTATTGGGCTGCTATTGGGCTTTCTTTTGAGTCTGTTTGCCTTTCTGTTTTGGTCAATTGGTATTGGGCCGGGGCTAAAATTGGGTCATACAGTAACCACAAGATCGTGCAACCACACGTGTGGCTTCAACGTGATAGTTGAAGCCATCAGTAGTGTTCTTGTGGGTGTGGGTTGTTGGGCCACGATGGCCCGAAAGGGGCCAAGTGGGCCTAATGGGCCCAGGGGCCCATATGAGTAAATTGTGTGATTGAGTAGTAGATAGTGAACTAGACTATGTGAATCTCATATATGTGGCTAGGTTTGGGCTGAATAGGCCACACGAGTGTGTGGGCCCACTTGGGCCGAGAATGGGCCTTAGGCCCATTCGCATCATTCTCTCTGTTTAGAATACTTGAGTTGTTCGAGGCGACGTGGACCTTCTGTTGGGTCGTTAATACCCTGATTTGTAAAATGATCAAAATACCCTTGGTTTGCAAAATTATCAAAATACCCTAGTTTGCAAAATTACTGAAATACCCCCGGTTTGTAAAATTACTATTTTACCCTTAAACGATAAAATGACTGTTGTACCCTCGTGGTAGTGCTAGCGTTTTATGTGTTAATTGTATGATTGATTATGTTTGAGATACACTGCATACAGGAATTAGTTATGAGTAGAATTACCGAACTACTTTTGAAGGGTAGGATTACCGGAATACCCTTACAGGGTAAAATGACTGATTGGCCCTTGTAGGTAAGTGATTGGCTTGTGCTATGATATGACCGGTTTGGCTATGGTTGTATGGTGATATGCTTTTATTACATGTTTAAATGATTGTTATTGAGCATGGCCATTCTTCATACATGTGTAATGATTAAGCATGACATACACGACATATTGCATGGGGTTGGGATATTGATGATCGGGGAAGTATATATCGACGGCTCTACCATATTCTGTATAATCGCTATATGCCAACCTAAATATGGCTCTGTGCCATCTTGATTATGGCTTTGTGCCAATCGTATTTACCCAAGGCTGTGTGCTAATTATATTACCGTTGTTGATGGCTATGTGCCAAGCATAATACAGTTATTGATGACTCTGTGTCAATCATATTTACCCAGGGCTGTGTGTCGATTATATTATTATTTTGGTGGCTCTACCACATATATCAGTGGCTCTACCACATTGTTTCGATGGCTTGGTGCCACACATATTGGTGACTCTGTCACGTTATATTGGCTTTGAGCAGTGTGACTGTCAACATGACTGCCATATAGGAGTGTAAAGGATGGAGGGTTGATTGTAGAAATCCACACAGGTGAGTTGAGGATGGACATATGGAGTGGAGTGTAGAGGATGGAATACTAGGTTGGGCTGGGTTGCATTGCATTCACTATTTATGCCATGTTGTTAGGGCTACGGCCCAGATCGACTCGTATGGGCTTCGGCCAATTTTATTACTGTGAGAGCTAAGGCTCAATGTGCTTCTGTGGGTTTAGGCCTAGTTATCGTTCATATAGGGGATTACACACTGAGTTCTCGTAACTCACCCCTCTGCTTAATTTTACAGGTAATTCCTAGCTTTGTGGATTTGGAGGCGAGGTGAACTCTGTGGTGGCCATACATCATAGCTTAATGAATTTCGTTTTGCAGTACTATAGATTTTATTTAAATTTGGGTTTATGTTTTATAATAAGGCCTTTGGTATTTTGTTTTGGTTTTAGTTATTAATTAGGTTATTGCTTATTAATTTTGAATGCTCAATTTGGGATTTTCTAAAACATTAATAATGGTTTTTCTGTAATATTAATACACAGTTTACAAACTCTAATGGATAAAACTCTGGATTTTCTTAACGTTGATAACTTTTTTCAAAATATCGCATGTCTACAATAATTTAAATGTCATTTTTTGAAACTCATTGAGTTGGATTAATTATAAACAAGATCATCAGAAATAGAAACGAAAATGTTTTTTGCAAAGAGAACTATAAAACAAATTGGATTTTTCACAAGCAACAAAACTTGATATTTTTAACGAATGCGTAGATTCTTTAACAATGTTTCCATGTGACATGCCAATCCGGTCGTAACGTCTAGGCCGGGTTTGGGGTGTTACAGTTCAAATCCATGTATATGTCTTACGAATGCAATGTAATTTCAATTAATTAGAATAGGTCCTCCCAAACTTCGCTACACACCACAATATGAGTTCCCCAAAACTCATCTACCTTTACACCACGGTGTGGATGAACCATTAACATTGCAGATGAATTGCTAGTACGGTGTGGATAAACCACTAATAATAAAAAAGGTGGATGAACCACCAAGATTCTTTTTTTATAAAATAGTTATTGCAGACAAGCTGCTAGTAGGTTGTGGATGCACAACACATTTGTATATTAAAGTTGCTGATACGGTGTGGGTGAACCACTAATAGTGTAGATAAAAGTAGCTAATATGGTGTTGATAAATCACTAATCATTGTAGACAAGCTACTAACACTTCCTCCGTACATATATTCCCACCCCATGCAATGCAATATGGCAAGCTCAAACATATCAATACGATAGCATTTAATTATGTTTTTATCATGACAATACAATAGCATCCAATATGCTTATAATAGTTTAATACAGTAGCAAATAATATGCTTAGAGTAGATCAACTCAGTAGCAAATAGTCGTGTTTATTAAGTGTTTGGTTTAATAGTATCATAAGGCATTTTGTACATACAATTACAACTACAGATACAATAGACACATGTATTATTCACAATTCATGCAAATATTTACATAATATTAACTCAGTCAATTAGATCATGGATTCTAGTATTATTCATATTATAAGGGACTCAATTGAACAAAATAAAGCACTAAAAATAGTTAGGAAATCAATCAGACTCTAAACTGAACAAATAATAAAATTTTAGGCAAAATTGTAAAATTTGTAAAGCAAGGGACAAATTTCTAAAATATGAAAAGTAGGGCAAAACTATAAAATATGGAAAATAGGGGAAAATTGTAAAATCTAAAAAATAGTAGAACATGACCCTGTGACTGGACCATGTAGAAAGCCCTAGACCCTATGGAGGGGGAACACGGCCATTTGGCTAGGTCGTGTAACAGACTAAAGCCTTGTGAAAATTGCAAAATCAACCTACAAGGGGCACACGACCATGTGGCAGGCCTTGTGGAGGGTCCTAAGCCATATGAGAATCTAAAAACCTAGGGTTTCTAGGGGATATGGTCGTGTGAAGGGTCGTGTGGTCCACATGGGTGGCCCTAATCCTTGGCACAGTTTGCCCCGATTCACTTATAAAAGAACACACATTTGTTACCGAAATCTCGAGTGACGTCCCTTACATTCATATATGGTCTGAGGTACCTATATCGGGTCCTTCAAATGATATTTATACACAACTTAATGATCAATTTTGAGATTCGTAAATATTAATCAAGATTACCGAAAGATTTGTCAAGAACTGTGATAGATTAACTAATTTATTTGAAAGATTAATATTGGAAAGGAATTATACAAAATTTGGGGTCTAAATTTTAAAATAAGATGTACTTACTGAACTTCATGGAATTGATGAATTCAATAATCGGCAGAGAATTAATTTACCAGGAATTGTTTTGATATCAAAAGCAAAAATAATTTCAGTATTGGAATGACAAATTTGATGAAAAGAAAAGGGGGAAGAAAATTGAAGAAGAATATTATGGGAAAAGAGGAAGAACTCAAATTGAATTAGAAAAGAAATCAAAGTCCTCAGGTAATTAGGATAAACATGACTAAATTGCTAGGTTTTCGAACTTGTAAGGGGCTACAGGGTAAAATACCCAATTTTTGCCAAAATTAAAAGGTAAAAAGGAATATTAACGTGTCTAGAATTTAAAAATACAAGGAATTAAGTAGAATGTTTAACCATTGGACTACTACCCACACTAATTTATTTTATACTTCATTTAATATATATTTTAGAGTGACTTTCATCCTAGTTTGCTTAAAATTAAAAGAAAAGAATTAGGAGAGGTGTGGATAGAACCTAAGACCTTTAGGGAGTGCATTAGTAACTTAACCATCAAGCCTATTGATTTATTTTGTTATTTTTTTCATCTAACCCCCAATATTTTAGGGTGTTAAAAGTAAAATTGTAACACCCTAAAAATCCGAGTATCGATATATTGTATGTTTTGGTGTTTAGCTTATGAATGAAAATTTTCTTTCCTTCTTTTTCGTGTTTATTATAGCTTTGAAAAGGGCAATTATTTGGGTATTGAATAATTTTTAGTATTGGGAATTTATTGAAGTGGATCAAGTGACCCTAATACTTAAGTTAATTTAAGTGTCTAAAAATTAGCATAAGATGAGTAATTGGCAAGGTGGTGTTGGCGCATGAGTAATTGCATGAGGGGAGATGTTCGAATCCATTGGATAGCAATTAGATGATTTTTATTTTTTTGCACTTGTTTGGCAAGTGTCGGACAAGCAATACTTATGGTAAGGATGGACTTTTTCATTTATGGAAAGTAGACTAAGGGAATAAGGTAAGTACTAACTTAAGGTATGGAATCAAGAAATTTTGGTATGATAAGGGACATAAGGCTTGGATTAAGGGAAGATGTTTTGAAACTTTTAATGGCCTATTGACCATGTATGTGGATAGCATAAGGGGCTAGGGGGGATGGCCGGATTTTTGTTGTTGGCTTGGTAGGTTTGGGTGTTGGATGAGCATTTTTCTTTTTGGTCAATTGGTGTTTTCTTATCAAATTTTCTATCAAAATTTGCTCTCTTCCTAGCCAAATATACCTTAAGCCTTGAGGAAACATGAAACACCCCAAACCCGACCCACGAGCCTCGACTAGATCTGGTATGTTCCTCGAGTAAAAATGGTTCAAATTCATGGGTTCTTAGAAAATCTTTAAGTGATTTCGGGAAAAACCCGGTTAGGGTTGGGCTTAAGTTGGAAACCAATTTATTTTGGAAATATAAGTTTTTATAAAGATGCCATTGTTAAGTTCAAAACATTTAAGTTAAAAGGTTGGTCGAATTATAGGTTTTATCTTTAATTAAATTCATGTGAATTTAAGTGTCAAAACATTTAGGGTTTATTTTCAAATAAAATATTTGATCTTTGATTTGATAAATTTAGTAATGTATTGAAATAATTAAAATGCATGCATAAACAGTTTATCACTATGGCCTTATTACATCAAAACAAACCCAAATAACTTAAAGTACTTAAATAAAAATAAAATGTTAAAATCATAGAATTCCTTGCTGAGCATGGCCACCACTAAGCTCCTGCCGACCCGGTCCATTACTGATCGTCACCTGAAAAATGTTCGCACAACAGGGTGAGTCAAATAGACTCAATGTGTACACAAACACTAAGTCCAAATAGATTCAGGCATATCAAGTCATATACATTCATATCAAAATATACAATTAATGATGCATTCCCAAGCCCAAGCCTAGTTACCAACCGCTACACATCACCCGTACCAACCTGCACACCGTGGGGACTACTAAGTCAACCCTCCATCCACTACACACCATTGAAGGCAGTCGCTGCAATCAATGTGCTCATCGCCCTTATAAATTCGTGGCATAGCCACCAGATAATATTTTGTGTCTTAAGACACCACATTCAGATAATGTGACGAAGTCACCACAATCAGATAATGTGACAATAATCACCACATTCACTTCCCCTTTCATATTCACCCAAATGCCCATGTCATGCAAAATCATGCATTATTATGCCATATTCTCTATTCACATTCTTATAGGTTCACATATGTGTTTCAACAGATCTTACCATAATCCCAATAGGAATAAGAAAACATACCTGAGTACTTTGTACCATGGTATGGTACCTTAGCCATACTTTTCACATTCTTAATGACACATATTTATATTTATTAAACATTGCCATAAATCTTATTAAGAAATAGTGTGGGGTACACACCTGATTCGCTTAATTCTTTCAATCCAAATCCCAAAAATCTGATCTAAAGCCTTAGATCCTTAGTCCCTATATTTGGCCATCACTTAGAAATTTAATGAAGACCATTCGGCCATAAAACCAAATCCCACTAGGATTATCGTAACCCAAAACTTACCTTGTGCCGATTTCTCTATTAATCAAATCCCGAAACTTTGCTATGCTCCTTCCTATAATCAGCTAATCACTAGATCCATTGACTTGGTTAGTTTTTGGCTTAAAAGCGAAGAAGAAACAGATCTAAATACCATAATAAAGCCTTGGCCGAATGTCAGATTCACGTACCTTTGTGAATCTAAAATCTCGAAAACACCACTTGACTATGGAGATGTCGAATTCCCTATACACATATGTTAGATTCGGCTTTATTACATAAATTCATAACCATGGCCCTTGGCCAAATATCACTTATGGCTTACCTTGGGTTCTTAAAATCCGAAGATCCCCTATTGTAGCCTACTTTACTGAAAAATCCCGAAAGATCCTTCCAAATTTTGGCAAACAAAATATTAATGGGATTAGTCTTAGATTTCGACAAGTCTTAAAAGAAAAGGAATAAGAATCTAATTTTCTCTTACCCCCTAATGATGAAATTGGTTACACCTTCTTCCTGACACCACAGAGATTCGGCTTAGAGACTTGATGAACAATCGGCTATGGTCTTGAAACTTATCTTCGGCTTTTGATTGGGGTTTGCAAAAGAAGAAGAAGAAGATTTATGATGGAGATTTAGCTTCAATGGAAGAGTATGGGACTTGGGAGAAATCGGCAATGGTGATCTTTTTAGGGAGAAAAGATTTCGGCTAGGCAAGAGTTGAGAGAATAAAAGAGAACAAAAGAAAATAAAATGAATATCTACTTGATAATTTTGGTTATCTCCTTTTACTAGTTTAGCCGAAATTACTAAGCGTAGTGTCCCCTACTTGGCCATCACTTCTCCCACATTTTCCTCCTTTATCACTTCGTTTTAAAATTAATAAAAATAATCCATCAATTGTCCTCCATTTATCTCTAAAATAAAAGAATTTAAGCTCCTAAAATCTAGGCTTGGTGCCGTCCCCCCTACTCCCCTCTTATTGACGTCACAAGCAAAAATAAAAACCTTAAAATTTTGCTTCCCACGCGACTCGAACACAAGTCCTTTCCCTAGCTTATGGCGTCATTTCCAGAGGCCCTAAGTGGCACCTCCAAGCCACTTTTTCAAGCCCAATTGTGTGTAATATTCCCTCTATTAATTTTCTTAAGGCCCTGTAGGCTTAGTTCCCTTATTAAAACTTAAAATACGATATTTTTCTAAGGCATTTCTTATTATTCTGAAGTTCACAAATTTCATTAGACATATTCACAACATACTCAAGCATGCTATTTCATATAATTAAGCATAAATGCATAAGCCATATTTCGGGATATTACAGTTCTACCCTCTTAAAATAATTTTGTCCTTGAAATTATCTGGCTGAAATAAGTGAGGGTATTGTTGTCGCATTGTCTCTTCTGGCTCCCACGAAGCTTCTTCTGATCCATGATTGCACCATAGCACCTTGACTAAAGGTACTGATTTCCGTCGTAACACTTTCTCATCTCGTTCTAGAATCTAAATCGGTTCTTCCTCGTAGGATAAATCTGGCCTTAGCTCCACCTCTTCAACCGAAACTACATGAGATGGATCCGATCGATAACGACGTAGCATGGAAACATGGAATACGTCGTGCATCTACTTCAACTCCGGTGGCAACTCCAACTGATATGCCACTGGTCCAATTCAATTCAAAACCTTATAAAGTCCTATAAACCTTGGACTTAACTTCCCTTTCCGACCAAATCTCATTACCTTTTTCCAAGGCGAAACCTTAAGAAACACTTGATCATCAAATTCTATTTCCTTCTGTTTGAGATCTGCGTACGACTTCTGTCTATCAGATGCTTCCTTTAACCGAGCCCGAATTACACTAACCTTCTCTTCGGACTCTTCCACAATTTTTGGACCCAAAATCTGACGTTCTCCTAATTCCGTAAAACATGTAGGAGTCCGACACTTCTGACTATACAGTGCTTCATACGGTGCCATCCGAATACTATCCTGATAACTGTTGTTGTAGGCAAATTCCACTAGAGGCAAATATTCCTCCCAACTTCCTCTGAAATCCATCACACAGCCCCTCAACATATCCTCTAAGACTTAGATCACCCGTTCAGACTGGCCATCCGACTGTGGATGAAAAGCCGTAGTAAAATCCAACTTTGTGCCTAAAGCTTGATGCAACGCTTTCCAGAACCGAGAAGTAAACCTTGGGTCCCTATCTGAGATAATCGACACCGGCACTCCATGCAACCTTACGACTTCCACCACATACAACTTGCCAACTTCTTCAAAGAATAATCAACTCTCACTGGAATAAAGTGCGCAGACTTGGTCAAACGGTCCACTATTACCTATACCGAGTCCTTCTTAGTAGGCGTAAGGGGAAGCCCACTAACGAAGTCCATGGTAATTCTCTCCCACTTCCATTGCGGAATCATGATTGGCTGAAGCAATCCTGACGGAACCTGGTGTTCAGCCTTAACTTGCTAACACGTTAAACACTTCCCCATGAATTCAGTAACTTCTTTCTTCAAACCAGGCCACCAAAATTGCTCCCTCAAGTCTCTATACAACTTAGTGCCTCCTGGATGCATAGCATAAGGGCTACTATGCGATTCCTGAAGAATCCTTCATCTAAGTTCCTTATTCTTAGGCATACAGACCTTTCTCTTGAAACACAACACTCCTTCGCCATTAATGCCATAATCTTTCAACTCTCCATTCTGTACTTGCTGTAGCTTAGCACTTAGGCCAACATCTGCCAACTGTCCCTCTTTTACTTCATTCACCCACATCGGCTTAACTTACAATTCTACCAAGAGGCTTCCATCATCATACAAACTTAGATGTGCAAACATCACCTCAGATCCAACACAACCTTCCGACTTAGGGCATCCGCCACTACATTCGCCTTGCCTGGGTGATACTCTATAGAACAGTCATAATCCTTCAGTAACTCCACCCATCTTCACTGTCTCAGGTTCAGCTCTTTCTGAGTTAGCAAATACTTTAGGCTCTTGTGGTCCGTGTAGATCTCTGACTTTTCTCCATATAAGTAGTGCCTCCACACTTTAAGAGCAAAAACCACCGCTGCTAATTCCAAGTCGTGCATCGGTAGTTAACCTCATGAGGCCTTAATTGCCGAGACGCATAAGCAACTATCTTTCCCTCTTGCATCAAAATGCATCCCAATCCTGTATGAGAAGCGTCACAATACACCACGAAGTCCTTTCCGCCTTCAGGTGAATCAGAACCGGAGCTTCAGTCAAAACCCTTTTAAGCTTCTCAAAGCTCTCCTGCTACTTATCCGACCATATGAAACGTACTTCCTTTCTTAGCAACTTCGTCAAAGGCGCAGCTATTGATGAGAACCATTCCACGAACCTTCTGTAATAGCCTGCCAATCCCAAGAAACTACGAATCTCCACTACAGACCTAGGTGGTTTCAAATCCAACACTGCATCAATCTTTCTAAGATCCACCCTTATTCCTTCAGCAGACACCACGTGCCCTAAGAATGTAACCTCCTTAAGCCAAAATTCACACTTGCTGAATTTGGCATAGAGCTTTTTCTCCCTTAACACTTGCAGCACAATCCGGAGATACTCATCATGCTCCTCTTCAGACTTGGAGTACACTAGGATGTCGTCGATGAACACAATGATGAATCGATCCAAGTAAGGTTGAAAAACCAGTTCATCATGTCCATGAACGCGGCTGGGGCTTTTGTCAAACCGAACGACATTACCACGAATTCAAAATGCCCATACCTTGTCCGAAAAGCCGTCTTATGGATATCTACCTTCTTCACCTTCAACTGATGATATCCTGACCTTAAGTCGATCTTTGAGAAAACTGCGGCCCCCTTAAGCTGATCGAACAAGTCATCAATCTTTGGCAAAGGATACTTGTTCTTGATGGTCAGCTTATTCAACTTACGATAATCTATGCACATACGCATAGTTCCGTCTTTCTTCTTCACGAACAAGACCGGTGCTCCCCATGGAGACACACTGGGTTGGATAAACCCACGATCGAGTAATTCTTGAATCTGAGCCTTGAGTTCAACCAACTCCTTCGATGCCATTCTGTACGGAGCGATTGACACAGGAGCTGTTCCCGGTAATAAGTCAATTCCGAACTCAACCTTCCTGTCTGGGGGTATTTCAGGTAATTCCTCCAGAAAAATATCCGCAAAATCCTTTACAGCTCTTACTCCATTAACTCCCCCTTCTTTTCCATCCAACGCACTAATAAAGGTCAAAAACACCTTGCACCCTTTTCGAACCATCTTTTCCACCTTAAGTGCTGAAACTACATTAGACAAGTAGTTTCTTCTTTCTCCTATCATAATGACCACCTCATCCTCTGGGGTCCTTAACTCCATTTGCTTGGCTGCACAATCTACCATAGCCCGATGTTCCACTATCCAGTCCATACCAAGTATGAGATCGAACTCTCCAGAGGGAAGTTCCATCAGGTCGGCAGAAAATACTACGCCTTGAATTTCTAAAGGTACACTTCGAAAGACCTTATTCACCACTACAGTTTGACCTAGTGGGCTTACTACAGTCATCTCCCTATCAGAAAGTTCAGAGGCTATGTCTAGAGTTTCAACTACTCTACATGCAATATAAGAATGGGTCGAGCCCACATCAATTAAAGCAACAAAAGGCTTACCATGAATAAAGAACGTACCGGTTATAACGTCCGGTGCGTCTCCATCATCTCTAGCGAATCGCATAAACCAAACCATGCTGCCTTGCCTCAGAATTAGTAGCACCTCACCGGTGTTCCACGTCCTTCACCGGTACTATTTTTTCTGTTATTTGGACCACGGCCCCGCTGAGGCTACTGTCCACCTCTACCAGTCTGATTAACATTCTGAGCTACTGGTCGATTCCCATCTAGTCTCATCGGATAGTCCTTAATCATATGGTCCTTTGACCCACACTTGAAACATCCACCTGTCTTCTTCCAGCATTCACCTAAGTGTTTTTCCCACACTGCTCACAAGTACGATATTGCCCTCCAGTACCAGCTTGCTGACCTCACGGCCCATCAACCCTAGGCCTTTTCTGAACACTCCCAGCTGATCCAGATGACCCAAAACCTCTCTTATTTCTATTCCGATTAGAGTTCTGCCTTGCAGAGTCCTTAATTCCTTCAGCTACCTTAGCTTTCTCTACTAATGCAGAAAACTCCCGCTCCTGATGTGGAGCGATTAACAACCTCAGGTCATCCCTTAGTTTGTCTTCAAACCGGACACACCACTCATGTTCTGTAGCCACTACTCATCAAGCATACCGGCTCAGCCTCAAAAATTCAACTTCGTACCCTGCTATAGACTTGTTCCCTTGAACCAACCCCAAAAATGCTTTCCTCTGCTCATCAATATATCTGGTTCCCACATACTTCTTCTGATACGCTGCCTTAACATGCTCCCAGGTTAGATCCTCAACGGTGGCACCATCCCGAACTGTGAGCCACCATTGATACGCTTCATCACATAGCAGCACCACCATTCCTTTCAATTTCTCCTCAGGGATCAGATCGAGCTCATCCATAATGCGATTGGTCGCCTCCAACCAATATTCAGCTGTACTGGGTGCCACACCAGATACTCCACGAAACACTTCAACTCCGTTGGCTCGGAGTCGCTCAAGTACAGACTTTCGAGCTCCTATATTCCCTCTAACACCAGCCACCATTTCAAGAACTCGCAAAGACACTGTGATACAAGATCCTCTCCCATCCGATCTTGTTTGCTCAACACCAAGCAATTTGGTGGTGGTGGCGATGGTACCTCATTCTCAGATCCTTGACCCGATCTAACGGGTTTCGACACAGTCATCCTGCCTCGACCGCGTCCTCGTACATTGTGACCACGTCCCCTAGAGATCATATCCACGGTCGCGCTTTAATCTGGTTTAAGAAATTTTATGAATTAGCCTTTATTCCACTGATTATCCGCGAAGAAGTTTTATGGAAGGAAGTTTAATAGGGGTTCTTTCGATCAATCAAAGTTTCAAGTCTTCTATCCTAATTCAAAGAAAACACATCCATTCCATAGTATCTTCCATACACATTCACTCTTTGAACATTTTTTGTCCGTTTCTATCCCAGGGGTATTTTCGTAATTTTTCCTACAGGGGTATTTTGGTAATAAATCGGGGTCAATTTTAAAATCAGAAAAATTCATTTTGAAATTTTCCAAACTTATGGGTATTTTAAAAGAAAAATTTTCCAAATCAAAGGTATGGTCAAGATTTCGAAAAGCAGGGTCATTTTAGTAATTTTGGTAAACCAAGGGTAATTTCATAATTTTTTTCCAAATCAGGATATTTTGGACTTCCGCAAAATAGGGTTTTTTGGATACTTTTACAAAGTAAGAAAATTTTATTGAAATTGAGAGTGATATGGTAATTTTAAAACCAAGGGCGCTTTAGTAATTTTACCACTAGGGGTATTTTAGTAATTTTGTAAATCAGAAATATTGCGAAAAATTTATAAAATAGTCTTTACAAATCAAAAGATAATTTAGTGATTTTAAAACTAGGGTGTTTTATGAAAATATGGCTAGTCCCTTTCGGGTTTTAGTTATTGGGTTTAGCTTTATGAATAAGTCCTCTTGGTTAGGGTGAACCGTAGCTACGCACTTGTAGGATTCGAGTGAGAGGAGGTGAGTCACTAGGACTGCTTAAGTACCAAGCTCCCACCGAAACCAATCCTAGACATGCGTACCATGGTTTCCACACCCTAACTCAGCGACTTAACCACAGGTTTGTTTAATTAGGCATTTAAGTCTTATGTAATTGTTGGGGTAACTAGTCCTAGGGTTCAAGTACTTATCATGCTAATCTACATTCCATTTCTACCCTTCTATTATTCATATCATAATTCACACAATGAATAGGGTACTTACCTGGTGGACTTTGGGCTGGAGACTTAGGTGCCATGCTAGAAAACCTCCTTAATTCACAAAATTCCTTTTGGCCTTAACTTGAAAATGTTTTGGGCCTTAACCCAAGGCCGAGAGTTTAAAACTAGGCTCTGATACCAAACTGAAACACCCCAAACCCAGCCCACTAGCCTCAATCAGATCTGGTATGTTCCTCGAGTAAAAACGGTTCAAATTCGTGGGTTCTTAGAAAATCTTTAAGTGATTTTGGGAAAAACTCAGTTCGGGTTAGGCTCAAGTTGGAAACCAATTTATTTTGGAAATATAAGTTTTTATAAAGATGCCATTGTTAAGTTCAAAACGTTTAAGTTAAAAGGTTGGTCAAATTATAGGTTTTATCTTTAATTAAATTCATGTGAATTTAAGTGTCAAAACATTTAGGGTTTATTTTCAAATAAAACATTTGATCTTTGATTTGATAAATTTAGTAACGTATTGAAATAATTAAAATGCATGCATAAATAGTTTATCACTATGGACTTATTACATCAAATCAAACCCAAATAACTTAAAGTACTTAAATAAAAATAAAATGTCAAAATCATAGAATTCCTTGCTGAGCATGGCCACCACTAACCTCCTGCCGACCCGGTCCATTACTGATCGTCACCTGAAAAATGTTCGCAAAACATAGTGAGTCAAATAGACTCTATGTGTACACAAACACTAAGTCCAAATAGATTCAGGCATATCAAGTCATACACATTCATATCAAAATATACAATTAATGATGCATTCCCAAGCCCAAGCCTAGTTACCAACCGCTACACATCACCCGTACTAACCTGCACACCGTGGGGACTACTAAGTCAACCCTCCATCCACTACACACCATCGAAGGCAGTCGCTGCAGTCGACATGCTCATCGCCCTTATAAATTTGTGGCATAGCCACCAGATAATATTTTGTGTCTTGAGACACCACATTCAGATAATGTGACCTAAGTCACCACAATCAGATAATGTGACAATAATCACCACATTCACTTCCCCTTTCATATTCACCCAAATGCCCATGTCATACAAAATCATGCATTATTATGCCATATTCTCTATTCACATTCTTATAGGTTCACATATGTGTTTCAACAGATCTTACCATAATCCAAGTAGGAATAAGAAAACGTACCTAAGTACTTTGTACCATGGTATGGTACCTTAGCCATACTTTTCACATTCTTAATGACACATATATTTATATTTATTAAACATTGCCATAAATCTTATTAAGAAATAGTGTGGGGTACACACCTGATTTGCTTAATGCTTTCAATCCAAATCCCGAAAATTTGATCTAAAGCCTTAGATCCTTAGTCCCTACATTCGGCCATCACTTAGAAATTTAATAAAGACCATTCGGCCATAAAACCAAATCCCACTAGGATTATCGTAACCCAAAACTTACCTTGGTGCCGATTTCTCTATTAATCAAATCTCGAAACTTTGCTATGCTCCTTCCTGTAATCTGCTAATCACTAGATCCATTGACTTGGTTAGTTTTCGGAATTAAAGCGAAGAAGAAACAGATTTAAATGCCATAATAAGGCCTTGGCTGAATGTCAGATTCACTTGCCCTTGTGAATCTAAAATCCCTAAAACACCACTTGACTATGGAGATGTCAAATTCCCTATACACATATGTTAGATTCGACTTTATTACATAAATCTATAACCATGGCCCTTGGCCGAATATCATTTATAGCTTACCTTGGGTTCTTAAAATCCCGAAGATCCCCTATTGTAGCTGACTTTACTGAAAAATCCCAAAAGATCCTTCCAAATTTTGGCAAACAAAATATTAATGGGATTAGTCCTAGATTTCGACAAGTCTTAAAAGACAAGGAATAAGAATCGAATTTGCTCTTACCCCCTAATGATGAAATCGGTTACACCTTCTTCCTAACACCACAGAGATTCGGCTTAGAGACTTGATGAAAAATCGGCTATGGTCTTGAAACTTATCTTTGACTTTTGATTGGGGTTTGCAAAAGAAGAAGAAGAAGATTTACGATGGAGATTCGGCTTTAATGGAAGAGTATGGGACTTGGGAGAAATCGACAATGGTGATCTTTTTAGGGAGAAAAGATTTTGGCTAGGCAAGAGTTGAGAGAATAAAAGATAACAAAGGAAAATAAAATGAATATCTACTTGATAATTTCGGTTATCTCCTTTTACTAGTTTAGCTGAAATTACTAAGCGTAGTGTCCCCTACTTGGCCATCACTTCTCCCACATTTTCCTCCTTTATCACTTCGTTTTAAAATTAATAAAAATAATCCATCAATTATCCTCTATTTATCTCTAAAATAAAAGAATTTAAGCTCCTAAAATCTAGCTTTGGTGCCGTCCCCCCTACTCCCCTCTTATTGACGTCACAAGCAAAAATAAAAACCTTAAAATTTTGCTTCCCACGCGACTCGAACACAAGTCCTTCCCCTAGCTTATGGCGTCATTTCCAGAGGCCCTAAGTGGCACCTCCAAGCCACTTTTTCAAGCCCAATTATGTGTCATATTCCCTCTATTAATTTTCTTAAGGCCCTGTTAAGCTTAACTCCCTTATTAAAACATAAAATACGATATTTTTCTAAGGCATTTCTTATTATTCTGATGTTCACAAATTTTATTAGACATATTCACAACATACTCAAGCATGTTATTTCATATAATTAAGCATAAATTCATAAGCCATATTTTGGGATATTACAAAACAATTGCATCTTTTTACCATTTCTCCCTTTTTAACCATTTTGGTCTTAGTTTGATTATTATCATCAAGTTTTTTCTCTCTTCTTTGTGTTAGAAACCATATAGCCATTTTAGACCATTTCTTTTCTTCTCTTTTCCCTCATCATTGCCGATTACACTTTTGATCTCAAAGTTCTTTTGTTTTATCTTTATTATTTTCTCTCCTTCTTATTCTTTTTTTCCTTCATGGTCGAATATTGGTAACCATTCACCATAGCCGAATCAATTCTTCCTCTCCTTTATTTTTGCATAGCCGAATCTTCTATTCTCCATAATCATCTATTTTTTTCTTTTCTTTTACTCAAACTTTAATCTATCGAAACTTAGTAGAGGGTCAAAACTCAAGTATTCGTAAAGATCATTGATCATTGAAATCGGATTTAAGGTATTAAGGTAAGGTATTATTAAGGATTTTCATATTGTTTGACATATGGTTATGAATGGTTTATTAATCAATTTCGTTTTAGGAGAAGTTATCGCTCGATTGACATATTGTGGAACGAGGGTATTTGTGGTAAGTTAATCCTACTCTTTAAAATTTTTAGTCAAATTTCGATAGTTTATTATTAAGACTAATGATCTTTTGTCATTAGAAGAAATCAAAATAGGGATGAAAAGGGTAGTAAATAGTACTCGGAAGAGGGGTGGTTCTATTAATCCCCCTAAGTTTAAGAGAAGGACTATTTCGGGAATCTGAGATTTTCCACCGGGTTGTGGACCTTCATCCAGCGAAAATTAAATATTCGAAGTCGTACGTACTCCCGAACCACTGTTTACTCGGGGTATAAAACCTTTGGTTGGAGAGAAATCACAAATAGTGGTTATTCGAGATTCCGAGGGTAAGATTTAGGTCGCTCAATATTAGAATAGATTAATATTAAATTTTAGTGTTCTAATCCTTCGTAATGTGTGTTTAGATATCGATGAGCGGGAGAGTGTAGTTCTCACCATAATCAAGTGTGTAATCTCACACTATATCTCATGGGTTAGATGACTATACAATGGTTAAAGTTGGATTAAAAATCACAAAGTTGGTGAAATCGAAAAATATGACATTATTGACACTTAGTGTTAAAATCTCAAATCGGTAGTAAGATCGTGAAATTTTGAAAATCGCCCTTAATGGTTAAAACGATAATAAGTGATAAATTTGGGCCATATGTGATATTTGATAAATTTGGGCCATATGTGATATTTGGCAAATTTGGGCCATATGTGATATTTGATAAATTGGGCCATATGTGTTATTTGGTAAATTTGGGCCATATGTGTTATTTAGCAAATTGGGCCATATGTGATATTTGGAAAATTTGGGCCATAGGTGTTATTTGGTAAATTTGGGCCATATTTGTTATTTGGAAAATTTGGGCCATATGTGTTATTTGGTAAATTAGGCCATATGTGTTATTTGGCAAATTTGGGCCATATGTGTTATTTGGTAAATTTGGGTCATATGTGTTATTTGGAAAATTTGGACCATATGTGTTATTTGACAAATTGGGCCATATGTGATAATTGAGAATTTGGGCCACATGTGATAATCGATAAATGGGCCTTAAGTGAAAATTTATAATTGGGCCATTTATGATAATTGATAAATGGGTTATATATGAAATGTGTTTTAATAGGCTGAAATTTATAAACTATAATATGATATACTCTACGAATATTTTGAAATGCATAAACATGATTGCATGGGTTGGTATCAATGATGAAGAGAAGAAAGGCTTAATGCCAGAATTCTAGATAGGTGACTCTGTTACAATGGCCGTTGCCCGAAATCTAGATCGGTGGTTCTACCACAATTATTTAAATGGCCGTTGCCACAAATATGATATTGGGCTTAAAGGCTACTTCGGTGTGATGGCGGGGTGGGTGACTAAAGCTCCCCACAGGTGTGCTAGTTGGGTACGGGGGTGTGTAGCGGATGGAAATCTAGGTTTGGTTTTGGGAATTGCATATCATTGCATTATTATTTTTAAATACTAAATTATTATATTTTGAAATGGGCTTAGGCCCAAATAAATGTTTAAATGGTCTTAGCCCAAGTGGACTATGGTAAGTGAGTTGCACGCTGAGTTCTAAGTAACTCATCCCATTTTTTTTAACCCCTCTCAGGTAATAACAATTGATGGAGACTTGGTTCGGAGATGACTTCGTGGGGTGGTTATACTACAAATGGTGGTTCATAAAACTTTGAGACTTCTTTTATAATTTCTATTAAGTATTATTAATGGCGATGTAATAAGGCCTTTTTAATTATGGATTTTATTGTGTGGATGGATTTATTCATGTTTTAGTTTATTTAAGTTGGATTGATTTTGTTTTTCGTAAATGATTTTCTATAACTCTCGTTTCAAATAAAAGTTTTTCTTATCTAGAAACTTAGAAAATTCTTTTAAAACTTTTTGATGAAATATTTTGATTTAATAAATCTAAAGTTTTTATCGATTACTACTTTATATATATCAAACGACAAATTCTTGTGTTTTAAATAAAGCATTTCGAATAAACCTCGATTTTTCGATAAAGTAATGTTCTTAATCGTTTTGCAATTTGATTTTTACTTCGTTAAATGTTTTGAATGTTCGTTAAAATTGTGTGGCATGCCGAAATCCGGGCTTAATGCATAAGCCGGGTTTGGGTGTTACAAAAATATTATATATAGTATAGAGACTAAATTGCAAAATGTTCAAACTAGAGATATTTGATTTAAGAATTGAGCAGAGTTTTAAGTGGAAATTGAGATAGGGACTTAGTAATATGGACCAAAAATAGAAATGAATTAGTCGCCATGGATAACATCTGTAACATCCAAAAATTAGGCCTAGCAGGATTGGGCCCATTGGGCCTTGAGCACGGAAGCATTTAAAATTTTTGGAGAACAAGAGAATGGCTTTATTTCAAGTTAAACTTATTAGGAAGGTGATTTTGGAAAGTTATGGGGTTTCTAGGAAGTTTCGAGTTCAAGTTAGGCTATAGGAAAATTTTTGTGTTTAAGCCCTTAAGGGGAAGAAGGTAAGTGGCATCAATGCTTATGGAAATAAGTGAGTAAATTGCTAGCATAAAGAAGCATATGGTAAAGAGGATGTGGCATCACATGAAGGGCTTTAGGGGAAGAGGTTCGAATCCCACTTGGTGCAAATTTTGATTATTTTTTTGTTCTATTCATTCATAGTGTCGGCCATGGTGGTATTTTAGGTAAGGAAGACTTTTAATTTTTGGAAAGGTGGCTAAGGAAATAAGGTAAGGATGAGTGGAAGGAAAGGAGAAAAAAATTGAAAAGGAAAGAGTAGGGAACATGTTGGCCCAAAGTGAGGAAGATATTTTGGAAAGAATTTTGGTCAAAATTTTTCCTTTAGGAAAAAGGTAATACACGGTTTGTAGGGGGGAAAGGGATAGCCGAATTTTCTTTAGGCAATTGGCAATTTTTGGTGCTTGAGAGGTTGTTTTCTCCTTAGCTTTCTGGTGTCATTTTCTTTCTCCAATTTTTCCTCTTAGCCGTAACTCCAAAGCCAAAAAGAGAGCATTCTTTCTTTGTTTTGCCGAAACTTTCAAGACATTCTTTGTTGCTACTTATTGTTCTCTTAGCTTGGTTTTGGAAGTTAATTGGTAAGGGGGTGATTAGGCCGAATATTGGTGGTAAGATGTTACTCTTTATTTCGATGTTTTACACCGCTCATGTGATTCTATTTTGTGGTGACGATGTCAACTTCCTGCTCTTGTGGAAGGGTCAAATATTGGATTAAAGGCTAACCCCTTTGGTACATCACTTGTTTACTTTAGGAACTCATTGCAATAGCCAAAGTGCAAGGCTAGATTTTAGAACCTAGTAGGGAAGGATCACGATTGTGGGGGCAACGAAGAGTGGTTCCTTAGGAAATTCAAATAAGGTGTGTAATCTCGTACCCTTTCGAATACATGTTTGAAATGGTGTGTAATCTCAAACCTCTCTGAATATTTGCATGAAAAGTTTTGTGATTCGGTTGAAAGATCAAAAAATCAAAAACCGACATTTGTGATCACTCGGGCGTGCGTATGTTCGTAGTAGAAACCATATTTTGCAATGAAACAGTTTTTGGTTAGCAGCAGATACGTGATTATGAAAAATCATGAAAAATAGGAGAAAGGGAATTAGAAAGTGAAGAAGGTATAAAATTAAAGCTTATTGTGTCTATTTTTATATGAAAGAAACAGAGTAGGAAGGGGTATTTTATATTCTGTGATATTTTAATTTTACTGAGACTGGTTCTGAATGACTTCGTGGTTCCCTGTTCTGTCTTGGAAAAATATTCAAAATTTTACAAAGTGAATTGTGAGTTATAGTTTATATTTATAGATTCCTTAGTGAGTCTATTTTCAATAGAAACAAGTGGGAGAAATATATGAAAACTGTACAATGACATATTTGTATTTAAGATAAGAGAGGTCAGAATTGTTGGTTAGTGATACAGGGGAAACTTTAATGAATAAGCTGTACTAAACGGCTAAGCCAAAAATTCTGGAAAAATCGTAGTAAGAATATATATGAGTCTAGTTTCAAGGAAAATTTACGGATCTAAATTTCAAATTTCCTAACTCAAGTTATAGTCAATTTAGTCAATATGACGTAGATGGATAGTTTCAATTTTTATGCCCCAAATTAGTAGTTAAGTCCGGTTACGAAATTACCAAAATAACCTTGGAGGGTAAATTACAAAAATACCTTTATGGGTCGAATTATGAAAATGCCCCTATGGGCCGATTTGTTAAAATGCTTTAGTGGGCCGAATTATTATATTGCTTTAATGGGTCGATTCATTAAAAGAATTCAATAGATTAATGGTTGTTATTAATATGTGAATATTTTATGTTATTATGTATGTTGCATCTCTACATACTGCATGAGATGGGAAAATTGAATGAAGAGAAGTGTAGCCTGGTGGCATTGCCACAAAATTTTGATAATGGCTATGTGTGAACCTAAATATGGCTTTGTGCCATCGTGATTATAATACCATATATGATACCCTGGTGGCTCAGCCACAAATATTATGATAAATGGCAATTTGCCTGCGATTTGGTGTGATTGGTGGGTGGGTTAACTTGATCCCCACAGGTGTGATAGGCTGGTACGGGGGTGTGTTGGATGGATTGGTTGGGCTGCATACATTGCACATATTTATATATTATGTCATGTAAATGGGTTTCGGCCCAAGATTATGCTACATGGGCTCCAGCCCAATGCTAAATGGGTTCAGACCCAGTGGATGACGGTAAGGAGATTATGCACTGAGTTCTTGTAACTCACCCTCCTTTCTTTCTTAATCCTTGGAGGTAAATCTCGGTGACGAGGACTTGGGCCCATGAATGACTCGGTGGAGGCCACACTTCGGAAATAAATGTTTCGAACTTTAGTAAATTAATTTTCAGCTCTATTTCATTACTTTTATTATGTTGGGTTTAAACTTGTAATAAGGCCTCTGAGATAAACTTTAATTTGCTTTATGTTTGGACGTAATTATTATTTTTCTTAAATTGTTTTAAACGGGGATTTTTTTTTTAAAATCATCAATAAAGGTTTTTCCAAAATAGATTAACAAATGGATTTTATAACTAACTTTTACAAATATTTTAACTTGGAAATTTTCTCTTGAATTATCAACGATATTTTCAAAAGTAACCGTTTTATAAGATCTCTAGTTCAACTTATCGATTTATCAATCAATCTTCGAGATTAGTTGTACTTTATCAAATTTTCAAATCAAACTTATTTTCTCAATTATAGCAAAACAACACCTATTTTAGTACGAATAAAAAAGATTTGACATGTTTTTCTCATGTGACATGTGAGATCCGGTCATAACTCATGGGCTGGGTTTGGGGTGTTACATTTTATGGTATTAGAGCTCGGTTGCAAAACTCGGCTGTGGTTTGGGTTCAAAAATGTTTTCAAAGATGTTTAAAATTTTAATTTCTACATGCATGTTCTAAAGGAAGTATGGCACCACGGGTATCCGGCACCAATTCAAGTTTATATTTTCATTTTTATGATTATTGTGGTATGACTGTAGAGATACTCTAGAACTTCTAGCTTTAGGAGATGAAACTATAGAGATTGAGACTTTAGGATATGTTTTGCGAAAACAAAGTTTACTTCTTATACTCCATAAAACATTGTTTAATAAACATTGAATAGTATAATGATTCATAAGACTTGTAATAAGATTAAATCAATTTAGCAAACATGAGCGTTAGAGGATGAGGACGAGGTACACGTAGCTGTGGTAGAGGCCGAGGTGCTAGGACTGGATCTTCAGCACCGAGGCATATGCCCGAAAGAGAGGCGTCGGCATCACCAGTGGCTGAGATGGGGTCTCATGATGGAGCTAGGGCTGTTGTGCTAACTCAACTGGTTAAGGAGGTATTGGAGGAGGTTAAAGGAATCGGTGAGGCACTTCGAGTTGGGTGCATGGACTGTAAGAAGAAAGGAGATCGCGATTTTTAGGGTTGCAGTCTCATTCCGTAAAGCGTGTTAAGGCACGTCCAAACTTTTCAACTTGCGATTATTATAGAAGGCATCATCCGGGTGAGTGCTGGAGGAGGTCAAAAGCATGTTTGAGATGCGGGTCTAAGGAGCTTAAGGCTCAGGATTGTTCCATCACTAGCAAGTCGGGTACGTTTTTATGGTGTTTGAGCATGGGAAATTTTATGAATGAGTGGTAAATACCTATTTGCTTTTGAGGGTTAGATATTTGATGATGTGAAGAGTTTCAAAGATTAAGATAGAAAGCGAATTAGTGTTTTACTATCAGAGTGCGCAGTGAAAGCATAGAGGTGTGACTTGAGCGATACATTTAGTAGTTGGTTGGAAATTTTGAGGACAAAATTTCTTTAAGGGGGTAGAATAGTAACATCCCAAAATTGGGCCTAGTAGGATTGGGCCCATTGGGCCTTGAGCACGGAAGCATTTTAAATTTTTGGAAAACAAGAGAATGGCTTTATGTCAAGTTGAACTTATTAGGAAGGTGATTGTGGAAAGTTACGGGGTTTCTAGGAAGTTTTGGGTTCAAGTTAGGCTATAGGAAAATTTTTTTGTTTAAGCCCTTAAGGGGGAGAAGGTAAGTGGCATCAATGCTTATGGAAATAAGTGAGTAAATTGCTAGCATAAAAGAGCATATGGTAAAGAGGATATGGCGTCACATGAAGGGCTTTAAGGGAAGAGGTTCGAATCCCACTTGGTGCAAATTTTGATTAATTTTTTATGTTATTCATCCATAGTGTCGGCCATGGTGGTATTTTAGGTAAGGAAAACTTTTAATTTTTGGAAAGGTGGCTAAGGAAATAAGGTAAGGATGAGTGGAAGGAAAGAAGAAAAAAGAAAAGGAAAGGAAAGAGTAGGGAACATGTTGGCCCAAAGTGAGGAAGAAGTTTTGGAAAGGATTTTGGTCAACATTTTTCCTTTAGGAAAAAAGTAATACACGGTTTGTTAGGGGGGAAGGATAGCCGAATTTCCTTTAGGAAATTGGCAATTTTTGGTGCTTGAGAGGTTGTTTTCTCTTTAGCTTTTTTTGTGTCATTTTCTTTCTCCAATTTTTCCTCTTAGCCGTAACTCCAAAGCCAAAAAGAGATCATTCTTTCTTTGTTTTGCTGAAACTTTCAAGCCATTCTTTGCTGCTACTTATCATTCTCTTAGCCTTGGTTTCGAAAGTTAATTGGTAAGGGGGTGATTAGGCCGAATATTGGTGGTAAGATGTTACTCTTTATTTTGATGTTTTACACCGCTCATGTGATTCTATTTTGTGGTGACGATGTCAACTTCCTGCTCTTGTGGAAGGGTTGAATATTGGATGAAGGCTAACCCTTTTGGTACATCACTTATTTACTTTAGGAACTCATTGCAATAGCCAAAGTGCAAGGTTGGATTTTAGAACCTAGTAGGGAAGGATCACGATTGTGGGGGCAACGAAGAGTGGTTCTTAGGAAATATGAATAAGGTGTGTAATCTCGTACCCTTCCGATTACATGTTTGAAATGGTGTGTAATCTCAAATCTCTATGAATATTTGCATGAAATGTTTTTTGATTCAGTCGAAAGATCGAAAAATTAGAAATCGACATTTGTGATCACTCGGGCATGCGTATGTTCGTAGTAGAAACCATATTTTGCAATAAAATAGTTTTTGGTTAGCAGCAGAGACGTGATTTTGAAAAATCATGAAAAATAGGGGAAAGGGAATTAGAAAGTGAATAAGGTATATAATTAAAGCTTATTGTGTCTATTTTTATATGAAAGAAACAGAGTAGGAAGAGGTATTTTATATTCTATGATATTTTAATTTTACTGAGACTGGTTCTGAATGACTTTGTGGTTCCCTGTTCTATCTTGGAAAATCATTCAAAATTGTACAAAGTGAATTATGAGTTATAATTTATATTTATAGATTCCTTAGTGAGTCTATTTTCAATAGAAACAAGTGAGAACAATATATGAAAACTGTACAATGAGATATTTGGATTTAAGATAAGAGATGCCAGAATCATTGGTCAGTGATACATGAGGAAACTTTAACGAATAAACTGTACTAAACGGCGAAGCCAAAAATTCTGGAAAAAAAATTAGTAAGAAGACATGTGAGTCTAGTTTTAAGAAAAATTTACAGATCTAAATTTCGAGTTTCCTAACGCGAGTTATAGTCAATTTAGTCAATATGACGCAGATGGACAGTTTCAATTTTTATGCCCCAAATTAGTAGTTAAGTCCGGGGTTACGAAATTACCAAAATAACCTTGGAGGGTAAATTACAAAAATACCCTTATGGGTCGAATTACAAAAATTCCCTTATGGGCTGAATTACAAAAATGCCCCTATGGGCCGAATTATCGAAATGCCCCTATGGGTTGATTTGTTAAAATGCTTTAGTGGGTCGAATTATTATATTGCTTTAATGGGCCGATTCATTAAAAGTATTTAATAGATTAATGGTTGTTATTAATATGTGGATATTTTATGTTATTATGTATGTTGCATCTCTACATATTGCATAGGATGGGAAAATTGAATGAAGAGAAGTGTAGCCTGGTGGCATTACCATAAAATTTTGATAATGGCTATGTGCCAACCTAAATATGGCTTTGTGCCATTGTGATTATAATACCGTATATGATACTCTGGTGGCTCATCCATAAATATTATGATAAATGGAAATTTGCCAGCGATTTGGTGTAATTGGCGGGGTGGGTTAACTTGATCCCCGCAGGTGTGATAGGCTGGTACGGGGGTGTGTTGGATGGATGGGTTGGGTTGCATACATTGCACATATTTATATATTCTGTCATGTAAATCGGTTTCGGCCCAAGATTATGCTACATGGGCTCCGGCCCAAGTTACTACTAAATGGGTTCAGACCCAGTGGGTGATGGTAAGGAGATTATGCACTGAGTTCTTGTAACTCACCCTCCTTTCTTTCTTAATCATTGTAGGTAAATCTTAGTGACGAGGACTTGGGCCCATGGATGACTCGGTGGAGGCCACACTTCGGAAATAAATGTTTCGAACTTTAGTAAATTAATTTTCTGCTCTATTTCGTTACTTTTATTATGTTGAGTTTAAACTTGTAATAAGGCCTCTGGGATAAACTTTAATTTGCTTTATGTTTGGACGTATTTATTATTTTTCTTAAATTGTTTTAAACGGGGATTTTTTTTAAAATCATTAATAATGGTTTTTCCAAAATAGATTAACAAATGGATTTTATAACTAACTTTTACAAATATTTTTAACTTGGAAATTTTCTCTTGAATTATCAACAATATTTTCAAAAGTAACCATTTTATAAGATCTCTAGTTCAACTTATCGATTTATCAATCAACCTTCGAGGTTAGTAGTACTTTATCAAATTTTCAAATCAAACTTATTTTCTCGATTATAGCAAAACAACACCTATTTTAGTACGAATAAAAAGGATTTGACATGTTTTTCTCATGTGACATGTCAAATCTGGTCATAACGCGTGGGCTGGGTTTGGGGTGTTACAATATCAACCGTCCATGCCCATTATTATTAACTTTACATCATAACTGTTACGTTATCCGTGGATTCGGGAGACAAAACCTAAGTCTTACGACAATACCTTCGAATGTTAAGTGTTGCACCGACTGCTTGACGAGCAACACTTCGGAGAGTTCTCCCAAAGGAGTTGATCCCCTCAACAATAAAAATGGAGAAATTGTAACATTATACTAATATATAATTTCCATAGAAAATATATAGTTCACCGAGTAGAAAGACTAATAGAATAAATATAATATATAATATAGTGAATACAGAACATTGATAGATTCATTTTATTTTTATTAAACATTATATGGTTCAAAAGGATTACGGACTCTTCATGATTTGCTATTAC
Organism: Gossypium rotundifolium; assembly: GCA_025506655.1. NCBI lineage: Eukaryota > Viridiplantae > Streptophyta > Magnoliopsida > Malvales > Malvaceae > Gossypium > Gossypium rotundifolium. The sequence continues at coordinate 169,375,672 of CP106727.1, forward strand.
TAGACATTATAATTGGAAGAAATTTGTTCCATATTAAATTTTGGAGTGGAAGCAAGATCTTTAAAAAAATTTCTTCACTGGGAAGCTTTTATTAGATAATTCAAATCATTTTCAAAGATGCCACTCATATAGTGAATATATGTGTCAATGCAACGAGATGATTCTTGATGGAAATGATAGAAAAGTGAGTGTGCATTGTTAGTATTCATAAATGTAGATGATACATAAGTGGAATAGCTCATATCATGATTAAATGAACTAGACTTGTATTATAATTGTAACAAATTGTTTCAAGTTGGGTTTATTTGACTATATTATCATTTGTAGAATTAAGGTGATTATATGATTAGTTATACAAAATGATTTGCGATTGAGTTATATGAATAACTTATACTTGAATTGGTTAGTTTAAAAATATTGTTACTTGGTTTATGAATGGTTAGTTCATCTCATAATTTAATATCTTGTTGAATTAGTGAGCTTATGTATGAGTATGTTATGTTATGGAATATTGAAATATAAGAAAGCAAGATAATGAAAATAAGAGCATGATAATGAAAATAAAAGTGAGACATGAAAATATTATGCAATGAATGAATGATATGTGAACTTGAATATATATTTATATTGATATTATTAATTCTCTATTAAATAGTTTCGGATAGAGTCGGGTATAGTTGGCATACTATAGGTGTAACATCTATATTTAGGGCCTAGTCGGAATAGTGGTGCGAGACCACAAATTCGAGGTATATGTATGATTTTTTGAGGTTTATGCCATGTTTGCATGCTAGTGTGAAAGTTCAGGAAGCAAATTTGTTAAATTGCAGTTGAATTGTCCAAATGGACTAAATTGCAAAAGTTGAAAAATGTGATATTCTAAAATCTATTCGTGTGAAATAACTTTGGATTACCAATTAGAGGTCCTTACATAGTAATTTTCCCAAATTCTAATTTTTGGACAAAATTGGGCATGAATGGGTTAAATTTTGAAAGTTTGACAAAAGGGCATTTTGGTCATTTGTCAATTAAATGATTAAAAAGGGCCATTGTTAGGGCTCTTCAACTTTTCAAGCTAGCTAGTAAGTGTATTCTAGCTCCATTTTTTATATTCTTCGTATTTTTGAAGTCCTAGTAGCATGAGTAAGCTATTTTTAGCTATATGTTGAGCTAATATGGATGTTCGAAAAATGTACTCATGTATGACATGCATGTATCTTGATGTTTTATGGAAGAATATGAAAGCTTGATGTAGTAGAAACATCTTTTGCTAATTGATTTCCATGAAAAATGCAAGTAGAGAATTGTTTGTGAAAGTTTTGAGTTTGGTCATACATGTGTGATTTAGAGAGATTTGATGATTGCTTTAGTTGAATAAATGGTTTGGCTAAGCATGAAAGACTAGAAAGTTGAATGAAAATCACTTTACGAGCCTTGGGCCAAAAGTGTAAATATGAGAAAGTTTAGGAGCAAAATGGTAATTTTGCTAAAGTATAAGATAATGGTAAATTTAATCAATGTGTGTATTGAATGATTTGATTTATCATTATAGATCAAGAAAGACGAAGCTCGGATCAAAACCAAGGCACAAGCAAGATGGTAGACTAAATTGCACATCTCTATACTTTTGAGTGCCGAGGTAAGTTTATGCGTAAATAATGCATTCATACTTACAATTTGTTGATGCTAGCTAGTGTATAGCATGATTGAGAATGATTGAGAACCGATATGGTTCAAGTGGAATGAATGTAGTAGATATTATGAATGGATGAATGGATTACAAGTAGATATGTGAATGTGTAGTGATAATGCTTGATGGTGGGCTAAGTGCGATACCACTTTAATACTTAACAATGATAGGTTGTGTGCGATACCATAGTTAAGTATATTATTTAGTGGGCTATGTGCAAAACCACTATGAATACCTTTGTTGGTAGGCTAAGTGCGATACTACCCTATAAATTGATTGTGGTGGGCTAAGTGCGAAATCACCGAGAAATTAGCTGTGTGGATGTATTATTAAGAATAATGATGTGTTGTGTATTGAGTAAATGTGATATTGAGTGCAGGGGTGCATATCAATGATTATGAGTAAGTGACTCATGATGTGTTAGAAATGTGGTAAGGGATAGAAAGACTAAGCATAATTGTGGATGTGAATTTATTTGGTAGTATAATGCTAATTGTTGTTTAATTTATACTAGAATGCTTAAATTGTTTATGTGTAAACTTACTAAGCTCAAGGCTTACTCCTTTTCTTTTCCCTTGTTTTATAGAGAAAGAGGGTTGAATCAAGATACGTGGATTAATCGGAAGATCGCCCACACTATCAGCTTACTCTGGTACAGTAGACTTGATGTTTTGTTTATGGCATGTATAGAGGCTAGACAATTTAGTAAATTTTGTTATAAATGGCTAAGATGTGTTAGCCTTTAGATGGATAATCTATTTTGTATAATGCCATAGTTGTTGGCTATTTTATTATATGAAAAGATTTATTTATCCATGTGGGTTTGTATTTCAATATGAGTTTATTATAGATAAATTAGATAAGTGTATGCTGTGTATGATTAGGGAGTGAAAATAACTTGGAAAATAGATTTGTTCTTATCCATGTGGATAGGCACACAGGCATGTGTCTAGGCCATGTGTGACACATGGCCAGCCCACGGGCATGTGCTTTGGTAGTGTCTCTTTGACAGATTCAAGCAATATAGGCCACGGGCTAGCCACAAGGGCGTGTGTCTAGACTTACAGCCGTGTGGTGTAGTCAGTGTTCACCATGAGTGGTGAGCACGGGCGTGTGCCCTAGTTGTGGGGCATTGGCAGTATGCTTGGGTTTTCATGTACGGGTTGATGGCATGGGCGTGGGTGAACTCCACGGGCGTGTCTCACCTTACACAGGCGTGTAGTCCCTGTTTAGGTGGAGAAATTTTAAAATCGTAAAAGTTTTCGATAAGGTCTCGAGAACTATCGTGTATTTGTGTGAGGTCTCGTAAGTAGAGAATGAGGTTGTTGAGGTGACTTAAGTAAGTAGTCACAATGAGCCTAAGTGGCAATCACATGGTTTTAATCCGATAATGCCTCGAGCTCGATTCTGGCGAGAATTACGGGTAAGGGGTGTTACATTTAGTGGTATCAGAGCTATGGTTTAGTCAATTTTAAGACTACCGTAGTGGGTGTAAGAGTCTAGCTATACATGCCATAAGCGTATAATGATAGTGTGGTGGCTTTTGATGATTTATACTTATTTTATATAGTATATAGATCCCAATCAATCGACTGCTGATGCTGCAGCTAGTAATGCGTTGGCTTCCGCGCAAGAGACCGTGCCTGTGCAGAGTGAACCCAAGACTGGGGGTCAAGGAGATGAGGCTCGAGAAGCCTTTCTCTAGATGATGAGTACTGGTACTCGGAGTATGTTCAAGCAAACCCTAATGCTCAACCTCCTCCACCTCAGCCAGCTCTAGTGGCTCCTCAAGGTATAAAAGTAATGAGAGTAACGCAGCCCTCGGTGGATAAGATTAGGAAACACGGGGCTGAGGAGTTTAGAGCTAAGCTAGATGATGACCCTGGGAGTGTAGAGTTTTGGTTGGAGAACTTAATGAGAGTGTTTGATGAACTCTCATGTACACCTGAAGAGAACTTGAAGTGTGTCATATCTTTGCTAAGAGATTCGACATACCATTGGTGGAAGACGTTGACGTTGGTGATCTCGAGAGAGTGGGTGACGTGGGACTTCTTTCTGGAAGAGTTTCTAAAGAAGTATATAAGCCAGAAATTTACCGATCAGAAAAGGAAGGAATTCCTTGAGTTGAAGCAAGGAGCAATGTCAGTAGCAGAATATAAGCGCGAGTTTGTTAGGCTTAGCAAATACGGTCAAGAATGTGTGTCGACGAAGACCGTCTTATGTAAAGGTTCGAAGATGGACTGAATAAGGATATCAAACTCCTAGTTGGTATTCTAGAATTGAAAGATTTCGTAATGCTAGTTGATAGGGCAAGTAAGGCCGAAGAACTAGGTAAGGAAAAGAGGAGGGCGGTGAATGAGGCCCGAGATGCAAGAAAACGGCCAATGGGCAAATCACACCAAGCTCAATCGAAAAGATCCAAGGAGGCGAATCCTGGGACCACTACATCAGTGGGATATTCACCTCGAGATCAAGGCAACACTCGTTCGGGTTCAAGAGTCCAAGCCACCTCGATGGAAAGTGTGGGCAATCCGAAGAACAAACCGAGTGTCCAAGTTGTGGTAGATATCACACTAGAGAGTGTTGGGGTAACAGTCAAAACTATTATAAGTGTGATTCTCCGGACCATTTTATTCAAATTGCCCCGAGAGGGATGACAAGGAAGAGAAGCAAGAGATAAGTTCTAGCAATGTACCTACGAGGGGTAGGCCACCAAAGAACCCAGGAGGGGGAACTAGTGGTAAAGGTGCATCACGAGATTCTGCCGTGAGACCAAAAGGTCGGGCACCTACAAAGATGTATGCCATTCATGCTCGCAAAGAGGTATCCTCCCAGATGTGATAACGTGTACTTTTTCTCTCTATGGCACTTTTGTTATTGATTTAATTGACCCAAGGTCTACCCGTTCCTATATTTGCATGAGACTGGCATCTAGTTTGAGTATGATCATTAAGTCTATGGACATTGTGGTTAAGTTTTCAAACCCGTTAGGTAAGCATGTGTTTGTGGACAAGGTGTGTAAGAATTATCTTTTGATGTTTGAGAGTCATTATTTTTGGCAAATCTGATGTTGTTACCATTTGATGAGTTTAATTTAATCCTTGGTATGGATTGGTTGACTACGCATAGTGTCTTAGTGAATTGTGGTAGTAAGTTTATCAAGCTGAAATGTGAAAGTGGAGATGTTATTCGAGTTGAATTAGGTGGATCGGATAGTCTACCAGTGATTATTTTTCTTAGTGGCAGAGAAATGCTTGAGAAAGGGATGTGAGTCCTATCTCGCGTTTATATTGAATACTCAAGAGTCTGAGGTGAATATTGAATTAGTGCCGGTGGTATGTCAGTATCTGATGTATTCCCAGAGGAGTTTCTCGGATTACCTCGAGTGAGAGAGATCGAGTTTGGGATTGAGTTAATTCGGGAACGGAACCTATTTTAATTGCTCCGTATAGGATGGCACTTGTAGAGTAGAAAGAACTGAAGGTTCAGTTGTAAGAGTTAATGGATAAAGGTTTTATGAGACCGAGCTACTCACCGTGGGGTGATCCGATATTATTTGTGAAGAAGAAAGATGGGTCTATGAGTGTGTACATAGGCTATAGGCAACTCAATAAAGTGACGGTGAAGAATAAGTATCCTTTACCAAGGATTGATGATCTCTTTGATCAACTGAAGGGAGCTTCAGTGTTCTCCAAGATAGACCTAAGGTCTGGTTATTATCAACTGAGAGTGAAAGAGCAAGATGTGTTGAAAATTGCATTTTGAACAAGGTATAGACATTATGAGTTTTGGTCATGTCGTTTGGTTTAACGAATGCACCTGCGATTTTTATGGATCTGATGAACCGTGTCTTCAGACCGTATGTGGACAAGTTTGTGGTTGTCTTCATTGACAACATATTGATCTATTCTTAGGATGAGAATGATCATGAAGAACATTTGAAAATTGTCTTGCAAACTTTAAAAGATAAGCAATTGTATGCTAAGTTTAGCAAGAGTGAGTTTTGGCTCCGAGAGGTTGGATTCCTAGGACACGTTGTGTCGGGTGATGGCATTAGAGTTGACCCGAGTAAGATTTTGACTATTGTGGATTGGAAATAGCCGAGGAACGTATCGAAGTTAAAAGCTTTCTGGGCTTAGCGGGATATTACAAGTGTTTCGTAAAAGGATTTTCTGTGATTGCTACCCCAATGACGAAACTGTTACATAAGGATGTAAAGTTTGATTGGACTGAGACATGTCAATAGAGTTTCAAGAGGTTGAAAACATTTTTGACTGAGGCACCAGTTTTGGTTCAACTAGAATCGGGAAAAGAGTTCGTGGTTTACCGTGATGCGTCATTTAATGGTCTCGGTTACGTGTTGATGCAAGAGGGTAAGGTAGTCGCATGATGCGTCATTTAATGGTCTCGGTTGCGTGTTGATGCAAGAGGGTAAGGTAGTCGCTTACGCCTCGAGGCAGTTAAGACCGCACGAGAAGAATTATTCGACTCACGATTTAGAGTTGGCTGCGATTATTTTCGCATTAAAAATCTGGCGACATTACTTGTATGGGGAAAAGTGCCGAATCTTTACGAATCATAAGAGTTTGAAGTATTTGATGGATCAGAAGGATCTGAATTTGAGATAGAGGCGGTGGCTCGAGTTATTGAAAGACTACGAGTTAGTCATTGATTATCACCCGGGAAAAGCTAATGTGGTTGCGGATGCCCCGAGTAGGAAATATTTATATGCTTTGAAAGCCATGAGCACGAGTTTGACATTGTCTGATGGTGGGACTATATTGGCTGAGTTGAGAGTTAGGCCACTATTTGTTCTACAGATAAGTGAGGCTCAAAGAAATGACTGTGAGATGCAAGCTAAGAGAGCTAAGTGCGGATCAGGAAGTGATTCTAATTTTCGAGTGGACTCGAACGGTTGCTTGATGCATCATGATTGAATTTGTGTACCTAAAGATGATGAGTTGATCCGAAAAGTCTTGCATGAGGCGCATAGTGGTTATTGGTCAATCTACCCGGGCAGTACAAAAAAGTACAATGATTTGAGAAAGTTTTATTGGTGGCCGGCTATGAAAAGAGACATTTCAGAGTTTGTGGCAAAATGTCTGATTTGTCAACAGGTAAAAGCTGAGCATCAAGTGCCTTCTGGGTTGCTTCAGCCAGTGATAGTTCTCGAATGGAAATGGGATCGGGTTACCATGTATTTTGTGACGGGGTTGCCGATGACTCCGAAAAAGAAAGATGATGTGTGGGTTGTTGTGGATAGATTGACGAAGTCAGCTCAGTTTATTCCAGTACGTGTTGATTATTCACTTGATAAGTTAGCTAAATTGTATGTTGTAGAGATAGTGAGATTGCATGGTGTGCCTATGTATATAATATCGGATAGAGATCTGAGATTTACTTCGAGGTTTTGGAAGAAGTTGCAAGAAGCCATGGGCACAAGGCTAAATTTCAATACTGCGTTCCATCCGCAAATTGATGGTCAGTCTGAAAGAGTGATTCAAGTCCTTGAAGAAATGCTTCGATGCTGTGTGTTAGAATTCAAAGGTAGTTGGGAGAGATATCTAACTTTTGGTCGAATTTGCTTACAACAATAGTTATCAGTCGAGTATACGGATGGCTCTATATGAGGCCTTGTATGGTCGTAAGTGTCGGACTCCTTTATATTGGACTGAGCTTAGTGAAAAGTGAATCCATGGGGCCGATCTAGTGAAAGAACTGAAGAGAAAGTGAAAGTGATCCGTGATGGTCTGAAAGCTGCTTCGAACCAACAGAAGTCGTATGCGGATTTAAAAAGAAAAGAAATTGAGTTTGATGTGGGTGACAAAGTGTTTTTGAAAGTATCTCCATGGAAAAAGATCATGAGATCTGGACAAAAAGGGAAATTGAGTACAAGATTCATAGGGCCGTATGAAATTACCGACAGAATTGGCCCATTGGCTTACTGTTTGGCCTTGCCGATGGAATTAGAAAAGATTTCATGTTTCGGTGTTGCGACGATATCGCTCCGATCTGTCACATGTGATTTCTTCAACGAAAATTGAGATAAGACCGGATGTCTTATAAAGAGGAGCCGATTAAGATCTTGGCTCGAGAAGTGAAATAGTTGAGAAATAAGAACATAGCTCTAGTAAAGGTATTTTGGTAAAAATACGGTATGAAAGAGGCTACGTGAGAAATGGAAGAAGCTATGAGAGAGCAACATCCGAACCTCTTTACTCGTAAGATTTTTGGGGGCAAAAATCTCTAAAGGGGGGAGAGTTGTAACATCCCAATTTAGGGCCTAGTCGGAATAGTAGTGTGAGACCACAAATACAAGGTATATGTATGAGTTTTTGAGGTTTATGCCATGTTTGCATGTTAGTGTGAAAGTTTCAGGAAGCAATTTTGTTAAATTGTGGTTGAATTGCCCAAAAGGGCTAAATTGCAAAAGTTGCAAAATGTGATATTCTAAAAGCTATTCGTGTGAAATAGCTTTGGATTACCAATTAGAGGTCCTTAAATAGTAATTTTCCCAAATTCTAATTTTTGGAAAAAATTAGCATGAATGGGTTAAATTTTGAAAGTTTGACACAAGGGCATTTTGGTCATTTGTCAATTAAATGATTAAAAAGGGGAAAAGATGATAGAATTTCATTCATCTTCTTCCCCAAGCTGCCGAAAATTGAGAGAAGCCATTGTTAGGGCTCTTCAACTTTTCAAGCTAGCTAGTAAGTGTATTCTAGCTCGTTTTTTATATTCTTCGTATTTTTGAAGTCCTAGTAGCATGAGTAAGCTATTTTTAGCTATATGTTGAGCTAAGATGGATTTTCAAAAAATGTAATCATGTATGACATACATGTATTTTGATGTTTTATGGAAGAATATGAAAGCTTGATGTAGTAGAAACATCTTTTGCTAACTGATTTCCATGAAAAATGCAAGTAGGGACTTGTTTGATAAAGTTTTGAGTTTGGTCATACATGTGTGATTTAGATAGATCTGATGATTTATTTAGTTGAATAAATGGTTCGGCTAAGCATGAAAGACTAGAAAGTTGAATGAAAATCACTTTACAAGCCTTGGGCCAAAAGTGTAAATATGAGAAAGTTTAGGGGCAAATGGTAATTTTGCTAAAATATGAGATAATGATCTATTTAATCAATGTGTGTATTGAATGAGTTGATTTATCATTATAGATCAAGAAAGACGAAGCCCGAATCAAAACCAAGGCACGAGCAAAGTGGTGGACTAAATTGCACATCTCTATACTTTTAAGTACCGAGGTAAGTTTATGCGTAAATAATGCATTCATACTTACAATTTGTTGATGCTAGCTAGTGTATAGCATGATTGAGAATGATTGAGAACCGATGTGGTTCAAGTGGAATGAATGTAGTAGATATTGTGAATGGATGAATGGATTACAAGTGGATATGTGAATGTGTAGTGATAATGCTTGATGGTGTGCTAAGTGCGATACCACATTAATACTTAACATCGATGGGCTGTGTGCGATACCATAGTTAAGTATATTATTTAGTGGGCTATGTTCGAAACCACTATGAATACCTTTGTTGGTAGGCTAAGTGCGATACTACCCTATAAATTGATTGTGGTGGGCTAAGTGCGAAATCACCAAGAAATTAGCTGTGTGGATGTATTATTAAGAATAATGATGTGTTGTATATTGAGTAAATGTGATATTAAGTGCAGGGGTGCATATCAATGATTATGAGTATGTGACTCATGATGTGTTAGAAATGTGGTAACAGATAGAAAGAGTGAGCATAATTGTGGATGTGAATTTATTTGGTAGTATAATGCTAATTGTTGTTTAGTTTATACTAGAATGCTTAAATCGTTTATGTGTAAACTTACTAAGCTCAGGGCTTACTCCTTTTCTTTTTCCTTGTTTTATGGAGAAAGAGGGTTGAATCAAGATACGTGGATTAATCGAAGATCGCCCACACTATCAGCTTACTATGGTATAGTAGACTTGATGTTTTGTAATGGCATTTATAGAGGCTAGACAATTTAGTAAATTTTGTTGTAAATGGCTAAGATGTGTCTGCCTTTAGATGGATAATCTATTTTGTATAATGCCATAGTTGTTGGCTATTTTATCATATGAAAAGATGTAGTTATCCATGTGGGTTTGTATTTCAATATGAGTTGATTATAGATGAATTAGATGAGTGCATGTTGTGTATGATTGGGGAATGAGAAGAACTTGGCAAATAGCTTTGTTCTTGTCCATGTGGATAGGCACACGGGCATGTGTCTAGGCCATGTATGACACACGACCAGCCCACGAGCATGTGCATTGGCCGTGTCTCTTTGACAAATTCGAGCAATATAGGCCACAGGCTAGCCACACGGGTGTGTGTCTCGACTTTAGGCCGTGTGGTGTAGTCAGTGTTCACCACGGGTGGTGAGCACGAACGTGTGCCCTAGTCGTGGGGCATTGGCAGTATGCTTGGGTTTTCATGCACGAGTTGAGGGCATGGGCGTGGGTGAACTCCACGGGCGTGTCTCACCTTACACGGGCGTGTAGTCCCTATTTAGGTGGAGAAATTTTAAAATCGTAGAAGTTTCTAATAAGGTCTCAAGAACTCTCGTGTATTTGTGTGAGGTCTCATAAGTAGAGAATGAGATTGTTGAGGTGACTTAAGTAAGTAGTCACAATGAGCCTAAGTGGCAATCACATGGTTTCAATCTGGTAATGCCTCGAGCCTGATTTCGGTTGGAATTACGGGTAAGAGGTGTTACAGTAGGATTAGTTAAACGAGGATTTCTTTGGTTTATATTGATGAGGCACAGAGCACAAATTACTTCAAACGTTTCGATGAGGTGCGGAGCGCACATTACTTTGGTTTGTACCGATGAGGCATGTAGCGTATATTAGTTCGAACGTACTGATGATGCACTAGGTTCAATTTATATTGGTGTGATGGTAAAATGATTCGTGTATCCGTCTTAAGTCCGTGTTCGGTTAATAAGAGGAACAAATTGTGCATTATATGATTGATGATGCTACTTGATATGTGAAATGGATAACTTATGCTCGATTTGGTTAAGTGAATGTAAATATTAGTATAATTAATGATAGCATGTGAAATATCATGCGAATTGGATATTATGAGCTTTGAGGGCCAATAATGCTATGAAACGAGTTAAACTAACTCAATTTGGTGAAATCAAAATATGATTATTGATTTGAAACATCGTAATCTATAACTGATATTGAGATAGGATCGATATTATGATTTATAACAAGTATAAAAGTCTCTTTGATAAGGTAAAGGTTGAAAGGTATCTTAATAAGTAGACATGTAAAACTTAAATCAAATGATGAATTCATAAGGTAGCATAAAGGAAATAAGCATGAGGCATGAATAATGATATGAAAAATATTATATGCTTGCATATGAAATTGAGATATGTATGGTAATATGCCTTGAAATAAATTGAAGACAAATGTAATTCAAATTGCAAAGTGTCTTTGGGTGTACTATTATATATATATAAAGCATAATTGTATATAAATCATATGTCAATGTTATGTAGTAGCTCTATAGCTATGATACTTTTGTGAATACCAAGTAAATGATGCCATATATATTGTATTACATTCCAAACTTGATTAGATGTTATAATCTAATGAGTGAATAACATGCTTATGTGTTTAATATGTTATGTGATGTAATCAAATTATGATTTGAACCATTGATCTCTTTTACTTAGTGTGCAGATTATTTTATTTTGTGAGAAGGTATTGATTAGGTTTTGTGGATTTCAAGAAAGGTGACAGCATCAGGACTCAATTCTCAGCTCAGAAATATATGTATTGTATGTTGAATATTAAGTTTGAGTTGGCATGTACCTAGTGCCATAATTTAACTTTAAAGTCATTTTTGAAGTTTTGGTATTTATAAAGATAAGGGCTTGTAAATTCAACATGTTTATCTATGTATGAACGTGTGTGCATTAAAAAACTAAACGTCGATAATGGAAATGTAGAAAGATCGCAAAGAAAAGAAAGAAAGAAATTAAGAACACACAAATTTTACGTGGAAATCCTTTCGGGGAAAAACCACAGGCAGAGGAGAAGAAAATTCACTAATGTCGAATTCGAATGATACAAAAGGAGTTTCGACTATATCTATTTATAGGTTGAAAAAACCTATTTCTTATCAATGTCAAATATATTATGCTAATAAATGCTAAATATATTATACAAATAAATTCTAAATCTTCTAGAAATAAACATATTTTGTTTAACTTGACTTGCAAGCGATCTATAAGAATTTGGGTCACACGACTCTAACAATCTCCACCCTGACAAAAATTTTCAACAAACAGGTTCTTCACCATGAACTCTCAACGAACAAGTTCTCCACCTCTTCTACAAAACCCTTTAAGGTTATTCATCAAAAATGAACACCAAACAATTCCAAACAATACTCAAACTTGGTTATAGAAAGTGATGTATTCATCATATCTGCAAGGTTATCATGAGTACTAACTTTTCTCACGACAATATCACCACGAGCAATAATATCATGCACAAAATGATATCGAATATCAATGTGTTTTGTTCTCTCCTGAAACATTTGATCCTTTGTAAGGAAGATGGCACTCTGACTATCACAAAACAATGTACTGATCTAGACGTCTTTACTAAGTTTACCAAATAGTCCCTTTTACCAAATAGCTTATTTACAAGATTCAGTAATCGCCATGTACTTAGCTTCAGTAGTAGATAAAGTAGCTGTAGTTTGCAAAGTGGATTTCCAATTGATTACGCAACCTCTAATAGTAAAGACATACCCGGTGAGAGATCTTCTTTTACCAAGGTCCCCTGCAAAATCAGAATCAACATACCCAATGACTTCATCTCTAGTTCTTCCAGATTGTAAGCAAACATCAATAGTATCTCATAATATCTAAAAATCCACTGAACTACTTTCCAATGTTCTTTACCAGGATTCGCCATCTACCTACTAATTACACTAACTACATATGATAAATCTAGATATGAGCAAACCATATCATACATGAGAGATCCAACTGCACTAGAATCTAAAACACATTGCATGTAGTCAATCTCATCATCTAATTGTGGAGACAAAGCCAATAAAAATCTAAAGTGGGTTGCTAATGAAGTAATAACAGGCTTGGCATTTTGCATATTGAACCTGTGAAAAACTTTCTCAATGTACCCTTTCTGACTTAGGTACAATTTACATACTTTTCTATCTCTGAGAATCTCCATCCCAAGTATCTTCTTTGCTGCTCCCAAATCTTTCATTTCAAATTCTTTACTAAGTTGGGCTTTAACCTTTCATATCTCTCATTCATCTTTGGCTGCTATCAACATGTCATCAATATATAGGAGTAGATACACAATAGAACCATCACTTTTTTTTCTTAAAATAAACACAACTGCTAAAGCTGCTTCTTTTGAAATAATGAGTAGTCATAAAAGAATCAAACCTCTTGTACCACTACCTTGGTGATTGTTCCAAGCCCTAAAAGGGACTTTTTCAACAAGAAAATATAGTCCTCCTTTTCTTAGACTATAAAACCCTTTGGTTGTTGCATGTAAATATCAACCTCAAGTTCTCAATTTAAAAACATTGTTTTTACATCTAACTGCTCAAGCTCCAAATCATGCATGACCACAATACCAAGCAAGGCTCGAATCAAACTTTGCTTCACAACTAGAGAAAAGACATCTATGACGTCTACACCTGGAATTTGACTGTAACCTTTTACACCCAGCCTTGCTTTATATCTAGTTTTTTCAATTCCTGGGGTCCTTTCTTTCTTCTTAAACACCCATTTAGAAAAAATAACTTTTTTACCCTTAGGAAACTTCACTAGATCCCATGTTTTGTTTTTATAGAGCAATTCCATCTCTTCTTGCATGACAAACATCCATTTTCCTTAATCTTCACAACTAATTGCCTTAGAAAAAGTAGATGGCTCTTGATTTGCATCTATATCTTCAGGTATGTTTAAAGCATAAGCAACTAGATCAGCCTTAGCGTAACTCTTTAGAGGTTTAATTTCTCTTCTAGGTCTGTTCTTGGTAATAGAATGTTCTGGTGAAGAACCAACTCTACTATGAGTTTTGTACTAACATGAGAAGTTGATTCTATTGTAGATTTTGGATTAATCTGTAGCTCCACCTACTTCACATATGTGCTTGGACTTTATTGGTCTTTATTGGAAGAGCTTTTAAGAGATAAGTTACGCAACATAGCAGTTTCATAAAAAAATAACATCTCTGCTAATCACAACTTCTATACTTTCAGGACACCATAACTTATATCCTTTAACACCAGCCTTATAACCAAGAAAAACACATTTAATGGATCTAGGTTTCAATTTCCCATTATCAACATGAGCATACGTAGGACACCCAAAAATATTTAAATTAGAATAATCAACAGGATTAGCAAACCATACCTCTTGTGGAGTCTTTTTCTCAATGGCAATGGACGGAGACCGGTTAATCAAAAACATGCAATAGAGGCCGCTTTAGCCCAAAACGATTTCGATAAACAAGAATTCAATAATATACATCGAACCTTTACCATGATTGTTCTATTAATCTGTTCTGCAACGCCGTTTTACTGTGGAGTATGACAAGCTGTCAAGTGTCTCACGATCCCTTCTTATTTGCACAATTCATTAAACTCATTACAATAGAATTCCAAGCCATTATTTGTGCAAAAGTGTTTTATCTATTTTCCTGTCTGCTTCTCGATCATAGTTATCCAAGACTTAAATGTGGAAAACTCATCACTTGTCTACTTTAGAAAGAATGCCCAAACATTTTGGAAAAATCATCAATGATCATCAACATATAATTAAGGCCACCCCTCGAAGGCCTTTATATGGTCCCTAAAGATTAGAATGAATATAATCTAGTGTTCCCTTCATTTTATGGATTCCTCTAGTGAATCGAACTCTCTTTTACTTCCCAAAAACATAGTGTTCATAGAACTTCAGTTTGCTAATGCCTTGTATATCAAGAAGTCCTCTTTTGCTCAATTTTGTCATGTCGTTCTCACTTATATGCCCTAGACACATATGCCAAAGTCTAGTAACATCACCATCTGAAAAGGAAGAGGAAGCGACAGCTGCATCACTAGTAACAATTGAACCCTCCAAAACATATAACTTGGCAGTCTTTCTCATCACTCACTTTAGGGTTGTTGGCAAAAGCATCTAGAAGTTCACCATCGCTGTAATCTTCTATCGTTGTTTTCCCTTTTGATTCGCCACCTCTCTTTTGATCTTATTCTAAAACTTATAGCACTCAGACTTATTGTGTCTTTTCTTCTTGTAGAAGTTACAGGTTTTACCTTTATTTGAATATCTCATTTACCATTAGATTTATAGTAAGGATTTTGTTCTTGAGTCCTTCCATGATTATCATCAATATTTCATTCTTGTCTCCTACGAACAATGAGACCCTCTCCCTAACAGTAAGATCTAGACATTAGATGTTTCATCTTATCATACGATGTTAAGGAAGCATAGACTTCATCAACTATGATATATTAACAGCTATACAAAGTTGTATCTCTAAATGTTGAATAAGACGGGGAT
This sequence comes from Gossypium rotundifolium, assembly GCA_025506655.1. Lineage (NCBI taxonomy): Eukaryota > Viridiplantae > Streptophyta > Magnoliopsida > Malvales > Malvaceae > Gossypium > Gossypium rotundifolium. Next base: position 169,390,967 of record CP106727.1, read on the forward strand.
AGCGAAAAAAGTATGATTAAACCTAAATCTTTTTTGTCATACTGAACCTCCATGGCCTCTAGGTTCGAGAGAATTTATTTAAACACAGTTAAGTGTTCGTGCACAGATGCACCTTCCTCCAACTGATGAGCATAAAGGCGTTGCTTCATATGCAACTTGCTAGTTAGGGTTTTCGACATGCATAGCTACTACAGCTTTGCCATAGTAGCGGTGGCCTTCTCCTTCATCATGTCTTATAGAATTTTATTTGAAAAATATAGATATAATTGTGTTAAATCCTTTCAATCTTTACTTTTCTTCTATTCTTTCGTCAATGTCAAGCGCATCATATCTAACCCTAGGAAGGCATCCTCCAAATTCATCTACGATAGAACTGTCTACATCTTTATCTGTCACAACAAGAATCTAGTGTTGCGATCCAACAATGGAATATCATACTTCATTGTCACCATTACTGTGATCGAAACAAGCAACCCAAAAAAGCTCTGATACGAATTTGTTAAAAAACTAAACGTCGATAATGGCAATATAGAAAGATCGCAGAGAAAAAAAGAAAGAAAATAAGAACATACAGATTTTACGTGGAAACCTTTTCGAGGAAAAACCCACAAGTAGATGAAAAGAAAGTTCACTAATGTTAGATTCGAATGATACTAGATGATTTTTTACTACATCTATTTATAGGTTGAAAAAACCTAATTCTAATCAATGTCAAATATATTATACTAATAAATGCTAAATATATTATACTAATAAATGCTAAATCTTCTAGAAAGAAAATATATTTTGTTTAAATTGACTTGCAAGTAATCTCTTAGAATTTGGGTCACACAACTCTAATAGTGTGTAAATGATAATTTGGGTCATTTTTTACCCTATCGCCCTTCCGTTACTAGTATAAATAGAGGACTAGTTTCCTCATTTTTATACACTGAACATGAAAAAACATCTCTCTTTGAAAACATTCCTCTCCTTCATTTTCTATATGTTTTATTTATAAACTAGTAGTTTTTGTTCCCTAATTACTTTAGAGAGAATTATATTTAGGAGTTTAGGTTTTAAGCGGGACCGACTATGACCCCTCCAAACTTTCTTTGGAATTGTTCCTACTATTATTTCCCTAGAAGAGCAGTACCACTCGAGTTTCATCTTCCATATTCAGGTGTAAGAATATCGAAGGACTGTGTTAACCTTGCGGGATGACATCCACTACACGATTACATTGATTAGGGCGAATTTATTTCTAAGGCATTGGATTTACCATGGCACAGTAATTTTTAATTTCATATTTAATTATTTATTTTTCTCAGTCAGTGTTAGAAGATTTGTTTTACCGTAGATTATATTTCCAACAATTTAGAAATGAATTATTGCTTAAACATGTCTACCACGAACAACAAATCCAACAACCACGTGAAATGTTATGTGTGTGGCAAAGACGAACACAAAGCCTATCAATACTACTAGTGTTCTGATCGCCATAATGAAAACAAATCATGAGCACATGTAGTCAAAAATCTAGATGACATTATAGCTATTGTGGTTTCCAAAGTAAACCTGGTCGAAACTAACACCAAGTGGATTGTAGACACTAGTGCCTCTAAACATTTCTGTGCCAATAGAGAAATGTTCACCGAATTTGAAAAGGTAACTGAAGGTGATCAAGTCTACATGGGCAATTTAATCACTTTAGAAGTACCGGTAAAGGAAATTTTTTACTCAAACTCATTTCTAGTAGAACTTTGGCATTGAATAATGTTTTATATGTACATGCCCTTCGTAGAAATTTGATTAGGGTGGTCTATTAAATAAAGCAGGCATTAAACTAGTCTTTGAATCCAATAAACTTGTACTTTCCCGAGACGGGGATTATGCAGTCAAAGGTTATTTATGTGGGAGCTTATTTTTTATTGAGACTATGTTTAATAATAATAATGAAGTCTTTACTTCTACTTATATTGTTGAATCATTTGATATGTGGCATGCTAGATTAGGACATGTGAATATACATTATTTGAAGAAACTTGTAAAAATGAATCTATTGCCTAATCTAGACAATAGTAGCCTTAATAAATATGAAATTTGTGTTGAAGCCAAGCATGCTAGAATTTTCTTAAAACCTATCATTGAAAGAAAAGTTAAACTTTTGGAATTAGTTCAGATTGATCTAGCAGACTTTAGAAACACAAAAATTAAAAATAGGAAACGATACTATATTACCTTTGTAAATGCTACTCTAGGTATACAAAGGTCTATCTTTTAAGAACAAAAGATGAAGCTAAACAAAAGTTTCTCCTTTATAAAGCGGAAGTAGAAAACCAACTTGATAGAAAAATAAAACATCATAGATCAGATAGAGGGGGCTAATATTGCACTAACATCCTTAAAGAGGTTTGTGAGAAAGATGAAATTATACATAAATTTTTTGCCCCCAACTTTCCACAACAAAATGGTATAGCTAAAAGGAAAAATAGAACTCTAAAAGAAATGATGAATGCTTTACTACTTAGTTCTGGTTTACCTGATCACATGTAGGGGAATGCCATACTTTCTGCAAATAACATCCTTAATAAAGTGCTTCATAAAAAATTAAATTGTACCCCATACGAATTGTGGAAAGGTTATGCCCCTAATCTAAAATAATTGAAAGTATGGGGGTGCCTGGTAAAAGTAAGCATACCTGTTTTTAAATAGAACACTATTAAGTCTAAAACCGTTGATGTTGCTTTTGTTGGTTATGCTCTGAACAATGTTACATATATATGTCTTTGCTTGATTCTTCTATATGTGAATCTAGAGATGCTATTTTCTTTGAAAATATTTTCCCCTAAAGAAATCTATTGCAAACCTGTGACACAATTAGATAAGCATGTTTCTTTTTCTAGTACACAAAAGATATTCTTAATGATGATATAGAACCTAGAAGAAGTGAAAAACGAAGGAATGCCACTAGTTTCGGACATGATTTTCTTACGTCTTTCATAACTAAAGTTACTGATTTAGGCTTAGTTTCGGACATGATTTTCTTACGTCTTTCATAACTAAAGCTACTGATTTAGGCTTAATAAATGATTCTATTGTTCATGCTATTTTGATAGATGAGGATCCAAAAACTTATGATGAGGCCATAAATTCAATATATGCTACTTTTTGGAAAGATGCTATTAATAATGATCTTGAATATATTAAGTCTAATCACACTTGGGAATTAGTAGATTTTCCTATAGATTTTAAACCTATTAGTAATAAATGAGTCTTTGGAAAGAAACTTATACCTAATGGGTTAATACAAAAGTATAAGGCAAGACTAGAGGTTAAAGGATTTACTCAAAAATTTGGAGTAGATTATTTTGATACATACTCTCTTATGACTAAAATCTTTACCATTCATGTTTTGTTTGCTTTAGCTTCTATTCACAATCTGTTGGTACATCAGATGGATGTAAATACAACTTTCTTGAATGGTTATTTGGATGAGGAGATCTATATGGAGCAACCTCTAAGATTTGTGACACCTGGTATAGAAGATAAAGTTTGCAAACTTAAAAGATCTCTGTACAGTCTAAAACAAGCTCCATAACAATGGTATGAGAAATTTCATAAAACTATTCTCTATTTTGGTTTTATAGTTAATGTTTCAGATGCATGTGTATATTCCATAATGTTTGGATCTGATTGTGTTATCATAAGGTTATATGTAGATGACATGTTAATTTTCAGTTCTAATATAGAAGCCATTAATAAAACCAAGAATTTCTTATCTACCAGATTTGAAATGATTGATTTGGGAGTGGTAGATACAATCTTAGGAGTTTAAGTTACAAAATTAGAAAAGGGTTTTTCATTAAACCAATCTCACTATATACAGAAAGTTTTAAAAAGTTTTAATAGTTTTAATGTAATCTCTGTAAGAACTCCTTATGATTCTAGCATACAACTGTTAAAAAATAGAGGAAACAATATTTCTGAATTAGAATATGCAAAGATCATTGGAAGTCTTATGTTCTTGATGAACTACTGTAACATCCCAAACCTGGCCTAGAAGTTAGGCCCGAATTTGGCGTGCCACATTGAAGTGTATTTGAAAATGATGTTTTCATCAAAAACCCATCTTAATTAAAAGCTTGAGTAAAATCCCAGTAACGTCAGTTTATTTTTTTCCAAGGTTTATTAAAAATTTATTACCTTCAAAATCTTATTATTGCGGAAGCTTAATTTAAAACAAACATGTTTTGAAATGTTATCGTTTTTAGAAAATCGCGTTCTACTTCTAGCATATTTAAATCATAATAAATTGAAAATCCCAATTTAAAAACTAGAAATTAAAAGAGGCCTTATTACAACCCAATAAGAGAGCGGTTTAAGTAAGGTAAAATAAAATACTAAAACTTAAAGATGTTCGTAGTGTGGCCACCTCCGAGTCCTCCAGTACGTCCAACCGCTTACTGAGGATTACCTAAAAAATTAAAAAGAGGGGGTGAGTTTACAAAAACTCAGTGCATACAACCCCCATCGATCATAAAGTATGCATCACATCAATCCGGGCCTAAGCCCATTACAGTAACGATGGCAATTAGGCCTTAGCCCATAATAACCTCAGTTGGGCCTTAACCCATATCAAATGTCACATATCACATCTCTCTAGGCCTAAGCCCATCTCAATATCAGAATCAATTTATGTAATGCATGAATACCCAAACCAACCCTGCAGTCCATCTCCTGTCCAACCCTACACTCTTGTGGGATTTAGTCGACCCACCCATCCCTACACTCTTATGGGGATTTAATCGACCCACCCATCCCTACACTCCTTATGTAGCACTGGTTGTGGCACTAACCAATGTTGTAGCTGAGCTGCCAATCACATAATTGGCTTAAAGCCATCGGTGGATCCACAGTTGTCAAGCGACCATGTGACCCTAACAAATCATATACTTCCTCTAAATCAATGATCCCATCCCCATGCAAAGATAATATCACATGAATGTAAACATACCATAAATGGCATACAATAACAATCATATAATAAGTAGGGGCATTTTAGTCATTTTGCCCTTTAGGGGCATAAATATCATTTTACCCTACAGGGATATTACGGTTAATTTACCCTACAGTGGTATTTCAGTAATTTTACAAACTAGAAGTATTTCGATAATTTTACAAATCGAGGGTATTTCGGTAATTTTGCAAACCAGGGGTATTTCGATAATTTTTCAAATCGAAGGTACTTTGGTAATTTTTCAAATCAGAGGTATTTCGATAATTTTACAAATCAGGGGTATTTCGATAATTTTACTCTATAAGGGTATTTCGGTAATTTTACTCTACATGGGGTATTTCGGTCATTTTACAACCTTCCCAATGGTCTACAGTCGCCTCGAGTGACACAGATGACATATATGATCAAAACAATGTATTTGGGCCCAAAGCCCAATATTCGGCCCAAGTGGGTCCACACTTTCGTGTGGTCCATTCAACCCAATTTCAGTCACGGTTATGCGAACGTTATAACCCAGTCCAATATTAGCCATTTATCGTGGATTTACTCTGTGTGGGGCCCATGGGCCCATTGAGCCCACACGGCCTATTTTAGCCAAATGAGGCCCATAACGGCCCAAGAGCACGAGGACGCTCATGGTGACCTCTGTCGTTGTATCGAATTATCCACACGAGCGTTCGTGCGCTCATGTGATAGCCGTAGCCGTACTTTCGGCCTTTCAGCTTCTCAGCATTTTAGGATTTCGGCATTTGCCGATCTCCAATTAGAGTGGTGTGTGTACACACCTTGTTGGAGAAAACTCAGTAGCCCACAAGCGTAGGACCTATATCCAACACGATACACCATCAGTCCTTTAACAACAGGATTAAACAATCCCTTTCTATACCACTATCCAAGGTATGATTTCTTACTTGCCTTGATCGAACGATTGAGGATCACTCACTTAAACCGTCGCAAGAGATTGATCAATAGTCCTTAGGGATTATCTGCATTCCAACCAACACTTATCAACATCAAACAATTAAACAGTTTAAACTAGACGAGAAGTCACTTACCGAAAATGAAGAGTCCAGATTAGAAGAAAAGAACAATTGCCACACCTATACAAAAGTCGAAAGTACAGAGAATGGTAGAGGCAAAATGGAATAATCGCACCCCTGAGATGGAAAGTTTACCTAACACAAAATGTAGAGAACCGACAAAATGAAATGAGGGAAAAAGTATTCAGTTTTAGCAATACAATGAGGGACACTCAGAAAGAGTCAAAGGAAAAGAGAGAAAAGGGAAAAGGGGTATTTGGCTATCACTAGAAGAAAAAGGAAAATTTGAAAGAGAACAAAATAGGGGATAATCGGCCAAGCACAAGATGCAGAAGAAAAGGATTGATAGAGCCAAAAGAACTGTAAGAGAGAGGAATTCAGTTTTAGAACAAGAAGAGTAGAAAAGTCCCAAGATAAGAAAACAAACTTGAAAATACCAGAAGAAGTCGGCACCTACTCACTCTCACAATGCCAAAAATGCATCAAACGGCTTCCCCTAGCCGAATTTACACATAGAACTTGTTGCAAAATTCGGCTACAACATTCCTCTCCTCCAAATCCCTTGAAAATCTCCTCAATTCTCTCAACACCCCTAATTTGAAACACTTTCAAACTCTTTCAAATCTTTATCCCATCAATTACTCCCCAAGACCAATTCCATAACCACCTGAGTAGAATCCCACTACAACACAACCTCTAGGCGTCACAACTACAAAATAAAACCTCTCTTGCTTACCCTCAGACTTGAACCTCAAACCTCTTGCCAACTGTAACGCCACCTTGCCACTAGACCACCCACTCTCTTTGTGTCACATTTTACCTTCAATAAATTAAAAGGTCTAGAGGCCAAAGTCCAGGTTCCTTTAAAAGAAAAACCAAAATAAAGTGCAAGAGCCAAGACTTGAACCTAAGCTCCCTTGCAACCTTAATGACACCACAATCACTAGACCACATGCTTCCTTTTGTCATTTTTTTAACACAATAATTTAAAAGGCCTACATCCAAGCATCCAGGGTTTTATCCACTTAAAACCAAAATTTTTGCCAAAGCCTAGGTTTGAACCCAGGACTTCTCCAATACTTCTCATGACCCTTAACCCCTAAAGCAAACATACTTTTGTGTTATTCACTTGCACAGCTAAATTCCAATCCCTCCGATACATGAAGCCCATTTCTTTTAGGCCTAAAAGTCGAGGCGTTACAACTACAATCGACCGGACATTTCTTATGCAGTTAGTAGACTAAGTAGGTATACCCATAATTCGAGTAATGAGCACTGGAATGCTCTAAAGCATTTTCTTAAATACCTTAAAAGTGTTTTATCTTGGGAATTAGAATTTTTTGGTTACCCTATAGTCCTTGAAGGCTATTGTAATGCTAACTGGGTAACTAATAATGATGAGCTAAGCTCTACAAATAGGTATGTCTTTACTTTGGGTGGATAAGCCATTTTGTGGAAGTTTGCTAAATAGACTTGTATTGCTCGCTCAATAATGGAGGCAAAGTTTATATCCCTTGAATTAATTGGGCAAGAGGTCGAGTGGCTTATGAATCTGCTTGTAGAGATTCCTTTATGGGAAAAACCAGTACCTCCCGTTTCTTTGTTATGTGACATGCAAGCCGTAATTTATGTTGCTAAGAATCAAGCTTACAATGGTAAGAAGAGACATATTCGGATAAGATATGAATCTGTAAAACATTTAATGAAAAATAGAGTACTCACCTTGGAGTACGTGAGGTTTGAAAGGAACCTAGCTGATCCACTAACCAAAGGGTTATATAGGAAAATGATTCTTGATTCATCGAAGGGGATGGGTCTTAAACCAAGTGGCTGAGGAATTCATGGTGGATACCCAACTTAGTTTCTAAGTTCAATGTGGTCAAACAAAACCATGGAAAGACTCATAGTGTACATATTACCTATCCTTATTGTGAATGATGTATGTAACATCCCAAAGTTGGGCCAGTAGGATTGGGCCCATTGGGCCTTAGGCATAGGAGCGTTTAAAATTCTTGGGAATAAGAGAACGGCTTTAGTGCTAGTTGGACCTATTAGGTGAGTGATTTTGGAACGTTAGAGGGTTTCTATGAAGTCCCGGGTTCAAACTTTGGCTTTAGGGAAATTTTGGTTTTAGGTGAATAAAACCCTAGGAGTTAGTAGGTAGGTTTTAAGAATAAAATGTGAAAAAAATGACACAAGTGGAGTGTGTGGTGTAGTGGCAAAATGATGTCATTAAGGATGCAAAGGAGCTTAGGTTCGAATCTCATGACAAGCAAGGGAGTATTTATTTTTCGGATTGGACGAGAAGAGTTTGAGTTGGATTTAAACTCTGCTAACCGAGGGATCCCACATCGGTAAGATACAAAAAAGAAAGGTAAGAAGCTAGCTATATATAGAGCATTCTATGAGAAGAGTTAATATACCTTGGTGGGCATTTGGGTGCAGACCTAGAGGATAATCGCTAATAGTAGCGAAGGAAGGGCTACTATAACGTGAGGTATATTAAGTTATGATTAATCGTTAGGTGATGTCGATTATAGGTTCGTGACTAAGGGGTTTGCAACGCGTGGTTACCAAGTGTGTACAAACACTACACACACGAAATCGACAAAGCCAAAAGTGGCTAAATAGGCCTGGTGGGCCCTAAGGCTAAGTTTGATGAAATGGTTTGGTTGGTTATACGAATTGAATTAGTCATGCATGATACATGAATTGGATTTGTTTTGGGCCTAATAGGCCATATGATGAGATTTGGGCCTAATGGGCCGCAAGGGAGTGATTTGGGCTTATAGGGACGTAGGCATGTATGTTAGGGTTTATGGACCTTAGGTCTAGTTTGAACAACTCATAAATTCCATAAGACTTAATTCTAATTAAACATGTATGTGAACAAGTTGCAGAGTTGGAGTGTGGCAACAGGCGTACGCATGTCTAGGATTGGATCTAATGAGAGTTTGGTACTTAAGCGGCCCTAGTGGCCCACCTCCTCTTTTTGGAATCCTACCTGGTGCGTAGTGTCTGTTCACTTTAGCCGCGAAGACTTGTTGATGGGCCAAAGTTCATAGCTAAAACCCGAAAGGGACCGAAATACCCCCAATTTGTGAAATTATCGAAATACCCCTAGTTTGTGAAATTATCGAAATACCCCTGATTTGTGAAATTACCGAAATACCCCTAGTTTGTGAAATTATCGAAATACCCCTAGTTTGCAAAATTACCGAAATACCCCTAGTTTGTAAAATTACCAAAATACCCCTGGTTTGTGAAATTTTTGAAATACCCTTGGTTTGCAAAATTACCAAAATACCCCCGATTTGTAAAATTATTAAAATACCCCTAGTTTGTAAAATTATCGAAATACCCCTAGTTTGTAAAATTATCGAAATACCCCTAGTTTGCAAAATTACCGAAAAACCCCTGGTTTGTAAAATTTCTGAAATACCTCTAGTTTGTGAAATTATTGAATTACCCTCAGTAGGTAAATTACAAAAATACCCTCGGTAGGTAAAATAACTATTATACCCTTAGGGGTTGATTAGCGTGATTGTGTGTAAACCCTAACACACTTTACTTAATTGTATTATTAATTGTATGGGATGAAAAGTCGAAAAAGGCTATAAATACAGTCAATATACCCTTGGGGGTAAGGCAGGAAGTGCCAGGTACGTATCTGTAATTACCTGATGTGAGTTGGTTGTATGTGATGATCTATTGCCTTATTACTAGCATGATACATCTGTCACGATATAAATGTTGTGCATGGGATATGGGAATGTTGATAAAGGGGACGTGATAAGGTCACATAGTGATCGGTGGTGCTGCCACATTATTCGTAAGGTTACATGGTGATCGGTGGCTCTGTCACAGTTGTTTTAAGGTCACATAGTGATCGATGGCTCTGCCACATTTTCTGGCAGCATGACTGTCAAGATGGTGTGTAGCGAATGGAGGGTTGATTGTAGAAATCCCCACGGTGTGATGGTTGGTACGAGGTGGTGTGTAGAGGATGGAAAATTAGGTTTGGTTGGGTTTGCATTGCATTGCATACACTATCTGCTGTGACATGTGATATAGGTTAAGGCTCAACTGAGGCTATTTTGGGCTAAGGCCCAATTGCCACCAGCATCTTGTAATGGGCTTGACCGGATTATTGTGATGCATGTTCTTACCGACGAGGGTTGTGCATACTGAGTTTTCGTAAACTCACCCCCTCTTTTTATTAAATGTTTCAAGTAATTTCCAGTGATAGAGGATTGGGAGCCGTGGAGGACTCGGGGTGGCTATACATCGGAGATACTACTCATGAACTTTAGTAATTTTGATTTTTGCCTTTTCTTTTAGATTATTTATTTTGGGTTAATATTTTGTAATAAGGCCATTGGTTTATTTTTCTAAGTTTTATTTATAAGCTGTTAAACTTATAAATCTGAGGTTTTCTTAAAACATTAGCAATCGTTTTCTAAAATATCATGTTTACGCAATGATGCAAGTTCAACTTTCATAACAAAATAGTTTTTCAAAATGATAACAACTTTTAAATGGTCATTTAGTAAATCACGTGTTTCTCAATCAAACAATGAACTCGGAGTTCAAAAATTTGATAAAACTTTTCTAAATAATTGCTTAGCTTTTAAACTTCCTTCACTGTGACACGCCAGATTCAGGCCTAACTTTTAGGTTGGGTTTGGGGTGTTACAATTGTGGTATCAAAGCCTAGGTTGCAAAACTCACTATGGAATGGGTTCGAAAATGTTTTTCAAAGTTATTTGAAATTTGGTTTAAAACCTTTATTGGAAGTATGGCACCCGAGTCTCCGGCACCAAATCCGTAAGTCCCCTTACTTATTATTATATGCTATAATAACTGTATTTATTTTGTGTATGTTTTGGATGTGATGTTTGAATGGAAATTTTTTAAGTATAAGTGTTAAATACTTGTTTATCTGTATTAGATATTTGGTTGTGTGAAGAGGTTCCAAGCTTAAGCTAGAAAGTGTATTATTGTTTTAGAATCAGAGTGCATAGCGTGAGTGTAGTGTGGTAGGTTAGGATGTGCGACTGTTTCTATAGCTGGAAATTTCGAGGATGAAATTTCTTTAAGGAGGGTAGATTTGTAACATCCCAAAGTTAGGCCTAGTAGGATTGGGCCCATTGGGCCTTAGCCGAGGAGCATTTAAAATTCTTGGGAATAAAAGAATGGCTTTAGTGCTAGTTGGACCTATTGGGTGAGTGATTTTGGAAGATTAGAGGGTTTCTATGAAGTCTCGGGTTCAAACTTTGGCTTTAGGAAAATTTTGGTTTTAGGTGAATAAAACCCTAGGAGTTAGTAGGTAGGTTTTAAGAATAAAATGTGGAAAAAATGACACAAATGGAGTGTGTGGTGTAGTGGCAAAGTGACGTCATTAAGGATGCAAAGAAGCTTGGGTTCGAATCTCATGACAAGCAAGGGAGTATTTATTTTGCAGATTGGACGAGAAGAGTTTGCGTTGGATTAAAACTCTGCTAACGGAGGATCCCACATCGGTAAGATACAAAGAAGGAAGGTGAGAAGCTAGCTATATATAGAGCATTCTAAGAGGAGAGTTAATTTACCTTGGTAGGCGTTTGGGTGCAGACCTAGAGGATAATCGCCAATAGTAGCGAATGAAGGGCTACTATAACGTGAGGTGCATGGTAAGGTTACAGTGAGATTTTGGTTTCGATAAGTGTATATTAAGTTATGATTAATCGTTAGGTGATGTCGATTGTATGTTCGTGACTAAGGGGTTTGCAGCGCGCGTGGTTACGAGGTGTGTACAAACACTACACACACAAAATCGGTAAAGTCGAAAGTGGCTAAATGGGCCCGGTGGGCCCTGAGGCTAAGTTTGATGAATTGGTTTGGTTGGTTATACGAATTGAATTAGTCATGCATGATACATGAATTGGATTTGTTTTGGGCAAAATAGGTCATATGATGAGATTTGGGCCTAATGGGCCGTAAGGGAGTGATTTGGGCTTATGGGGACGTAGGCATGTATGTTTGGGTTTATGGACCTTAGGTCTAGTTTGAACAACTCGTAAATTCCATAAGACTTAATTCTAATTAAACATGTCTATGAACAAGTTGCAGGGTTGGAGTGTGGCAACAGACGTACGCATGTATAGGACTGGATCTAGGGAGAGTTTGGTACTTAAGCGGCCCTAGTGGCCCACATCCTCTTTTCTGGAATCCTACCTGGTGCGTAGTGTCTGTTCACTTTAGCCGCGAAGACTTGTTGATGGGCCAAAGTTCATAGCTAAAACCCGAAAAGGACCGAAATACCCCTAATTTGTGAAATTACTGAAATACCCCTAGTTTGTGAAATTATCGAAATACCCCTGGTTTGTGAAATTATCGAAATACCCATGGTTTGTGAAATTATCGAAATACCCCTATTTTGTGAAATTACTGAAATACCCTTGGTTTGCAAAATTACCAAAATACATTTGGTTTGTGAAATTATCTAAATACCCCTAGTTTGCAAAATTATCGAAATACCCCCAATTTGTAAAATTACCAAAATACCCCTAGTTTGTAAAATTACCGAAATACCCCTAGTTTGTAAAATTACCAAAATACCCCTGGTTTGAAAAATTACTGAAATACCCCTACTTTGTAAAATTATCGAAATACCCCTGGTTTGCAAAATTACCGAATTACCCTTGGTAAGTAAATTACTAAAATACCCTCGATAGGTAAAATTATCGTTATACCCTTAGGGGTTGATTAGCATAATTGTGTGTAAACCCTAAACACAATTTACTTAATTGTATTATTAATTGTATGGGTTGAAAAGCCAAAAAAGGTTGTAAATATAGTCGACATACCCATGGGGGTAAGGCAGGAAGTGCCAGGTACGTATCTGTAATTACCTAATATGAGTTGGTTGTATGTGATGATCTATTGCCTTGTTCACGATATAAATGTTGTGCATGGGATATGGGAATGTTGATAAAGGGGAAGTGATAAGGTCACATAGTGATCGATGGCGTTGCCACATTGTTCGTAAGGTCACATGGTGATCGGTGGCTCTGCCACAGTTGTTTTAAGGTCACATAGTGATCGGTGGCTCTGCCACATTTTCTGACAGCATGACTGTCAAGATGGTGTGTAGCAGATGGAGGGTTGATTATAAAAATCCCCACAGTGTGATGGTTGGTACGGTTTGGTGTGTAGAGGATGGAAAATTAGGTTGGGCTGGGTTTGCATCGCACTGCATACATTATCTACTGTGACATATGATATAGGTTAAGGTTCAACCGAAGCTATTTTGGGCTAAGGCCCAATTGCCACCGTTACTGTAATGGGCTTTGACCCGGATTGTTATGATGCATGTTTTTACCGACGACGGTTATGCACACTGAGTTTTTGTAAACTCACCCCCTCTATGTTTCAGGTAATTTCCAGCGATAAAGGATTGAGAGCCGTGAAGGACTCGGCGGTGGCTATACATCGGAGATACTACTCGTGAACTTCAGTAATTTCAATTTTTGCCTTTTCTTTTAGATTATTTATTTTGGGTTAATATTTTGTAATAAGGCCATTGGTTTTTTTTTCTAAGTTTTCATTTATAATCGTTAAACTTATAAATCTGTGGTTTTCTTAAAACATTAGCAATCGTTTTCTAAAATATCATGTTTACGCAACGATGCAAGTTCAACTTTCATAACAAAACAGTTTTTCAAAATAATAACAACTTTTAAATGGCCATTTAGTAAATCACGTGTTTTTCAATCAAACAACGAACTCGGAGTTCAAAAATCTAATGAAACTAAACTTCCTTCACTGTGACACGCCAGATTTGGGCCTAACTTTTAGGCCGGGTTTGGGGTGTTACAATGTACATGCATAAGGATGAGTTTTTACTCTTAATGAATTCATAGCCCAGATTTTGGGTGGTCCTATTGAGATGGACTTGATGAATTCATCGACTTGATAGGTTGAGTTTATTACTCTTAATGAGTTCATATCCCATATTTTGGGTGGTCCTATTAAGACGAACTTGATGAATTCGCCGAACTTAAATTTGAGAGGATGAGTTTAATGAAAACTCTTAATGATTTCATTGTTCTGATACGGGTGGCCTATATTAGATAGACCTAATGAAATCACCTACGTAAGTGTAAAGGACTAGTCACCTTCTATGGAAATCATTTTGGGTTGTTTTTCTAGAGCACTTACTAGCATCTAGAGGTACGTTGGCTAAAAGTTGTTGATTTATCGCGGAACTTCAAATTGGATTTGAGATTAGTTATGTACCATGAGTTAACTCTTATCTTAACAAGTTCAAGATTTATTTACTTGTTAAATAGAAAAATCAGTTATTTCACTATGTACTAGTTCAAATCCACAAGATACTAGTACTTAAGCAACTAATTTCACCGTTGCTCTTCTCACTTTTTAACTAAATTTCTTGTGTTTACGAAAAAAAATTCAAACTACTTTGCATTAGTGGGGGATTGTTGGTAAAGCAAAATTGTTGAGGATTTAGTGGGGGTTGTTGAATTTTTTGTGAAGATGTGGTTATGGGTTTTTTACAAAATTGCCTATTCATTTTTTACCGTATCGCCTTTCTGTTACTAGTATAAATAGAGGACTAGTTTCCTCATCTTTATATACTGAACAGGAAAAAAATAACTCTCTCTAAAAACATTCCTCTCCTCCACTATCTGTGTGTTTTCTTTATAAACTAGCCGTTTTTGTTCCCTAATCACTTTAAAGAAAATTATGTCTAGGAGTTTGTGTAACAGCCCGATTTTTGGTCTAGTCAAAACAATGGTTTCGAGACCACAAATTCGACATAGTAAAATTCATTTTTATTATGTTTTTATGGTCTAAAATTCTATGGAACGATTACGTGAAAATTTAGTTTAAAAATTTTGACGTTTGGGCACTCAATTTAGTCAAAAGGACTAAATTGAAAAAAGTGAAAAACTTGAATTCTATATGCTAGAGGTGTCTAATTGCTATGAATTTTTAAATTGAAGGTCCTTAGATGGTAATTAGACCATTGGTTAAGTTGGTGGACAAAAATGGACATGGTTTGGTATATTTTCAAAGTTTTTCATTAAAGGCATTTTGGTAATTTGGTAATTAAATGAATTAAAAATCCAATTTTTGTCCATCTTCTTCCTCATGATCGAAATTCACAAGGGGGAAGCCATAGCTAGGGTTTTTCCACTTCCAAGCTTGATTATCAAGAAAAAAAAACAAGGTTTGGACCTAGAATGGGGGAAAAAGGAGTATTTAACGATTTAGCCATTTTTACCATTTTTATGTTGAGGTAAGTTCGTATGTAAATAATGCATTGTTATATTTATGTTTTAAATGCTTTAAAGTTGTATGAATTTTGATTGACTCTATGGAAGTATTCGTCAAAGTTTCAACAAGCGAGAAATCCCAATTGAACCTTAGGAATAGATAGGATAAAAATGTCATGACATTAGGGTTACTGTGATTACGTATAGGACCATATCTGGGATATTGCATCGCTATGAGACTTCGTGTAATACCATATATGGGATATGGCATCGATGTGAGACCTTGTGTAAGACAATAGTTGGGCTATTGGCATCGATACGAGATTACATGTAAGACCATATCTAGGATATGGCATTAGTATGGTACTATGTGTTCGAGATCCCCGAGTATCCTTTAGTATTCCAAGTGGTTCAACGGGTATGGCAAAGATGAGAAAGTATGTGAATATGTTATGAGATGGTATAGTATATACAAAAACTTAAAGAAAATGAGATCAATATATGATGAATAATTGGTAAGACTGTGATTGAATAAGTTGTGCGTATGAAGCTTAAATGACATTTATGTTGATACGTGATATGTAATTCAAATGATGAGCTATTGGTATATGACAATTATGTTGATATGTGTTATGTTGATATCAAATGACATTTATGTTCATATGACATTTATGAAGTTTAATGACATTTATATTGACATATGTTATGTTATTCATATGATGAGCTATAGGCAAGAATGTGATTGAGTAAATTATACTCATGAAGTTTAATGACATTCATTTGGAAATATGTTGTGTAATTTATATGATGAGTTGTTGGTAAGGTTGGGATTGAGTAAGTTGTGTTTGTGAATTTTTAATGACATTTATGTTAATATTTGTTAAGTTATTTGTATGTCAAGTGTATGAATAATGTTTTGTATTATTTGCATATGAACTTACTAAGCTATATAGCTTACCCCCTTCCTTTCCTGTGTCTTTTAGGGTTATTAAGCTAGTTTGGGTTGGAGTTCGTTGGAGATCCTATCACACTATCAACTATCATTTTAGGTATAAGTGGATTCAAGTATTTTAAGTCTATGGCATGTATAAGGACTTAGTTATTTTGTTAAATGTGTCATTGTGATTGTATCCAATGTGTTGGCTTGTGATTGTCAAAGGCTTGTTTGATACTTAACCATGTAGATTGGCTTATTTGGGCTATCATGGTTGCCAGCCTAGGTATAGATATATATATGTGCTAATGTCTCTGGTGATATGAATATGGTATACTTGGTTAATGATAGAAATATGATTTATGACAAGAATGTGAAATGTTTGTATATGTGGAATCTTGCATGATTTGGTATGGAGAGTTTGATGTTCTAAGCATGATAAATAATGGCATGAGAATGACATGTTATGTCTTGTTTGTGGTGGTTTAGTTGCTCTTATATGCTTGAATTGGTGCCATGTGAAGTTGTGTTGATGTGTGCAAGTGAGGGTGGCAAAATGGCTTGGTAAATAGCCTTATTTTTGTCTACACGGGTAGACACACGGGCGTGTGTCTAGGCCGTGTTTGACACACGGTCTGCCCCACGGGCATGTGTTCTGGCCGTGTGTCCCCTTCACCTTAATTGTTTTAAAATAGAATGTCCATAATTGAGCACACGGGCAGAGACACGGGCGTGTGTCTCAGCTGTGTGTGCTACATGGCCTAGCACACGGGCATGTGGCATAAGTCAGAGAGCACCCTTAATTTAAACACGGCCTGAAGCACGAGCGTGTCCCGGGGTCACACGGGCGTGTCCCTTAGACCACACAGGCGTGTGAGCTCTGTAACATGAAAAATTTTCTAAGTCTTGTAAAAATTTCCTGAGTTTTTAGTTCAGTCCCGAACCACTTCCAATACATGTTTTGATCCTTGTAGGCTCGTAATAGGGACTTCATGATCTAATATGAATGTTTTAATTTGTACGCAAATTTTATGACTCAGAATTGTGTAATTGCTTGTGATGTGAGTCCGGTAATGCCTCGTACCCTGTTCTAGCATCGAATACGGGTAAGGGTGATACAGTTTGGGTTTTGAGTGGGACTGACTATGACCCCTCCAAACTTTCCTGAGAATTGTTCCTACTGTGATTTCCCGAGAGGAGCAGTGCCAATCAAGTTCCATCTTCCATATTCGGGTGTACAAATATCGAAGGACTGTGTTAACCTTGGGGGACGATGTCCACTACACGATTACACCGATCAGGACAAATTTGTTTCTAAGACAATAGATTTACCACGGCACGGTAATTTTTTATTTAATATTTAATTATTTATTTTTCCCAGTCAGTGTTAATAGATTTGTTTTGCAATAGATTATATTTCCAACAAGATATATTAGAACAAGTATGACAGTAGCCAAAATGTCCAGTTACATGCAATTGTATCTGTACAAGTATCCATTTGTGTCAATACAATTGGGCCTAGATAAAGGTTCCTCCCTTGTTTTGAGTTGTTTTGACCCTTTGAAGACCAAAACTTGGTCATGATCATCCTCGAACACATATAACTTGTTTTAAAATGTTTTTAAAATGTTTTTAAATGAATTAACAATGATTTTAATCAATGTCAATTTGTTGACATGAGTTTTTAATGCTTGATGTTCTTAATGTTAGTTGAAATGAAAATTAGTTCGAGTTGCTCCAGCAATTAATGTGATGTCTTATATTCGGAGTTGGTGATAGGGTCAAGTATGGGGTGCCACACCATAAAATTGATTTTTATGTTTTTTTTTTTTTGCATTCTTCTTAAAAACGCATATAATTTTATAAAAAAAACTAATATTAAAGGAACAATGGATTTGAACTATCAGGTTGACTAAAAAATAAAATAAAAGACTTTATGGCATAATTTGAGTAGATAAACACATACAAAATTAACCTTAATGCCTTTCTAGATGTATAATATTCAATGGTGTAACGCCCCAAATTTTGGGCCTAAAAGTTCTGGGTTTTGAGTGTATGGGCAGCAAGGAGGTTGCACACATAAGTTAAATTGTGCAGTTTAGTGTCAGAATGGGCCTGCCGGTCTATTGGTTAAGAGGTGTGTTGGATTGGTAGAGGTTTTGTGATCGAATCCCTGTGGGAACTAGGGAGATAATTTGTGGACTTTTTATTTATGTCATTTAGTTATTATTTTATTATAATAATTATTTGATTTTTTTTAGGAAAAATTACTTTTTTTATTTTTAATTTTAATTTTCAATTGGACGTTTTTCTCCCTTCTCCTCTTTGTTTTCTTTCTTTTGCTTTCTCCTATTTCTCTAACGTTTTTAACTGTGATTTCAAGATTTCTGCTCCTCTGCCGCCTCCTCCGTCGTCGAATTAAGTTGTGGGATTCGGATCTTGTCTACTCTTTCCTTATTAATTGTTATTCTGTTTTGTGAATCCCTTTTTTCCTTTGAGTTTTTGTATCTATGTGTTGCCCCCTTGTTTTTGAGTTTTAGACGATAGAAGTGAAGGGAAATTGTTGAATTCTAATATACTTTGATAGGGCATAGGTTAGGGACGGTTTTGGTGGCCAAAACGGCATTTTCGAGGTTGAGTTGGGGTGGTTTCATAGTCTCCCCAACGGCCACACGGGTGTTGCCGAGGCACACGGCTACGTGGATTTGTGAATTAGGGTTTTCGGTCGATTTTGGGTGCCACACGGCCTGGCCACGTGGGCGTGTGGCTGATTTTGAGGATCTTGTCGAGTTTCACATGACCGTGTCCTTTGGGGCACACGGGCGTGTGGATTTGGGAATTAGGGATTTTGAGTCTTAGGGTCACACTCTGTGTGACTGATTTAGGAAAATTAGGGCTTCTACACAGGCATGTGTTTCGGGACACAGCAGTGTGTGACTAATTTGGGGCCTAGGAATTCCACACAGGCATGTGTTATGGGACACACGGTTGTGTCTGATGGCCACACAGGCATGTGACACCTTCACATAGTCATGCCACTGCACCTTAAGTTAGTGAAATTGGACAGTGAGTTACACGGACTGTTCGCACGGTCGTGTCCCTGCACCACACGGGCGTGTACCTCTGTCACATGGGCGTTTGGATCCCCACACAGCCTGGATTACTCCACATGGCCGGAGCACACGGGCGTGTGGCCCTAACTCACCAAATTCTTATTTTTGGGCAAATCGAATGCCATCGTGACCCTGTGTGTTTCAACCCTTAGCTAAGCTTTAGCAAGGGTAGTTATGAATCTGCTCTAACTTCGATTTATGTGTGTTAATTATGGTTGGTTGTGTGTTAAGCTCGATCTAGAACTTGAGTTGTGAATGTGCACATAACTCGATTCATAGCTAAGCGATTGAAGGTGAGTGTCCGCTTTTGATTAACTATCAGAATCGGTGATCCGATTGTGTTCATCTCGATCGCATACATACATATGCATTCATACATTTGCATAAAATTATTTTGGGTGGGATGTTGAAGAGAAGGGTGATTTACGATTTGGCAATTTATTTGCATTCTGATAGGGTGATTTACGATTTGGCAATTTATTTGCATTCTGATAGTCCCAATACCCTGAGGGTCGTGGACAACGCGGATGATCATCGTTGCCCGGCAACCCAGGATGACATCATAATGGTATAGCGGATTACCGCATTATATTGTACCGCATGTACGTTAGCTACGCTTGTAACATCCTAGATTAGGGGTTATGCGTTAGTGCATAATTCATGAGATAGTGGGATCGATTGGGTGTGTTGGATGTGTTTGAAGAGTTTCAAGAACCCTAAGATGAAAGGAAATGTAAGGAAATGTAAGGAAATGTAGGAAAGCCAAAGTTTTGTTCAAAAAGTTTTTTAGGGGGTTAAAGATTTTTAAAAAAAAATAAAAAAAATTTAAAAAAAAAGTTCAAAAAAAAGTTTTAAAAAAAAAGTTTCAAAAAAAAGTTTTAAAAAAGATTTTATGAAAAGAGGCATAGTTGCATCAAAGGGCTTTTCCTTTCCAATTCTTTTTTTTCCCATTCTACTTCTTTTTAACAAAGAGTTTACAAGTAAGATCTAAAGACATTTTTCTTTTTTTAATTATTTTATGAGAAAATTTTCAGCGCTCTTTGATTGTTAAGAAAATCAATTGTTTATTAAAGAACTAAAGTGAGAAAAACAATTGTAACAAGAGTTTAACGTTGTTTTAAAAGTTTATTTTTGGAGATTAATGGTTTAGATTTTTAAGCTCTTTTGAATTTATAAATACAGAAACTCTGTAATTTAAAAAATATCATTGGGTGATAGGAAGTTGCAAGTCTCAAAAGTTGCAGTTTCAAGTTGCAGTGCAAGTTGCCAGTTGTCAATTAATTTGACGTAGAAAAATTAAAACTTGAGAGTTCCTGGGGGGGATGTTGGTATTATGTATTAAATTTATTTTTCCCTGGATTGAGGTGGGTGGCTTGTTTTTTTTGTTTTTGCCTATTTTTTGGTTTTTAAGCAGCGGTTTTTTCTTTTTTATTTTTATAATAAAAAAATTTTTTAAAAAACAATTTTCTTGTTTAAATTAAAGGTTTAACAATTTAATTTTTAATTTAAATTTAATTTGAACCTCTGTTATTTGTAATGGAGCATTAGCCAATTTTTAAAAAGGTGGCACCTCCGTCCATTTTAGGGGGGAAGATACCGTAAAAAATAAACACTGAAAGGACTGTGCATGTTAGCCCCGACGTCAGGGACCAGAGTTGGTTTAGCCCCCACCGTTGTCCAGGGCAAAAAACAGACTTAAAAAAAAAGAAAAAAAACTTTTTACTTAAATTTTAAAATTTTTATTTAAAATTTAAATAAACTTGGATTTGTGAATTAGGGTTTTGGTCGATTTTGGGTGCCACACGGGCTGGCCACGTGGGCGTGTGGCTGATTTTGGGGATCTTGTCGAGTTTCACATGACCGTGTCCTTTGGGGCACACGGGCGTGTGGATTTGGGAATTAGGGATTTTGAGTCTTAGGGTCACACTTCTTTGTGTGACTGATTTAGGAAAATTAGGGCTTCTACACAGGCAGTGTGTTTCGGGACACACGACTGTGTGACTAATTTGGGGCCTAGGAATTCCACACAGGCATGTGTTATGGGACACACGGTTGTGTCTGATGGCCACACAGGCATGTGACACCTTCACATAGTCATGCCAGCCCTGCACCTTAAGTTAGTGAAATTGGACAGTGAGTTACACGGCCTGTTCGCACGGTCGTGTCCCTGCACCACACGGGCGTGTACCTCTATCACATGGGCGTTTGGATCCCCACACGGCCTGGATTGCTCCACATGGCCGGAGCACACGGGCGTGTGGCCCTAACTTACCAAATTCTTATTTTTGGGCAAATCGAATGCCATCGTGACCCTGTGTGTTTCAACCCTTAGCTAAGCTTTAGCAAGGGTAGTTATGAATCTGCTCTAACTTCGATTTATGTGTGTTAATTATGGTTGGTTGTGTGTTAAGCTCGATACCGAACTTGAGTTGTGAATGTGCACATAACTGATTCTGTAGCTGACTGATTGAAGGTGAGTGTCTGCTTTTGATTAACTATCTGTAACTGGTGATCCGATTGTGTTCATCTGACTGCATACATACATATGCATTCATACATTTGCATAAAATTTTTTTAGATGGGATGTTGAAGAGAAGGGTGATTTACGATTTGGCAGTTTATTTGCATTCTGATAGTCCCAATACCCTGAGGGTCGTGGACAACGCGGATGATCATTGTTGCCCGGCAACCCAGGATGACATCATAATGGTATAGCGGATTACCGCATTATATTGTACCGCATGTACGTTAGCTACGCTACGTACCACTATCTGATCTGGCAGTTTTACTGCAACTCATCTGTTTAGCAGATTATCGCATGTACGTTATCTACACTACTTACTATTATCTGATCTAGTAGTTCATACTGTACGTCTGTACCGCGGTTTACCGCATTGCAAAGTACAGCTTATAGGCTAGCCTTGCTGCATAATTTACGATTTGGCAGTTTATCTACATTCTGATAGCCCAATTCCCAGAGGATCAAGGGCGGTCCCAATTCCCTAAGGGTCGTGGACAATGCTGATGATCATCGTTGCCGGGCAACCGGGATGACATCCTATGGGATATAAGGTTGGATGGGCTTTTCGAGGTCCTATTTGGAGTCCAGGGATGGGTGAGTTGATTAAATCCCCACAGTAAGTGTAGGGTTGGACGGAGATGGTGTGTTGGCTAGATGGGTGGGTTATCTTATAACTCATTTGCACTCATATGCATCTGATTGACTCTATGACTGAATGTGACACTGTGACTGCAATATCTGATTGACTGTTTAGCTGAAATATTGGATTTTCTGATTGTATCATTCGACTGAAAGGCGCTCGTGCCTAAGGGAACCTTGTGTGATGGGCTAAGGCCCAAACTGAAACTGAAGCTGATTCTGATTCTGGAAAGGGCTTAGGCCCAGTCTGTAACTATTGAAAGTTCCGCTACTGTGTTTGGTTGGGCGATATGACTGGAAAGTTACATATAGGTTGTGTTGATTATTGGCAATATGCTCAACTGTCATCTGACGGTATGGTTTGATTTGGATATATATATCGACCAGTTTGTTTAGTTCGGTAGGTTGGTTCTGCTTCGCTACTGAACCTGAATTGCTTCTAAGCCTTCCTATTTCTGTTCTATTTCATTTTCGTAGCTTTACTGGTCTTGATCTCACACTGAACTCGAGTAGCTCACCCCTCTTCTGTTTTCCCTTTTAGGTACCACTCCGATTTCTGATGCTAGACTCGATATGCGGAGGTCTTGGATAGCATTGGTAGTTAAACGATAAGTTTTTTTTATTTATTTTGGTTCTATTTGTTATTCGAATAAAGTTTAAACTGTAAGAATTTATAATGTTGTGGTACAGTTTCCGATTTATGTTTTATTCACATATGTTAAACGATTTTGGTTTACTGAGATAAATTGTTTTGTTAAATTTTCCTACAATCACTTCAGTGATCAATGTGGCATTCCGGATTCGGTCTAGACTTCTAGGTCGGATTTGGGGTGTTACAAATGGCATTTCTTATGGAAGAAACATTCTCACCATGAGTCAGCATTGAATTGTTTTTCCTTCAATAGCATGAGCATTAAAACAATTATAAATTAGGTAAAGTAATATGATTCATAGTCTACTTTAAATTGTACGTAGGAATTACCGATTAAAAGACAATATCTTAACAATAGTTACTGTCATTCATATGAGATTGGAAACTACAATTTTAACTTTTGTTTTTAGGTGTCGATTTCACTCAAGTAGTCATTCGAAAACTATGAGGCTCGAAGAGAATAACTGTGAAGATGGCATTACCTTCGCCGCCATTTCTTTTTCGTCATTTAGACAATGATTTGTTAAGAAATTAAACTAAAATAATCTAAACAAAACCAAAATGTAACTTATCTAGAACTAAACTAAAAAAAAAAAAAAAAAATTAATAGCTGTGAATTTTTATTTATTAACATGTTTTGATTTTTTTGGTGTCAAATAGGTTGGGTAAAAAAATTGAAAAATTAAAAATCGACTCGAATTAAGATATTTGGGCAATTCAAGAAATACAAGTTACAAAATCACGTTCTATTTTTATTTAATTTATAATTAATTTTAACTTTTATGATTTACATTAAAAATAGTGAAAATAACTTAAAGAAATACCATCTAAAAATTATTATTTTTAAATATTTAAGAAAAGACTTTTAAACTTTATCAAATAATATTTAAAAGACATAAAACAAAGCTTATTTTGTCAAAATAAGTCTAAAAATACAAAACCTAAATTTATTAATTTTGAATCTAGAATTTTTTAATGGGCCAAAATTGTATTGTAATTTTTAGAATATCTATCATTTATTAATTTTGATATTATTATTTCTTAAGGAACTAAACATATATATTTTTTTAATTTTGGGAGCTAAAATACAAATTTACCATATATATCTTAAATTTTCACTACTCATAAAGAGACTAAATTGAATGATTTTCATTTATTTTAGGGGAGGAAAAGTCCACTATCTGTCCCCTTAAATTTGCCCCTACCTCTAGGGGAAGCCATAAATTATTTTTTTGGAGAGTCCAGATTTAAGGTCTTTAATTTTGAGAAGAATTAAATAACAAAATTATTATTTTTTAAGGGGCTAAATTATAATTTTAGAATGTATTAACATATAGTATTATAAATGTTGAAAGTCTAAAGTGCGATTTTTCCATGTTAGCGTCCAAAGATTGAAAAGAAGAAAAAGAAACCAGAGACGGGATGGAGACTTGAGAGAGATAGATTCAATGTATTAATCAGAACATGTTTTAGTTAAGGGAGCAACTAGACGGAAGGGAAGATTATTATCTAAAAAGTTGGGAGATAATAGTCTAAAAATTCAAAAATAATTCTCATTTTTCAATCGTGTCTCACTTGTCTCAATAGATATATAATAGTCTAAAACTGATGATAATGAAATAATAATTAATAATAATAATAATAAAATTAATATATCATTTAGTATCCGTGTTTGATACTTTTTTTTAATGTGGTACTTATATTTTTGTCCAATGTGATATTTGTATTAAATATACGGTTAAATGTTTTAGTACCGAGGTTACTAATGTTGATTTTTTAGTGTTTAATTCAAGTTTTAAGTTTAATTTGATGAAAATTAATTGCTAGTATCATTATATTTAAATTTTTCATGATTTTTAATAGAATAAATTTAGTGTTAATTATGAATTTATTTAATTTTACATTTAATTTATCAAATACAATCCATTAAAATGTTTTGATTCGGGTTTTAAGGTCGATTTGATGAAAGTTAATTGTTAATGTTATAGCTAATTATGTATTTGCATCAAATTAACTCTTGTTGGGGATAAACTCGATTAAGCAATGAACAAGTAAAATAACGAAGAAATTAAAAAGATCGAACACAAATATTTTACATGAAAAAATCCCTCCAAAGAGGATAAAAAACCACAGGTAAAGATAATTTCACTAAAACGGAAAAAACTAAGAGTACAAAAGATGGAGATAAAACTAAACCCCGGAACCCAAAATAAGAACCCTCAAAATGTAAATATAAAATTATCTGAAAGCTTGTAAAAGTTAATACCTAAATGTGTAATGAGTTATCTTTCTAGGGTGGAAAAGGGCCTATTTATAAGCTAAATTCGTAGGTCAAATAATATTAAAATAACCTACACTAATCAGAGTTTAAGTGGGAAACTACAAACAGGGTTTAATTCCACAAATCTCCACCTTAACTTGTATTTCCACAACGCCTTCTTTCCCAAAGTCCACTATATTATTGTAAGTAAGACTTAAATAATTTATAATTAAGTTCTAGGTTTTCGCCTATTAATTATAAATTTATGTAGTCTCGAAGTTATTCCACTATAGTATTGTGACTGAGCCCTCTCTAGTTACATACCATTATGAAAGCTACTCAATTAGTGTTCATCCAATGACCTTGTCACCAATGTGTTACCCTCATAAGATATCCTTAATTTCTTTGGGATAAATTCGTTCTCCTAATATGATCATATTTTATCTCATGGAAACCATTATATCTTCCTTCATCAAAAGCCAGTTACTATCAAATTGTAATTACATCATATATCACAAAGACAAATGACTCATTGTCACATTTACTTTTTATCTATCATGTAACGCCGATTAGAGGAGATCATTTACCCATTAATTGGGATATGAATTCCACTATTGTGAATGATATTACATACTGTAGAAGTCCTATACCCAAGCACCAACTTTTGGTTCCTTATCTTTTTAAACTCAAGCATTTACTTACATAAAAGTATACAAGTCACGCATACATAGTCCATCATCCAGTCAGGATTAAGGTATGTTATACTGTGAACGTCACAAGTGAATAAATCCATAAATGGATCTAGGATATATTCTACTTGGATTTTGTCTTATGTATTGTTAGTTACATTTATGTCTCTATCTTTTAGGAGTCATCCGCTTCGGTGTTCAAGACAAAGGATCTTCTCAATTGAACTTGATAGATGACATATTAGTCTTTCAATCGGTTTGCTCATTTCCAATTAGACTAAGGACATGTTTAGGCTTATCTACTAATACATGTTGTCTTTCCGTATTACGACTCAACCACATAATACTGCTGAAACACCCCAAACCTGGCCCACAAACCTCGACCGAATTTGGCATGCTCCTTGAGAAAAACTCATTTTCCTTATGTTGGAAAACATGTTGATTTCGAAGAAAAATAAATTTGAAATATGTTCTTGTTGAAAACCGTGTTGTGATTTAAGGTTGTATCTTATTAAAACGTTATCTTTATGATTTTAGAAAATTTATAAATCAAAAGAAGAACCGGATTTAGAACTTATTATTAAGTTTAAAACCATAGGTATTTAGGTGTCAAAACAATTTAATTCGGTTATTGAAAATATTTAATTATTTAGTTGAAGTTGATCGTAGCAGGATAAAAATTAAAAAAAAAACGTATTAATAGTACAGCTAATGGTGGCCTTATTACAAAAACATAACCCAAAATAACTCCCGAAATAATAAAAGAAAACGTAATAGGTTTAATTAAAAGGAAACCGAAATCTTGAGTCGAGCAATGGCCACCACGTAGTCCTCACGACTGATCCATCACGCTAAGCGTCACGAAAAGATATCCCACGAGGGTGAGTCAACAGACTCAATGTGTAACAGTACACCAAAAGCCCAATTGATTATAGCCTTAGCGATAACATTTTGGCAAAGCCCATTCTAATCACATATAGCCATAAGCCCATAACATAGCAAATCAAATAATCAACAGATTAAATCATATATACATATAAAATGAAATGCAATCCGAGCCCACCTAGATATCCATCCGCTACACACCACCGCACACCGCCAATCACACCGTGGGATTACTAAATCGACCCTCCATCCGCTACACACCATCGAAGGCAGTCGTTGCAGTCAACTGCACATCGCCCTTATAAATTGTGGCATAGCCACCAGATAATTGTGACAAAGTCACCGGAATCATAATATGTGACCGAAGTCACCGAATAATACTATTGTGATCGAAATCATCGGATAATGTGGTAAAAACCACCGGAACACTTCCCCTTTATCAAAATCACCCATATGCCCATGCACATACATATTATTCAGATTTTATGCAATATACCCCCAAAATCATAATGGAATCATACACATTTCATATCCATGCTTACAGCATTATTAACGAAGTATTAAGGGGTTAACGTACCTGAATATCATGTACCACTTAAAGGTACCCGCAACCATTATCAAACATATTTCTTATTAACACATGCAAATATTAATACTATCAATTTATTGGAAATTTAGTGTAGGGCTACACACCTGATAATAATGATTACGATACTATCGATACCAACGCTCTCGCTAGCAAGAATAACAATGAAATGCTTATACCTATCGAACTGTCCCTAAAAGATTATAGTCAGAATCGACCAACCTTAAAAGAAAATATGGCCTTGATCAAATATTAAAACCCCCTTACCTTGATTGACTAGATCCCAAAAATGTCACTTGTCCTTGGAGATGCCGAAATCCTTATGGTCTATGTTAGATTCGATTCTAACATTTAATGAACCACAATACATGGCCTTCGGCCTAAGATCACACTTCACTTACCTTGGATACTCAATTCCCGAATAATCTTTCTTCCAACCGTCGGCTACAAAAAAATCCCGAAATCCTTCTTCAAGGTTTCGGCCAAAGAGATTATATATATAGATTAGATCCCTAGATTTTGGCTAAACCAAAAGAAAAAGAAAGAAAATCGAATGACAGTTAACCCTTACCCCTAACGTTGAGATCGATTTCACCCTTGCTTGAAACCACAGAGAGATTCGGCTACAATAGTGAAGTGATCGACTTTGAAGGAGAAATAGGGGAAGAAATCAACTAAATGTTGATAGGTTTCAGCTTGAGGTTTAATAAACAATCGGCTAAGACTTACTTGTGCTTTCGGCTTTTGATGGATTGTGAAAAGAAGAAGAGAAGGAATTGAAGTTTGATGAGATTTGACTTTTGTGTCTAAAGGGAGATTCGGCCTTAACAAATAAGAAGAAAAGAGATGAAGTTTAGAGAAATTTGGCAATGGTGGTGTTTTGGGTTGAAGAGGTTGAGGCAATGGTGAACTTTTGAAAGAGAGAGATTCGGCCTAAGCAAAATAAAGAGAAAAGAAGAGAAGAGAAGATGGTAGATTCGACTTACTCTAAAACAAGTAAGAAAAGAAAAGAAACAAATGACCCTTATGGTCTTTTGAAGTTTCGGCCAAGGTGCACAAGTGAGAAGATTGGTAAATTTTGGTGTGGTTCGATTATGAAAGAAAAAGGGTGAGAGTTCAGAAAAGAATGAAGCTAAATTCAGCAAAAGAAAGTGACCAAATGGGATTACACCCAACCACTCATCCTTACCAAAGTCTACCACGAAAATTCGGCCACCCCCTAGTCCAATATGCCGTCCAAATTCATGGTCAAAATGGCCATGAAATACTTTCTAAAACATCCACCTTGACACATGCCTTGTAATCCTCTACTTTCCCAAAGTTTAAGAAATTCTATCCCCAAAATCAAACAATTCTATCCCTTATTTCATGCTTACCATAACCTTAAGTCTTCTTGCCATAAAAAAAATTAGTCCATCTTATCCAAAAGTAAAGCTTGGCAGACACATTAGGGAAGAGAGCAAAAATAAAAGTCACCTAATTGCTATCCAAGGGATTCGAACCTCTCCCCTCATGCAATTTCTCATGCGCCAACACCACCTTGCCAATTACTCATCTTGTGCTAATTTTAGACACTTAAATTAACTTAAGTATCAGGGTCACTTGATCCACTTCACTAAATTCTCCATACTAAAAATTATTCTATACCCGAATAATTCTATACCCTTTTCAAGGCAATAATAAACACAAAAAGAAGAAAAGAAAATTTTCATTCATAAGTTAGACACCAAAACATACAATATATCGATACTCGAATTTTTAAGGTGTTACAACTCTACCCTCCTTAAAGAAAATTTCGTCCTCGAAATTACCTGGCTAGAACAAGTGAGGGTATTGCTGTCGCATTGCCTCTTCCGGCTCCCACGAAGCCTCTTTCGATCCATGGTTACGCCATAACACTTTAACGAGAGGAATTGACTTTCTCCGTAACACCTTCATATCCCATTCCAGAATCTAAATCGGCTCCTCCTCGTAGGACAAATCTGGTCTTAATTCCACCTCCTCAACTGGCACTATATGAGATGGATCCGATCGGTAACGACGTAGCATCAAAACATGGAACACATCGTGCATTTGCTTCAATTCCGAAGGCAACTCTAACTGATATGCCACTGGTCCAACCCACTTCAAAACCCGATAAGGTCCTATAAACCTGGGACTTAACTTTCCTTTGCGACCAAATCTCATTACCTTCTTCCATGGAGACACTTTAAGAAATTCTTGATCTCCCACAACAAATTCTATTTCCTTTCGGTTAAGATCTGCGTACGACTTTTGCCTGTCAGGTGCCTCCTTTAACCGAGCCCAGATTACTTTAACCTTTTCTTCGGATTCTGCCACAATCTCTGGACCCAAAACTTGACGTTCCCCAAATTCTGTCCAACACGTAGGAGTGCAACACTTCTGTCCATACAGTGCTTCGTACGGTGCCATCCGAATACTTTCTTGGTAACTATTGTTGTATGCAAACTCTGCTAAAGGCAAAAACTCTTCCTAACTTCCTCTGAAGTCTATCACACAGCCTCTCAACATATCTTCTAACACTTGGATTACTCGCTCAGACTGGCCGTATGACTGTGGATGAAATGCCGTACTGAAATCCAATCTAGTGCCCAAAGCCTGATGTAATGCTTTCCAAAATCGAGACGTAAACCTCGGATCCCTATCCAAAATGATCGACACCGACATTCTATGCAAACTCACAATCTCTGCCACATACAACTTCACCAACTTCTGTAAAGAGTAATCAACTCGCACTGGTATGAAATGTGCAGACTTCATCAATCGATCCACTATCACCCATACCGAGTCTTTCTTAGTAGGCGTAATGGGAAGCCCACTAATAAAGTCCATGGTGATTCACTCCCACTTCCACTGTGGAATCTTTATTGGCTAAAGCAACCCCGACGGTACTTGATGTTCAGCCTTGACTTGCTGGTACGTTAAGCACTTCCCTACAAATTCTATAACTTTCCGCTTAAGACCAAGCCACTAAAACCGATCCCGTAGATCTCTGTATAACTTACTTCCTCTAAGATGCATAGCATAAAGGCTACCATGCGATTCCTGAAGAATCCTTTGCCTCAGCTCCTTATCCTTCGGCATACAGACCTTACCCTTGAAACACAATACTCCATCGCTGTTAACACCAAAATCTTCCAACTTCCCACTCTACACTTGCCATAACTTAGCACTTAGATCAACGTCTACCAACTATCTTTCTTTCACCTGACTCAACCACGTCGGCTTTACTTGTAATTTCGCCAGCAAGCTTCCGTCGTCATAAAGACTAAGATGTGCAAACATCGCCCTCAGATCCGACACCACTTTTTGACTTAAGGCGTCTGCCACTACATTCGCCTTGCCCGAGTGATACTCTATAGAACAATCGTAGTCTTTTAACAACTCCATCCACCTTCGCTGTCTCAGATTTAGCTCTTTCTGAGTCAGTAGATACTTAAGACTCTTGTGATCCGTATAGATTACTGACTTTTCTCCATACAGATAATGCCTCCATACCTTAAGAGCAAAGACCATCGCTGCCAACTCCAAGTCGTGCGTCGGATAGTTAACCTCATGTGGCCTTAATTGCTGAGATGTATAAGCAACTACCTTCCCGTCTTGCATCAGAACACATCCTAATCCTGTGTGAGAAGCATCACAATATACCACATAATCCTTCCCTACCTCAGGCTAAATCAGAACCGAAGCTTCAGTCAAAACCCTCTTAAGCTTCTCAAAGCTCTCTTGCTGCTTATCTACCCATACGAAAGGTACCTCATTTCTCAACAACTTCGTCAAAGGTGCACTAACGATGAAAATCCTTGACGAATCTTACAGTAGTAGCCTGCTAATCCCAAGCGCAAACCTCACCATGAGACTTAGGTGGTTTCCAATCTAGCATCGCCTCAATCTTCCGAGGATCCACCCTTATCCCTTCTGCAGACACCACATACCCTAAGAACGCAACTTCTTTCAGCCAAAATTCACACTTGCTAAATTTGGCATATAGCTTCTTCTCCCTTAACACTTACAACACTATCCGGAGATGCTCATCATGCTCTACCTCAGACTTGGAATACACTAGGATATCGTCTATGAACACAACGACGAACTGATCCAAGTAGGGTTGGAAAACCCGATTCATCATATCCATGAATGCAGTTGGGACGTTCGTCAATCCGAACGGTATTATTAAAACTCATAATGCCCAAACCTTGTCCGGAAAGTTGTCTTATGGATATCCACTTCCTTCACCTTAAGCTAATGATATCCCGACCTTAGATCTATCTTTGAGAATACCGCAGCTCCTTTAAGCTGATTGAACAAGTCGTCGATCCTCGGCAGTGGGTACTTGTTCTTGATGGTTAGCTTATTCAACTGCCGGTAATCTATACATATCCGCATTGTTTCGTCTTTCTTCTTCACGAATAGGATCGGTGCTCCCCATGGAGACACACTAGGTCGGATAAACCCACGATCAAGTAACTCCTGGATTTGAGCCTTGAGCTCACCCAACTCCTTTGGTGCCATTCTATACGGAGCAATAGATACTGGCACCGTTCCAAGCAACAAGTCAATCCCAAATTCCACCTCACGATCCGGAGGCAATCTTGGAAGTTCTTCTGGGAAGACATCCACGAATTCTCTTACAGTCCTGACCTCTTCAATAGTTGCTTCCTTAACCTCCAAGGCACTAACCAACATTAGAAAAGCTATACATCCCTTTCTTACCATTTTCTCTGCCTTAAGGACAGATACCACATTTGACAAGTAATTCCGTCTCTCGCCCATCACCACAACTTCATTGTCATCAGAGGTTCTCAATGACAAGCGCTTAGCAGCACAATCTACATTCGCACGATACTTCACTAACCAGTCCATGCCCAAAATTAGATCAAATTCCCCGAATGGCAACTCTATTAAGTCAGCCAAAAACTGTATCCCTTGTACTTCTAAAGGCACTTCCTTAAAGAGCTTATCTACTACTACTGTCTACCCTAAAGGACTAAGTATAGTCATCTTCCTAGGTACAGTCTCAGAGTTCACATACAGAGTTCCAGATACTTCACTAACGATGTATGAATGAGTTGACCCTATATCTATCAAAGCAATAAAGGGTAACCCAGAAATAAGGAACGTACCCGTTATGACATCAGGTGCATCGCTATCCTCCCTCCGACGAACTGCATATACTAGACCTGGCTGTCTAGCCTCAGTGCTACCACTACCTCTGCCCGAGGTCCCGCGACCTCTACCAGAACCATTACCTCTACCATTCGAACCACGACCTCTCAACGGCTGCTGTCCACCTCTGCCTTTTTCCAACATCCCCCTGTCTTTTTCCAACATTTTCCCGGGTGCATCTTTCTACACTGAGCACAAGTACGGTACTGTCCTCCCACAGCAACCTGCTGACTTCGATGCCCATCAACTCTAGATTTCTTTTGAAAATTCCTGGATGACCCTGAAGACTCAAAGCTCCTCTTATTCTTATTCTGACCTCTGTCCCGGTTCTGTCTCTCGGTCCGCTTAACTTCTTCAGCTATCCGTGCCCTATCCACTAAGACTGCAAAGTCCCTCTCTCGATGCGGAGCAATCAACACTCGCAGTTCATCTCGCAACCCATCCTCAAATCTAACACACCGCTCGTAATCAGTAGCCACAATCCCTCTAGCATACCAACTTAACCGCAGAAACTCCGCTTCATACTCAGCTACCGACTTATTTCCTTGTACTAAATTCAGAAACGCCTTTCTCTGAGAGTCGATGTAGCTAGCTCCAACGTATTTCCCTTCAAACTTAACCTTAAAATACCCCCGATCCACTCGTTCATGAGGATACTCTCCTTGACAGTGAGCCACCACTGATAGGCCTCATCTCGAAGCAGCAAAATAGCACCTTTCAGCTTTTCCTCAGCAGTGCAGTCCAAATTGTCCATGATCCTCTAGACTGCCTCTAACCAAGATTTGCCGCTACATTGAAGCTACCCCAGATACTCCCTAAAACCTCGGCTCCATTTGATCTAAGTCTCTCGACCATCGACTTTCGAGCCCCATTTCCCATACTAGCTCCTACTACTGCTCTAAAACTCATGAAGATAGCTGCGACATCTGCGTCATCTCCCCTGTCGCTCCTAAAATTTTGCCCTACACGGTGGCGGTGCCTCATTTTGGAACCCGACGACCTAACTGGTTTCGACACGACCATTCTACCTCTCTGGCGTCCACGGCGACCACGTCCCCTAGAACTCATGTCTACTTCGCGTCTTATTTTTTTTACGAAAATTTTATACATTAGAGTCTTTTCACTTTCTTGTTTAAAGAAAATTTTATACAACAGAGTTTTAATCAGTGGTTTTTCCGTAGAAGTACACATATACCTAGGGTCCATGTCTCTAAAGTATAGTTTCCTTAGGCTTATCAACTAAAGTATCATACATTAACATACTCACATCAATTTATCAACAAAAGAACTTACCTGGCGGACCTGGGCCGAGAACTAGGGTCCCATGCTTCCATAAAAACCACTTTAACCAAAACTTTTCACAAAAACTCATTTGGGCTTAATTTTGAAAACGTTGTGGACTTCAAAACCCAAGGTCGAGTGTTTAAAACTGGGCTCTGATACCAAGTTGAAACACCCAAAACTCGGCCCATAAACCCCAACCGGATATGGCATGCTCCTTGAGAAAAACTCGTTTTTCTTATGTTGGAAAACATGTTGATTTCGAAGAAAAATAAATTTGAAATATGTTCTTGTTGAAAACCGTGTTGTGATTTAAGGTTGTATCTTATTAAAACGTTATCTTTATGATTTTAGAAAATTTATAAATCAAAAGAAGAACCGGATTTAGAACTTATTATTAAGTTTAAAACCATAGGTATTTAGGTGTCAAAACAATTTAATTCGGTTATTGAAAATATTTAATTATTTAGTTGAAGTTGATGATAAAAATTAAAAAAACACATATAAATAGTACAGCTAATGGTGGCCTTATTACAAAAACATAACCCAAAATAACTCCCGAAATAATAAAAGAAAACGTAATAGGTTTAATTAAAAGGAAAACCAAAATACTGAGTTGAACAATGGCCACCACGTAGTCCTCGCTGACCCGATCCATCACGCTAAGCGTCACCTGAAAAGATATCCCATGAGGGGTGAGTCAACAGACTCAATGTGTAACAGTACACTAAAAGCCCAATTGATTATAGCCTTAGCGATAACATTTTGGCAAAGCCCATTCTAATCGCATATAGCCATAAGCCCATAACATAGCAAATCAAATAATCAACAGATTAAATCATATGTACATATAAAATGAAATGCAATCCCGAGCCCACCTAGATATCCATCCGCTACACACCACCCATACACCGCCAATCACAGTGGGGATTACTAAATCGACCCTCCATCCGCTACACACCATCGAAGGCGTCATTGCATTCAATCGCACATCGCCTTATAAATTGTGGCATAGCCACCAGATAATTGTGACAAAGTCACCGGAATCATAATATGTGACTGAAGTCACCGAATAATATTATTGTGATCAAAATCACCGGATAATGTGGTAAAAACCACCGGAACACTTCCCCTTTATCAAAATCACCCATATGCCCATGCACATATATATTATTCAGATTTTATGCAATATACCACCAAAATCATAACGGAATCATGCACATTTCATATCCATGCTTACAGCATTATTAACGAAGTATTAGGGGGTTAACGTACCTGAATATCATGTACCACTGAATGGTACCCGCAACCATTATCAAACATAATTCTTATTAACACATGCAAATATTAATACTATCAATTTATTGGAAATTTAGTGTAGGGCTACACACCTAATAATAGTGATTACGATACTATCGATACCAACGCTCTCGCTAGCAAGAATAACAATGAAATGCTTATCCCTATCGAACTGTCCCTAAAAGATTATAGTCAGAATTGGCCAACCTTAAAAGACAATATGGCCTTGATCGAATATTAAAACCCCCTGACCTTGATTGACTAGATCCCGAAAATGTCACTTGTCCTTGGAGATGTCGAAATCCCTACATGGTCTATGTTAGATTCAATTCTAACATTTAATGAACCACAATACATGGCCTTCAGCCTAAGATCACACTTCACTTACCTTGGATACTCAATTCCCGAATAATCTTCCTTCCAACTGTCGGCTACAAAAAAATCCCGAAATCCTTCTTCAAGGTTTCGACAACCAAAAGAAAAAGAAAGAAAATTGAATGACAGTTAACCCTTACCCCTAACATTGAGATCGATTTCACCCTTGCTTGAAACCACAGAGAGATTCGGCTATAATAGTGAAGTGATCGACTTTGAAGGAGAAATAGGGGAAGAAATCAACTAAATGTTGATAGGTTTCGGCTTAAGGTTTAATGAACAATTGGCTAAGACTTACTTGTGCTTTCAGCTTTTGATGGATTGTGAAAAGAATAAGAGAAGGAATTGAAGTTTGATGAGATTCGACTTTTGTGTCTAAAGGGAGATTCGGCCTTAACAAATAAGAAGAAAAGAGATGAAGTTTAGAAAGATTTGGCAATGGTGGTGTTTTGGGTTGAAGAGGTTGCGGCAATGGTGAACTTTTGAAAGAGAGAGATTAGGCCTAAGTAAAATAAAGAGAAAAGAAGAGAAGAGAAGATGGTAGATTCAGCTTACTCTAAAACAAGTAAGAAAAGAAAAGAAACAAATGACCCTTATGGTCTTTTGAAGTTTCGGCCAAGGTGCACAAGTGAGAAGATTGGTAAATTTTGGTGTGGTTCGATTATGAAAGAAAAAGGGTGAGAGTTCAGAAAAGAATAAAGCTAAATTCAGCAAAAGAAAGTGATCAAATGGGATTACACCCAACCACTCATCCTTACCAAAGTCTACCACAAAAATTTGACCACCCCCTAGTCCAATATGCCGTCCAAATTCATGGTCAAAATGGCCATGAAATACTTTCCAGAACATCCACCTTGACACATGCCTTGTAATCCTCTACTTTCCCAAAGTTTAAGAAATTCTATCCCCAAAATCAAACAATTCTATCCCTTATTTCATGCTTACCATAACATTAAATCTTCTTGCCATAAAAAAAAATTAGTCCATCTTATCCAAAAGTAAAGCTTGGCCGACACATTAGGGAAGAGAGCAAAAATAAAAGTCACCTAATTGCTATCCAAGGGATTCAAACCTCTCCCCTCATGCAATTTCTCATGCGCCAACACCACCTTGCCAATTACTCATCTTGTGCTAATTTTAGACACTTAAATTAAGTATCAGGGTCACTTGATCCACTTCACTAAATTCTCCATACTAAAAATTATTCTATACCCGAATAATTCTATACCCTTTTCAAGGAAATAATAAACACGAAAAGAAGAAAAGAAAATTTTCATTCATAAGCTAAACACCAAAACATACAATATATCGATACTTGAATTTTTAGGGTGTTACAACTGCTTAGTATTAGTTAAACATTAGCTAACCATTAAGCCAATATTTGCTTCCATTTTTCTTTGTGTGCAAAAATCGTTAAGGACAATATACAAAGAATATTAATGTAATTAATGAATATTATTAAACCAATTTGTTGGAAAAAAATACAAATATACGAAACAAATATACTACACTTAGGGCACCAGATCCAACAAGATATCCTATTATGGCAACACACTTATGATAAAGTCAATGGACGAGTACTTATTTAGTAGCTTTCGTAATGATATGTAATTAAGGAAAGGTCGGTCACTATACTATAGTGGAATGACTTTATGACTAAATAAGTTTATAATAAATGGACGAAAGCCTAGAACTTCATTATAAATTATTTGAGCCCTAATTATATATGTTGTCCCTCCGCTAACTCATTGAAACCTTAAATGAATTGCATATAGAACCAAATAGATAGAAATGGATTGATATGATGAAGTAAGAGAAATAAGTCACATTCACAAATGAATATGTTTTCTCACTAAGTATAGAAATGACTTGAGAATTAATTTAATATTTTTGATTATCATTTAATCAATTATAATTAAATGATTGAATTTGAAAATGGAATTAAATTAATTAGTCAATATTAAATATGTTGAATAAGAAAATTAAATATATTTATTCATAAATTCTTTTACTGTAAAATTGTTATGACTTTAACGAAATTAGAATTGGGTAGAAAAATTATTTAATTTATTAATTTAATTAATTAATTAATTTAATAAATAATATTTATATTAGGAAATAGAAAATAAATATTGGGTTAGATTAAATTATAAAGTGTTAAGTCAAAAATCCTAGAAGCACTTATAATTAGACCCAATACATGAGAAATTCAAATCCCCCTAATTAAAGTTTAAAGGGGCGTTAACCCTAATATTATTAACTAGGGTGTGCCGCCCACCTCTCTCTTAGATAGACTAGGAGAGTGTTTTCTATTAAATAAATATTATTTCTAAAGGGCTTGTTCAACCATGATTCTTCTATCTCTCTCAATAAATAGGTAACACTAGTTGACCTCAAAAAAAACATTAATTTATTGTTATTCTACTAGAAAATAGTGGTAATATATTTACTTAGAGTAAATTATATTTTTTGAAAATTACAATCTTTATTAGTTTTATTGAGAAAATTACTTTCCTACTAAAAGTAATAATATCATTTCTTATTTTGTGTTTGGTTCGTGTTGCTCGGGCCTACACTCAATGTGATTCGTGGTATGAGGATAACGGAAAAGGTCATTCATTTGAAAGTCAGGATTGAACCAAATATATCAAGCACTGTAACACCCCTTACCCGTATCCGACACCAGAATTGGGTACGTGGCATTACCGTACTTAACTTACTCAAACATACAACATCGGGCCATAGGATCTCATTTCAACGTAAAACTTTTCATTCAAAACCATAACGTCCCTCTTATAGGTCTACGAGACCTTAAACATACATATGGAATGGTTCGAGACTAAACTGGAAACTTTTGAACACTTAGAAAATTTTTACACAAAACAGGGCCACACGCCTGTGTGGAAAGGGTCACGCCCGTATGGGTAGGCCGTGTGGTCACACACACCCATGTCCCTAGTCCGTGTGGATTTTATTTTTTATTTTGAACCTACATGGGTGTTCACATCGTCGGACACACACCCATGTCCATGGCCCGTGTTCTTCACACGGCCATGATACGCCCGTGTACAAAAACCTTGATATTCTGTTTCTGACGACATCATCCTCATAGGTTCACACGGCCAAGGCACATGCCTGTGTCCTTAGACCGTGTGGAAAATTAAATTCCTAAATTCAGGTGCAGACTTCACACGGCCTGGGCACACGGCCATGTTTTATGGCCATGTCTTCCACACGGTTGAGACACACGGCCGTGTCTCAGCCCATGTGTTTATTACAGGGCATTCTGACTTGCCAACTTAGCAGGCAGGGGGACACACGACCAATCAGCACACCCATGGGGTTGATTATGTGTCACACACGGCCTAGACACACGCCCATGTGTCTACTAGTGTGGACAATTGTAAGGCTAACTACTAAACCAATTGCCACCCTAAAAATCAACCACACTAATACCATTTCATCTTAACACCCAACATGACAATAAGGCACTTCTAATATCCAAGATCAAGACATCCACATCTTAGTCCCACACTACATTCATCATGCACATACTTTACTCATTACTCAATCATTTGCACAATCTTGTACTTTATGAATTTAATCATCATTGAATATATATAAAACTTAAAAGTATTGGCCAATTCCAATGGCAATTTACAAAATGAATGAGTAGCACTAATAGCCAACACATTGGCTAACAAATATGGCACATCACAAAATAACCAAGTTCCTATACATGCCATACCTAAAATTAATCAACTTTACCATACCAAAAGAATAGTTGATAGTGTGAATCGAACTCGACTTCCTTCGATCCCCGAGCTAGCTTGGCGATACTACAAGGAATAGGGAAAAGAGAGGGGTAAGCATAAAGCTTAGTAAGTTTGCATGAAAAAATAGGAATATAACTGTTCATGGTAACATCCATTCATCAAGTTCTCAAGCACTTTGGCATAACTTAGTCATGCTTACTCTTACCGATTCACA
Organism: Gossypium rotundifolium; assembly: GCA_025506655.1. Taxonomy (NCBI): domain Eukaryota; kingdom Viridiplantae; phylum Streptophyta; class Magnoliopsida; order Malvales; family Malvaceae; genus Gossypium; species Gossypium rotundifolium. The sequence goes on from CP106727.1 coordinate 169,430,698, forward strand.
TATCACATTTTGCATTCATTTCTCATAAGTTACACATGGGTACCTGTATCACTTTATCACATAACTTTAGCACTTTTATTCTCTTGAACATAGACTTAACGCTTTGCTATCTTTAACATAATGTAGTTCTCTACCCGTTGAACTAATTGGAATATCAAATATACTCAATCTCATCATACATGTAACATGATGCCAATGCCATATCCCAGTTATGGTCTTACATGGGATCCCATCTTGATGTCGATGCCATATCCTAGATATGGTCTTACATGGGATTTCATATCTCGATGTCGATGCCATATCCCAGATATGGTCTTATACGAGATTGTATATCGATGTCGATGCCATGTCCCAAACATGGTCTTACACGAGATCTTCTTTCGGTGCCGAAGCCATGTCCCAGACATGGTCTTATACGAGACCTTCTCTATCTCATATGGTGAAAACGGTATCCTTGCTATTCCTAATGTTCAATCGGGACTTCAACTTAACATAGTGTCATTTTACTTTCATCGATGCATCATCAATCAATTTCATATAAATAATATACATTTCTCATGATATCAAGCAATTAAGAATGTAATAGCATTATGTAGCTTTAGTTTCACACAAACTTACCTCGATACCAAAATATGCCAACTTGCAATCTAGTCCGAAACCTTGCCTTTTCCTCGGTCAAGGTTAATTCCACATCCTTCTTGATCTATAATAACAAATTCACTTATTTAATTACCACATTAATCAATACATTTCAAAAATCATGCTTTGGCAAAATTACCATTTTGCCCTTAGACTTTCACAAAAATTATGATTTTACCCCTAGGCTCGTAAATCAATTCTAATCAAATTTCCTCCTTTAACAAGCCTAACTGAACATTTATTACTCTTATAGCCACTCATAATACCAATTATTTCACACACTTACCACCTATTTTACAACCTTTACAAAAAGGTCCTTTTAGGTGTTTTCATGGAAACACCTTTCACAAAAGTTGTGTATTTAACACCCAAGATCCATTTCTTTCCATGAAAATTCAGCAAACAACACTAATGCTCTCATGGAAAAACCCTATACTTTTAACCATTTTGCAAAATGATCCCCTCATTAGCTAGCTCAAGCTACAAGGGTCTCAAAAGTACAAAAATCATAAAAAAAAATAATTATCAAGATGACTTACTTGTAAAGGTGAGGAGTTGCTAAAAATTTTCAAGCTTCCATGGCTATTTTTCTTGGGAAAAATTGGTGGAGAGAAGGATGAGAAAAGATGATATCTTTTCTTCTCTTTATTTTATTATATTCCATCAATTAATCACCTAATTTCCACCAACTTTGACCTATTTTCATTTCTTTGTCCCTTATGGCTGGCCAGTGCTATTTCTAAGGGTCTAATTGCATATTAAGGACCTCCAATTAAATTTCTATAGCTATTAAAAACCTCTAGCTTGTAAAAATAATTTTTTTCACTATATGCGATTTAGTCCTTTTTTAAAATTGAGCATGAAATCGCTAAAATTAATGCACCAAAGTTTTCATGCACTCATATAATCATGCTATCACACCTAAAATAATATTAAAAATAATTTCTTCGGCCTCGGATTAGTGGGTTCAGAATCACTGTTCTGACTAGCCCCAAAATCAAGTTGTTACAAATCTCCCCCTTAGGGATTTTCGTCCCCGAAAATCTTACTGGTAAAAAGGTTGGGATATTGGTTTCTTAAGCCTCCTCGGGCTCCCATGTAGCCTCTTCTACCCCGTGACTTTGCCATAGTACTTTCACAAGAGATATACTTTTACTTCTTAACTGTTTGACTTCTCGTGCCAAAATCTTAACTGGTTCTTCGCCATAAGTCATGTCTGGTTCAATTTCTACCTCCGTTAGTACAATTGCATGCAAAGGGTCTAATCGGTAGTGACGTAACATGGACACGTGGAAAACATCATGAATCTTTTCCAACTCAGATGGCAAAGCCAAATGATAAGTTACCGGCCCTATCCTCTCGGTAATTTTATATGGTCCGATAAAACGCAAACTCAATTTGCCTTTTCGGCCAAATCTGAGAACTTTCTTCCATGGTGACACTTTTAAAAATACCTTATCACCAACTTGAAACTCAAACTCTTTCCGTTTCAAATTCATGTAGGACTTTTGTCTATTAGAAGCAGCTTTTAAATAATCACGTATCACTTTCACTTTCTCTTCGATTTCTCTGACTAGATCGATCCCGTGAATCTGATTCTCTCTGAGTTCAGTCCAAGATAAAGGCATTCAGAACTTACACCCATAAAATGCCTCGTAAGGCGCCATTTTCAAGCTTAACTAAAAATTGTTATTGTAGGCAAATTCTACTAATGATAAGTACTTTTCCCAGCTACCTTGAAACTCCAAAACAGAACATCGGAGCATGTCTTCAAGAACCTAAATTACTCTTTTCGACTGAACGTCGGTATGCAGATGGAAAGCTGTACTAAAACTCAACTTTGAGCCTAAAGCTTCTTGTAAATTTTTTCCAAAATCGTGATGTAAACCTCGGATCTCTATTTGATATGATCGACAATGGTACTCCATGAAGTCTCACAATTTTAGACACATATCAATCTGCCAACTTATCAAGAGAACAGTCAATGCGTATCGGTATAAAATAGGTGACTTCGTGAGTCTATCAACCACAACTCATACGGCATCTTTCTCTTTCGGCATCAAAGGTAAACCCATCACAAAATCTATAGCAAAACGGTCCCATTTTCACTCGGGAACCATAATAGGCTGAAGTAGACCCGAACGTACTTGGTGTTCAGCTTTTACTTGCTAAAAAATCAAGCACTTAGATACAAATTCGAAAATATATTTCTTCATGCTTGGCCACTAATACCATTTCTTCAAGTCCTTATACATTTTTGTGCTTCCTGGATGGACAGATAAATATCAGCTCTGTGCCTCATGTGAATTTTTTTGAATGAGTTCATCATCTCTCGGTACATAGACTCTGTCTCCAAAGTAATACGGAAGCCCGACTCAACACTCGATTCACACTGAACTCTTTTGGCTTGCAAATCACTGTCGCCTTTCTAAGCTTCACAAATCTCTTGGAGGAACATCGGTTTAGATCTCAACTCAACTAGTATAGAACCATCATCTGATAAAGCCAACCATGTATTCATGGCTCTCAATGCAAATAAGGATTTCCTGCCCAAGGCATTGGCGATCACGTTCGCCTTTCCGGATGGTAGTCAATCACTAACTCGTAGTCCTTTATCAACTCCAACCATCTTCGTTGTCTTAATTTCAAGTCCTTTTGAGTCATCAAGTACTTTATGCTTTTATGATCAGTAAATATCCAACATTTTTCACCATACAAATGGTGTCTCCATATCTTCAGTGCAAATGCAATAGCGGCTAACTCCAAATCATGGGTCGGGTAATTCTTCTCGTGCGGCTTTAACTGTCTAGAGGCATAAGCTATCATTTCACCTTCTTGCATGAGTACACAACCCAACCATTTAAGGATGCACCACTATAGACCACAAATTCTTTTCCTGGTTTGGGTTGTGCTAAAACTGGATCCCCGTCAACAATGCTTTAAATTCTCAAAACTCTGTTGACATTTTTCTGTCCACTCAAACTTCACAACTTTTTGCAATAGTCGTCATCGAAGTGGCTATCATGGAAAATCCTTGAACAAATTACCTGTAATAACCAGCTAGGCCCAGAAAACTCCTAATCTCAGATACGTTCCTTGGCGGCTTCCAATCCACAATTGTTGAGATCTTACTCAAGTCAACTCTAATTCCATCTCCTGAGACAATGTGCCCTAAAAATTCAACTTCTTTAAGCCAAAATTCGCTCTTACTAAACTTGGCATATAACTGATCATCTCATAAGATTTGTAAAACCGTCCTCAAGTGCTCGGCATGCTCGTTCTCATCACGAGAGTAAATCAATATATCATCAATAAAGACTACAAAAAATTTGTCCAAATATGGCCGAAAGATGCGGTTCATCAAATCCATGAACACATTAGGGGCATTTGTTAAACCGAATGGCATGACTAAAAACTCGTAGTGACCATAGCTTGTCCGAATGTGGTTTTCGGCACATCTGAGTCTTTGACTCTCAACTGATAATATCCATACCTCAAATCTATCTTGGAAAACACCGTGGCTCCCTTCAACTGGTCAAACAAATCATCAATCCTTGGCAAGGGGTGTTTTTTCTTTATGGTTACCTCATTAAGCTGTCGGTAATCTATACATAATCTAATGGAACCATCTTTTTTTTCATAAATAATACAAGAGCACCCCACGGAGAATAACTTGATCTTGCGAATCCTTTATCCATCAACTCCTGTAACTGTGCCTTCAATTCTTTCAGCTAGGTTGGAGCCATCCTGTACGGAGCAATTGACCTAGAGGTAGTACCAAGGGCTAATTCAATGCCAAATTCAATCTCTCTAACTAGAGGCAACCCTGGCAATTCTTCTGGAAATACATCTAGATACTCACATACTATGGGCACTGATTCAATTCTTAACTCAGTCTCTTTGGCATTCATCACAAAGGCAAGATAAGCTTCATATCCTTTTCTCAGGTATTTCTAAACCAACATGGAAGAAATCACTACCGACAATCTATCTTGTTCATCTGATTCAACACGAAGAATATCCCCAATTTCACATTTTAACTCAATAAAGTTCCTTCCACAATTCACTATCTCATCATGAGTAGTTAACCAATCCATACCAAGAATTACATCGAATTCATCAAATGGCAATACCATAAGGTTTTTCGAAAAATAATTACCTTTAATCATTAAAGGGCAACCTTTGCATACTTCATCAACTAACACACATTTGGCTAATAGGTTTGATACCTTTATCACAAATTCTGTAGACTCTACAGACATGTTCATACTAGAGACTAATTTCATGCAAACATATGAGTGGGTAGATCCCTTGTCAATTAAAGCAACAACATGAGTATCATAGAGAGAAAATGTACCGTGATCATATTTGGGGATGACGCCTCTTCGCAAGCACAAATAGCATAAGTCCTCGCAAGCGCTCTACCCTCAGATCTTGCGGTCTACTCTCTAGGTGTATTCTTACTACTCATTCCGTTTCCCAAATTTCTCTGTGACCTTCCTCTGGCAGTACTTCACGATCTTGCACTCTGAGATTTCTCTTTCTCACCCATCTCAGGGAAATCTCTAGTAAAATGATCTGGGGATCCACACTTGAAACAAGCTCTCTCATTTGCTTGACACTCACTGGGATGACATTTTCCACATTGAGAACATTCCAGTCTATTTGGTTAAGCATTACCAACACTAGCAACCGAAGTGGTCTGAGCTTTAGACCCCGAATACTATTTACCCTTTCTTCTATTTGAAAACCCAGCTGAAGTGGTTGATCAAGTAGTGAAATCTCTTGACTTCTTAGATGAAGATTAGAATGACTTACTCAATTTTTTCTTCCTTGAGTCAGGGGACTCAATTTAAGCTTTTCTTTTCTATTTGGCCAACTCATCGGCCTTACAGGCTCTATCTACTAACACGACAAATTCCTTTAATTCTAGGACACCAACATACAATTGAGTATCCTCGTTTAACCCGTCCTCAAACCTTTTGCATATAATAGTCTCAGTGGACACGCACTCTCGTGCATATTTACTGAGCCTTACGAACTCACGCTCATATTCAGTTACCGTCATTCTACCTTGCTTCAGCTCAAAAAATTCCCTTCTATTCTGATCAATAAATCTTTGGCTAATGTACTTCTTTTGAAACTCTTCTTGGAAAAACTCTCAATTAATTTTCTCCCTTGGTATAACCGACATAAGGATGTCCCACCACTGGTAGGCTGAATCTCTCAAGAGAGATACCACACATTTCATACACTTCTCAGGTGTACAAAACAATTCATCAAATATCCTAATGGATTTTGAAGCTAAAATTCTGCTCTTTCTGGATCATCATCTTTGTTAGCTCAAAATTCCTCAGCTCTTTGTTTCCAGATTCTATCAACAGATGGCTTTTCCCTTCTTACTACCTCTACCACTTGGGGAGCTACTGGGGTAGGCTGAGAAATAGATGGGGTGGAGGGGGTTGCGCGCTCGGGTTCATTCGAACGAATTCCGTGTACCAAGCAATCATCATGTGGAGAAAGGATTCTCTAGCCTCTTCTCCTCCTCCTTGACTCACAATTGTTGGTCTATTCTCATTTTCAGTCAGCACCATCCCTTGGGCGGGGGTCGACGCGTTACTTTCTACATCATCCATCACAGCACTGTCGGGATACATTTACTATATAAAAACATAATTTAAATAGTCAATAGTCGTCACACTATCATTATGTAAATACACATACGCACATACGTATGGCATGTATAGATAGACTCATACTTATGCTACGTTAGCCTAAAAATCGACTAAACCATAGCTCTAATACCACTAAATGTAACACCCCTTACCCGTATTCGACACCGAAATAGGGTACGAGGCATTACCGTACTTAACTTACTCAAACATACAACATCGAGCCATAAGATTTCATTTCAACTTAAAACTTTTCATTCGAAACCATAACATCCTTATTATAGGTCTATGAGACCTTAAACATACATATGGAATGGTTAGGGACTAAATCGAAAACTTTTGAACACTTAAAATTTTTTTACACAAAACAGGCACACACCTGTGTAGAGAGGGACATGCCCGTATGGGCAGGCTGTGTGGTCACACACGCCCATGTCCTTAGTCCGTGTGGATTTTATTTTTCATTTCGAACCTACAGGGGTTTTCAAACGGCTGGACACACACCCGTGTCCATGGCCCATACTTCTCACACAGCCAAGACACGCCCATGTCTTAGCCTGTGTGGAAAAACCTTGATATTCTGTTTCTAACGTCATCATCCTTATAGGGTCACATGGCAAAGGCACACGCCCGTGTCCTTAGACCATGTGGCGAATTAAATTCCTAAATTTAGGTGCAGACTTCATACGGCCTGTAACACCCTAAAAATTCGAGTATTTTTATATTGCATGAATTGGTGTTTAGATTTTTTTTAAGTGCTTATTGAAGTCCTAAAGAGGAGTATAGCATAATTTGGATAAGGAATAAAATTTATTAATTAAGTAATTATTGAAGAGAAGCAAATGTCATTAAGACTTAAGTTAAATTAAGTGTTAATGAGTGTCATAAGTTGAGTATATGGCATGGTGGAGTTGGCGCATGGGTTTTAGCAAGAGGAAGAGGTTGAATCCTTATTTAGCTTTTAGGTAAATTTTGTTTTAAATTTTATGCACATCCATAGCAAGTGTCCGCCAAGGACAATTAAGGTAAGAGTTGACCATATTATTTTTGGTTAGTGTATCAAAGGATTATGGAAATAGAAAATATATGGCATGGAATCAAATACTTAAGGAAAGATAGGGAACATAAGGCACATATCAAGGGAAATTTTGAAACAAATCATGGCCAATTGACCATGTGTTGGACGGCAATTTGGTATAGGGAGGAGCCTAAATTTTGAGTTAGTTTTGGCTAAGAATTTCTTTTCTCTCTTTGGTCATTCCTTGCACTTTGTGCAGAATTTTATTCCTCTCCTTTCAACTTTCATCTTGGCGAATTTTGCAATTGGTAAAGCCAAAGTCTTTTGACCATTTGGTCACTTTTATTCATCTTGTGAATTTTCTTTTGTATTTCTCCTTGTGCGAAATCAACCATACCAAAACCATTCTCTTTCTTTTTCTTTTGCCATGGCCGAATGCACTAACTCCTAAAAATCCATCTTTTTCTTCTCTTCTCTTTGAAATCAAACTACCTCATCACCATCTCTTTTTCATATTCTAATTCTTTCAATCAAAGTTTCTCCATCAAACACTCTCTTGGCGAATGCTAGAGTGCCATAACCCAATTTATTTTCTCTTTTCTTTGGTTGCATAGCGAATTCTCCAACTCTCACAAACACCTCTCTCAATCCTTTCTTTTCAATCGTGGAAATAGGTAAGGAATTCTTTTCCTTTTCAATTATTATTAGTGTCATGGCGAATATCATTGGTATTATGAGGACCTTTTGGATCGATATAACGTTCATTCTAATAACGTTTCTTTCGTTATTATTTAGTGCAATAACGGAAGATCGGAACTCAAGTGATCGGGAGAATCGTAGAAACGTTGGAAACGTTTTATTGTGGTAAGGAAATCCCATTCTTTAAAGCCTTTAGTCTTTGTTTGATATTATTTTAGATCTAACTAATATTCCTTTGATCGTGAAGACTTTCAAAATAGGGAAGAAAAGGCGGTGGTTAGTCACGTTAAGAGGCGGATCTGTAAATCCCCATTCAAGCGAAGAGCGGTTTCGACGGTCGGGATTTTCCACCGAAGTTGCGGACCATCTTAGAAGGAAGTCCATTATTTGAAGTGGTACGAACTTTCGAGCCATTATCGTTGGTGGATTCTCGGCGGAGAACGAATCAATAAACGAGGAGAAGCGAAAATCAAAGTGATTCAAAATCAAGAGGGTAAGATTTTGGATCTATTATCGATTAAGAATATTTTTACGAAATAGTAATCTAACCGATCGAAATATGTTTAGGTCCGAGAGGCGAAGGATTAGTACTCACGGTATCGAGGTGTGTAACTTCACACTATTTCTCGGTTGGATGTCAATTTGGTATGGAAGTAAAAATCGTAAAAGCGACTAGATCGGTAAAAACGTAAAAATTGATATTTTGACGAAAATACGTAAAAGCGAATAAATCGCAAAAATTATGAAAATGCCCTAGAAATTACTTGTTATTATGTAAATTGTATGTTTTGGTAAATTAGGCCAAAATACTCTAGTTCGATAAATTGGGCCAAAATACTCTAGTTCGATAAATTGGGCCAAAATACTCTAGTTCGATAAATTGGGCCAAAATACTCTAGTTTGATAAATGGGCCAAAGTCCATTAAAGCGCTAAATGAGCAAATTGCTAAATTATTTTATGGGCCAATGAAATGTTTAATGATAAACCCACCATTGTTATGAATTAAAAAAGAAATTATTATATGATTATATTTTGTTATATCGCATGCGATTGCATGGGGTGGGGTATATGAAGAGAAGAATGGCCGATTGAATCTAGTTCGGTGGCTCGCCACAATTATGGCTTATTGCCTCTAGTTCGGTGGCTCGCCACAAATATGGCTTCTTGCCTCTAGTTCGGTGGCTTTGCCACAATCATAAAAAGGCTTAATGCCTACGATTGGTGTGTTGGCGGGGTGGGTTGACTTGATCCCCAGGTGTGATGGTGATGCAGGGGTGTTAGCGGATGGATATTAGGTTTGGTTGGGAAATTCATTTTACATGCATCTTTAAATTATTTTATTTTATAATATATTGAATTACGTAATTGGGCTCAAGCCCAAGACAATATCTTGATGATCTGGCCCAATAATGGTGGTAAGTGAGTTACACTTTGAGTTCTAAGTAACTCACCCCTTTTAATTTTTCCATCTCGGGTAATGGAAATTGATGTGGACTTGGGTAGAGGATGACTTCGTGGAGGCCATCTTGCAAAATATGGGTTATTTAAACTCGAACTTTTAATAATTATTTTTACTATTTTGGGATGTTGTAATAATGGCCTCTATAAATAATTTATGGATTTTATGTGTGTTTGCTTTTAAACTATACTTTGGATTTTTTTTTAAATATGGGTTATGATTATATGATGTTTTATTAAAATAAATTTGGGCTTTCAAGTATATGAAATTCATTTATAATATTTATTATTGTTAACTCTTTAATAAATTACCTAAAGGTTTTTGATAATAAAATAATGTTTTTTTAAGCGATGTTTTCTAATATTTATCAAATTCAAATACTCTTCTATTTTATTAAAATCAAAATTAATATTGTAGTTTTCAACTTATTGCAAAATTTAAAATAGTTCGATTCATGTAACAAACCAAATCTAGTCTCAACGCATAGACCGGGTTTGGGGTGTTACACGGCCTGGGCACACACCTATGTTCTATGGTCGTGTCTTCCACACGGTTGAGACGCATGGCCATGTCTCAGCCCGTGTGTTTACTACAGGGCATTCTGACTTGCCAACTTAGTAGGCAGGGGGACACACAGCCAATCAACATGCCCATGGGGTTGACCTTGTGTCACACAGCAGCCTAGACACACTCCCATGTGTCCACCCGTGTGGAAAATTGTAAGGCTAACTACTAATCCAATTGCCACCCTGAAAAGCAACCACACTAATACCATTTCATCTTAACAACCAACATGACAATAAGGCACTTCTAATATCCAAGATCAAAACATCCTTATCTTAGTCCCACACTACATTCATCATGCACATACTTTACTCATTACTCAATCATTTGCACAATCTTGAACTTCATGAATTTCATTATATCTTAACAAGTATTGGCCAATTCCAATGGCCATTTACAAAATGAATGAGTAGCACTAATAGCCAACACATTGGCTAACAAATATGACATATCACAAAATAACCAAGTTCCTATACATGCCATACCTAAAATTAATCAACTTTACCATACCAAAATAATAGTTGATAGTGTGAATTGAACTCTGACTTCCTTCAATCCCCGAGCTAGCTTGGCGATACTATAAGGAATAGGGAAAAGAGAGGGGTAAGAATAAAGCTTAGTAAGTTTGCATGAAATAAATAGCAATATAATTGTTTATGGTAACATCTATTCATCAAGTTCTCAAGCACATCGACATAACTTACTCATGCTTACTCTTACCAATTCACATATCACATTTTGCATTCATTTCTCGTAAGTTACTCTTGGGTACCTGTATCACTTCATCATATAACTTTAGCACTTTTATTCTCTTGAACATAGACTTAGCTCTTTGCTATCTTTAACATAACATAGTTTTCTACCCGTTGAACTACTTGGAATATCGAAGATACTCAATCTCATCATACATGTAACATGATGCCAATGCCATATCCCAGTTATGGTCTTACATGGGGTCCCATCTTGATGCTGATGCCATATTCCAAATATGGTCTTACATGGGATTTCATACCTCGATGTCGATGCCATTTCCTAGATATGGTCTTATACGAGATTGTATATCGATGTCGATACCATGTCCCAGACATGGTCTTACACAAGATCTTCCTTTGATGCCGAAGCCATGTCCCAGACATGGTCTTATACGGGACATTCTTTGTCTCATGTTGTGAAAACGGTATCCTTACTATTCCTAATGTTCATCCGGGACTTCAACTTAACATAGTGTCATTTTACTTTCATCGAGGCATCATCAATCAATTTTATAGAAATAATATACATTTCTCATGATATCAAGCAATTAAGAATGTAATAGCATTATGTAGCTTTAGTTTCACACAAACTTACCTCGATACCAAAATATGTCAATTTGTAATCTAGTCTGAAACCTTACCTTTCCCTCGGTCAAGGTTAATTCCACATCCTTCTTAATCTATAATAACAAATTCAACCATTTAATAACCACATTAATCAATACATTTCAAAAATCATATTTTGGCAAAATTACCATTTTGCCCTTAGACTTTCACAAAAATTACAATTTTACCCCTAGGCTAGTAAATCGATTCTAATCAAATTTCCTCCTTTAACAAGCCTAGCTGAACATTTATAACTCTTATAGCAACTCACAGTACCAATTATTTAAGACACTTCCCACCTATTTTATAACATTTACAGAAAGATCTTTTTAGGTGTTTTCATCGAAACACCTTTCACAAAAGTTGTGTATTTAACACCCAAGATTCATTTCTTTCCATAAAAATTCAGCAAACAACACTAATGCTCTCATGGAAAAACCTTACACTTTTAACCAGTTTGCAAAATGGTCCACTCATTAGCTAGCTCAAGCTACAAGGGTCTCAAAAGTACAAAAATCATCAAAATTAATCATCAGGATGACTTACTTGTAAAGGTGAGGAGTTGCTAAAAATTTTCAAGCTTCTATGGTTGTTTTTCTTGGGAAAAATCGGTGGAGAGAAGGATGAGAAAAGATGATATCTTTTCTTCTCTTTATTTTATTATATTACATCAATTAATCACCTAATTTCCACCAACTTTGACCTATTTTCATTTCTTTGTCCGCTATGGCCGGCCACCCTATTTCTAAGGGTCTAATTGCACATTAAGGACCTCCAATTAAAGTTCTATAGCTATTAAACACCTCTAACTTGTAAAAATAAAATTTTTGCACTTTATGTGATTTAGTCCTTTTTCAAAATTAAGCATGAAATCGCTAAAATTAATACACCAAAGTTTTCATGCCCTCATATAATCATGCTATCACACCTAAAATAATATTAAAAATAATTACCATTGTTCCAACTAGCCCCAAATCGGGCTGTTACAAGTAAAAAGAAAAAGTATTTTTTGATAAATAAAATCATTGCTATAAATATCACAAACCGACTAGATTTTGAAAATTTTTAAACTTTCGCTATAATTGTAAACTATTTTCTCAACCGGATTTTTCCAACAGTTATTGTATTAACATTTCATTGTAAACTTCCTCTTCCATAGATCAAATTGAAAAGGCGGGGAGCTCCCAATATTCCTCTTTCTCACCGAGGATCTCTCCTTACGAGGCATTTAAGGGAGTATAATGATTAAAGAGGGATAGCAACATCCTTTTCAAAAGATTTAAGTTTTGATAGTTATGATATCCCACCCTTCTCCACTAAGTGAAGCGACGATTAAATACCCCCCACAAGTCAAGACTATTCTATTGACTAGAAGATTTCTTAATCACGGAATGAGTTCCTTCTCCTTTCTTTGGTTTCCCTCGACTTGTCTTAGCTTCTCCTTGGACATACTCTTGGAGTTAGACGTAAAGAAATTTGTTTTGGGCTTGTAGCACTTGATATTGTTGGACTGAAGGTCAGGATTCTTTTTCCTCCCCAAAACTACGACAATATTCCTCCTCCTAATGGTTTATCAAAGGACTAGAAGGAGAAGGATGGGCATGTCAATTACTCCATTGTTGAAACTACGAGTAAGAGGAATGGTAATCTTCTAATGTGTTACTATGACTCCAACCTCTAGATCTAATCCCATGCTAGTCACAGGAGACATTTTTGTCTTCTTACTCCTAGTGGTTATTGTAACACACCTAACCCATATTCGTCGCCAGAATAGTGTTACGGAGCCTTACCGGAGTTCACATAACAAATACAATTAATTCATGTTATTTACTATTCATACCTAAAACCAATCATATTCAATCATACTGTCCCTTAAATGAACCCTCGGGATCCAATTTATGCATTTGAAACAAGTCGGGACTAAATTGGGAACTCAGGAAATTTTTCTCAAAACTTTAAAATTTTTCCAAGGTATAGGGGACACATGCCAGTGTGGTCAGGCCGCATAGGCATTCAATGTGAGGCACACGGCCATGTCCTATCCCGTGTCTATACCGTGTAACTCTCTAAATTGGGTCACATGGCCAGCTACACGTCCGTGTGCTAGGCCGTGCAGACATTTTAATTTTTGAAAATTAAGTGCAAGGGTCACGCGGTCAAGTCGCACGCCCATGTGCTAGGTCGTGTGACACACATGGCTGAGACACACTCTTGTGTCTCTGCCCGTGTGAACAATTTGAAGCATTATGTTTCTTAAATTTTAAGATGTAGGGGACACACGGTCAAACCACACACCCGTGTGCATGGCCATGTGTCACACATGGCTGAGACACACACCTGTGTCTCTGCTCGTATGGACAAAATAAGGCCATTTCCAAGCCTTATTTCTCACCCAACTTGGAATCAGTCTATTCAACCAATTTTTGTACCATTACAAGTCACAATAATACCTTCAATTCAAGCCAATTTCAAGTTCAATACATGTCATAACATCCCATTTATCTATGTATTTAATCTTACCTAACCGACCATATAAACATCTATGTATATTTATGTAACTTCCATCATTCAACCATTTCAATACACACATCAAGCATGATAAGGCCTTATATAACTACATCAAAATATGATTAACAATAGCCACTCCAATGGCTAGTTACAACCAAAACATTTCATCATTATGTCTACTTAGCTTATACATGCCATTATACCAAAAGTTAGCTTGCTTTATATACCGAGAAGTCCAAAGGATAGTGTGATGTTTCTCAGACCAAGTTCCAACCTTCACGAGCTTCTGAGTACTATAAAAAAGAGGAAATAAAACAGAGTAAGCATATTATGCTTAGTAAGTTTGTATAACAGAAAATCAACTTACCAATCATTTATATTTAAGATAAGCATACAAAATTTATCCAAAGAAATTTGGCAATTTGCCTAAACACATATAATCTCAAGAAATTTGTTAGTCATATATTAATATAAACATCAAGAATCAAGGATGAGCTCATCATGTAATAACTTTCATAAGCATATGCTTTTCATATCATATTTCTATTTAACATGTGCATTTCCATGACAAACCATCTTAAGCTCAGTTTAACCATGTCAGAACTTTACCCGTTGAATTTATTTGAAATTTCAATGGATACACATGTAGTACACTAGAAGTGTACAAAACTGTAATTTATCAACTTATATTCAAAGGTACCAATTGGGGCACATAATCAGGAAGCACTCTCTCAAGCCATATAACAGGATGCTCATGTGAGCCATGTAACGGGAAGCTTATCCGGGCTATAACAGGCTTGTAAGAGTTTAAAATAGGAAGTTTATTGAGCTTAACAGCTAACTCCAAAGAGTTATTATCAGGGAGCTCTGGATAGCCATATAATAGAAAGTTCAAGAGAGCCATATCAGGAAGCTCACAAAGAGCCTATATCAAGACGCTCATAAAGAGCTGTGTTTGTGTCTGCAATATATGCAGGATCATAACCGACCATATAATAGGACGCTCACAAAGAACTGTGGTAGTCCGCAACACATACAAGATCACTACTGATCAAGATGCTCATAGGAACCATATAACGGGAAGCTCGAGAGGGCTTATAACGGGATGCTCATAGGAGCTGTGGTGTGTCCGCAACACATGCAACACTACAACCAATTCAAGAAATCCTGTAACCATTGAATTTCAATATTCAAACGGGATCTAATATTTATCGAGATTTGTCGGATATGTAACCAATTGCATATATTTGGAATTTATACAATTCATATACACAACATTCAATTCAAACATATAAATATACATAATTTAGTTACACAAACTTACCTCGTCACTTACTCGTATACGAAGATTTACTAATCCGATACTTTTCTTTTCCTCGATCTAACTCTTTATTTGATCTTTCTGGATCTATATAAATGAATTTAACATTAATTTAATAAATTTCACATTCAATTCAATTCAACTTACTTCTTAGGCAAAAGTACCATTTTGCCCCTATACTTTTAATTAATTCCAATTTTGTCCCTAAGCTCGAAAAATAAAATTCATGTAATTTAATCACTATTCCAAGCCTAACAAAATTTTTTCATATAACATTTACATCCACTGAAATTCATAAAATTTAGAAATTTTTCATGAATTTTACATCTTTACAATTTAGTCCCTAAATCATAATTTCATGAAAATTTCCTTTACAAAAGTTGTTTATCTATCAATAACCTTTAATTTTCTACCATAAGTTTCAAAATTTCAACATACGTCATCCATGGAAAAAATTTTATACTTTGATAACTTTACAAATTAATCCCAAAAATAGGTAAATTAGGTTACTACGATCTCGAAAATATAAAAATTACTAAAAATGGGACAAGAATTCGTACCTAATTGAGCCAAAACAACTTGCTTGGATGCACTTTCTCTTAGCTAGGGTTTCCACGTATTTTAATTTGGGGAAGATGATGAAATAAGATGATATTAGCTTATTTCTATTTTTAATTAATTCAATTTCCAATTTTGTCCTTTTCTTTTTCTAATTTTCCATGGATGAATCATCATAAATATCTACTAACTTCTATTAATGGTCTATTTTCCTTATAAGGACCTCAAATTTTGAATTCCATAGCTATTTAATCCTTCTAGCTACTATAATTTAACTTTTGCATTTTATGCAATTTGGTCCTTTCTATAATTAAACATGAAATCGGTAAAATTTACTTAACAGAATTTTCATATGTCATTTCTATCATAACGCATACCATGCAATAATATTAAAATAAATTTTTTCTAACTCGAATTTGTGGTCTCAAAATCACTATTCTGATTTCACTGAAATCGGGCCGTTACAGTTGTAGCCTTTGGGATGTAAAAAAAACATAGCTTTTTGTTGGTTTCCACAGATGAAACCATTGTTATAACACTAAAGTTAAACAAGATGTTGGGTAATGTAATTGAGGACCATAAATGGTGTGATGAGCCACTACGCTATGGGTTGTTCACAACGTAGATGGTGTGTTGAGTCGTTAAAATGGTGGTTTGAGAAGGTTAAGCTTGAGTTTTAGTATAGTGTAGACTATATAGGTTGTTTTTCCCTTTGTCTTATTGCTTTAGGGGTAGATGCCAACTATCGAGTTCCCTACTACATTTAGTGTAATGGTAATGTGGTGGATGTCAACTAAAAGTACTATTGGAGTGAACTTTGAAGGACTAGGTGATGCATTCATTAGGTCAGGTTGTGATGGATTGATTAATGATGTAAGGAACTCTTCCTTGTATAGCTTTTAAGGGTTGTGTGGGCTCACTTGGTGTGACAAGATGTTTAGGAAAGGAATATTACTTTCTTGGCAAGCTTTTAAGGCTAAGCTTCGCCATGTATAAGGTTAAGCTTCACCAAGTTTATGTAGTAGTTGAATGATTCAACAAAGAGGTCTAAGACAAGAGTATAATAGAAATAATTGCATACCCGATATAAATATTAAAAAATGCATTTAATTAATGTTTACAATTTAAAGTAAAATTATATACTTAAAATCCAATATAAATGAGGAAGCGGTGAAGCTAATGTTGATAAATGTGCCTATATTATAGTAAACATGTAATTATTTTCTATTTATTTTAACAATGAATAAATTAATAAAGTTAATTTCACATTTCACTATTATGTCTTTTGTATTTATGTCTTTTATATTTTGCATGCATAGCAAAATTCTGACAAGCAAATAG